>OX415252.1:29593452-30231039 GCA_948329865.1 Linaria vulgaris
CTCTCCTGACCTACATCCCTGCATTCATGACGTTCCTTCTGTCAATGTAATTAGAGAAAAAATTGGAATTTGCATCTCCCACCCGCATCCACTTAAGTCTCGCTTTCTAGAGGGAATGTCTTTTGAGTGAATTGCCTGCTAAAGCTCTCCAAAATTTATTTTCTTTGATAATTTTATCAATGTTGTATATGATTTCTTAAACTACGGTAAATTACTACTAGAAAACAAATGAACGTGGTTACATAAGAGAACACGCTTTCACTTTTGAAGAATCAAACTGCGCAACTTGGACTAAATTAGAAGATAGTGTTATTTATCAAAGTGCAAAACAAATAAAAAAATAAAGGTTATACTACTTTGTCATATATATCCTCGATAAATATTGTAAAATTTAAGTCACTAATTGTATATACCAGCTAAGTTTTAGCAACAAATCTTACTAACATATAGTTTTGTTGGGGACAAATTAATACTTGTGCCCTATAAGTTTCCGGTTTTGAAGAAAATGCCCATTATCTATCGAGTTCTTAAAAATGCCCTGACTTATGCACTTTTTTAAAAAAAAATGCCCACCCGCTGCCACATCAGAAAAATCGTAGACGTGGCAGCCGATTAGGCTTAAAAGACACACGCCACTTTAAAAAACGGGACGCCACCTCAGTAATGCTGGGTTTCAACAACGACTTTGGTTCTCTTATTCCATATAAAACCCAACACTTAGCATTTTTTCACAATCAAATTTCCCCCCAATTCTCTTCTCACAGAACCCTAATTTCAAAATCCAAAATTGCAGATTTGGTTGTAGAATCGCGTCGTTTGAAAACCCTAAGAGTAGTTTTTACTAAGTCGACGCACGAGAATTTCATTCCGTTCCTAAATCGCGACCTAACCCCTAAAATTGAACCCCGCTAGCCCTGATTCACCCACAAAAATTTTGACACAACATTAGTAGCTCAGGTGGTGTTGTACTTGTGTGATAATGCCGAAGTTGCGGTCCCCCCTTAACCATGATGCTCTCTCGCCTATTTATCGTAAGTTTTTAATTCATTTTCGTTTTGTATATTTGCATGTTTGCAAGTTAATAAGAGTTTTAGTGAGTTGAGGTGCCAAAAAGTACTATTTTTATTTGACAATTGTGTGCTTAAGCAGTGTTGTGCTTGGGTGTCACTCACTGTTGACTTAGGGTTTCATATTTTTGTTAATTATATGCTTCTTTGTGGATTTTGTGCCATATTATGCCTCCATATAGTTGGGTTTGTGGTTAACACTGCATGTGGTTCCCTCACCATTTTTGTGTGGTGTGGTGTAGTCATGTTAGCAATAATGTGTCATATTTAGTGATAATTTATAGTTCTTTCTCAAACTGTGTCAAATTTAGGATGTATTTTTCCTTTCTGCAGATCCTAGAAGCAATTTTATAACACTAAATGTCTATTATGGAGGAAGGTTACAGTCAAATCCTTTTGACACTTATGTTGGTGGTGGAGTCATGAAGTTTGACTACTCAAACATTAATGAGACAAACTTGGAGCTTCTCAACATTTATGCTGATAATATGAATGCTGTGGGTGATAGAAAATTCTACTGTGTTACAGAAGGGTGGTTTAAAGTCATAGAGGATGATAGGTTTTTGGAAAAAGCCCTAAAAGCTGCACTACCAACCAGGGAGTTTGATCCGTATTGTGATTTTGAGATAGATCCACCTTTTCCAGACATGCCTCCATTACCTGATGTTGCTGTGAATGAAGCTGTTTTAGTAACACCTGGGTTGGATCATACAGTAGAGGTCAATGATGATATTATTTCAGGTAATGTTGAAATAGAAAGTGACAATGTGGACAGAAATGTGAGGGATTTGGCTGAAGCTACAACTAATGGTAAGGGAAGAGAAGTAACAGGTATTGAGGTTACCAGTTTGGGATAAAAGCCTGATCTAATCATTATAGGAGTATCTGGTTCTGACAGTGAGGATGATGAAACATATGAGGAAGAAAGTGAGGTATCAGATTGTTAACCCTAAAAAAAAATAAGGGATTATACGAGTTAAACAAAAGATTAACCCTTAAATTAGGGATTAATCCCAAAGACGATACTATCGTCACGAATACTCTCGTATGTCACATACCCTACGATGGTATGACGTGGCACCCGAAGAGATACTAGAACCCCTCGGATCTGACATACCCGATTATGGTACGACGTGACGTCTGAGTGGGCACCAAAGCGTCCCTTGGAAAGTCAAGATGAATAAAAATAAGCTATCAACGTGGCATCGGAAAAAGAGTAAACCCCGATGGATCCACGTGACTCTGATATCCATCACTGCGCCAAGAGGGACCACTGTACGAGAATACTTCCTTGCTGAACACTCCCAAAGCCCTCGGAATCATCACCCCGAAGGCTAAATTCACAAAACAACGCCTTACTCAAAGCACAAATCATCAAAGTCACTTACCCCAAAGGCCCGAGCCAAGAAAGTTACTCAGCCAAGGCCAAGAAGCCCTCGGAGAATTGTTCCCGAAGGGACCACTACTCTAATGACGACAAGAAACGCTCGGAACCCATACTACGGAGATCCAGACGCAAGAGCACAGCCTTACTTGCATATTGATGCCCTCGGAGCCCACCTCACGAACAGGAAGAAGCAAATCTGCCTCTCGGAGAACCTTACCAAAGAAGACAATAAGAAAATGACTGCCCCCGGAGCATAAACCTCCTCGGACACCCATTTCACTTCAACTAGTGAACCTCCTCATGAAATCCAGTCTCTCGGAGAAAAGAAAACAGAAGATTCAATCCATCAAATAAGAAGAAAAACAGAAGAAGCAACCCCTCAGAACTCCTTGAAGCCATCACACAAGATAAAGATCAGCCTAGTCAGCGCCTTATCAACAAGATATACCTTATCTTATAGAAGGACACTTGTAACACATGCAACATTACACTTGTAACACATGCATAGTGACTCAAAAGTACCCTCCCATGCACCTTACAAGAAATCCTATATAAAGGGAGAAGAAAAAAGACATACGGACACACAAAATTCACTCGGAAAAAAGCATAAGGTCATACTTATGATCTTCAGGACTGAGAAGTTCAGTGAATAAAGGCAGGATATTCTCGTAATTTTCCATAATAGTTATTTACTCTCTTCGAACCACGGATAACGGCGTTCCGAACTTACAAATGATTCAGTTAATCGGGTATTATTCCAAACCTGTTAACAAAATGGCGCCGTCTGTGGGAACGCCATAGAAGTTGTCCTCGAGCGTGCTCAAGAAAGTGAATCAACTATGGAAAATTTGTTCCACAGTGAAATCCACCCGCCCTATCCGGGCAATTCGGAGGAAACCGTAGCGGATCGCCACTCCCACGAGAGGGATTTCATCAACATTCCCCGATCCGTCTTTGAAAGACTAGTGGAAGCCACCACTCGAGTTAATCACCGAGAGTTCGAGAATCCCCTGGAAACAACCCCAGGATCTCCTCACCAAGGAGATTACCCCTCGGAAGAAGGTGAAATTCATGCAAGAGAGGCACAGTGCCCTACCCCTATTTCGTGGTATCAAGAAACTCCTCGGAGGACGCCAGGGCGTTATGATCATCTAGAGGCTCCGAGGATAATCCGAAGAGAGGAAAGACCTCTCCCCGTATATCGGCCCACCCCCACTATCACCCCCAACGGAGAGCCCACCTTATGGGGAATCCTTGAAGATCTACGAAAGGAAGTAGGAGATCTCAAGAGAACTGTAGGACCCAAGGAAGATCCGACGTTTAAGACGTCTCCTTTTATTCCCGAAATTGCTTTTGCCCCGATTCCTTCAGGAATGCGGCCTATTAATGTACCGTTATATACAGGAGAAGCCGATGGGAGAGATCCACAAGATCACATACATCAATATCTGGCAGGAATGGACCTGTCGTCTGCCCCGGACTATGTTCTGTGTCGGGTGTTCCCCGTTACCCTCGGAGGACGAGCCCAATCCTGGTTCACCCATCTCTCTCCCAATTCAGTGGTCAACTTTGACCGATTGGCTCACCTGTTTGTACGCCACTTCGCCTGTAATCGTAGGTATCCCAAATCGGCCACTCATCTTTTTACTATCAAGCAACAAAAGGATGAAACTCTTCGGGGATATATAAAACGCTTCACGGACAAAGCGCTGGATGTTCCGAACGTCAGCCCAACCATTATGGCTGATATTCTGACACAAGGACTCCGGGCGGGAGAATTCTTCCGATACTTAATGGGGAATCATGTCACGGACATGAATGAACTCATGCAACAAGCTGAAACTCATATTCTTATGGAAGAAGCTGACCATACAAAGAGAGGGTTGGAGAAGGATGACAATGAGCGTCACGAGCATACGGAAAAGGAAACTAAGGCAAAGGAGAAGGGTAAAAAAGGAAAACCAATCCCTCGGAAGGACAATGGGGAGATGGTCAAGAAATTCCTTAAACCCGTGCCCCTTCCTCCGATGACCCTAGCTCCCGTGGAAGTCCTCAATGTGATGCGAGGCAATGAAGAATTGTGCTGGCCCCGGCCCGCCAAATTTCCCCATAAAGATAAGGATACGGGTAAGTACTGTAAATTCCATAAAACTTATGGACATACTACCGAGGAGTGTACTACCCTGCGAAAAGAAATACTTCGCCTCCTGGAGGCAGGATATCTGCATAACTACCTAAAAATAAATAATCCCGAAGAGTCCAAAGCGCATGTATGGAAGAGGCCTCGAGAAGAACCTGACGAGGAAGAAGATACTCCTCACCGACGGTCACGAGAACAAACCTCGGAACATCGGCGGAGGTCCCAAGAAAAGACCAGAAAGCCTCAAAGATCCCCCCGAAAAAGAACTGCCGCGCCTCCGCGGCAATCACGGGAGAGGACCACAGGGTATCGGAACTTACCTCCTCCTCCCGACACGTATGAGGTCAACCCTTCCTCGGGGCGGACGATTAACATGATAGAGGGAGGAGATATTTCCAGAATACCCCAAGGTAAGAAGAAAAAATATCTCAAAGAAGCGAGACGAGCGGGACATGGGCTCCCGGTATGCTCCGCCCAAGGGGCCAGATTACCAAATATCACTTTCGGACCCGAAGACCTGAAAGGTATAATCTACCCCCATGAAGATCCTTTGGTAATTGCAGTTACTATCTATGGATTCGAGATCTAGCGTATCCTCATAGATACGGGCAGCTCTGTGGACGTCCTGTTTTTGCCCACTTATCTAGCCATGGGACTAAAGAAGGAGCAACTGGAGGTAGCCGAAGTTCCTCTAGTAGGCTTCTCCGGCGAAGCCTGTAACACCCTCAGAACCGTGACCCTGCCAATGTCGTGGGGAGAAGAAGCCCTTCGAAGAATGGAGCCCATCAAATTTTGGGTGGTGGAGGCTTCGTCAAGGACGTACAACGCTATATGCGGAAGGCCCTCCATTCGGTCATTCGAAGCGATCCCTTCTACTCTCCACCTTAAGGTAAAATTTCCTACATTAGCAGGCATCGGAGAAGTCCGAGGAAATCAAGTTAGAGCCAGAGAATGTCGAATGAATGCTCTACTTCCTGAAGAAGGCGAAAACCCCTCGGATAGCAGCAAGAAACGGAAAGTAGAAGAAACCCGAGTCCAACCCATTGAAGAGCTCAAGATGATAGAACTCGTGGAAGGAAACCCTTCTAGGGCGATCAAGATGGGCACTAATATGGAACTTGAATTGGAGGCCCAACTGACATTTGTTCTAAAAGAATTTTGTCACCTTTTCGCATGGGAAGGGGGTCCCCCCGGGCGGATCAGCAATAAAGTATGCCAACACTTCCTTAATGTGAAGCCGGGAGCCAAACCCATTCAACAAAAGAAGAGAAGAATGGGACCCGAGCGCAACAAGATTATCCGATCGGAAATCCAACGGCTTCTCAGCCTACGACAAATCCGAGAAGTTGTGTATCCCGAATGGTTGGCCAACGTGGTGTTGGTCCCTAAATCGGGAGGAAGATGGAGGATGTGCGTTGACTTCACCAATCTCAATGATGCTTGCCCAAATGACTGCTATCCCTTACCAAGCATAGACCAACTGGTCGACTCTACCGCTGGTTGTGCACTCCTGTCAACGCTTGATGGGGACCAGGGATACAATCAAATCCCGATGGCATTCACGGACCAGGACAAAACCAGCTTCATTACGGATGCAGGTGCCTTTTGCTATCTAGTCATGCCCTTCGGACTTAAGAACGCATGAGCTACATACCAACGATTGGTGAACCTCATGTTTGCGGGGCTCATCGGAAAAACAATGGAAGTATATGTGGACGACACGGTCGTCAAAAGTCGTTCCGCGAAAGACCATCCCGAGGATCTACAAAGGGCACTGGCTATCATGGATCACTTTGGAATGAAGATAAATCCTAGGAAATGCTCCTTCGGCATTCGAGGAGGCAAATTCTTGGGATTCATGGTTACCGAGAAGGGAATAGAAGTCAACCCCGAGAAAGCCGAAGCCATTATTGGGTTACCAACTCCGAAGTCCATAAAGGATGTGCAAAAACTGACCGGGCGAATGGCCTCCCTCAGCCGATTTGTCTCCAAATCAGCGGAGAAGGGACTTCCGTTCTTCAAAATCCTTCGGAATATCAAAGAATTCCAGTGGACCTCACAATGTGAAGAAGCTCTCCAGGAATTGAAAAGCTATATGGTAAGACCACCCTTGCTGGTCAAACCTTCGCCCCAGGTAGAACTCTTCGTGTACTTGTCCGTAGGAGAGGAGGCTATCGGAGCGGTATTGGTCAAAGAACACGATGGGGAGCATCATCCGGTGTACTACGTTAGCAAAACTCTCCTCGGAGCGGAAACCAGGTATACTCTGATAGAAAAACTTGTACTCACTTTGGTCAGCACGACGCGGAGACTACGCCCGTATTTTCTCTCCCACCCGATCACTGTCCTGACTAAGCACCCTTTACGGGCAATTCTCAACAAACCCGAGACTTCGGGGAGACTGATAAAATGGGCCGTCGAGCTAACGGAGTATGATATCTCCTACGCCCCGAGACCTTCCATCAAGGCCCAGGTGCTAGCGGACTTTGTAGTAGAACTTACGGGAATCGGAGTTGAAAGGAGAGAACCTCTGTGGCATGTCTACGTGGACGGTTCCTCCGTAAATACACATGGCGGAGCCGGAGTAATCTTGATTAACACGGAAGCCGAGGAGGAGGCGCTACATTTCGCGGTTAGAATTGATTACCCCGTATCCAACAACGAAGCCGAATATGAAGCCCTCCTTATCGGAATGAGGCTCGCCCGGGAAGGCGGAATGCGAAAAGTCCGCTTGCATAGCGACTCTCAGTTAATTGTCCAGCAAGTGCAGGGCACATATGAAGCCAAAGAAGAACGGATCCAGAGTTATCTTCGGGTAGTTCATCTGGCCAAAGCGTGGTTTGATGAGTATCAATTAGTGCAGATTCCCCGAGGGGATAACCAGGAAGCCGATGCCTTGTTCAAAATGGCTGCACAGTTGACCACCATTCGTACTCGGAAAATCACTCTGTTACATATGAGTGAATCGGAGAGAGCTGAACCTGAAGAGGTGAACGCCACTACGACAAATCCTCCGATAGGCTGGATAACGCCCATTAAAGCATGTTTGCAAGATCCTGAAGGTTACTCCGAGGACAAATCTGTCCGACGAATGATGTCTAAGAAGACTCTCCGATACTTCCTCAAAGACGGAATACTATTCCGAAGGACGTATTCTTATCCTCATGCCCGATGCTTAAATGAAGAGGAAGCTCAACTTGTCCTGGCGGAAACTCACGAGGGGGTGTGCGGTAGCCATACTGGTGGCGGAAGCATGGCTGGACGGATAATCCGGCAAGGTTATTATTGGCCCACGATGGTCAAGGATTGCAAAAACCACGCGGAAAAATGCAAGTCATGTCAAGCTTATGCCCCTCAGATTCACCAACCAGCGGCTCCGTGGGAACCCCATTTGACTGCCTGCCCGTTCGCCAAGTGGGGAATAGACATAGTAGGTCCACTTATTCCCGATGCTGGTCAAAAGAAGTTCTTGCTCGTGGCAGGAGACTACTTCACCAAATGAGTGGAGGCAGAGCCCTTAGCACGGATAACTGCATGTGCGGTCATTAACTTCTTATGGAGGAACATTCTGTGCCGTTTTGGGGTCCCTCGGAGCCTGGTAAGCGACAACGGCCTGCAATTTACTGACCAAGGGTTAGAAAAGTGGTGTGATCATTTGGAGATTAAGCACCGTTTCGCTTCGGTGGGATACCCCCAAGCCAACGGACAAGTTGAGAGAACCAACCGAACTCTCTTGAAGAATATCCCGACTTGACTGGCACAAAGCCAAGTGGGTTGAAGAAATACCCGGCATATTATGGGCCTATCGGACTACGCAGAGTACCGCCACAGGCGAAACCCCCTTCAGCCTATCCTATGGTTGTGAGGCGGTTGTACCCTCCGAAGTTTCGATTGAAAGTTGGCGAACCAAAGAATACGAGGAAGTGGCCAACAGTGCTAACTTATCTCTTGCCCTCGATCTCCTGGAAGAGAGAAGAATCCGAGCTGCCATTCGGACTGAGGAATACAAGACTCGGATGGCACGATACTACAACACCAAGGTAAAGTTTAGAACTTTTCAAATTGGTGATTTAATGCTAAAACGAGTCGGAGCCTCCAAGAACGTAGGCAAACTTGAGCCCCGATGGGAAGGACCCTACAAGATAGCGGGAATTGTCGGACCCGCAACTTATCTACTTGCCAACTCCGAAGGCGCCACTCTCAGCAATACGTGGAATTCTTTCAATCTTAGAAGATACTACGCTTAATGTAACATCATCACTGTTACATAAATAAAACTGTTTGTTTATAAATAGATGGTTACGATACATTCAATCCCGATAGGGTACATAGGTTTGCAAAACAAAAATACTAACCTTACACAGGAAATCATTATATGCAACCTAACCCCCAAGGAGCCATCTACTGTAAATAAACAGTCATCGGACCCCGAAGGACCATCCACCACAAGTTAAATACTATCTACTACAAACTACTCCTCTTGCAAAGGACGCTTCCCTTCTCGGATAAGGCGACGGCGCTGTTCCTCGGATAGGGTTAATGGATCCGCCAATAATGCGCCCTCGGAAGTCACGGGGTTATCTTCGGGAAAGATGGGGTGAAGATTAAGTTCGGGAATAACCAGACCCATTGGACACTCTGGCAATGCTTGAACAGCATCCGTACCAAGGCGATACCCAATGCGGACCAGATCGCGCATCTCCTTTTGTAAAGACCCCCTCAAAGCCGAAGGACCCGCGATATCCAAAACAGCTCGGACCCGGGTCACCACTAAAGCAACATCATGCGCACGAGTAATCTCCAGCACCCGAAGAGTTGCCGCATCCCATTCCCGAGTCGTCTGCAGTAATCGGTCATCGGAGTAGCGAAGCTGACCCTTCAACTCCTCCAAACTCGCTTGAAAACTCGTCACCCGGGTCCTCTCTAACATCAACTGGCGCTCCACCTCCCAGGACTTATCCTTCTCAATCTGAAGGACCATCTCGTGAATCGCCTTAGCAGCTTCGTGTTCTTCCTGCAAGCGGGAAATCTCCGTTTGGGCTTCCAACAAACCATGCTCCAACTCGTCCCGACGGCGGTATACCAGGCCAGGATCCAAAGAGGAACATCCCTGAGATCCGATGGCATCTAGCACCATGTATATCTGGATGGAGACGAATGGGTCACTACAGAAGAATTAAAAGGTAAGTAATTGAAAATTGCAAATAAAATGAGTATCTACCTCACACAGGTTTTTGCAAACCAAGTCCTGAAGACGAGAGGAAGGAAGGGTCCTCATGAGCTCACAATCCGTAACATTCAGCAGACCGCTAAGAAAATTTCGGCAAAACCCCGATACCTCTCCGAGGGGAGAAAACTCCGGATTACCACCCAGAGGAGAGGAGCCCACGGGAGGAAGATTCCCTCCGGACAGTGGCACGGATACGCGCTCGGAACCTCCCTCCACATCATTCACGATATCGGAAATCCGAGGAAATGGTTGCACCAAAAGAGGCAATGAGTAATCTATCAGAGAGAGAGTCGCAACCGGATTTTCTACCCTAGGAGGAATCGCAAAGCTCACTTGGGGGGGGTGCCACGGGCGAACCCTCCGGTTCCCGCCTCTCCGAGGAAGGGTCAGTCCTCGTAATAGCCATGAAGGTATCGGAAGCGCCCTCCGACGCCCGCCGCATACCATGCAGAGCTCGCCCCAGAAAAACACCCTCAAATGGATTTATGGAAAAAGCCGCCATCTCAGCACCTATAGACAGGTATAGAGTATATGATGATCCCGAGGACACCCAGATTGATAAAAGAGGAGTCGACAAACATACAGACTTACGAAAATAGAAGTTGCCATGAAGAGGACGAATTGGCAAGTTCTCTCTCCTTATTCCCTCTTGAAGACCTGCCAGAATAAGAGCTTCTTGACACGCTAGCAGGCCGGTAATATCATACGAGCCAGAAAATAACCCAGAACGGCTCAGTTCCTCCCACTCCCGCCCCAACATCTCGGATATGGGCGAAACGTATCCCAGGCCCCATCGGATGGGCACTCCCCATGATCGTGCCGAATGACCTTTCGAACGGACGAAGAAAAACCTCCTCCTCCAGTCCCCCCTACGAGGGCGAGGATTGGATGTACCAGTGAAGGCTTTTTCGACATCCCGATAGGCCAGGCTGAAAAAGGGAACTCCATCCGAACAAGGCTGAAGGATGAAAATTGCCCCCACCCGATACGGGGACAGGGGAAGGTTAAGGAGCTCGCAGCATAAAACGTATCCCACTAAGAGGCGATACGAGTTGGGCGTTAACTGGCTCGGACAAATTTGCTAGTACTGGAAGAGCGATTGAAGAAAAGGGTGGAAAAACACCCGTAACCCATAGTACATTTGTTCACAATAGACCGTTAAAAATCCCGAAGGAGGGTCATATGCTCTCTGATCCGGAGAGGGCACGATCACGTCAAAATCATCAAAATTCAGATTGTATTGCGCGAAAAGAGTCACTAGAGACTCTCCGTACACAATGCTAGCGGCAGAACCAACCCGTCCCCGACCTATCAACCTTGAGGGGCTCAAAGGTATTACGTTAAATACAGAATGCTCATCGGCAAGGGAATATGGCTCTCGACCCAGGAACACATCCCTTATATGGTCCATCCTTCGAGAATCCATGAACGATGACCTATTCCCCACCCTTGAAGACGAGCTTGTCCCAGTGGCCACTTGATTCTCAGCCAGCCTGTTCCGCTGCCCCGGGAAAGAACTTTCCGAGGACGCATTATGAACCTGGAATCCAGGGACAACTCGAGCATGGCTCCGTGGAGAACTACCTGATGAAGTGGACCCCCCTTGCCTGTGATGTAGCGGCATCATCGTTTATAGTAAGTTCTCTGTTTACTCTTATGCGAAAATCGAAGAAAACGTATTGAGAATGATTATGAAAACAAATGCCAAGCCCTGCAAGAGTAAATGTCTAGAAGGAAGGATTAAAATGATTTATCTGCTAAAGCAAGATAGGTATTAATGATAAGTATAAGTACCACTGTTAGCATATTTTATATGATAAGCTAATCCCGCAAAATGAAGCTGGAGCTGTTCAATCCATCTACAAGGGCGTGACACGTGCTAATGAGTATCTCTAATTAGGGATAAATAACTCTAAGTACGCATGCAATCTGACACGTCCTGCTAAGTCACGTACTTAGTCAGCAAATAAAGAATTTTGTCTTAAGCTCGATTTTTAGAGAAAATTAAAGGGATAATTTTGTATATATAAACGTGCTAATAGTTTATTACTATCTCAAGCTCATGAATAAATAAGACAGAGTAGAAAGAGAAGAATAGGACAAATTGTTCATTCATAAAATCCGAGAATCTCTCGGAGCAGCTTACATAAGCAAAAATTTAGAAATCTAAAGTTCTAGAAAGATACTGAAGTGTACATAAGGGAATCCTATTCTAAACCCCTTGTACTCGGAGGAGGCGGGGATGGAATGACAGTAGACCCCTCGGGGAGACTAGCAGATGAACTTGGAGGTAAAACCCCACTCGGGCGGGCGGCTCCCAGATTGGACGCAGTCGGAAGAGGAGCGGGAGAGTTCCTAGGCGTCATCACAGCATCAAACATCTCAAGAAGGTTCTGAACCTGTTCGGGAGATGGCCTAGAAAGCTTCTTGACATCAAAGAGGCGGCCAAAGTTCACCCCCGAAGGCACCACCCCACAGGCTATAGTGGCACACTCTAACCATGCCCATAACATGTGCCCAAGTGTATCTCGAGCGGACAGGGAAGTAAATTGACGCTCTACCTCTGCTACCGCACCCTTAACGGCCTCATCAACCTGAGCTTGCACATCTTTCATCGGCATCACATCTACTAACTTCAACGTCACCAGATCATGCAGCCGCGATTGAAGCCCCTTCTCTCTCTCTAAACCCTCGGACTTCTCCTTCTCCAGAGCTTCTATCCGAGCAAGAAGGGACCTCTCGGATTCCGCCTTTTCCTTCTCCAGACAAGATAATTGTACTCGGACAACCCCCTCCGACGCTTCCAGTTGATCATGAGCTGATTGTACTCGCTGCAGCGTGAGACGCATCACCTCTTTCATCTCCTGGTCCTCCTTCCACTTGAAGTCGTAAGCCTCCAACTTGGTGTGAAGGGCCTCGTTCATGGACTCAACCTCACGGAGTCGGGCCTGGAGAGAAGTCATTTGCTCTCTAAGGGGACCCACTTCCGCCACCTCCCTCGAATGGCGCTGCTCCACCGCGGTAATAACCTCCCGAGTCGTCTTGGACTGTATAACAAGAGAAGGACTATGAGGAAGAAGGCAGAGACATCACATAAACACAAAATTACAAGACGACAAGTACTTACGATGGCTTCCATCCAAACCGTGCTGGCCCGTAGAAACTGATACCCCCTTGCGGGCGCTGAAAGAGAAGAGCCGAAGAAATGGAGAATCTCGTGATATGCCTCCCCTACAGTCGGAGTCTCCTTCTCGGGTACTGGAGGCGAAAGATCTCCCTCGGAAGCGGACCTCCGCAAAGTAGCCCTCTTCAGAAGATCAGATGTCGGAGGAGGGATAACAGCAGCAGGAGTTACGGTCACCGCCTCCGTCATGACCACTTCAGGAACCTCTATAGCGGCCGAAGAACCCTCTCCCCAGAGAAAGGCGTCCAACACCTCCCTCTTCACATATGAGTCCTTGAGCAAGTCTGCAGGACCCTGGAAAGTTCCCTCGGGACCCTCCGATGGCTCTTCCGGGTCCTGGTGTAGTAGTTGAGCAAATAAATCAGCACCCGGAAACATAGGGGCCTTTCCCTTATCTACACCTACAAAAACAAGGTATGCAATCAGATCATGATGTGAAAAAGATCCGAATATGTCAATGTAAATAGAGTACTAAAGCCGAGTAAACAGAGAAGAGAAAGAAGCTTACGAGGGTGAGTGGGGAAAAGATCAGGAATAGTGGGCGAACGATCCCAAGAAAAGATCAAAACAATATCCAGACCCGGAGACAAGAGCTCCTCTCCTTCCGCCCTTGGAGATAGTACTCCCTTAGAGCTTCTCGGAGAACTACCGGCGTTGGACTCGGAAGCAGACCTCCAAGTCAGAGCAGACAAGGGAGCCACCTGCCGCAACGGAATAGCCTCCAGGGGTGCTCCCCCAACATCCTCGGAGGGAGACGGGATATTTTCATGAACTTTCTCGGCCTCCGTATCCATCCCATCCTTCTCCGGAGACTGTACTTCTACTCCCTCGTGGTCTCCCCCCTCGGAAGCTTCGCTACGAGCACTAGGGGCTACCTCCTCAACCCTTGGTGCTAGATAATATCTGGCCATAACCTCCTCTACATCACACACAAGAAAGTCAGTATAAACAATGGAAAATACGAAAAACCCACTCGGAAAAAATAAGTACTAAAGAGAAAAAGAGGAAAAACTTACTGAAAGCTGTTATATACCACTCTCCGACAAAAAGTGGTTTCTTCACCTTGTCATCTGTAACCACCACATGATGAAGCCCGACCCTATCGTACAGCCACGAAAAATCTTCTGACTCCATTAGCGCATGCTGGGCAATCACTGGAGAAAGCACCACATCTTCATCCAACGTGCGAACTGGAGTCACACCCTCCCCCCACTTGAAAGGCACATCCCACTTCCCACGGACAGGCTTCACATAAAAAAACTTGTCCTTCCACACGCTATGCGAGGTAATCGCCGCACTCAGAATGCTTTTTGTAGAGTTCTTCGAGCTGTCCCGATGATGGACGTAATGAAAAGGATATCCCCCGGGCGACACTCACACGTCGAAAATAGAGAGAAAGTGGTCTACACTACACTCGTATCCCTTGACATGGCACCAGAACACATAAATACACAAAGCCGCGTACCCGTTAGGCACCAACTGACTCGGACAGAAGCCACAGGTCTTAAACACCTCACAAAAGAAAGGCGACATAAAGGAGCGCCACCCATAGTTCACCTGTGCAAAAAATACAGTGAGCATACCCGCGGGAGGGTAGCAAGCACTCTGACCCTCGGTCGGAATGTGGACCGTCACATTCTTCATAGCCGTCCCCGTGACCCGAAACAACTCCATAACCTGCTCGTATGTGACAACGGACCGAACATTCTCAATTTTAGAGAAGTCACGGACAGGAGGTTTCTTCGATTTTGAAACCCTAGTTTTTTTCGCGGAGGCGGCGCCGCTCCCTTCGGCGACGGCAGCTCTTCTCTTACGAGTGGCAGTAGCAGGTCCCACGAGGGGAGCAGTAGTCGCAGCAGAAACGGGAACGTCAACAGGAGCAGTGTCGACAGAAGAGGTATTTGCAAAGGAAGCCATCTTCTTTTGGGGCAAGGGAAGAAATTTTACGAAATTGATGAAAGAAAAAAGAAGCGAGAAGAAGAAACTTTAAGAGGAGCAAAAATCGCTCTTTTCTGCTTAAGAAAATTAGAGAAGTAGAGAGAATTGGAAGCTTAAAGATTTTGTGAAGAGAATAGGGGAGAAAGAGTACGGACGGGGGTATTTATAGGCGAACTGCCATTAAAGACGTGCCTCGTCCCCCACGCCCCACGTATCCACTCAGGAAGCGACGTGTCGCTCCACGCGCTAGCCGTTGCTGCAGATTAACGGACGGATGAATAAATGTCATTTAAGATATCTAACGGCTAGAAAGAGCCGTTATAAAAGTAACTCTTCATCTGAACCGTTGCTTCCCAAGAACATAAAGGTACTTTTACTTTACGGTATTTTAAGTATATACTTATATACATATAATACCCCCGTAAATCATAAAAAAGAATGGAGAAACTCCAATCCCCTCGGAAAAATCACCAAAAAATAAAGAAAAAGCCCATTTTGCCATATTAAGGCCACAAAATAAAATTTCACTCGTCTCTACGAGAACGATCAAAATTTGGGGGGTCTAGTGTTAACCCTAAAAAATAAATAAGGGATTATACGAGTTAAACAAAAGATTAACCCTTAAATTAGGGATTAATCCCAAAGACGATACTATCGTCACGAATACTCTCGTATGTCACATACCCTACGATGGTATGAATTGGCACCCGAAGAGATACTAGAACCCCTCGGATCTCACATACCCGATTATGGTACGATGTGACGTCTGAGTGGGCACCAAAGCGTCCCTTGGAAAGTCAAGATGAATAAAAATAAGATATCAACGTGGCAACGGAAAAAGAGTAAACCCCGATGGATCCACGTGACTCTGATATCCATCACTGCGCCAAGAGGGACCACTGTACGAGAATACTTCCTTGCTGAACACTCCCAAAGCCCTCGGAATCATCACCCCGAAGGCTAAATTCACAAAACAACGCCTTACTCAAAGCACAAATCATCAAAGTCACTTACCCCAAAGGCCCGAGCCAAGAAAGTTACTCAGCCAAGGCCAAGAAGCCCTCGGAGAATTGTTCCCGAAGGGACCACTACTCTAATGACGACAAGAAATGCTCGGAACCCATACTACGGAGATCCAGACGCAAGAGCACAGCCTTACTTGCATATTGATGCCCTCGGAGCCCACCTCACGAACATGAAGAAGCAAATCTTCCTCTCGGAGAACCTTACCAAAGAAGACAATAAGAAAATGACTGCCCCCCGGAGCGTAAACCTCCTCGGACACCCATTTCACTTCAACTAGTGAACCTCTTCATGAAATCCTGTCTCTCGGAGAAAAGAAAACAGAAGATTCAGTCCATCAAAGAAGAAGAAAACAGAAGAAGCAACCCCTCGGAACTCCTTGAAGCCATCGGACAAGATAAAGATCAGCCTAGTCAGCGCCTTATCAACAAGATATACCTTATCTTATAGAAGGACACTTGTAACACATGCATAGTGACTCAAAAGTACCCTCCCATGCACCTTACAAGAAATCCTATATAAAGGGAGAAGAAAAAAGACATACCGACACACAAAATTCACTCGGAAAAAAGCATAAGGTCATACTTATGATCTTCAGGAGCGAGAAGTTCAGTGAATAAAGGCAGGATATTCTCGTAATTTTCCATAATAGTTATTTACTCTCTTCGAACCACGGATAACGGCGTTCCGAACTTACAAATGATTCAGTTAATCGGGTATTATTCCAAACCTGTTAACACAGATGATACAGAATTTGATGAAAATGTTGATGATGATATAGTTGCATCAGAGTGTATGAGTCTTATAAATCCTACTGATGATGGAGTAGTGATTGCGGAAACTAAAGACACCATTACTATGATGATTGAAGACATACCTAGTGACAATGATGATGACACCTATGAGGAAGAGAGTGAGTATACAAATGACTCAGATTTTGAAGAAAATGTTGATTTCTGTGAAGAGCATGATGGAATAAATATAGAAGACATGAGGGCTGGTAGGAATGAAAATGCTGGCGAAAATAGAGTTGAAGTGTCTGGTGACGAAAATGATGTTGAAATTGGTGGTAATGGTAGAAAAACACAGGCACAAGACAAAGGGAATGAGATTTTGATAGAAGATACTGAGGGAGATAGTGAAGATTCTGATTATGAAGAAGAAAGTGAGTATACAGATGAATCTGATTTCGATGACAATGTTGATGATATTGAAGAAGAAGAACATACGAGTGTCAGTTTCAATGCTACTATGAATCAGAATCCCAATACATCAAGAAGTCCACAAGCTAATACACAACCTGGAGAGGATTTGAATGGGTTGAACATTGAAACTACTGTTGAATATGAAGATGAACCAGATGTGGCTGCCAACGTTAAAAGAGTTCCTGTCAATCCACTCCCTTATGAAGAAAAAGACTGTGACAGTGATGACCTTGCAGTTTTTGACACTGATGACAAATGGAACCCTACATTCAAGTTGAAAATGATCTTCTCCACCAAAGATCAACTTAGAATGGCTGTGCGCACAGATGCCATAAACAATAGAAGAAGTGTTAAGATAGAGAAGAGTGATCCAACAAGGATTTATTTCAAATGTATTCATGATGCTTGTCCATGGAGTCTACATGGGCTGAAAGTTAATGGTGAGGAGACATGGCATATAAGGCAATACAATGCAGGTCATTCATGTGGCAAGATGTTTGGTGTAAGGAACTTGAAGTCAAGATGGTTAGCTGCTAGATTTCTGGAAATGTGGAAAACAGACCCCACTAGGCATCCTGAGGCTTTTAGAAAGGATTCAATCAGAACTCTGAAGGTGGACATAACCAAAAACCAGGACTATTGCAAAGAGGCATGCAAATACACACTTGCAAGGGACTGCTGCCTACCAATTTTCCAAGCTATGGGATTATCAGGCAGAATTGAAGAGAACCAACCCTGGTACTTCTGTGGCAATTCTCACAGAAGATGTTGCTGGTGAGACCAGATTCAAGAGTATATACATATGCTACCAAGCAATGAAGGATGGTTACAAGGCTGGGTGTCGGCCATTCATAGGTGTAGATGGAGCACCCCTGACAAGGACAAATAAGGGGACAATTTTGACAGATGTGGGAGTTGACCCTGCCAACAGTATTTTCCCCTTGGCTTTTGTTGTTGTTACAGTTGAAAACCAAGCAAACTGGGAATGGTTCCTGTCATTGTTGAAAGAGGATCTTGAGCTACATGGTCACCATAATCTGACTTTTATTTCGGACAAACAGAAGGGGCTGATAAATGCATTTAATGATGTGTTTTCATCTGCAACACACATATATTGTGTTAGACACTTGATCAGGAATGCATACAACGCTGGTTTTAGAGGGGATGGTTATGAGAATGCAATCTGGGATGCGGCCTACAAGACAACTACTCCTCAGTTTGATTTGGCCATGAAGAAGTTGGAAGCAAAATTGGGAGGAAACTTTTCTAGATGGTTCAATGACAAACCACCAGAAAATTGGTCCATGTCGAAGTTTAAACCAAATTCCTGAGTTGATCTTATATTGAATAATCTGTGTGAGACATTCAATTTTGTTATTCTACCTGCCAGAGGATTGCCAATTCTGTCATTACTGGAATGGATAAGAGAATATCTTATGGTGAAACTGACAAAGGGTAGAGAAATGTCAAGAACCAAGTGGGTGAAGCAGCTTATACCTGATCAGAATAAAGCCTTATGTCCAACCATTCAGGCCTTGGTTGCCAAAGTAGATGTTGAAAAGGCATATTTTTTCCCTATTAAATCCAATGATTATGAATTCCAAGTCAATGGGTTAGATGGTTCTCAGCACAATGTCAATTTAAGAGACTGGAATTGCAGTTGCAGGGTATGGGAGCTGACATGCATTCCATGTAAACATGCTGCCAATGCCATATTGTATAATAGGGAGCAAATAGCTGATTATGTTTCTGACTATTACACACTTCAGCAATACCAAAAAGTGTATAGTTTTTCCATTCATCCAGTTCCTGGAGATCAGATTTGGGGTGTTGAAGAATATATCCCTCCACTCCCTCCTAATGTTGGAAGAATGGAAGGAAGGCCAAAGAAGGCAAGAAGAAAGGGGAAGAAGAACCAAGGACTGGCAAGAACAAGAAGAAACAAGGCAAGGGCAACAAGTACATTGTTGTTAAGAGTACTAGAAGGCAAGGACATAGTAAATGTGGAAAGTGTGGTGTGTTGGGCCACAATGCTAGGACTTGTGGTAAAAATCAAGAAAATGAGGCAGATGGATGTAGTGAAAGAAACCCTGAGGTGGTTGGTGAATCATCAAGACAAGGCAGGAAGAGGAACATAAAGAGGACCACTGAGGTAAATTATATTGACTCTCTTAAAAATATGACATTCTTTGTGTCAATGTCCCTTTAATGAACCTAAGTTTTTGGTCAAAATTAGAATGTTGGGATTGCACCAAATGAAGCCGAACCACAAGTGGAACCACAAGTGGCCAATGATCCCCCACCTGTCGATACCGAGGCAACACCATCTTTGAGAAGGAGCAAAAGGCTCAACAATACAAATGTGACTGGAATAAACATGGTAAATTCTACAAATGAAAACTTGCAGGAGTCTTCAATTAATGTCAGCAGTAGAAGGAAGCTAACATTCGTAGAGGTAAATTTGAAAATTTTCTTCTATAAATTTTCAAAACAACTATGTTTTAATAGTTGCTTTGTATTATGTAGCCAATAGAAGAGGAACCACAAGATCCTCATGTTGGAGATGGCATAGAGAATGGAGTAGAAGAACATGACAATGATGAAACTCTATCAGAGTTTGTTGAATCATCAAGAACTGCTAGGAGAAACAAAAGGAAGAGGACTATTGAGGAGAATAATCTGAAGAATAATATTGTCCCAGAGATCCATTTTGCTGAAGCAGGTTCTGAACATACAAGTAAGGATGATGAAAGTAATCTCTTTGAATCATCCAGGACTGCATGAAGGAATATAAGACTTAAAAAGAAAGGGCAGATGAATGTAGCTGAGGGTAATCTTCATATGAAGGTTGTTACTGAAGAACATGACCTTGATAATCAGATTGACCAAATCATTGAAGGTGTTGAAACTACTACTATAAGTGAGGCTGTTGAGTCATCAAGGACAGCTAGGAGGAAGACAAGACAGTCAAAGAAAAGGTATATCCATCAAGTTCATACTGTGCAATATTTTCATGATTTTTATGTTTATCTAGTATTAAATTTCTTACATGAAAGTGAATAAGCATTACAAAGGTCCCTGAGAATAACAAGATTATGATGCCTCCAACTCAGCCTGTTGAGTTAATTGTAGAGGAGTCTGGTGAGGAGGTAGCTATATATGGTTGGGTCACTACTTTGCTGAACAAGAAGCCATCAAAGGCTCCACCAAAAATTACAGACCAACTAAGTGAGTGCTTTAAAGTTTTTGGCTCTCAGGAAGACAGGATTAATCCATATGAAGGAATTAGCAGTAAATATGTGAAGATTTCAAATTTGGCTGCAGCAATCAGTAAAATCAATAATGAGGATGAGTTGCTCCCAGGGGGGAAGAAGGTTAAACAACCAAAGAAGAAGTGTGTCAGCAGGAAAGGGAAGGAAAAAGCTTAGACCTTTTTGGACTATGCAGTTGGGTAATATCTAAGCATTTTTTTGGCAGCACATTTGGATGGGTCTTTTGGTTACTATGAATGTATGTGAAGATAGATGTGTGATCATGGTTAGTAAATATTTTGTAATCTGGTATGTGCATTGGTTACCAGGTTAATTTTGTGGCTAAAATATGTCCAATGTAAAATGAGCAAAATGTGCTCTGTAAACATTCATATTTTGGCAGCAAAATTGCAATATGTTAATAGAATGCTATGTTATAAGTGAGCAACTATATTCGTTTTTTAGTATTTCAAGCATTTCAGCATTTTAACAACATAATCAAGAAATGTGAACAACAACCCAGAGTAGACACAAATAACTCCAAAGACATATACCATGGCATGCATTAACATGGAAAAAAGGTTAACAACAACATGAAACTAACATCTCATTTAAAACAGACATTAAAAACCTATTCTTACTACGCCTAATCATAAATTCCCATGGCAAAGCGATCAAACTTGGTGAACACTTTAATCTTCTCAATTGGAAGCTTCTTCACTTGTAGGCAGTAGGAAAATTGGTCATAATGCTGGAAACCTTCCTCAGCAAATTTCTTGTCGATTGGGATGGGCTAAAATAATCAAATTTCATTAAGATATTTCGTCTCACAATTTGCAATTCAAGTCATAGAGTGAGTTATGTTGAAAACTTACATTTTTCATGAACTGCACATACTTAATCGGGTGTAGCCTCACAGTACCCTTCTTGATGTTGAACTGAACTCCAGGATGGGCCCAAAATCTCTGGAAAAGTTTCAAGCGGTACTTCATAATCATCAACCTCTCCTTAACCATGAAAGGCGTGATATCTTTCTTCTTGCGACTAGATAGCATTTCAGCGATCTTCGCATGCATAACATCAAGCTGCTCATCAGTAAACATAACGCCTTCGCCAATCAACGCATAAAACTTGCGCAAGATGAATACTTCATCTGCATGTTAGAAGTCACTGAATCTCATGAAAGGAATCACCAAGTAATCCTGCAAAACAAAATAAGAGCAAGAATAAGTGTCTTTTTGAATCTGACAAAAGGGCTTTTTTGAAACAGAGGATGTGAGTATCTTTCTACCTGTGTTATGTCGTAGGATTCCTTCAATACGCTGACGTTTGAGATTGAGTCGGCCATAATATCAAGAAATTGGCTTTTGTTTGGAAGAGAGAGATGGAAATTAAAGTGAAAGGGCTGAAAGGGCTAAAACACCTATGTTAAAGGAAAATTAACAGTCGTCTTAACTAGGTTATTAACCATCACACCGCTCCCCCTGACACGAGTGTCTAATCGACACTAATTGTTCAATATTTAATTAATTTTTTTCAACCACTAACAATTGCATCGATCGAAAATGGGCATTTATTCAAAACATACATTAGTTATTGGGCATATTATTATATCAATCATACTAAAATGGTATATTTACTTTAGGAACCATACTTACAGGGCATTTTTATAGTTATATCCATACTTAAAAGGCAGTTTTAACAAAAGATTTTATAAACTTATTGGGCATATTTTTTGTCTATCATAATACATATTGGGCATTTTTTCACAATACACACTTTAAGAACCATACTTACAGGGCATTTTATTAAAAGTTTTCCTAAAATGATATTTTCACTTAAGCATACATTTTAAGGCGAACAATTTATAATCACACACACACAACATTCTGATACCCAATCTAATTACTCCCATTGTTATCATATAAAACAAGACACAATAACATTCAACCAAATCAACCAAATCACAACAGAAAATTATACAAGTAGATTGGTGCATATTGCCAAAATAAAACAACAAAAGCAGTTGGCAAACATACTAATCAGACTTGCATAATCGAATCTAAGCACACATACTAAGCCAATACCCAATGGCTTCAACACAACCTAACAACAATCAAACACAATATACTAATGATTACATAACATAATCTAACCCAAACGACCAATTTTTTTTCTAATTAAGCAAGCTGATAATTTTATCTTCTTGCTCCTTCGCGGTTCTCTTGTACAACGAACGCATAATATCGTCTTTTGATTCTTTTTTCGACGTAAGCTCTTCTTCAAGTCCCTTAACTCTAACCTGCACCCTCTCGATCCTTCTTCGCAAAATTGGTATCACAACCCTAGCATATGAACAAACAGGCGAATCTTCCCAAATGCATAGTTGACATCCACGGGGCCAACGCGGACAACCGTGGAACCTTCGGCCTGGGTTACCATCTGTAATGCCCCATCTCCTTACTTGACTATAATTTAAATTTTATAATTATAACATGAATTTAACCTTGCTTCTTTCGAATTATTGACTTATCATGTGTTTTAATTCAAAAGAATATATATAACATGTATAATATATATATACATATATATATGTATGTTGTTAAATGAAGGTCCTTTTTATCTAAATAACTGCTATTTAAATGTTAGTCTATTGGCACATAGAAAACATTTCTCTATACAAGCTTTCAACACCAAAACTATGAGCCTTATTAAGAATTATAAGTAATACTTAAACTTAGTTTTAATAAGCGAATAACTTATATATTTCAAATTATATGGTATTAACATATTTATTTTGGTAAAGCTAAAAGTATACTCCTTTTCATAAAAAGAAAGTTTCATTGTGAAAATTATAATTTTAACAAGAATGATCAATGATAAACCTTTATCGTGTTAATAAATTTCAAGTCTATTAATGACAGTGTATTTTTATCTAGTGAATTGATGTCGACATATAGTTCAAAACCTTCCACATCTTCCAGCTCGACATACATTGTTTAACTCCATATTACAAATTTCTAGAAAAATATAAAGTCTTCCCTGAATTGATGCTAATAATGCTACTTTGTACAATTATTATCACTTAACGAATAAATGTGGAAGCATATGATCAGTGCATACTTATTTACTTTTAATGCATAATATACTTATTTACTTTTAATACAAGGAGGACTTATCATCTAAATAACCTAATAAGACAAACCCATTCTAAATTTCATGACAAGCTCCACTTAAATATTTTCTTTACTTGTCACCAGCTAGCCATATATCCTAACAAATATCCTAACCGATAAGTTCAAGCTGCATGGTGACTAGCAAGCTTGATGCCACTTGCCATGTTTCTACGCTTGTCGCCACCAAATGCTTCACCAAATAAATAAATAAATATATATATATATATATATATATACATGTTCAATACACAATATGTATTATTTATATGTAAATCGGGCAGTAAGAAAAACACGAATCAAATATTATATAAAGTGAAATTGGAAACGACTGTGTGCAGAATCACAAGGAAAGAAGTAGGCTAGTTCGATTTCCTGCGCCAATTAAGGTGGTATTCTAATCTCTGAATTTGAATCATCTGAAATGTTAATCATAAATAATTGTCCTATTATTATTTAATATTTTCGAGTAAACCTTTGTAATGAGGAATTGTGTATCGGATAGTCAGGACTAAGATTAGGGAAGAAATGGAGAATTATGCTTGATTGAGACGCCAAGACGATACAATCGCTAAGGCGCATGATATGTGTCGGGCTAAGGTGGTTACTGCTAGACGTTGTCGCACGTTTACCTTTCCCATCTTTATAGTCGTATTTCAGGTGAGTGTTCCTAAACTGTATTATTTTCAAACTGGAAGGAATGCGTGCATGTATATTTATACCTATATATATGTATTCATGAATCTGCATATTGAACTCTGCATATTGAACTATTACTTCTTCAAAGAAAGTTGTTTTTGAAAATATTTATTTCTTCAAAGAAAGTTGTTTCTGGAAATGTTTATTTCTTCAAAGAAAGTTTCTGTAAATTGGGTACTTGAACTGTTCAATTTTATCAAAGCAAGTTAACTGCACATTGGTTAATTGCCGTAAATGATTGGAATCGATATGATGAATGGTGTCCCGTTGGTTTACTTGGTCCCGATCGGATATATAGTTGGATCCAACTTGGCGTGGGAGTGCAGGGGTACCGCCGAGCGGCAGCGGGCTTGTCGGTGTGGGCCGTTGTCCCCATTGGCCCATTCCCTCTCAAGCATAGCAAGAGGTTGTTGTGTCTTTGTTGGGTACACTGTTTTCGTATGTTGCATGGCATACGTTACTGATTCCAAGGTCGCTCCTTGGGCGGGGAGATAAGGACTGTTATGAGGTGATAAGGTTGACTAGCATCGACAAAAACGTGGACACCGATCATCAAACGTGAATTTGTTATTTTGTTAAAAGGTTTTAGGCAAAACCACGAAAGGTTTTGATTTCATGATTCTATTGCATGGCATTTGTATGCGTTAAAGTTCTTTTATTAAACTGTTTTCAAAAGAAAGTTATGGAAAGAAAACTCTAAACTTGCACACACGCATGAACGATCACTAAGATTTTTATCTCACGTAAAATTTTGTTTTTCCTTTCCTTCCTTCCAGATTAAGACGATATAGGTTACTACCGTGTCAGGACTTGGGAGCCTTTGGCATTGGGGAGCGTTCAAATTTAGTAGGGTATTGAGTTACTTTAGTTTATGTTTTTTTGTTATTAGTTTACTACTTTCAGTGTATTTGATTCAGATATTTATCAGTTAGACATGTAATAGTTGCTCTGATATGGTTATGTTTATCTCAAAATTATCGGGCCATTACAGTTGATATCAGAGCTTAGGTTTGGGTACCTAGGCTATGCTGGGATAAGTTCTTTGGACCGTGGGACTAGTTGAGGTGATGGTATGTGATCTCGTTTAGGCGCTAAAGTTGTGATGCATTACTCTCGGGCAGCCGACCGATGTGTAATTCCTCATATACTGAGGTTTCTCTTTGCTCAAGTTGTTACGCATTACTGTAAGCTTGGCCAACTGATAGTAATTCGATACATACTAAAGCATCGAGTAGAGGTTGGGATGAGTGAACCTGTGATGTGACTCTTAGTTGTCATAGTGTAGTTTTCAAGTGACTTAGATGTCATCATACTTTCCTTGATTCGCTATGATGCGGTACATGTGCATCTTATTCTCATATAGAGAATGGGAAAGACGGGTGTTTCGTTTATATTTGGTTTGACCCTCGTTTATTCACATAAAAATGTGACTTACCTTAGAATTCACTGTATGCCTTTTGTGCTCTGGTATCATAATTGTGATGATTTGTTTTTCTTGGATGATAACTGAAGTTGTCAAAGCCTGTAAACCTTATTTTCATAAAACTTGTAAAATAGATAGTCATCTTTGTCGATCTCTATTAGAGCCTTCGTTGGCAGGCAATCGTTTCTTATCCAATATTTTGATACGTTCGGAAACATATTGTATTAGCAGAATAATTAAATTGCACACTCAATATGAATTTGGGGACCAAATTCTTTAAGGAGGGGACGGTGTAATGCCCCGTCTCCTTACTTGACTATAATTTAAATTTTATAATTATAACATGAATTTAACCTTGCTTCTTTCGAATTATTGACTTATCACGTGTTTTAATTCAAAAGTATATATATAACATGTATAATATATATATATACATATATATATATATATATATATATATTTATGTTGTTAAATGAAGGTCCTTTTTATCTAAATAACTGCTATTTAAATGTTAGTCTATTGGCACATAGAAAACATTTCTCTATACAAGCTTTCAACACCAAAACTATGAGCCTTATTAAGAATTATAAGTAATACTTAAACTTAGTTTTAATAAGCGAATAACTTATGTATTTCAAATTATATGGTATTAACATATTTATTTTGGTAAAGCTAAAAGTATACTCCTTTTCATAAAAAAGAAAGCTTCATTGTGAAAATTATAATTTTAACAAGAATGATCAATGATAAACCTTTATCGCGTTAATAAATTTCAAGTCTATTAATGACAGTGTATTTTTATCTAGTGAATTGATGTCGACGTATAGTTCAAAACCTACCACATCTTCCAGCTCGACATACATTGTTTAACTCCATATTACAAATTTCTAGAAAAATATAAAGTCTTCCCTAAATTGATGCTAATAATGCTACATTGTACAATTATTATCACTTAACGAATAAATGTGGAAGCATATGATCAGTGCATACTTATTTACTTTTAATGCATAATATACTTATTTACTTTTAATACAAGGAGGACTTATCATTTCAATAACCTAATAAGACAAACTCATTCTAAATTTCATGACAAGCTCCACTTAAATATTTTCTTTAATTGTCACCAGCTAGCCATATATCCTAACAAATATCCTAACCGATAAGTTCAAGTTGCATGGTGACTAACAACCTTGATACCACTTGCCATGTTTCTACGCTTGTCGCCACCAAATGCTTCACCAAATAAATAAATAAATATATATATATATATATACATGTTCAATACACAATATATATATACATGTTCAATACACAATATGTATTATTTATATGTAAATCGTGCAGTAAGAAAAACACGAATCAAAAATTATATAAAGTGAAATTAGAAACGACTGTGTGCAGAATCACAAGGAAAGAAGTTGGCTAGTTCGATTTCCTGCGCCGATTAAGGTGGTATTCTAATCTCTGAATTTGAATAATCTGAAACGTTAATCATAAATAATTGTCCTGTTATTATTTAATGTTTTCGAGTAAACCTTTGTAATGAGGAATTGTGTATCGGATAGTCTGGACTAAGATTAGGGAAGAAACGGAGAATTATGTTTGATTGAGACGCCAAGACGATACAATCGCTAAGGGGCATGATATGTGTCGGGCTAAGGTGGTTACCGCTAGACGTTGTCGCACGTTTACCTTTCCCACCTTTATAGTCGTATTTCAGGTGAGTGTTCCTAAACTGTATTATTTTCAAACTGGAAGGAATGCGTGCATGTATATTTATACCTATATATATGTATTCATGAATCTGCATATTGAACTGTCACTTCTTCAAAGAAAGTTGTTTTTGAAAATATTTATTTCTTCAAAGAAAGTTGTTTCTGGAAATGTTTATTTCTTCAAAGAAAGTTTCTGTAAATTGGGTACTTGAACTGTTCAGTTTTATCAAAGCAAGTTAACTTCACATTGGTTAACTGCCGTAAATGATTGGAATCGATATGATGAATGGTGTCCCGTTGGTTTACTTGGTCCCGATCGGATATATAGTTGGATCCAACTTGGCGTGGGAGTGCAGGGGTACCGCCGGAAGGCAGCGGGCTTGTCGGTATGGGCCGTTGTCCCCATTGGCCCATTCCCTCTCAGACATAGCAGGAGGTTGTTGTGTCTTTGTTGGGTACACTGTTTTCGTATGTTCCATGGCATACGTTACTGATTCCAAGGTCGCTCCTTGGGCGGGGAGATAAGGACTGTTATGAGGTGATAAGGTTGACTGGCATCGACAAAAACGTGGACACCGATCATCAAAGTGAATTTGTTATTTTGTTAAAAGGTTTTTGTCAAATCCACGAAAGCTTTTGATTTCATGATTCTATTGCATGGCATTTGTATGCGTTAAAGTTCTTTTATTAAACTGTTTTCAAAAGAAAGTTATGGAAAGAAAACTGTACACTTGCACACACGCATGAACGCTCACCGAGATGTTTATCTCACGTAATTTTTTTTTCTTTCCTTCCTTCCAGATTAAGACGATCTAGGTTACTACCGTGTCAGGACTTGGGGGCCTTTGGCATTGGGGAGCGTTCAAAGTTTAGTAGGGTATTGAGTTACTTTAGTTTATGTTTTTTTGTTATTAGTTTACTACTTTCAGTGTATTTGATTCAGATATTTATCAGTTTAACATGTAATAGTTGCTCTGATATGGTTCTGTTTATCTCGAAATTATCGGGCCATTACAGTTGGTATCAGAGCTTAGGTTTGGGTACCTAGGCTATGCTAGGATAAGTTCTTTGGACCGTGGGACTAGTTGAGATGATGGTATGTGATCTCGTTTAGGCGCTAAAGTTGTGATGCATTACTCTCGGGCGGCCGACCGATGTGTAAATCCTCACATACTGAGGTTTCTCTTTGCTCTAGTTGTTACGCATTACTGTCGTCTTGGCCAACTGATAGTAATTCGATACATACTAAAGCATCGAGTAGAAGGTTGGGATGAGTGAGCCTGTGGTGTGACTCTTACTTGTCATAGTGTAGTTTTCAAGTGACTTAGATGTCATCATACTTTCCCTGATTCGCTATGATGCGGTACATGTGCATCTTATTCTCATATAGAGAATGGGAAAGACGGGTGTTTCGTTTATATTTGGTTTGACCCTCGATTATTCACATAAAAATGTGACTTACCTTAGAATTCACCGTATGCCTTTTGTGCTCTAGTATCGTAATTGTGATGATTTGTTTTTCTTGGATGATAACTAAAGTTGTCAAAACCTGTAAACCTTATTTTCATAAAACTTGTAAAATAGATAGTCATCTTTGTCGATCTCTATTAGAGCCTTCGTTGGCAGGCAATCATTTCTTATCCAACATAGACATGTAATAGTTGCTCTGATATAGTTCTGTTTATCTCGAAATTATCGGGCCATTACACCATCGGTCATTGAGACGCGCACGACGGTGGGTCTTCCACAATTGCATACTAGATGAGAGCTCATGGTCGATTCGGACATTTTCAATTTGGGAATTGGGGTTAGGGTTCTTGGTGGATTTGGGGGAAATGATTTTTAGAAAAGATTATTAAGACCAATTGTTGTTAAAAGAGAGCCAAAGTCGTTGTTGAAACCCAGCATTACTGAGGTGGCGTCCCGTTTTTTAAAGTGGCGTGTGTCTTTTAAGCCTAATCGGCTGCCACGTCTGGGATTTTTCTGATGTGGCAGCGGGTGGGCATTTGTTTTTAAAAAAAGTGCATAAGTCAGGGCATTTTTAAAAACTCGATAGATAATGGGCATTTTCTTCAAAACTGAAAACTTATAGGGTACATATATTAATTTGTCCGTTTTGTTGGTAAGGTAAGTGCCAACTCATATTATTGTACAATCTTACGATATATAGAATTACTAAAAAAAAAGCTTTTATGCTGGTAAATTATACCTTATTTTTTGGGAAAACAATTTTGTGGGTACGTATTCAATCACAAATATTGTTAAATTTGTGATGAAATAGAATCGATATTGTAATGGTGTATTGAATTAAATCCGGAATCAAAAGATTCGGTCGAGAGAGATGAAGAATAATTTGTAAAATTGGACAAAAACTAAAGTGACGTTTGTGTGCATGCCAACCCTTTATACTGTAGGGTGGTAGCATGATTCACTTAAGTTAAATTACCATTAATGGAGTTAAAGTACACTTAACTGATACAAACCTAAATGGGGAAGGTTGTTAGTCTAACTGTCAACGACATTTTGAAATATTTTAGGAAAAGTAAAAAGATTTTGATCCAAAAGAATTCCAGTGTATCCGTGGATGTGAAGACCCAACATACCCCCCCCCCCCCCCCCCACCCATCAACATGAGCATGAGTTTTATAAATGCCCGTCTTGAATACCATGATGTTGAATAAATGAGGAGAGAGAGAGGTTTGTGAAGATATCTACAACTTGTAGGCTATTCTTGATGTGAAAGATTATCAGCCAACCTTCATGGACATTTTCTCGAACAAAGTGGACATTTTCTCGAACAAAGTGGTAGTCGACCTATATATGTTTTGTCACTCGTGATGTACGAGGTTTTGGGTAAAACAAAAGGCACTTTCGTTGTCAGTAAACAAGAGAGGGTGCTTGGTTTATTTCTTTTTTGGTGCAGATCACTGATTAAACCACATAATTTCACAAGTTCTGCTAGCAATGGCGCAGTATCCAGCTTTTGTTGACGACTTACTCATTGTAGGTTGCGTCTTGGTTTCCAGGACACAAGGAAATCACCTAAATAATCTGTATAAGCAGTGATACTTCTCTTAGTTTTAGGACAGCATGCCCAATCACTATCACCAAATGATTTGAGATGAGTTTTTGATTTTGAGGAGTAGAAAAGGCCTCTACCAGAAGATGTTGTTAAGATCTTATAACCCTCTGTGCAGAAACCAAGTGAGATTGAGTAAGTTTTGAAATGAAATGTGTAAGGCATTGAATGTTGTAGTCTAAATCTGATCTGGTGATGGTTAAGTATAATAGCATGCTCATCAGTCTTCTTTATATAGTCCAAGCCTTTTTCCTATGTGTAACCCTTGGCTACTAATTGATATTTGCAACGTTCTATGGTGTTATCTAACTTATATTTCACCTTGTACGCCGATTTACAACCAATGGCATGATGGTCAGGAGGTAGAGTTGTCAAGGTCCAGGTTTAAGTGTTCTTGAGAGCTTCATGTTCGTTTCTGCGTAGCAGCTCTCCATTCAGGAAATTAATTTTTTGATTATAGGATTTAGGTTCAGTAATTTGCGTAATGACACATGTGAAAACTATATGAGAATTGTTCGATGGTTATGAAACCAGCGATATGCTTAAATATTGTATTTGTTCTGTGCTTTAGTCGAGGAAGTATGGGTGTAATGGGCATTGTGCAGTGCTTGAGGAACGGAGTAGTCAATAACTTGGAGATAAGCTGGTGGAGCAGTGTGTCCGGAGGACTTTCTTGGTTGAGATTGTTATGAGATTTATGTAGTGATTGTAGTATTATGGACTGGAGTAGCAGATGAGGCATCAAAACTAATACAATATCAAGTTGATATTGTTGATCAATTGTAGAAGAAGATTCTATGAACTGGTGTGAACTGACATCAAGGGCGATGGGAGGTTGAGGTAAGGTATTTTCATGTGGTGGAGAAGCCAATTTATCACCTGCATTGTTAGAAATTGGAGGAACAAAAGGGTGATGCAGAAATAAGAAAGGATCGGTTCATAATCTACTGGTGATGTGAGCAAACTACTGAGTATTAATATCAATACAACAACAACAACAACCAAGCCTGTAATCCCAATTATATTGGGGTGGGCTATATGAACTATGAATGAATCACGTCGATTCGTGAACATGAATCTTTTGCCTCCATATGTTTTGACTGACGAGCATGTCTTCATTTAGATCGTTTAACTTCATGTCGTTCTGTATGACCTCCATCCACGTCTTTTTCTGTCTCCCACGAGCTCTAGCCGTCTGTTCTAAGTCGAGATCTTCAACTCGTCATACTGGTGCATCTATGGGTCTGCGTTTAACATGTCCAAACCATCTTACACGATTTTCTCGCATTTTCTCGTTGATGGCCGCCACACCAATTTATGCTGAATATCTTCATTGCGCACCTTATCTCTCCTGGTGTTACTGCACATCCACCGAAGTATGCGCATCTCTGTAACTTTCATTTTCTGTGCATGACTTTGCTTAATTTCCCAGCACTCAGACCCATAAAGCAAAGCAGGTCTAATAGTCATACGACAGAACTTTACTTTAAGCTTTAAAGGAAAGTTACGATCACACAGGATCCCTGTTGCACTCTTCCACTTTGTCCATCCATCTTGGATGCGGTGGTTGACATCTTCGTCTAACTCTCCATCCATGTGTAGTATGGAGCCTAAATATTGAAAATGCGTACTTCTCGGTATTCTTGGCCATCCAATTGAACCCTGCCATCGTTGTTTTTTCATATTTTGCTAAACCTGCATTCGAGGTACTCTATTTTTGTTCGACTTAGTCAAAATCCTCGTGCATCTAATGTTTGTCTTCATCCTTCTAATTTAGCGTTAACACGATGGAGACAAACTGAATATTAATATCAATACTAGACATATTCTTGAATAGAATATGTTCTCATAAAATATAACATTTATGGATATAAACATTCTTTTAGTTAATAAATCCATAAGTATATTGCCTTTGGTACATGTGGGATAACCAACTCAAATGCACTCAGTTGCTTTTGCATAAAACTTTGTTTTATGAGCAGTTAGTGTAGATGCATAAGCTAAGAAATCAAGGTTTTATGTAATTTGTAGTTTTTATTAAACATGATTTTATAAGGTGTTTTACCATTAAGTGAGGGTAACAATTTTATCAAACACGTTGCAATATACATACAATTGTTTCATAGATTCAAGGGGACATTGAACAAAACTTCATGGATCTTGAAACTTGGAAAAGGTGTTGGTGTTTCCTCTCAAGTCTCAACCAATCCATTTTAAGGGATCACAACACAGCTTGTCTGAGGAATAATCCCATGCTCAATATATAAATCTTTGAGAAATAACTCAATACCATTATTTGTCCTAGTTACCTTAATATTTACAAATAACTGAGTTATCATAAGATTATACAAGTTGAGCAGCTAGTATTTAACATCAGACTTGTGTTTCAATAAAAACAAATCCAAGTGCAATGGCTATGATCATAAAAAACAGTTAGGAAGTATTTAAGATCATCTTGAGATTCGGTAGAATAGGGTCCCAATTCATCACAATGTGTGAGATCAAAAGCTGCAAGGGACATTGAATTACTAACAGAAAAATATAGCCATTTCTGTTATGGAAAATGACAACTTTCATAATGAGTATCTTTATTAAAAAGTGCCAGAAATATATGGAATAGCAAAAATCTTATCATTGGAAGGATGCCCAAGTCTCATGTTCTAAAGCATATATGAAGAAGAAACATTACTACAACTCAATGGTAAATCAAATCACTAGCTTTACATGAAACAGAGGACAAAAAGTAGGGATGTTCAAAACATATAGATTGTCAATCGACTTAGGATAACCAATCATCTTATTCATGACTAAGTTTCGCAACTCGCAAACAAAAGAAGAGAACCATACAACAACATGATAGTTAGCAGTTAGCATAGAAATATAAAGCATGTTATGTGTGACTCGTGGAACATATAACACATTTTGCAAGGTGATGTGAGATAGAATCACAATAGTACCAATATGTGCAGTAACAGTAGAAGTAATATTTGGGATAGGAATTTTAATAGAAAAAGGTTCAGGGGTAGTGGGAAATATGTTGAAGTCCCAGATAAAATGATATGTGGCCCATGTGACAAAAAATCCACGCATGCCTTTTAATTCAGTATTAGAAGAGTAAGAATTTAAAACCACAAGGTTACGATTACAAGTTTTCACAGTAGGTAGATGGAGCCTTTTTAATGGAGGTGGAATCCAACGATGTTCGTGCCTTCTGGAAGGCTAAGAACTGTTTAAAGAGCTCCATGTAGAGACTAAGGCCAATGGTATGACTGGCCACTTTCTAAGATTCATCAAAAGCAATAGCATTGTCACTCAAGACAACAGAGTTGGCAGAGTGGCTAGGATTAAGTCTCTTTCCTTTAGGGACATCCCACCCAGGAGGATATTCATTAAGTTGGATGAATTTGTCAATTGTGTGTCATGTGAAGCCAGAGTCAGTGCATTGCAATTTCTACTCGCCCTTATTGTCCAAAAGGGAGGTGATGAGCGTTTATAAAGCGTGATTTTAAGTACTTGTTTTTTTATACTTTTGAATAATCGTTAGTGTATATTTATGGGTTTTCATATTGTTTTGACATTTTATAGGTTTTGGTCGAGTCAAGACAAAACGATGGAAAGGAACACAAAATGGATGCTTTTGGAAGGGATTGGAAATAGAGCGCTATGACACAACTTCAAGCGCTATGGCACCATACCAAACGAGGTAAACCTATCTCATGCACCGAAAAATCCCAACAACCATTGATGCTTATTTTCACTTGTTATTATTTAGTAATACACACTTTGGCAACTATACGAGTCAAGTAATATAAAACAGGAAGTAAGATTACGTCCCAAGTATCATATGCCACGAGGAGTGTATGAATCAGTCCCACTCCTTCTATTATATTCTCAATTAGCTACTGAACAAGATTTGGATGTTGTAGGTTAAAAGCTCAATTAGCTAAACTAAACTAAACTAAACTAAGCTAGACTAATTGACATAATTGAATTGGATGATGGGTTGAATACTACTTTAACTAAATCAAATTTACGTATGGATGTTTAGAGTGTCAGGTTTCATTGGATTTTTCCTATGTTTCATTCATATGCTTTATATTAATGATTTTGATCTACGTGTTCATGACTTCTTTCGAGGACACAATAAAACATGGTTCGACTTATGTTCTCCATACACTTTCAGGTTCAACTGTTCCAAAAAAGTTTATGATGTCACGCTAGTGACCTCCCATAACTTCTAATCATTCATATACTGGCTAGATACATAAAAGCATTGAGTTCAAGATAGATGGATAAACACATAAAAGAAAAGGCTTTACTCAAAACATAATAAATCATATAGGGCCGTCAATCAGATTACGGCAAAACTCTAAACATAAGAATTAGCTACTCATGGTTAAAAGTTTATATCACAAATAGAAAAGAACATCGCAAGGAAATAATAAAGAAAAATAAACTTCCAATCGTTGTCGTCTTGCTATTCTCAACTCGATTTCTAACTTGAATCCTTGCTAACGATTCCAACTCTGGACACGTGTGCTCTTGATGTGAAGAACGACTCATTCTCTCTTTTGGTCGCTTCGGAGTTTGTGTGTGCTTACTGGTTGATAAATTGCGTAGCCCTTAGGATACTTATAGGTAAAAATAGTTGTTGGGCCGAAATTAGGTTATCTGACATTTATAGGCTAAAATAAAGTTGCGCTACAGGACTGGTCGCGCTGCTAGTAGCACTGGTCACGCTGCTAGTGGCGTTGATCATGCTACTCTCTGCCCATTCGGCGTTGTAGCACATGTGTTCCATAATTGCGCTGCTCTTTTCTACTCTGTGCGCGCAACGGTTTTAGCCATAACTTCTTCTCTGGATGTTGGAATTTATATTCGCTTGTTGCTTTGGAACATTTACTCCCGTGGATTTACAATGGTCTGTCAAATGGCCTATAATTCTTAATTTGGATTTAAATCATTGGCTTCATTTGGATTCTCCACATTGCAAAGTTGTGTCGCGAAGCTATGTTTTCAAAAACATCAATTTTAAGCTCTTTTAGCTTTGTTTCATCTTAACTCGCTAGAATTCTAGAAAAACACAAAACAATACTAACACCAATGAATATGCACCATTACTTATACAAAAGTATAAAAAACAAGTACATAAATTACACTAAATAAACGTTCATCAGTCAGCCTAAGAGAAGATCGAGTCGCGCGACCCGAGGCTCTATTTGTGCTAGTCACGCAACCAGTAGCCAAATCGGAGCCCCCGTGTGACATGTTTCGACGCATTCTCTTGGGGCAAAAATGTCATTTTCACTTGTTTAATTGCTGGTTGAATTCTGAACATGAGAAACACACCTTGCCAATAAATAAGAGAGGATTGTCAGCACTTACAATATCACTTTCATTACTTACAAAAATTTTGGTTACATTAGACAGTAGTTATGAGAGAGTTATGAAAAGAAGAGTGAACAAAAAACACCGTTGAAACTTTGTTCTAGTTTTGTTTTCATATTCAAGACTCAATAGTTAGTAAGGAATAAGATAATCGTAAGGAGTTAAGAAGACAACAAGGCGTCAACGCTCCAAAAGATCTGAGAATCTTTCTTTATCTCCCTTATCATTCTTTATGTTATTCGATTCTTTATTTGTAATTGAACTCAAGATAATGAGTAGCTAAACTACTTCGTGTTTGGAGTAGGGGGTAGCTCTGATCTATGAATATATTCTTTTTTGTTTAATGTGGGTCTGAAGATTCATGTGGTTGGATTGATTAGTTCTTATTCTATATGGTTAGTATTATTCTCGTAATGTGTGGAGTTAAGCCAAGTATGTATACGTGTGATGTGTGACTTTGGTACGCTAACGCTATAGATAAGGAAGGAATGTGAAAAACAAGAGCATGAGCCAATGAAAAATAATAAAGAAAGGTTGAAAATAAAAAGAATGATGAATTTGATAGAGAGCACAAATAACAGAAGATTTGAACTTTAGGTTTGGGGGTGCATCTCGAAAATCAATGGAATATAGGGTGAAAATCGAAAAAGAAAACGCACGAAATGAGTAAAAGAGCCTATAAAATGTTAAAGCCCAAGAAAATAATAAATGGGGGAGGAAAAAGAAAACAGTTATTTGATTTACTACATGCATCTCTAAAACTCATAAATTGTCTTTCTCCCTTAAAGCCCACACTTAGCATGACATTACAAGTCAAAAAAATGTCCTACAAGATTCTCAAAGAGTTTGCATGATTTGAATATACCATGAAAAATAGAGAAAAAGAGTGAAGTGGTTGCTTGTGAAACTCTTTGATTTTGTAAATTTGAAATATGACTCTTACTCTTATGCATGAGCAACAGTGGCACCAATGTTTGAGCACATGAAATGTTGCACAACAATGAGTTTACTAAACTTGAATTGCTTATTCTTACTTGTATACTCCCTCTCATATCTTGTTTTGACCATAGGTTGCATTCTAAGAATATATCCCTATGCACGAGTGTTCACTTGTTGATAACTTGTTCACATGTTGATAACTTGAATTTTAATTTAGATTGAGTCAAACTAGTAGGTTTTGCTTGAGGACAAGCAAATGTTTAAGTTTGAGGGTATTTGATGAGTATTTATTTAGCGTGATTTAGGTATTTGTTTTCTTATACTTTTGAATAGTCTTTAGTGCATATATATTGGTATTCGTATTGTTTTTATTTTATAGGTTTCAGTCAAATCAAGACAAAACGAAGGAAAATAACACAAAATGGATGTTTTTGGAAGGGATTGCAAATAGAGTGATACGACACCAATTCAAAGGCCCTGGAACAACGCCAAACGATGTAACCCTATCTCATGCATGCAAAGAAACCCAGCAGCTAACTGTTAGGATTGTGAAGCCCGAAAAATAAAGACAATGTACAAAAATTGAAGATTGGAGTTCTAAAAATGGAGTAGGACGTGAAAACGAAGAGCAGGTCAAGACGTGCAACTAAGGATTTACACTACAAGACATGTCACCCAGCTCATCCAAGGAGTTTTTCTACAGGACATGTCCCGCCACTCATCTAGAGAGTGGCGCTTTAGAAGCCGCGATACAGGTCGGGTCGCGCAAGTCACCCAAAAAGTCGTGCTACAACAACGGAGTTGCGCTGGTCGTGCAGGTCATCCAGGGAATGGCGTTAAAGCGGCGAAAAGTTATGCTACTAGTACAGGTAGATGTGCTACAAGATATGTCGCGCGACTCAGTTTTTGGCCCAATTTCAGCCCATCTTGATTATGATGCCATGGCAACTACAAATATGTATTTTATACATTTTATAAAGTGCGAAAGAAAAAAAAAGAAACAATTGTGAGATTGAGAGTTATTGTGAGAGATTGTTCTTAATCAATGAGGCACAATTGTACCTTATTTGTAATTGGAAATCACTCATCGTCATCATTGTATAAATCCTGGCTTGGATCACTCTAGAGTTTGACATAGTCGAACTCGGTAAACAAATTGTTTGTTGAGTGCTGATTGTTATTTATCGTTCTCGATTGTGCATGTCTTTGTCTTTAGTTGTGTTTTGTAATATCCATTGTGCAACAACTGGTATCAAAGCATCAAGTTCTGAGGGTCGGTACAATTCTATGGGAATTGTAATATTGACGGAGGTAAAATACAAATCTAGAAGTTTGATGGGTCAGATTATGAGTTTTGGGGAATGCAGGCTGAGGATTTATTGTATGGTAATGATCTGTGGAAACCATTGAAGGATAAACCGCCGGGGATGTCAAATGTTGATTGGAAAGTTCTTGACATGAAGGCGATGAGCATGGTTTGGTTGACATATAGGAGAAACCATCAGCAGCCAACAAAGTCCATTTGACGCGGCATTTGTTACACCTGAAGATGATAGAAAACACGGATGTATCAGGTTATCTTAAAGGTTTTAACTTGATTGCATCAAGGTTGAACTTGGTAGGAATTGATCTTGACGACGAAGTCAAAGCCTTGATTTTGTTGTCCTCTTTGCTAGAGAGTTGAAGCGGAACGGTCACAACTGTTAGAGCATCAATATGGAAGGAAATTTTGAAGTATTGCGAAGTGACTAACCTGATTGTGAGTGAAGAAATTCGAAGGAAAGAGTAGGGTAGTTCGTCATTGAATTCATCAAGATGAATTCTTGAGTACATAGACTAGAGGTAGATCAAAGCATAAGGCTTGAATTTGAATCGGGGTAGATCGAGATTGAGGAAGTCATAGAAGGATAAGAGTTCCAATTAATGTTGGAATTGTGGAAAGAATGGTCATTACAAAGCTAATTGGCGAGCACCAAAGAAGGATGAAAGTGTAGCAAACGCAGCAGTTGAGGATATTAATGAAGCATCAATATTAAGTGTTAGCTATGGGTCTGGCACGCTTTACATAACATTGGTGTTGCGGGAGCAAAGAGTGATGCCTCTATGTGGCATTGTCGACTTAGCCACATGAGCGAGAAAGGGATGAAAATTATGTAATCTAAGGGTAAGCGACTAGACCTGAAGACAGTTGACATTGGTATATGTGAAGACTGTGTGTTCGGTAAACAGAAAAGAGTAAGATTCTCAAAAAGTGGTAGAACTTTGAGGAAACAAAAGTTGGGGTTGGTACATAGTGGACTATGGAGACCGATGCCAGTCGCATCTCTTGGTGGAGCATTATATTACATGATTATCGAAGTCGCTACGAGAAAGTTATGAGTGTATTTCTTGAAGCAGAAATCAGAAGCCATTGATGCCTTCAAAAATTGGAAAGCATGAGTAAAAACCTAGATTAGTCAGAGTGTGAAGTGTGTGAGGTCTGACAATGGTGGCGAGTATGAACTCAAGGAGCTCAAACATTATTGTATAGAGAATGGAGTTCGCATGAAGAAGACGGTTAAGAGGACACCTTAATAAAATAAGGTTGTAGAGCATATGAACAGTACATTGAATGAGAGGGCATGAGGTTGAAGAGTGGATTACCAAAGGAGTTTTAGGCATATGCAGTTGATATTGCAGCATTCCTAATCAACCGAGGATCATCCGTTCCACTTGAGTATGGCATTCTGGAGGAGGCATGTAGTGGTAAGGAGGTGCATATGTCATATATGTGAGTATTTGGCTGTGTGTCGTATGTTCAAATTGATGATGTTGCTAGAAGTAAGTTGGATGCTAAATATGTGAAGTGTACATTTATTAAATTGGTGGTGATTATTATAGTCATACATTTTGGGATGGCCAAAGTTGGAAAGTAATTCGTAGTCGAGATGTCATAACTAATTGGTATCCATTGTACAAGAATAGACTGAGTTCACCAATTACTTGTAGTGATGACGTTCGGGATGATAAACCAAATGTTGTGGATTTGGAGGTGCCAAATTCGGATGAAGAAGTGGTTTTTAAGGAGCATTAAATGTAAAGCCAGAACCTCGTACACTAGGGTCTACATTGAAGAGGTCAAGTAGACCACGTCGGGCTTCGGACAAATATGGCTCCACTATACTCTATCTTTTGCTGACTGATAGCGGCGAGTCGGAGAGTTATGCAGAAGCAATGTAGAGTGTTGATTCGAGCAAATGGTAGTTTTCCATGGAAGATGAGATGAATTCCTTCGAGGCGAACACATTTTGGAACTCATGGAGATTCCTAATTGAAAGCCTTGCTTAACAAATGGGTGTATAGAATTAAAGAAGAAGCTGGAACAAGTAAGCTTTACAAAGCAAGATTGGTTGTGAAGGGGTTTCAACTAAAGGAGTGCACTGATTACACGGATATATTTTCTGCGGTGGTGAAGCTGACGACTATTAGAATGGTTCTGAGTATAGTTGCAGTGGAGAATTTATTGCTAGAAAAAATAGAAGTCAAGATGGTGTTTCTTCATGGTAACCTTGAAGAAGACATCTATATGAAGTAACTAGAATTTCTTTTGGCTGAAGGTAACGCTTAGCTTATTTACAAACTAAGGAAGAGATTGCACGGCCTTAGACAAGCTCCACGCTAGTGGTACATGAAGCTTGATGGTTTCATGCATGATATTGAATTAGTAGGTGCAATCCTGATCATTGTTGATACTTCAAGAAGTTTGACAATTTATTAGGGCTACTGAAGACCTCGCATTGTGCTTTGGAGGATCGAGCATAAATCTATATGGCTATGTTGATGCTGATTTGGCGGGTGTTCTTGATGGGAGAAAGATTACTACGGGGTATGTGTTTACTTAGGGTGGTACTGCTCTCTTGGGGTTCAAAGTCGCGAATAATCCAACGTTTCATTCGAGAACAAAGCATATTAAGTTGAAGTTTCACGGAGTACGGTATCTCTTGGAGATGAAGATCTTGCAGTTTGTGAAGATTCGAGGAACTGAATATCCTGATGATATGTTAACTAAGGTTGTGACCTTAGAGAATTTGAAGCTTTGTGTGTCTTCAGCTGGCCTTGGAATTTGAAGAAAATTCGAGGATTGGTGTTTCCATAGTTGGTAGATTCCTAAGATGATGGTTCATGATGAATGTGGTGGTGGTCTTGGTTTGCAGGAGTAGTCCAGGTGGTTCAGTCTCCAAGTGGTTGATTGTTAGGATTGTGGAGCCTGAACAATGAAGACGGCATACTAAAATTGAAGACTAGAGTTCTAATAGCAGAGTAGGACGTGAAAACGATGAGTAGATCAAAATGTGGAACCAGGGAGTTGTGCTACAAAAGTTATCGCGCAACTCATCCAGAGAGTGGTGCTACATGATCCACGATATAGGCCTAGTCGTGCAAGTCATACAGTAAGTCATGCTACAACACAGGAGTTGCACGACACTATAGGAGTTGCACTGGTCGTGCATGTCATCCAGGGAGTGGTGCTAGAGCACCGGAAAGTTGCATTGCTCACGCAGATAGCTGCACTACAAAGCAGAGCTACAAGATATATCGTGTGACTTAGGTTTTGGCCCAGTTTTAGTCCATCTTGATTCTGATGCCCTAGCAGCTATAAATATGTGTTTTGTATGTTTTTATGAAGTGCGACAGAAAAAAGGTATAGATAAAAATAAGAGATTAACAATTGTGAAACTGTGAGTCATTGTGAGGGATTGTTCTTAATCTGTGGCACAATTGTATCTTATTTGTAATCAAGAATCTCTTATCATCATCATAAAGGAAATCCTGGCTTGGATTGGCCCCAAAGGTAGACATAGTAAAACTGGGTAAATAAATTATGTCTTGTATGCTTATTGTTATTTATCATTTTCGATTATATGTGTATTTCTTTGTGCTTTGTTCTGTTATGTAATATCCCATTCGCAACACCAGCCCAACAGAAGACAGAGTCATGGAAGCCGCGCGGCTCGACCTGGGAACGAGGCAAGCTCACATCTACTAAAATCGGTGATACCAGTAGCGCGAGCCGTGCGCCACAGCGAGAGACCGACGTAGGCTGCACGACCTGCACTGACGCGTGTTTCAAGGGGCAAAAACGTCATTTTCACTTAAGTGACGGCTAAGTTCTGAAACAGGGGCAACACTCCTTGCCCATAAACAAGACAAGACGTCCGAACTTAAGATATTGCTTTCATTACTTACAAACCTTTCGATTACATTAGAGAGTAGTAGTGAGACAGTTGTGAAAAGAAGAGAGAATAGAAAAAACACCATTTGAACTTTGTTCTACTTTTATTTTCATATTCAGGAGTCAATAGTTAGTAAGGTGAACATAGCACGAAGGATTTAAGAAGATAACAAAGCGTCTATTTTTCACCGGACCTGTGAAGCTTTCCTTATCTCCTTTATTATTGTTTATGTTATTCAATTCTTAATTTGTGATTGAACTCAAGACTATGAGTAGCTAAACTGCTTCGTGTTTGGACTAAGGGTAGCTTTGATTTATGAATATGTTTATGTGTTTTGTTTGATGTGTGTTTGAGAGTCCATGTGTCTAAACTGATTAGTTCTTATTCAGATTGTAGAGTTAAGCTAATTATTTATACATGTGATTTGTGACTTTGGTACGCTAACGCAACAGATGCACAACCCCCTAGATGATACTAAATTAATCTTAATTATGTACATTGCATTAACATGAATGGGTTAGTTAATTGAATTGCGGACTTGAAATCTCTTCTAAAATATGTGACAGCTGCAATGTTTTTGATTACACAGTAGGTCATTAGAGAGTTAAGGATTTATAGATATGATAGCTCCATGCACACTTCACGGATCAACTAGATACACAGAACTCAAACAAGCATCAAACATCTCAAAGAAATTTAGATAGTTACTCTATGAACTATTATGTGTAAATAGGCAATGCAACCAACCTCCAAACATCTTTTACCCATCTGTTTACAACCAAAGCAATCAACCATCAGTCATCTTCAATTCTGACTTGTTTACTTATGCATTTAGATAATAATTAGTTTTCATTTAATTCAATCCACTCATAAAGTGTTTCCTCTTCATTCATTTAGTTATAGATTTAATTTGCATTCAAACTATTTCTTGCATTAAAACCATTCTCTTTGCATTTTCATTCTTTTCAATGCAATCTCATTGTTTTCATTGCATTCTAGTTTATCAGTTTCTTGCATTCAAAACGGTTTTCCAGAACATGGATTCATAGTTTTCTACATTCAAAGAATTTTTCATTCATACAACGTTCATCCTGCAAACATAAAAATAACAACCATGACAACTATTAGTCTTGTTACATTTTAGTGATTATAGAATTCATTGACCACTCCATTAGGACCCGATAAATGGTTCGTAGCTATATTTACTATTTTATTATTACTTTCCCGTGCACTTGCAAAAATTGACATAGGTGTAGTAATTTTGTTATTAACTAGTTCTCATATCACAAGTGATTCACCACCACTAGGAGGCTTAGAGAACCGTGCATTAGACACCTAGTTGTTGAAAGATCTTTGAGATTGAGAATTAGCAAAGTTCTTGTTTCTTGTATACATGGCTAACATATCAGTATGAACATCATTGGAGGAGTCCTAGTCCGTTTGGTTCTCTTTCTGAAGAAGCATAGAATAAACCTTTGACAGAGGGGTAAAAGGGACAACAATAGAATCTGACTATGGATGGTAGAAAAAGAGTCATTTAAACCAACCAAGAACTTCAAGTCATATTCTGATTGTTGAAGATCAATAATGCGCCTATTAATATTACACACATAGAAGCCACAAGTGTAAGAAATAATGGGCATTTGGCTCACAAACTCATCTCATACTGCATAAAACTTGTTGTAGTAAGTAGTGATTAACACATGGTCTTGAGAAACTGTACAGAGTGATTTCTGAAGTTGATACACTTTAGATCCATCAATATGATCATATCTCATTTTCAATTCTGACCAAATATTGACATATATTATAGAATGACATTAAACTTTGATGAAGATCAGTGGTAATAGAGTTCAACAACCAAGATAACACCAGCTTATTGGCACGAATCCAACATGTGTTCATAGTATCACCAGATGCAACAGACATTCACAATGAAGCATCAATAAACCGAGTCTTATTTCTTAATGTTTAACGCCATTGTAAAACTTTTACACCAGGAGTTGTATTATTTCCATTGATTTGCCACCAACAATCGAAGATCCGGTAAAATCACGTAATCTAAGAAAGTAAACGAACCTAGAATCTTCGTTAGGGTTCTACGTCGAAATTGTGGTTGATAAAGATGCACGAAAAGTCATTGATCATCAAAATGCGACCGAACAAACAAAAATGTGATAAAAGGGGTAGAGTGTATGAAGATCAATCAATGAACGATCAACGAACATAGGCGATAAATCGTGTAACAAAATGCAACAATCGAGAGAGCGACAAATTCATTTGGACCGATGAGTACCGGCGAATTATACCATGTTGAATTTGTGATGAAATTGAATCAACATTGCAAACAATTTATAGAATTAAACTCAGAATTGAAAATTTCGATCGGGAGAGATGAAGAACAATTCGTAAAGCTTGAAAAGTAAAGTGACGTGTGTGTGTGTGCGCACATGACAAACCTTTACATAGGATGGTGGTAGCATGATTAACTTAAGCTTTGTTACCATTAGAGGAGTTAAAATGCACTTAACGGTTACAAACTAAGTTGAACTTGCTAAATCGGGAAGGTCGTTAAGCTAACGGTTGACGACATTTTAAAATCTTTCCCGAAAAGGAAAGTGAACTGATTTTGATCCGAAATAATTCCAGTTGATCCCAGAATATTAAGAAATATATTACTAATAGCAACAAACTTCAATCGTAGTAAAAATGCTTTCGTTATTGTCTTTATTTTTGACAATTTTACAACAAAGTTGCAACGAAAAGTTATTTTGCCAAACATGTGTAGGTAGTAAACTGTAGCTAGTTATGGGAAAAGTATTTTTGTTGGTGTTCAGTCATAAATTTGTAGAAAGCAGTTGTTGGTGTTGTTTTGTTTTCCTGTATGAATTAGGCAGAAATGCCAAAACTGTCCGTTATCTTTTCCCAACTTTACTTTTTGCCCTTTATCTTTTTTAGCTACCAAAAATGCCCGTCGAAATTGTGGTTGATAAAGATGCACGAAAAGTCATTGATCATCAAAATGCGACCGAACAAACAAAAATGTGATAAAAGGGGTAGAGTGTATGAAGATCAATCAATGAACGATCAACGAACATAGGCGATAAATCGTGTAACAAAATGCAACAATCGAGAGAGCGACAAATTCTTTTGGACCGATGAGTACCGGCGAATTATACCATGTCGAATTTGTGATGAAATTGAATCAACATTGCAGTGGGATACTGAGATAGATGAGATTGATGTGGTGCGAGCTGCGAGGGAGTATAAATGGGCTCCTGTCTTTGAGGCTGATGAAAATGCAAAAAAACCCATCATTTTTAATGATGATGAAATATTTAATCTTTGTTTTGAGTTGGGGATGCTTTTTAGAGACAAAAAACAGTTAAAGTTTGCAATTCGATCTCATGCTATTGCAACTAGACAGAGTCTTATAATCAAGAAAAGTGATCCTCAAAGGATTCATGCAAGGTGTGAAAATGAAAAGGTCGGTTGTAAGTGGAGACTTAATGCATTGAAACTCTTGACTGAGGACACATTTCAGATTAGACATTATCAGCCTCTTCACAGTTGTGGTGATACTCACCATGTAAAAAATATGAAGGCTAGTTGGTTGATGGCCAGGTATCTACATGTATTCAAGACTGATCCAAGTAGGAGGGCTGAGGGATTTATGCTTGACTGTATTGGCGAGCTGAGGGTAGACATATCTCTTAACCAGGCATATAAAGCAAAGAGGTTGGCTCTGGAAAAGCTAGAGGGCAAACCTGCTTACCAATTCAGTAGATTGTGGGATTATGCTGACCAGTTGAAGAAATCCAACCCTGGTTCAACAGTGGTCATAGGCTTGGATGAAACACGTCAAAACAAATTTATTTGTATGTATGTTTGTTTGAAAGCGTTGAAGGATGGTTTTAAGAATGGTTGTAGACCATATCTTGGTTTGGATGGTGCACATCTCACTGGTCCTAATGGAGGAGTACTTTTAACTGTTGTTGGTTTGGATGCAGGGAATAGTTTTTACCCAGTTGCTTATGCTATTGTTTCAGTGGAAAATTATGTTAATTGGATGTGGTTCCTGGGCATACTAAAAGAAGACTTGAGTCTGATCTCCCACAATCATATGACATTCATGAGTGATAAGCAAAACGGACTCATCCAGGCATGTAATTCTGTTTTTCCTGCTGCATCTCATAGGTATTGTGTTAGGCATATGATTGCTAACTTGGGGAGAGCTGGATTCAATGGATTGGAGTGGAGTAACAGAGTTTGGGAGGCTGCCCATCAGACTACCAAGCCTGAATTCTTGGCAGCAATGGATAGAATCAGAAATAAAAGCATTCAAATGGTTTGATGACAAGCCCCCTTCCCAATGGGCAAAGGCTTACTTTGACACCAAGGCCAGCACAGACCTAATCCAGAACAATACTTGTGAGACATTTAATGGCATCTTAATTCCAGCCAGGGAGAAGCCCATCATTACTTGTCTGGAGTGGATAAGGATGTACCTAATGAATAGAGTAACAAGGAACCGAGATAGAGCAATTGAGAAATGGCCCTCCCTAAGACCAGTAAATCAAAATGCCCTTATAGCTCCCAAAGTTGCAGAAGAAATTCAAAAGTTGAAAGTTTCTGGCTGTATTCCAGCTAAGTCAGATAATCTTCACTATCAAGTGACTTTGTTGAGTGGACTTGGAGGGCCTTATTTGGTTAGTTTAAAGGATAGGACATGCTCTTGTAGGATATGGGATCTTACTGGTATTCCTTGCAGGCATGCTGCATGTGCACTTCTTCACAAAGGAGAACAAGTTACATCATGGCTAGCTCATTGGTATGACCAAGAAATGTATATGAAAGCTTATGCTCCTGTGATATATGGTGTACAAGGCATAGAGATGTGGGACCATGGCATTATCATACCCCCACTGCCTCCAAATTTTGGAAGGCAACCAGGTAGACCAAAGAAGTCCAGGAAAAGAGGACCAGATGAACCTCCTCCAGTTAAGACAAGGAAGAAGAGTCTAACAAGAATGGCTAGGCAACAAGGAAAAAACAAATGCAGGAAGTGTGGGAAACCAGGTCACAATAAAAAGACTTGTGGAAGAAGGAGCATGAATGTTGAACAGACAACTACAGTATGTAATCAATTTTTTTAATTTTATAATCCTATTTAGTAAATTCTAACAAGCTGTAATTTTATCTTGGTATATAGGCTGATGGTGCAGCGGAGGGGACATCAACCATTGACAACAATGAAGCAATCAGTAATGCTCAAAATGAGGATCCAATCAGTAATGGTCAAAATGATCAAAATGAGGATCCAATCAGTAATGTGCAATATGATCAAAATGAGGATCCAATTAGTAATGTGCAAAATAATGCAACTGGAAGTGGTCCAGTGAGTAGTGATGTAAATGAGGACAACAATGCTGACAACAGTGTCTGCGCAATGCCTAATGTAGCTCTGGATGAGGTACTAGAATCACAAGCTAGTACAAATGGAATGCCAAGAAACCAAGAGAAGATTGTTGAGAATATTGTGGATAACAGATTCTCACAGAAGAAGGATTGTCAGAAAAGTGTTGATTTGACAAAAACTATTGGTTCCAGTCATACAATTGATTTGACAAAAACTACTAGTGAGCTTAGAGCACCTAGACCCAGCAAAAGGAAAATGAATGAGACAACAGTCTCAGATGAGGCACATGGTAACTTGCAGAATCTAGGTGGTGTATCTGGTATCAAGTTTACACCGTTCCATCAGTTGAAGAGGATGGTAGATTGTACAACAAATCCTCCTCCTCGACCACAGAAAAGCAAAAGACAAAATGTTGTAAGTATTAGGCAGAACCAGTTTACCTTGTTTTCTAGATTTATTTCAACTTAAGAAGAAGTTATTTCTTTGCAGATGCCAACAATTCCTTTTAATCCCTCTCCATTGACAACCAACAAATAATCAAATCAGGAGGGAAGTGCTCACAATCAAGTAACCCCAAAAAATACAACTGTTGATAGCTCAGACAGTAGCAGAAAACCCCCTCCAAAAGAAATGAAGAAAAGGAAATCAAAAGAGGTGATTTCTAAATCTTGATTGGTGTTTATTTAAGTTAGTTATATAGCTTGTAAACTGATGTAGGTAAACAATACAGATGAAAGTGATTGAATATGATGACAATGAAGATAATCAACCAATTACACGTAATAGCTGGTTGAATGATGTGATGCCTAAAAACATCAGAAACAATGCTCCTCCTATGCTTGCTCAACTAAGAGACTGCAATAACAACCCCACAATGAACCAACAGTTGCACTACGGTGAACCTCAATCCTTAACAAGCAACAATACACCACCCATTAACATTCAAGTTCAAGTTTCTGCCCCAACATTCATGAGCAGTGGGAAGAAATTTGTGAAACTGTCTAATTTAGCGAGTGTGGTGAGAAAGCTGACTGATAAAGAGGAGCAGCAGAAAGAAAAGGAGAAGAAAAAGCAAAAGGGGAAGGAGCCTAGCAATGGAAAAGATCAAGAAAGACAGGACAAAGGGAAGGGAAAGATGTAATGATCTGTGGCATTGTTGTTTCAGTTGTAGTACTTGACCATGAACTTATTTGGTTTGTTTTTTGTTCTATGGAATTGTTGTTCAATGGTTAATGCCTTATTTGGTTTGTTTTTTGTTCTATGGAATTGTTGTTCAATGGTTAATGCCTTATTTGGTTTGTTTTTTGAACTTGAATTCACTATTATACTAACAGAAGTTGCTGGATTTAGAGCATAAGAAACACATAACGCACACAAAACAAAACATGACAATACAAACACACAAAAGTGACCACACCACTAAAACACAAACAAAAACCAGTTCAAAATAAACCCATAACACCACAAACAACTAAAACACAAACAAAAACCATTTCATCTCCAAACACAAAACACCACAAACAACTAAAACACCATTAGATTGTTCAAAACACCATAAACACCATAAACCAGTTCAAAAACCTCCCATGTTGATGATGTCCATATACGACAGGACCCTGATCTTGGGAATGGGAAGATTTTTGACCTGAAACAGGTAAGCCATCTTAGAATAGTTCATGAACCCCCGATTGATGAATGAACGGTCCATGTTCGTAGGCTGAAAGGAATACAAAGTCGATTAATATAATACAAAAGATAAGTCAAAAAACATCAAACTTATATGAGGAAAATACTTACGTTCTTCACAAAAGTAGGAAAAACCACCGAATCAGTGATAACGGTTCCAGTCGGCTTGTCAAAAGTGACCCCAGGGCATCTGTAGAGGCTGTTGAAAAGCATAAACCTAGTCTCCATGATCATCAGTCTTTCCTTTATCATCATAGGAGTGACCGAACTCCCCCTCTTCCGAGCCAACTTGTCAGCAACCTCCCCGTAAATCTCCTCCAACATCTGCTCAGATATCCAAATCCCGCAGTTCACCAGCTTTCGAAGAACATTGAGCATCCAAGTTTCCTCCTCTTGTGTGAAGTTGCGAAAAGTGTGGAAAACCCCAACAATGTCATCAACCCTAGGGTCGTATACAGATTTCAGTGGGATGTGGTTTGATGAAGCCATTCGAAAACTTTTGGTTGATAGAAAGAGTTGAAGAGAGAAACAGAGAGTTCTGCAGTTTTAGGGTTTGTTGAGAGGAGTGCTTTTGACCGTTTGGGTTGATAATTGATATAAATGGGGGAGTTAAAGGGTTGAAGAGACGGGCAGTAAATGAACTCCAATTCTCAAGAACCAACCGAACCGTCACCACTATAACAATTACAGGCGTCTTAATTAATTAAAAAAATTGTCCAGCTGCAACACATTAAGATACAATCGTGCCTTTTTTAAATGGTTCAAGCTTCTATAATTAAGTGTTATATAATCATCTCCAAATAAACTTAGAGATATAGTTTTACAGATATAGTTTTACAGATATAGTTTTATCCTTACCAATTAAAAGTCATGACAAAATCCCTTTATTACTATCTTTTTCCTATTGATAATAGATGATCACAGTGGATAAACGGCAACTCAGCAAATAATACCAAAGAAACAACTTGATCACATTACAAAATTAACATTGAACAACCATTTAAAATCCACAAACACAATACACTGAACACAACGTACAGAAATTGACTCAAAGAGACATTAAACGACACTAACAACACCAAACCTACAACACTGGGTACAACAACTAAAATACACTTAACCACGGTAAATCACAATTAGAAGCAGAAACACTACAATCATCAACAATTTTCTATTCCTTCGTTCCAACATTACAACTTTTTTTCCTAGCACCTCGTTCTTCTTCGAAATCTCCGTCATCCTCGACTGCATCTCTGCTTCATTTCTTGAGTTTCTTAATTCCCTCAATCTGGATTCAAGCGATTCAATCCGCCTCCTCAACTGAGGTATCACAACCCTCGATCGTTCACAAAGAGGATCATCGACCCAAAACCACAACCCGCAACCGTGTTTCGTACCCTTACAACATGCGGTAAATCGACGACCAGGATTCGCGTCGGTCAATGATGTCCTTGTCACAGCCGTTCTACCACAAAAGCAGTTGATATCAGCGGGATAACTGGTTTCCGACATACCTGAATTAACGAGAGGGAGAGAAATGTACGAAATTGAATTTGCCCAAATTGAATTAGGGTTCTTCAGAAGAGAGGGAAAATTAGATTGGGTATTTTTTGGGCGCGCGAAATAGAGAGAGAGAGAGAGAGAGAGAGAGAAATCGACTAAGAGATGATATATATAGCGTATTAGATATGTATAATACGTATAATACGTTTTTTCGAATTTTTGTTTTTTTATTTTTTATTTTTTCCAGGTGGATTAACGTTTAATCCACCTGGAAACGCGACTTTGACAAATCGGACGCGATTCTTCGATTTGGCTATTGAACAGTAGAACGGGCATTTTTGACAAAGTTAACGGGCATTTTTGGTAGCTAAAAAAGATAAAAGGCAAAAAGTAAAATTGAGAAAAGATAACGGACAGTTTTGGCATTTCTGCCTATGAATTAAAATAACTTGATAACTACATGGACGTTCGTGCCAGTCCTCACGCATCCCTATTATAGGGACCCTATGTACATTATGTGGTATCAGACTTAGTTTATATATATTTCCATTACTGTTAAAAAAAAAAAAAAAAACCTTCGTACCTTGATCGAATTTTGTAGGTGTGTATGCATCTTTTTCCCTGAATTAAGTTCTTTTAATATTTTTCTGATTGTCGATATTTTATATTCCTTTATATATAGCTACGCGAGTGTAATTTGATGACGCGTATACACCAAACTACAAGTGTAGTAATATGTTGATAATCACGTATAAGAAGTTTGATTGCTTCTTCTCGTTCAATTTTTTTTTCTTTCATATAGGCCACACTATACACTACTAAAGCGATAGCCAAGACAAAACATATATATCCCTCAAATAAATAATACGTATTCCACGTAATTCATGGAACTTCTTATGTAAAATCTATCCAACCAACACGATGAATCCCTCCACCATTGGAATCTCAAAACTTTAAAAAGAATAACCTAATATACCTCTATGTGATACATCCAAAAGATGACTTGTTAGCCAACTCTAGTTGACTATGATGTTATAGCAAATTATATTATAGAATTTAATTACTCTTTCATGCGTTTTGTCATGGCTTTCCGCTAACACCTTTTTCAGTTAATTAAACAAAGCCTTCATAATAATCTGATAGTTTGTATAAAAAGCAGTTGGAGTTAGTGTTTAAATACTCCTATGATCAATGATTAATACTGTTTTTGTGGGAGCCCCGAATCTTGACGGGTCCCCTCCTCAATAGTAGGACGGATTTGGGGTTCTTGTAATCTTCGTTACTGAAAGAATGCTTAGATTACACATCATGATGGAATAAATCATCTTCGACTTTCTTTATTTGAAGAAAATAACATCGACACTCTTAAAGTTTAGTGCAATTACTCACACCTCTCGTGAAGGAAACTCCAATATGTTAGATTCTTTCAATTAGTCATTAAGCTAAGCTACCTTATTAATTATAATTTTCGAACTTTTATGGGATATTTGTAATTAGTCAAATTTTAGAAGTTTGTGCCATACACATGAAGTTTTAGAAGTTCATGTGTAATTTGGTATTTGTATTCAGTACATACACAAAGTTTGTGCCGGTGAGCTTGTCTTCTTTCATGCATGCTATTTGTATATAATGTCCAAATGTTTAAACATGAAGTCTTTAGGAAAATACTGAAATATGTGTACTTAGAGTAGCAAATTAAAGTAAAGATAATTAACTTTGTCATTTAATAAAAATAGTCAGTACGGTGTTACGTCGAACTTGGACGGAGGAAGTATGCGTTCAAAAACTTAAAATCATAAGTTAGGGCCGATACGTCGATAAATAAAACAATGGAGTTCTAGTGTAGATATTTTTAAACAGGGGCGGACCCAGGAATTTAAATTAGGGGGGACGAGATTTATTAAAAATACTTATTAAAAAAAATCTTAATGTACCATACAAAATAACAATAATAGCAAGAATAACAAGAATAACGTCAGACGGTCACACACATAGTTTTCACTTAGGCTTCTTGAACTGTGCTCTACGCTTTTTAACGCGATCAAACTCATCAATGATCGAGTCAACGTCAAAACTTCGAGCAATTTCTTTCGCAATATACCTTAGCAAACTACTTGATAAGAACTTATCCTCCATTTTACTCCGGAGTCTTGTCTTCATAATCTTCATAGCCGAAAGCGCACGTTCTGATGTTGCAGTAGAAACTGGAAGGGTTAAAAGCAGTCGAATCAACCTATCAATAAGATTGTAATTAGTTGACTTTCTTGATGTTGACAATACTTTGCACAACTGAGAGAGCGTTGATACACCTTGGAAGCACTACAACAGATTTGGGCTTTTCCGTCGGGCCCGGCGTTTTTGCCCGACGGAAAAGGCCCAATTATTACCGTCGGGCCCAATCCCGACGGTAATGGCTTTTTCCGTCGGCTTTGGGCCGACAGAAAAAATGGCATGGCTTTACCGTCGGCCCAAATCCGACGGTAAAGCCCATTCCCGTCGGGTTTGGGCCGACGGGAATGGCCCATTTAATTAAAAAAAAAAAAATTTTGGCCTGGCTTTACCGTCGGCCCAAACCCGACGGTAAAGCCCATTCCCGTCGGGTTTGGGCAGACGGGAATGGCCCATTTAATAAAAAAAAAAAAAAAAAAAACAAAAAAAAAATTGATGTCAGCCTTTTCTTTTTAAAAAAAAAAATTTAATAATAAAATTAAAAAAGGATGTCAACTAGAATTTTTTAATAAAAAAAAAATACAAAACTGATGTCGGCAGGTTTTTTTCTTTTACAAATACAAAAATAAAATTACATTTTTGACCACAAATATATTTTTAACGTGTTTCGCTTCTCCATTTGTCGATAAAATTTGAATTTACATGCCGCATTAGTGTTGTGAAAATAGTTGTTCAAGAAAAAACAGAATTTGAAGTTGTTTTGCATCTTTTGTATAATTGCGCTTTCTTCCCCAAATTGTTTTTTAAACATCTTCCGACATTCCGTTTTGTACGAAATTTGGAGGAACACTTCTATTTTACATATGTTAGTGTATGGTTAAAAAATATTAGTGATTAAAGGTGTTTTACAACCTTTATGTATGAAAATACAAGTTAGAACTATGTTGTATAGGTTTTAAGGATAGGGTTTAGGGCTTATAGGGTTTAGGGTTTAGGGTTTAGGGTTTAGGGTTTAGGATTGGAGAGAGATATAGTATTTTATATTATAATGTTTGTTTATCGTATTTCGTTGCTTCGTTTTGGACGAGATTTAGAATGACACGCTTAATTAGTGTTTTTAAAGGATTGGTAAAAGAAAAAACTTAATTCGGATATTTCTTTAACTTTGATATAATTACATAAATCACCCGTTTATTTGTTTATCGTATTTCGTTGCTTCGTTTTGGACGAGATTTGGAATGACACGCTTAATTAGTGTTTTTAAAGGATTGGTAAAAGAAAAAACTTAATTCGGATATTTCTTTAACTTTTATATAATTACATAAATCACCCGTTTATTTGTTTATCGTATTTCGTTACTTCGTTTTTGACAAGATTTGGAATGACACGCTTAATTAGTGTTTTTAAAGGATTGGTAAAAGAAAAAACTTAATTCGGATATTTCTTTAACTTTTCTATAATTACATAAATCACCCGTTTATTTGTTTATCGTATTTCGTTACTTCGTTTTGGACGAGATTTGGAATGACACGCTTAATTAGTGTTTTTAAAGGATTGGTAAAAGAAAAAACTTAATTCGGATATTTCTTTAACTTTGATATAATTACATAAATCACCCGTTTATTTGTTTATCGTATTTCGTTACTTCGTTTTGGACGAGATTTGGAATGGCACGCTTAATTAGTGTTTTTAAAGGATTGGTAAAAGAAAAAACTTAATTCGGATATTTCTTTAACTTTTCTATAATTACATAAATCACCCGTTTATTTGTTTATCGTATTTCGTTACTTCGTTTTGGACAAGATTTGGAATGACACGCTTAATTAGTGTTTTTAAAGGATTGGTAAAAGAAAAAACTACCACAGGATTAAATCAATGTTATTTTAAATTAAAAAGACAAACTCGGATATTAAACACGCAAAATCATAATCCAAACACTCATACTCGAAAATTAAACACACATACTAGAAATTTAAACACTCATACTCGAAAATTAAACACACATACTAGAAATTTAAACACTCATACTCGAAAATTAAACACACATACTAGAAATTTAAACACTCATACTCGAAAATTACACATTAATGCGACCCCGGCTATCATATCCAAAATGGACCACCGTATTCTATATTCACGTCACTGTTCCAACCTTGATTAGTGTAGTCTTCAGTCGGTAACTCCAAATTGTTTAGATCAATTACGGGTTCAACTTGATAACCCCTTGCAAAACTCGGAGAAGTGTCGCTAACTCTTGCACGTCGTGGGTCATTTGGACGAGCCCCACTATAACTAGCATGTCCAGGAGCACTTTGAGCATAACAGTGATCGTGCCACGAACTTGGTGGTTGATATTCATCTGACCATAACGGGAAAGTTTCCGGTTGCGGCTTGGGTTGACGCTGTTTCTGGCCCCACGAACCAGAAGGTGGAATGACTTGGTCCCACGATGAAGGTGCACCTTTATCGTATTGTTGGTTCCACGACATAGGTGTACCCTGATTGTAAGAATCATAGCCTTGGCTCGACTGGCTGTAAGAATGAAAGCCTTGATTCCCCGGAGCGATTTGGCCCTGTTGTGTTTGGTTTTGATTCCAAAACTGGCTTGGATTGTTGTTGGGGTAATTATTGGGAAGGTTGTTATATTGAGGATACCTGTTAAAATTACGTTGTGATTCCTCTCTTTCCCGCCTCCTCACCTCCTCATTATCAAGGATTTGTTGCTCTAGTGCCGCTATGCGATCCTCCTGTTGAGTATGTTTTTCCTCGTACTGTGAATGAACATTTTGCACGGCTTTCCTAGTTCTTCTCTCCTCGCCAGGGTTAGGCTTCTTTGCCGTCGTCCTCCCTGAATCTGACATCTTGTTGTGCTTAGGCTTGCCACGTTGCCTCCCGTGTTGACCGCCGAGATCTGCCTTTGCCGAGACCTCTTGGTCACACTCAAACAGAAAGCGTTCTTCGAAAATATATTTATCATAGAGTCCTTGCGTGTAACGAGTCTACAGTTTATAAAGTAAATCAATAAACAATATACATATTTCCCAAAAATAATATACAACGTTTTAATAACTTACATGATAATCTTGTGCGCTCGGTGGGTTCCATCTGATTATTTTTTCATTGGGAGTCCTCACTGTGTGGTCGACCACCCACTGTTGGTCGAAGCGGTAAGGGGTATCGCTTTCAAGCTATAACAGCATTTGTTTCAAAGCAATATTATTTAATGATAAAGGTAACATAATAAAGTATATTCATAACGAAAGCAAATTGTAACGTATCGTACCGACTTTAGGCTCCTTCGTTGTGTGCTGACAGATCCACCGTGGTGTGTGGCTAACGAACCCTTGCCGTCTGCACTATTTGTTTTCAGGGCCTCTCGATTTTCTTTTGCCTTTTCCGCGAGTTCTATCGTCCTTTCCTGTTGCCAGTGATTAACGAAAAATTGTTCTTTACCTGCAGGTAACCAAGACTTCTTGTACCAGGCTGGCTTCTTGTCACGTTGCTTGTACGTCTTTTTTACATCATAGATGGAGTTTTTATAGATGCCTTGTGCCACCCGGTCGAATGCCTCACGAACCATTGGCTTTATTTCATCCGAGTATTGGAATACCCTCTTCAAATTATAATATCATATAAGTGTTAGGGAAAAAACAATAATATACACAAATATTAACATAAGCTAAATGGTTCAGAAATTTTACCCCAAAATGGTTCAGAAATTTTTGTTTCTGATCGTTGGATAAACGGGAGTAATAGATAGCTGGTTCTTCCACATGATGCCTTATTATGAAGCCGATTGTACGAGTAATCTCTTCCGCATTAGTATGATATCTTTTATCGTAGGATAAAGATGGATCGAAAACACAGTCTTCGGTAACGCCAATTAGGGGCCTCTTAGCCTCGTCATCAGTCGCAGCTCGGCCCTTTCCCCGTCCCCTAACAGCAACCGGCGTAGTAGAACCACTTGCTGAACCACCAGAAACCGGGGAGCCTTCCGACGTCGAACCTCCCCCGTCGTTGTCATCTGGAACTTCGTCCATCAGGGCGAGCGGAAATGTCGGAGCTGCAGGAGTCATTGACGGCGGAGGGACCGAGACTTGGTCACGAACTCGGCCCGGAGGCGGGGCCCGGTTTCGGGTTGGAGTGGGCCCCTGTGGTAGTTCTGTCGGCAAAGGGGGCCGATTACGGGTAGGCCCCTGTTGCTGTGAAGCGAAGACAACCCCAGTCTCGCTTGTTGGTTGAATAGTATCATCTATCGGCTGCATAACCTCGTTAGGATCTGAGGTTGCTACATCTTGATGAGATTTATGGCCCAAAAGTTTTGTGATGGCCTTAATGTTTTTGAACAAGTTTATATTCGAAATATATTTTGGAATTTGTTTGGATTTGGATTTGACGAGTTTTCCTTTACCTTTGTCGGCAACGTTACGATTATTTTCGTTATTCATAACGGAAATAAAAGAATTTTGCCGACGGAAAAAAAAAATTATCGAATATGAGAGAGAGGAAAGGATTGTTATCGAGAGTGAGAGTTGAAGAGTTGGATATTGAAATTGAGAAGAAGAGCTCGATATTTATAGGCCTTAGGAAATGGGGGGGGGGCAATGGGCGTGCCACGTCAGCGATCCGTGTGATAATTCACACGGATCGCTGACGTGGCACCCCCCACCCCCTTTTTTTTGATTTTTTTAATTTAACCTACACCTCCTAAATATCTATAAATACCCCTTATTTTACCCACTTAATTCATTCATTCTTCCCATTCTCCAAAAACTATCTACTTTCTCTCCCAAAAATTCTAAATAACTAACAAAAATTTATCCATATATATTCACTAACTTATAATTAGAGTTTATTATTTGTTTATTATTTTATTTCTACTTATGTTTTATTCATTATCTAACTAACAAATAATAACTATAAAAAACTTATATTATCAAGATTTTATTTTAAATACGAAATTTTATTTATTATAATTAATAATTTAAAACAATTGCTCGAAAATGTGAATGTTATTATTTAAATCGATTTCTTTTAAAAATAATCGACAAATAAACATAAAAAATTTATTTAAAATCGTTTCTTTACAAAAAATCGCCAAAAAATTATAAAATAATTATTTAAAATCGATTTATTTTAAATAAATCCGAAAAAAATCATAAATTAATTATTTTAATACGATTTCTTTTAACTCAATTGTTTTAAATCGTTTTTTTAAATCATTTTTTTAAATTTTTTTTTTTTTTTAATATTTTTAAACCCTTTTCCGTCGGCTTTAAGCCGACGGAAAAGCCCTATACCGTCGGATTTAAGCCGACGGAAAAGCCCTATACCGTCGGCTTTAAATCATTTTAAATCAATTTTTTAAATTGTTTTTTTTAATTTTTTTTTTTTTTTTTAATATTTAAAACCCTTTTCCGTCGGCTTAAAGCCGACGGAAAAGGGAAGGTATACCGTCGGCTTTAAGCCGACGGAAAAAAACTCCTTTTCCGTCGGCTTTAAGCCGACGGTAAAGGAAAAAGGCTTTTCCGTCGGCTTAAAGCCGACGGAAAAGACCTATTCCGTCGGTAAAAGTCCGACGGAAAAGCTCTTTACTTACGAGCTTTTTTCCGTCGGGCTTTTCCGACGGCTTTTGCCGACGGAAAAGGGTATTTCCGTCGGAAAAAGCCCCTTTACCGACGGATTTTCAGCCGTCGGTAAAGCCCAAATCTGTTGTAGTGAAGACAGTACTTTTTCGTATATCACATTCAAAAGTCTCCAACTGATACTTAAGATGCAATTTCTCCTGAGTAGTAAAATCAGCTGGATAAAACTTGTCAACTAATTTGCAAACATCATCGACATTGAATAGCTTATAACCATCCCGAGGATCCAAAACCGTGCTAAGCTTAAGCAACTCCACCGCATCTTCATTAAATCTGATATTCATCTCGTGTAATATACGATCAATTGTTGCGGTAAATATCTCAATCCGATAGTAATGCTCAAGTGTAATAGGATTGTTTTTTCGAGCACGACCCTTACTTGATCGACGAGGACCATTCATGTCAGGGATATCTATATCACGCTTCTCACAAAAGCTCTTTACTTCCTTGAATAATTTATCTCATCCATTTTCTGTAAAATTCTGAATAGTTTCTTTTGTATTTGCCACTTCATCCATGGCATTAACAATATCTTGAGATCTGGATTGTAACATGTAGCAAAGATCACTTGTTCTTCCCAAAAGCTCAATTAGAAAATGCAATATAAATACAAACTCAAATGTCATCATCACTTCGTATTCCCCATTTGCTGCAGCTCGTGAAGAAACTGGACTTGCATCATTTACAATTGCATCTAAAACCACAAGGACAGAATCGAACATTTCAAGTAATCTATGAAGAGACTTTAAGTGAGAGCTCCATCTTGTATCACATGGACATTGTAGATTTCCAACTTGATTTTTTCCCTTACCAGTTTCTGGCTCATCCATTGCAACCGACTCTATAATCTGGAGAGACTTTGCAATTTATAGTTGATCGTGGCGTTTTGAAGAAGAATCAACTACATTGATGATATTATTTAAGTGTGAGAAGAAGTTCTCAATTGGAAGGATACTTTGGGATGTTGCAACTAATATTAGTTGCAAGCGGTGAGCGAAGCAGTGGATGTAATAAGCATAAGGGCATTCACTTAAAAACAAAGCTTGCAGACCATTCCATTCTCCTCTCATATTACTAGCACCGTCATACCCTTGTCCTCGAATATCATGTACGCTAAGATTATGACGAGAAAGAACGTCACATATTTTCTTTTTCAAAGTAGAAGACTTTGTGTCTTCAACATGAACTATATCAAAGAACCTTTCCCTGACAACCCCCTCTTTATCAACAAACCTCAAAATAATTGCCATCTGCTCTCTTTTGGACTCATCTCTAGATTCATCGACGATAATGCAAAACTTAGCATCACCAATTTCAGCTCGGATAAATCTTTGAATTTTACTTGCATATATTGATAGAATCTCTTTCTGAATTCTATGAGAAACATAAGTGGCATTTTTCGGAGCCTTCTTCAAAGAAAGTGGAGCTATTTCAGTAATATAAGAACTCGTGTGCTCTATAATTTCTAAGAAATTACCACGATTTTCTGAGTCCACCCTTTCATTATGGCCTCTAAATGCAATACCCTGAAGCGCACATAATTTGACAACATCAATTGAAACTTTGCGCCGTAGTCGATTTTTTGCAACTGACTCTGGTGAATGTTTTTCTAGAGCCTTGTCAATATGTTGCAATCAGTTCTTCATATCAAGATACTTTCCCATACAAATATTATGTGACGAGTTAGGAGCATGACCCACATGATTCAAAAAAGAGCAATTTTTCCCATTCACTTTCTTCCATGACCGAAATCCATTAATAACAAAAGTATTCGAACCAGATACTGTAGATGGTTTACCAAACAAAAAACATGGGAGACAGAATGCTGCTTTTTTTGTAGGAGAATATTCCAACCAATCACGAAATAAGTTGTACCAAGAATTAAGAAACTTCCTACCACGGTTATCAGCACATTCACCAGATTTTGTTGCATCGGGTTGATACGGTCCATATGTTGAGTAAGATCGTCGAATTTGATCCATTATATCTGGTGGATAGTCCCATATCATTCGACGTAAGCCCGGATCGCGCTCAATATTAGTGAAATTTGAATCTTTATCCATTCTTGGAATCTTGTCACGATGAGAATCCGAAGACGTGACATGTGGTTTCGCACTTACAGAATTAGAAGTGTTACCATTATTATTAGAATTCTCGGCATTAGGAGAACTAATATCTTCATCATCGCGAGTTCTTTTAAAGTAAGAATCAATTGTCTTCTTAGACATGGTTAAACCCCTCCTACATGAGTACAAAGAAAAAAATAATTTCTTCATACATTAATATCTAATGAAATTAACAAGAAAATTATAAACTAAATTGTAATTATCAACTTGATAGATTTAATTACATAATATGCAGTAATGAGCAGAGAAATAAATCAAAGAAAAGTAAAAAAAAACTTACAAGGCAGCAATAGTTTTTTTGTTGCTTATGGTGAATTGGTATAGCCGTATAGCACGCCTAATTTGACTAAGAAATAAAAAAGAGTGGATACAGATTCTTTTTCTGTGAATTGACACAGAGAGCAGCAGGCTAGCAGAGCTTCTTTTTTTTCTTCTGTGAATTGTAGTATAGCCGTATAGGTTTTGCACTTTTGCTGTTGTGGGCAATATAGAGTATGCAATCAGTAATATAAAAAAGGGAAAGAAACACTTGCCTTTTTGCCTAATGCCTATAATATCACGGATGAATAGAAATTAAATGGGCCAATAACCATTACTAAATCAGGCCCATGTTTAATTCATAAACAACAATATGATATGCATATATATATAATATATATGATATACTACTAGTAGTTTGGTAAAAAACTGGGGGGGGGGGGGGGGGGGCACCGCCCCTGCATGCCCCCCCCCCCCCCCCCCCTCGGTCCGCCCATGTTCTTAAATCAAGAAACAAATCAAGTGTAGTCCTCGAAGTTGGCTCTATTTCCTTTTTGGTCATTTATTTTGGTTCGTCATAAATTCTGTCTTGTATCTTGTTTAATATATCACTCAATTCAGTCCTCCGCGACTTCTTGTCAGGATTCCTTCGTAGTTTACGACGCGATCATAAGAACTATCATACTTATCCTTTAAGTTAGTCTTACTTTGTATCCAATCCTTCATCTACACCATCATGAATAATAGTCCTTTAAGTTACCGATTTCTCATTCTTGTACCTTTGATGTAAAAAATTATGTGAAGTCATCAAAAATTAAAATTCGGATTTATACTTAAAATTAGAAAATTTTGACTGTAATACGGCCAATTTTGACCATTTTCTCTTTCTTTTTTATTCTTTATTCTATTTCCTTTTTATGATCTAAGTCCATGCCACCAAATTCTAAGTCCAACTTCTTAATTTGAAAGTTTAAACATGTAAAAAGTTTAGAAGTTTTAAGTAATTTTGATTGTCACAAGATCGAAATTGAGAGAATTTACAATTTAGAGGACTATTATTGTGAGGATATATGCTAGATAAATGCCTAAAAACAAATGAGACTAATATGGAGGATAAAGTGTAATATTGTCCTAGTCACATGTTGAACCACGTACAAATATGTTGGCAAGGTTAGGCCAATTAAATTATCAAAGGCCTCATATGGGTGATTATTTTGGTCTTATTTCGTCCTGGTTATAAAACACCGTAAATTATTACATGGGGGTTGTTAAATGCCAAAATAATGCTAATCAAATGGAAATCAAACTAGCTTGGTCCGGAACACTTATTACAAGCTGACTAGGCAATATAATTAAAGTCACAATATATGAATAGTGTATCGAATTAAGTGACTTCGATCTAGGCTGTATCGAATCGGGTATGTTCGATACAAAGTGATCTGAATGATCCAATATCGAATCGGGGTCCTTCGATCTAAGAGTGTGTATAGTTGTTGTGTATCGAATCGGTGTACTTCGATCGTAGGTTGAGTATCGAATGCAAGAACTTCTATCGAATGCTATGGGTTCGAACTTGAGTAGGTTGGAGTTAGTCTTGCGGAGGATAGACTATTTATAACCCCCGTCCCACGGGCCCCAAAGATAGTTGGGGAATGAGTATTGAATTAGGATGATTCGATCGATCCCTTAGATCGAATCGTGGCCATTTGATGATCGTCCAATATCAAATTTCTCCTGTTCGATGTACAAATTCCAGTGGCCTTTCTCCGTGGGCCGGCCCAATATTCATATTGGGCCATTTCTAAAATACCCCAATCATATAGTTCCCCCAGTTTGGTCCTGCATTATATTGATACTATGCATGTCATCGCATAACAAGACATTTCGTACTTTGCCTTTTCAATGACAGTAATACAATCGATAAATCAAAAGTATCTCTTATGGAGACATAATCATATTAAGAAAATAGGTCGGAGCTTGATTTCAAAGCCCGCTCTCCTATGTTCCCCGAGGCAATTCACATGGCTCAAATTTTCGGTGTCCCTATTTTAGGTTAGTACATGTTCGCCCCCTTGCTTATCAGGGCAGAGGGGGCGAATGAAAGTTGTTCAAAATATTTAGGGAATTGAAGACTTGCAAAAAAGTTAAATAAGAGACAATCAATCGATGTGCTCCATCTCAATGGGTCCCAATGCTTTCACTACGTCTTGCTCCTTTTGTGGTTGCAGCCGAAGCGATGCTACATAGCATTTCCAGCCTTCTATATGATCCGCAATTACTACACATGTTCTGGCTGGAGATGGAGATTTCACCATTTGATGGTAGGTCGACGGCAATGCCCGAAAAGCATTAAGCGCTAGCCTTCCTAGGATGCCATTGTATGAAAAATGCATGTCGACAACAGCATAACTTGCCAGCAGTGTTCTCCTCTAGGGCGCGATTCCCAGTGAAGTAGGGAGCGAAATCATTCCACGAGGCACTATCTCTGTGCCTTCGAATACATGAAGCAAAGTTCTTATCGGTTCCAGTGTCTCGCCACTCAATCTCATTTTCGCCAAAGAGGAGCTGAATAGCATATTAACTGAACTGCCATGGTCCACCAACACTTTTGCCACGCCGAATTTGGCTATGTCTCTCGTTATCACTAACGGGGAATCCAGATTCCCCTTTTTGGGCAGTCTATCCTCATCAACTCTGCGTTGAAACGCCTCATGAAATCCTTTCGACTTTCATCGGTATCCTGCTTGAGAGAGTATAGATGGGAATGATCCAGAACTACTCTCACTTTACTTGAGAATTGATCCTCGAACATATTCCTCAGCTGTTTATAGGATTTGATTGACCTTGGAGCAATTTAAGTGAACCAGTCCATCGCTACCCCGGCCAAGCTAGTGGCAAATATTCAAATATTCTAACATGTACGTTCTCCTTGAACCCGTACAAGGTCAGCTTGTTGTCTAAATGGAATAGAAGATCGCGGGGATCTGTCTTTCTGTCGTAAGTTTTCAAGTCGGGAATTTTCTCCCCGTGCCTGAGAATCTCTACCTCAATTTCCTCACAAATTGGGTGCTACGGAGAGCACTTCCCTTGCGTTCCATCCATCATTCAATCACTGCTTTCACCCTCTCAAGCCTTTCTAACTTTCTTGTTACCTCGTCATGCTCCCTCGTGGAACCGCGACTTTCCCCGCGTCTCCTCTCTCTATTGTCCTCTTTCCTTATTGGTTCATCCTTTCGATTCTCCTCTCTTCTTCTTGCATCGTGGTGCCTTTTTTATTGCACCTACACCGAGTTAGGTTTGCCTCTATGATCATCCCTATGTGATTTTTCTTTGTTTACTCCATTAAGACGTCTGGCCGCGGAACCTTGTTCTCTCACAGCCTCAACGCGACCCAGTGGTGGCAGTGTTTGCATCGGTGGTGCGGGGGCCAGAGCCTCTACCAACGCGGATTTGACCATGGCCATTATCTCATCTGATACGATATCCACCAATGAATGAATGGTATTCGTGTGCTAAACGTAGGATCGTTATCTTCAGGTTGTTTGGATGGAACCTCGACCCATTGCCTTAGTACAAATAGGAACCTTGGTATGGAGACCGCGACCCACTATTTGATACAAAACACGAACCTTGGTATAATGAAGACGCCACAAACGGTTATGGAGGGTGCCGTTTGATAAGTCGAATTTGAACGCCACAAACGAGGGTGATGAACCCGTTTGAAAAGTTCGGAATTAGTTCTTCAAAGAACCAAAGAGAATAAAATCTCACAAAGTTTATAAATATGATAAGTGTTGTCTTACAATGAAAATGGTCTTCCTAATTTATAGGAGAAACAAACTTGGTCACTAAGAAATCAACTTATGACCTTCCAACAACTTCTAGGAAAAGAAAACACATTAACTAGGCTAGGAAATGATGAAAGAGACTTCTAGAAAAAGAAAATACATAAATTAGACTATGAAATGATGAAAGAGTGGTCAAAACTCGTCTTTGACTTTTGACCATGTTTTAAAAGGTCACTTGGATCAGATTTGACCATCTTTGTTGCTCATTTAGGCCTCCTTTATCATTATGGACCCAAACTTGGTTAATTAGCCCATAAAGAGGTGGTCTCATCTTCTTAGCAAGCCCTCTTGTGATTGACCCATTCAAAGTGCAAATTTGGTCCATTCTTGTGACATCTTCTTCATTTGAATTCTTGTAATCTTCCTCAATTGTCACCGTGTCCGTATTTGCATCATTCCCCTCCTCTTGAAAAGGATTTGTCCTCAAATCTGTATCACCTGCATTAAAAGGACTCAAATCAGACACATTGGAAGTAGCACTAACATTATACTCACCAGGAAGATCCAACTTGTAAGCATTGTCATTGATGCGCTCAATCACTTGAAAAGGTCCATCTCCTCTTGGCAATAATTTGGAACTTCTCTTTTCGGGAAATCTTTCTATTCCCATGTGCAACCAAACCCAATCTTCTGGTTCAAAGATCATCTTTCGACGCCCCTTGTTTGCTTGCTTGGCATATTGTTGAGTTATCTTTTCAATATTGAGCCTTGTCTTCTCATGTATCTGCTTAACAAAATCAGCCTTTTTCTTGCCATCTAAATTCACATACTCAGAAGTAGGTAATGGAGTTAAGTCCAATGGTGTCAAAGGATTAAAACCATAAACAATTTCAAATGGTGAGAATTTAGAAGCAGAATGCACAGTTCTATTATAAGCAAATTCAACATGTGGTAGACAATCTTCCCAAGTCTTAATATTCTTCTCTACGATTGCCCTCAATAGCATAGACAAAGTCCTATTTACTACTTCAGTTTGACCATCAGTTTGTGGGTGACAAGTAGTAGAAAACAACAACTTTGTACCTAACTTACACCACAAGGTCTTCCAAAAGTAACTCAAAAACTTTGTATCTCAATCCGAAACAATGGTTCTTGGCATACCATGCAATCTCACAATTTCTTTAAAGAACAAATCAGCAATGTGAGAAGCATCATCAGTTTTGTGACATGGAATAAAATATGCCATTTTAGAAAATCTATCCACAACCACAAAAACAGAATCCCTACCATGTTTTGTTCTTGGCAATCCCAACAAAAAATCCAAAGAAATATCAATCCAAGGTGTTGTAGGAATTGGTAAAGGAGTATACAAACCGTGATTTTGCACTTTGGACTTAGCTTGTTTACAAGTGATGCATCTGCCGCATGTTCTTTCAACATCCCTTTTCATATGTGGCAAAAAGAAATGTTCTTGCAGAATTGCTAAGGTCTTTTCAATGCCAAAGTGTCCCATTAGTCGTCCTCCATGAGCTTCCTGCACAAGTAATTCCCTCAAAGAACAATTAGGCACACAAAGTTTATTTTCTCTAAACAAAAATCCATCTTGCCTAAAGAACTTACCACTAGCATGCTTTTCACAATCTTGATTCTCAACTTGAAAATCAGAGTCATCCTTATACAAATACTTGATGTACTCAAACCCAAGCAACTTTGAATCAAGAGTAGTAAGTAAAGCATACCTTCGAGAAAGGGCATGAGCAACCACATTCTCCTTACCTTGCTTGTATCGAATGACATAAGGAAATATTTCAATGAATTCTACCCATCGTGCATGCCTCTTATTGAGCTTGTGTTGGCCCTTCAAATGCTTCAAAGATTAATGATCCGTGTGAATCACAAACTCCTTAGGCCAAAGGTAGTGCTGCCATGTATTTAAGGCCCGAACCAAAGCATACAACTCCTTGTCATAAGTTGGATAATTCAAGGCTGCTCCTCTTAGCTTTTCACTAAAGTAAGCTATGGGCTTTCCATCTTGCATAAGAACAACACATATTCCAATTCCTGAAGCATCACACTCAATTTCAAAAGTTTTAGAAAAGTTAGGCAAAGTAAGTAAAGGAGCATTGGTTAACTTTTCTTTGAGTAATTGAAAAGCCTTTTCTTGTTCCTCTTCCCACTTGAATCCAACATTTTTCTTTATCACTTCGGTGATTGGTGCAGCTATGGTGCTAAAATCCTTCACAAACCGTCGGTAAAAACTTGCCAATCCATGAAAACTTCGAACATTTCCCACACTTGTTGGACTTGGTCAATCTTGTATTGCCTTGACTTTCTCTTCATCAACACGTATACCCTGTGCACTCACAACAAATCCTAGAAATACAAGATTATCCGTGCAAAAAGTACACTTTTTCAAGTTAGCAAACAACTCTTGTTTTCTTAGAACATCCAAAACAAGCTTCAAGTGTTCAACATGATCACCCAAGTTCTTGCTATAAATCAGAATATCATCAAAATAGACAACTACAAATTTTCCAATAAAAGCTCGCAAAACATGGTTCATCAATCTCATAAAAGTGCTAGGTGCATTAGTTAAACCAAAAGGCATCACTAACCATTCATACAAACCATATTTTGTCTTGAAAGCAATTTTCCATTCATCTCCCTCTCTCATTCTTATTTGATGATAACCACTTTTCAAATCAATTTTAGAAAAAATGCAAGATCCATGCAATTCATCAAGCATATCATCTAAACGAGGTATGGGGTGGCGGTATTTTACCGTAATATTGTTGATTGCTCGACAATCAGTGCACATTCTCCACGAACCATCCTTCTTTGGGACCAAAAGTACAGGTACGGCACAAGGACTCATGCTTTCCCTCACGTACCCTTTTTCCATGAGTTCCTCAACTTTCTTTTGCCACTCCTTCGTCTCCTCCGGATTCGTCCGATATGGTGGGCGGTTAGGAATCGCAGCTCCCGGTACAAAGTCAATTTGATGTTCAATCCCTCGAATAGGTGGCAATCCCGGTGGTATATCTTCGGGAAACACATCATCATAATACTGCAAAACAGATGCAATAGAGCTTGGCAAGGAAGGAGTTAGTTCGTTAGTGCTAAAAAATGTCCCCTTGTAAAAGAGTGCAATCATTGGTTGTTTCAAGAACATTGCTCTCTTCAACTCACTTGTTTTTGCAAACAAGCTCTCTTTTTTTCTCTCTTTTTTTCTCTCATTTGCCAAAGCTTCAATTTCTTTTTTATTGGCAATTTTCTGTTTTTCACTCATTTCTTTTTGTATACTCTCTTTTTTGTGCTCATTTTCTTTCTTTTGGAACCTCACTTGATCCTCAAATATTTCTTTCGGTGATAAAGGAACAAGAGTGATTTTCCTCTCATTGTGGGCAAAAGAATACTTGTTCGTAAAGCCATTGTGGTTAACTTTACGATCAAATTGCCATGGACGCCCCAAGAATATATGTCGAGCTTGCATTGGAACTACATCACACAAAACTTCATCCTTGTACTTCTCAATGCTAAAAGAAATCAGTACTTGCTTGTTGACTTTCACTTCGGCACAATCATTGAACCATTGCAACTTGTATGGTCGAGGGTGTTTTATCGTGGGCAAATCAAGTTTCTCGACCAAGGTGGTACTTGCAACGTTGGTACAACTACCCCCATCAATTATCACACTACACACCTTGTTAAGAACATGACATCTAGTATAAAAGATGTTTTCTCGCTGCTCACTTTTCTCGTCCTTTTCTTGCACATGCAAGATTCTTCTTGTAACCAAGACATAGTCTCCATGAACAGCCCCTTCTTCACCATTATCATCCCCTGAGGATTGTATTGATTCATGATCAGCCTCATCATCGGTTTCAAACCCACCATCTTCTTTAATCAACATGACTCTTTTATTTGGACATTGGTTGGCAACATGACCCCTGCCTTGACATTTAAAACATTTAATGTCACGATTTCTAGAACTTGAAGGGTCAAATTTACCTTGCATTCCTTGGCTGGTCGGTTCTTGTTTGGCATCGGTCTTTGACTTAACCATGGGCTTTTCTTCTTTTCTCGGGTAGTTTGGTTTCCAAGCGGATGAATTTGAACCTTGAGATGCACGAGTGTCTCTTCTTTTGAGTTGTTGCTCAACCTTGATAGCCATATGCACCATGTCTTCTAGCTCCACATAATATTGCATTTCTACTCTATCTTGGATTTCTGGATTCAACCCATTCAAGAACCTTGCCATTGTAGCTTCTCTATCTTCTTCAATATTTGCCCGGATCATAGCAATCTCCATTTCTTGATAATAGTCCTCCACACTTCGATTGTCTTGTTTAAGTCGCTGCAACTTTTGGTACAAGTCCCTATAATAATGACTAGGAACAAACCGCCTTCTCATAACAACTTTCATTTCTTCCCATGTTGCTATTGGACGTTCACCATTGCGTCTCCTATTCAAGGTTAGTTGATCCCACCACACAATAGCATAATCAGAAAATTCAATAGCCGCAAGCTTAACCTTCTTCATTTCAGAATAGTTGTGGCAATCAAAAACTAGTTCAACTTTCTTTTCCCACTCAAGATAGGCTTCGGGATCATTCTTACCTTGGAAAGATGGAATATTCATCTTTATACTTCGGAAGTTGTTATCTTCTCTAACTCGCCTTTCACGCCTTCTAGTCACCACCGTTGACAATCTATCATCGGAATCATCATCATATGACTCTTCATCTTCTCCCCTTCTACGTTGAGTACTTTCATTACGTGGCTGCCTTTGTAGAGACTCCCTTTCCACCCTATCCAACCTCTCATTTAATGGCTCCAATTGATCTTTCAACAGATTTCCCAAATAACCCATCAGTGCTTGAACTTGAAGTTCACTCATTATTGGTGATGCTCCTTCGTTGGTGTTTTCTTGAGACATAATAACCTGCAAAAAAAATTGTTAGAAAGAAAGAAACCTCACAACACTCCCTTACGTGTTTACTCTCAAGGTTTTTTTTTTCCACTCAAAATATGTGACTCGTGTATCACTCAAATATATCGGTTTTTTCCCTCTAATAATCTCACACTCACTGCCTTTTTCCACTCTTATATTCTCTATAGGTTCTTCTCGAACTAAATCGAATAAAATCAAACAAAGGTGGCGAGAGACACGATTCTGGTTTCAATGTTGACCTGCGATTGGCTTAACATCCATCCAACATTGCTTCCAGAACTTTTTTTTCCAACTATTGTGACGAGAGTCAGGATTCTGGTTTCAATGTTGACCAGCAATTGACTTAACATCCATTCAACATTGCTTCCAGAAGGAAATCAACAACAAAAGAAATAAAGTTGACACTTCTCTTTTTTTTTTTGTTTTTTGTTTTTTTTTTTGGTACCACTATATTTTTTTCCTTTTTTTTTTGGTACTCTTTTCTTTTCTTTTTTTGGACGTTTTTTTTTTGTGTCCCTTTTTTCTTCTTCTTCTTCTTTTTTTTTTTTTGCTAAGAAATAAAAAAAACACAAACTAAAGATAGATGTTTTTGGTAATCCGAAGATTAAACCAAGAACTAATAGGACCTGAAAGATAAAACCTTTGCTCTAGATACCAAATGATACGATATCCACCAATGAATGAATGGTATTCGTATGCTAAACGTAGGATCGTTATCTTCAGGTTGTTTGGATGGAACCTCGACCCGTTGCCTTAGTACAAATAGGAACCTTGGTATGGAGACCGCGACCCACTACTTGATACAAAACACGAACCTTGGTATAATGAAGACGCCACAAACGGTTATGGAGGGTGCCGTTTGATAAGTCGGATTTGAACGCCACAAACGAGGGTGATGAACCCGTTTGATAAGTTCGGAATTAGTTCTTCAAAGAACCAAAGAGAATAAAATCTCATAAAGTTTATAAATATCATAAGTGTTGTCTTACAATGAAAATGGTCTTCCTAATTTATAGGAGTGACAAACTTGGTCACTAAGAAATCAACTTATGACCTTCCAACAACTTCTAGGAAAAGAAAACACATTAACTAGGCTAGGAAATGATGAAAGAGACTTCTAGAAAAAGAAAATACATAAATTAGACTAGGAAATGATGAAAGAGTGGTCAAAACTCGTCTTTGACTTTTGACCATGTTTTAAAAGGTCACTTGGATCAGATTTGACTATCTTTGTTGCTCATTTAGGCCTCCTTTATCATTATGGACCCAAACTTGGTTAATTAGCCCATAAAGAGGTGGTCTCATCTTCTTAGCAAGCCCTCTTATGATTGACCCATTCAAAGTGCAAATTTGGTTCAATCGATCCCTTAGATCGAATTAAGGCTATTCGATGCTCGTCCAATATCAAATTTCTCCTGTTCGGTGTACAAATTCCAGAGACCTTTCTTCGTGTGCCGGCCCAATATTTATATTTGGTCATTCCTAAAATACCCTCATCAGTGATTATGCAAGATAAATGATAAAACTTATGACGAATGAGATAAAGGATAAAAAAACAGACGAAAATAAACTGGAGAAACTAAAATTTTGACCCTTCTAAAACATCTTGAGGTTCTCATTCTAGCAGATAGTCGAGTTTTATGCGTATGCTCTTAAATTTTAAATATTTTACAATTTATTGTCCTAACCATTTTGTTTTCTATTAAAAAAGGTACAAATTATATCAGTTATAGCGGGCCGGCACTAATGGTACAAAATTACTGGTTACTCCCTATCAAACAAGAACTCGATCCTCGAACAAAATACACGGATAATTCAAACGCCTTGTGTTATTCATTGAATTATTCTTATTGAGACAATGAGAATAAGTCGATAAGACCTATGTTGGAGATTATATATAAATAAATATCTATCCTCTCTAACAGCTTAAACTTTTAAATGAGATGGCAAATTCAATATGGTACTAGAGCCTCGGCCAAAGAGGTGCTGGTTCGAATCTCACCAGCCCTGATTATTAAAAAGTGTCACGTGAAAGGCGTAACAAAAAAAATTACAGCCTACACGTGAGAGGGGCGTATTGGAAATCATATATAAATAAATGTCTACCATCTCTAACAATCTCTAACAGCTTAAGCTTAATGATATATACAAAGCAATTATCCTCCATAACAGAGCAATTTAACTATTTTCCCAACTTTACCCTTAACAAGATCTAAATATACCAATATCTACTTTCGAATTCCACAATATCCATATTCTCAAGTTGATTGGTTACTTCCAATCAAATAACTTCTACATATTCTTGATTATATTTTATGATATTTGCTACACTTACGTGTCTTTAAGATAAAAAGTAACGATTGTTTTTGTTCCTATAACTTTGAAATTTGCAAAGAACAAATATAAATCATTAAATAAATTATCCTACCGTTTGTTTATTTTTGATATTTTAAATTGAGAATACAAACACTATATATATTTTTCCTTATTAACTATGAATGAACATTAATATTTTCCATTTGATTTTTTTTTCTTTCAAAACTTGAGTTTCAAAGAAAATTAGAAGACATATATTGAAACAGTATTGTAAAGCAAACCGATTTTATATTGTAATTGCCTAAAATTCTGAAAATCTATTAATTGGAATACAACAGTTGATAAATACATTGAAAATAAAAACAAATTCCATCTCAAACCAAAAATAAATAAATAATCAAATCAAATTCAATTGAAGCATTTATCAGTAAAAATATAGCATAAAAATTAAGCATTTTACGCCATTAAGATTATATTCCATAATGAATAAATTGATTAAGGAGTTTTTTTAATAATCATATAAAGATATTACAAATATCAATTTGATAAAAAAACTTGCCTCAAAATATTCTACTAAATTAAATGTATGTTGGCAGTGAAATTGATAATGAAGAATGATACGGTTGTGAAATTGGAAAGGAATGCAATTGTAGAATTGAAGATGATTGATTACATCAATATGGATTGAAGCACCAATAAAGTAAAGATATGGATTGATTGAACAAATCTATTTAAGGGTAAAGTTGGAAAAAAATTATATTGCTATGTATGGAAATTATAGTCGCGGCCTCTTTTTTGTTTTTAATTCTTAAACGATTTTTCATTTTTTTTGTTCTAAGTTCTAACCTGTAACTTGTAAAGAAATTCTTAATCGATTCAGTGTAATTTGTAAGCGTGTCCACTGGATATAAAGTAATTAAAAAGGTTCAAATTTCGTTGATAAAATGTATCTTAATTCTTTAGCTGGGTTAGAGATAACTATGTTGAATTACATTTATTTCCTTTAATGTTTGAGCAATTGAGCTTTCTTATCTGATAAACTAATACGATTAGATTAATTACTAATACGATTAGATTAATTAACATTAGTATCAAGTTTTAGGATATTAATGAAAAGGGCACGTACAAGTAACTATCAAAAAAAGAAGGGAAAAAAAAAGAAAAGGGAAAGTAATGATTCTGGAACAATAAGGAAACGAAAAAATGTCAGTTGTGATTGAGGGCGTTCCTACTTAATTTTTTATTTTATTTTTCAGTTCATTGATTGAGGGCTCATGCACTAGTTGCACGCTAAATTGTTACTAAATTGTTATATTTTTGTGTTTCTTAAATAGGAATGACAGAAAACACTTCAGGGACTCCAACATTCGTCCCGCCTCAAACCGAAAATGAGCCTACATCACAACAAAGCAATTACGCTCCAAATGTTCGTCGTAGAACCCACATAGGATGGGATTTTGGAATCTTAAGTTGGGATTTTTTGTGATAATATATTAATATAATAGCATAATATATTTATTATTTTATTTATATATTTTTGTGGAATGTTGACTAAAGTCAACAAACCGGTCCAACCAGTGGTTCAACTGGTCGGACCTGTTGACCCACTAATCAGTAGTCTCACCGGTTCTGTGACCGGGCCGGTTCTGAAAACACTAGTATGGAGGATAATTGCTCTTTATGTATCGTTGCCCTTTAGATGAGATAACAAACTCAATATTGTATCAGAGTCAAGGCCAAAGGGGTCTTGGGTTCAAATCACACGCCACTCAATTATAAAAAAAATATATATGTCACGTGAGGAGACGTCTTGAAGATTATATATAAATATATAAATGTCTACCCTACATAGAGCACCAAAAGAATTTGAAAATACAACTAAATTAATGATTCCCGTGCAAATGTTGAGTCCGTTTATATATGTTCATTGCTCTTGTCATCAACCCAATCATCTGAATTCAAAGTAAGATAATCCAAATAAATCAACTTCCAGGAAATCCGAATCCTAATTTGTTTTATCAATCCAAACTGAATATATTAGCCGTTCCCTAGATAGTTAATACAATATTTCCACTCACTAATTGTATCTAAAAGTGACCCACCACCAAACACATCCACTAACCCTTTGAATATACATAATCCTATGTGTAATGATATAATTGCCAATTAAGCTTTGGAACGGTAGGTACTTATATTATGAGTACTTTGTCAGGTTATTAGCTTGATGTTGACTGAAAATATTTTAGGATTGATTAATGCAGCTACTAGCTCCACTGGTTTTGGAGCAGATTTTATGTCATTGGTGGTGTAATTTAATCGGTGCTCACTCTTTCTTATGCAAATCCAACAAATTTCATGTCACCATCAATAACAGGTTTTTTAAGTGGTGAATAGATAACCACTATACTTATGTTATGGTACGCGTTAGGCAAATTTGGTCTGTAGTCTCCAACGTTGCCAGTCAGACAAACTGCACCAGTAAAACTTAATATGACAAAGCATAGAAGGGATTTGATCAAGTTACTTTTTTCTTGTTCGATAAAATTAGAAAAACAAAAGTTAGTTTTTTTATGGGAATAGAACTTTAGATCAGGGGAAGAAATTTCACCATTTTAACTTACGAAGCCTCCTAACTCAAGAACCTTTGTTAATTTGTTTACATTTTGTTTGTGTATAAATAGGATTGCCCATATCACCATCAAAATAGACTGATTATGTGGTATTTTTTGAGGCCGATCCGTATAAGTGTCTTGTTTAATATTTTTGTTCCAAGTTAATTGTTGTAATTAAACATGTTAGAAGTTGGTTCAAGCAACTTGAGAGTAATAGTTCAAACAAGTTAGTTATGTTAGTTGAAGTGCATGATAGCTTATGATAAGCTCGGCGCATTTTAACTTTTCTAGTATGTTACAACTGATTATGTAGTTGCAGTATATAAGCAGCTTTGCACCTGTATTTCGATCATGATTCTCATTCGATCAAATCTCAAATTTCCATCTTGTAAAACACTATATCTATAAATCAACTCCCTTGGATGTAGGTTCGTCAATCACATTTATTGTTGAATTTGAACCAATTAAAAACCGTGTGTTTATGCTTGCATTTATTGATCGTTTTGTTCTTCAATTGTGTTTGTTTGTTCCTGCATTGTGTGTTGATTGATCGTGCTAAGTTACTGGTTGTTTTTGTCGTTTGTTAGTGACTTTAATTTGCATTAGCCACTACAAATTGGTGCCGTGAACGTGGATATGGTGTCGACTAAGTTTGATGTAGAAAAAATCACCGGAATCAATGACTTCGGGTTGTGGCGATTGAAAATGCGAGCGCCTTGTTTTGGAATGTGCATTAGATGAGCAGAGTATGGACAAGAACATCGATGACAAATCAAAGAAATTGATCATGGAGAAAGCTCACAATGTGGTTATTTTGAGTCTTGGTGATGAGGTTCTTAGACAGGTATCGAAGGAGAAATCTGGTACAACAGTGTGGTTGAAGCTCGAGAGTCTTTACATGACAAAGTCCTTTATAAATCGCGTATACCTTAAGCAAGCTCTTTATTAATTGAAAATGACAATGACAAGGAGAAACCAGCTTAGGAACAACTTGATCCATTTAACAAACTAATTCTAGATTTAGAGAACATTGACATTCAATTAGAGGATGAGGATCAGGCTTTATTGTTGTTAATGTCTTACAAAAATTCTTCACTCACTTTAAGGATACAGTGATATATATATATATATATATATATATGGTAGAGATACCATTACTCTGTTGAAGCGCAATCTGATCTGAACTCTTAGGAGTTGAACCGAAGAAATGAGTCGAGGTACTCTGTGAAAGGTGAAGGGTTTAATGGCAAACAAAACAAGAAAGGGAACAAAAATGACAAGAAGAAGGGAAAGTCTCCTGATAAGACAACCACTTGTGGTTTTAGGTGTTACCACTCCCATAATGAAGGGCATACTAGATAGTATTGCCTGAGAGACAGAAGAACACTGGCTTTGAAATTAAAAAGGACAAGATGGATATGAGTTTATGGATGTCTTGATGTTGTCAGAATGCGAACCTAAGGTAGAATGGGTTATGGACTATGGCTGCTCATTTCACATGACACCAAATAAGGCGTGGTTTGAGGATTGTGATGAAAGTGAGAGAGGATATGTTCTCCTAGGGACATATCCTGGGGAATAATAAGCCATGCAAGAATTCTAGTATAGGATAAGTAAGACTGAAGGTTCATGATGGCAATACAAAGCTTCCTAAAGAGGTCAGATTATGTTTCTGAATTAGAGAAGAAATTGATATATCTTGGAAAATTAGATAGAAAAGGCTATCACAAAGAAAGGGTTATATGCCTTACAACGAGAAGTTGTTCTGGAATCTGCAGTTGTTGCATCAGAACAAAGTACTACAAGGTTGAACTATGACATAAAGATTGGCTCATATCAGTGAAAGAGGTCTGGTAGAGCTAAGTGTGCGCTTACTTGGAGCGCACAAACTTGAGAAGCTAGGTTTCTGGGTAAATTGTGTTAATGGCAAATCTTGTAGAGTGAAGTTTACCACTAAAAAACACAGAACTAAAGGAACCTTGCACTATGTGCATGCTGATTTGTGGGGTCCCACAAGAACAAACTCAAAACATGGGTGTACATACTGAAATCTAAGAATGAAAGCTTTGAGACATTTAATGTCTGGAAAACTCTGATTGAAAATCGGACTGAGAGAAAGGTTAAGACTGACAATGGACTTCATTTTTGCTTTGAAAAGTTCAACAACTACGGCAAACAACAAAAAGTTGTGAGGCACAAGACAGTTGCTGGAACTCCCCAACAAAATGGTCTAGATGAAAGGCTTAACAGAACATTACTTGAGAGAGTGAGGTGCATACTTCAAAGTGTTGCACTGCCAAATGTGTTATGGGCCGAATTGTTGTGACAGGTACTTACCTGATTAATAGAACTCCTTCTACAGCTCTTGATTTGAAAACTCCTATGGAAGTTTGGTCAAGATATGAACCTATTCTTGATCATCTGAGGGTATTTGGGTGTGTAGCTTATGCACACATAAAATAAGACAAGTTAGAGCCTAGAGCTCTAAAGTGTATGTTCATTAGTTAACCTGATGCAGTAAAGGTTATAAACTCTGGTGTCTGGCATCAACCAATCAGGGAATAAGAAAGGTTAAAAATCATTCCGCACCCTGGAATTAGGCAATTTTATCACTTTGCACCCCCAAAAGAATCAAAAGCGAGTTGCACCTTCAAATTAGAGCTAATTATCACTTTGCACCCCCATATGCATTTTGAGCCTTTGACCCATTTTTAGAGGGGGTAAAACAGTCATTTAACATTGCTCCCCTCCAACTCAACACACAAAACCCACTTCACTAAGACTCTCGTTCAATCCCTCCGCCATGGCTACCACCATCACCACCACCGCAACCGCGACTGTAGCTAAATTAACTCACACTCAATCAAACCCTAACTCCACCACCATAAAATTCTCTACCAAAATCATCCTCTCCTCCTCCTTCACCCCTCCTCAACCACCTCACACTGCCCCCTCCGCCGCCTCACCACCCGCACCGCACGTGCCAAGTTCGAGAGCGAAAAGCCACACGTCAACATCGGCACAATCGGCCAAGTTGACCACGACAAAACCACCCTAACCAACGCCCTCACCATGACTCGCCTCATTCGGCAATTCTGCCCCCAAAGAATACGACGAAATTGACGCTGCACTGGAGGAAAGAGCCCGCGATATTACAATCAACACCGCCGCCATCGAGTACGACGTCGACTGCCCCGGTCACGCCAATTACATCAAAAACATGATTACCGGAGCTGTCACAGATGGGTGGTGCGATTCTCGTGGTTTTCGGTGCTGACGGGCCAATGCCGCAGACGAATGAGCAGATTTTGTTGGGGAAACAGGTCGGGGTTCTGAATATGGCGATATTTTTGAACAAGCAGATTAGGTGATAATTGACTGTTTGCGGCGGTGATGGTGGTAGCCATGGCAGAGGGATTGAAAGAGAGTGTAGTGAAGTGTGAAGTGGGTTATGTGTGGTGTGTTGAAGGAGAGCAATGTTAAATGATTGTTTTACCCCCTCTAAAAATGGGTCAAAGGCACAAAATGTATTTGGGGGTGGAAAGTGATAATTGGCTCTAATTTGAAGGTGCAAATTGTCTTTGATTTTTTTTGGGAGTGCAAAGTGATAAAATTACCTAATTTCAGGGTGCGAAGTGATTTTTAACCAATAAGAAATGTATCATTAGTAGAGAGATGGTGTTTAATGATCTTGAAACGGCTTATAAGACTAGAGGAACTAAAATTGCTGCTGAGGACATAGGTGTGCCAAAAACCCATAAGAGATTACAAATTGAGGTGGTGCCAAGTATTCATGAAACTTAGGTCCAAGCTGGAAATTGGATGTTAGGAGATAAAGGTGACCTTGTGAAGAAAAATCAGAAGATAACACTTATATGTTAACTAGTGAACTTCTATGTTAACTAGTGATAGAGTGAGAAGGAAACTAAGGGCACCTGAAAGACATGGTTATGCAAATGTGCTTGCATACTCATTAGTTACGGCCATGATGTGCTGGAAGATGACCCTAAGAATGTTCATGTTGCTGTCACTGGGAAAGATAAGGACAAATGACTTGAGGCCATGAATGAAGAGATGAGATCCCTTAGTTTGAAAAAAAAAAAAAATAGAGCATGAAGCTTGGTCAAGAAACCTCAATATGCTAAATTGATTAGCTGGAAATGGATTTTTAAAAAGAAACAAAGGATACCTGATATGGATAATAGCAGATTTATAGCTAAATTGGTTGTCAGTGGTTTTACTAAGAGAGGATGCATTGACAACAATGATGTATAGTTAAGCATAGATCAATAATGATATAGTTGGCTATGACAGCTCAACATGACTTGAAGCTTGAGAAAATGGATGTGAAGCCATCATTCTTGTATGGGGAACTTGATGAAAGTATCCTGATGAATCAACCTGGAGGGTTCATAGTGAAAGAAAAGAGGAATATGTTTGCAAACTAAATAGATCATTGTAGGGTTTGAAGTAGTCTCCCAATCAGTGGAGCAAGAGGTTTGATGAGTTCATGACTAAGATCAAGTCCAATATGTGTAAGTTTTATAACTACCGTGTTTATTTCCAGAGCACGTGTGAGAATGTATTCTTTTTTCTTCTCTGTATGTTGATGATATACTTCTGGTCAGGAACAACAAGAGTAAGATTGTCGAAACAAAGCTCAAGGTGAAAGGAGAGTTTGAGAGGAAAGATCTTGGACCATGTGCAAGAATTCTAGGAATGTAGATAAGTAGAAACAAGTCTAAGAGACTATTGTACCTATCTCAAGAGAGCTATTTGAAGAAAATTATTGAGAACTTTGGTATGAGAGATGCAAATGTTGTGACTACACCTTTATCTCAACAATCCAGACTGAGTAGCGAACAATCACCTACTACATGTAGCAGAAGGAGATTTTCATGAAAGTTATCCTATTATCCTAATGCAATGGGATCTCTAATGTAATATGGTCTGCACCAGGCCAGGCTTGGCCTATTCTGTCAATATGATTTGCATATTCATGGCAAATTCAGGAAAGATACATTGGCATGCTCTTAAGATACATTGTCATGCTCTCAACAAGGTAATCGTTTATGGTGGAGCTGATAAAGAAAGTGTATCTTCAAGTGGTATTGAAGGCTTTGTGGATTCTGACTATGTTAGGTATTTAGATTCAAGGAAATCTCATAATAGTCATGTATTTACTGCATTTGGCTCAGCTATTAGTTGGAACGCCAACCTTCAAAGAGTAGTGGCCCTATCAACTGTTGAGGCAGAGTACATAGCTTTAGCTTATGCTATTTAGGAAGCATTGTAGCTTGAAAGGATAGCACAAAATCTAAAGTTGTAGGATCAGGTTATAACGATTCATTATGATAAACAGAGTACTATACATTTGTCTAAAAATCAAATGTATCATTAAAGGCAAAGCATGGAGATATCAAACTACACTTTGTGAGGGGAGTGATTGCAAAAAGATCTGTTAATATAAAGAAGATCTGACTAGAAGCCAACAGATCACCAAGTTGTTGCCAAGCACCAAGTACAATCACCGCTTGGACCTGATTCAGCTTAAGTGTTGTTAGCTCTAGTGATCTAGGACTAGAGTTGGTTTTGTTGGTTGACAAGTTTGTGAACCAAGGCGAAGAATTGTTATAAATTGGTTCAACAACTTGAGGGTATTATTGTCCACTCACTTTTTGGTTAGCTATGTTAGTTGAGGTGCATGATAGCTTATGATAAGCTCGGCTCACTTTTGGTTTTCGAGTCTGTTACAACTAATCATGTAGCTGCAATATATAAGTAGCATTGCCCATGTATTTCGATAATTATTTTCATTCGATCAGATTCCAAATTCTTCGTTTGTAAAACACTGTATCAATAAATCAGCTCCCTTGGATGTAGTTCAAAAATCACATTGATTGTTTCAAGCCAAGTAAAAATTGTGTGTTGGTGCTTGCATTTGTTGATCATTTTGTTCTTCGATTGTGTTTGTTTGTTCTTGCATCGTGTGTTGATCGATCTTGATATGTTACTGGTCAATTTTGTAGTTTGTTGGTGACTTGAATTTGCATTAGACGTTGAAAAAAACAATTACTATATGTACGGAATGTTTAAGGTCAGATAACTTATTTTTCACCATTTCATATTTTCTACAGTATATTCAAAACACCTTTAACCCATCTTTTTTGTAAGAAAAGTAAAAACAAACGCCAGTTTACAAACGCTAAAAAAGTCTTATATAGATTTACAAGATAATAAATCGTATCCATAAGTATTTGGAAGCACCCTTTTAGATGAACATTGTACTCGCAGTTATTAGTTTAGTTGTACAATAATTGCGAGCACCAAATATACCTGGACTACAAGAAACTTGATCAACACGAGTTTGTTGCTCCAACCATTAGTAAACTAATACCTATTTCTCTTACAGACAACACTAATACATATTTCGTTTAGTACTTCAAATGCTTTTGTTGTGTATTGATATGGAGAATTCCCGTAATGGGCTGGCCCATGGGTTGGGCCATGGTCATCTATATCGGGGATTTTGACTCCATGTACCACTATATATCGAATATAGCATTCGATATAGTGATGGGCAAAAATCTATAAATATCTCCACCCCGCATACCGAGACACACTTACATTGACTACCTAATTAATCTGCTGATATCGAATATCCATATTCGATATTATCCCCGACATATTCACGACATCATGTTTTATATTACATATAAGGTCACCTTCGACGTCTACCTTCGATATTATCCCGGATATTACCCTCGAAGTCCATCACCGACGCGTTCCCCGACATCATCCTTGATACCACCGTCGACATCATCCTCGACGTCACCTTCGACATCAGCTGTGAGACCCAGTCGGACTTTATATCTTAAGAAACTGGTGTTCTGGACTAAAGTCGTCCTAGAGCTAGTATTAGTGATAGGAGACATAGTTTGTAATAGAATTGTAGCCAAACACTTGTAACCTCATGCGTTGTACTTAATATACGATCTATTATCAAATTGGTGGCACCATCTGTTGGAACACCAGTTCTCGTGATCAGAGAGTCGTAGAGTAATCAAAGAGTGAAGAGACCTCAAAAGGCAAAAGAGTCAGCGCAGAAGAAGAGAAACACGGTAGCAGGTCTTAAGAGGTTGGAAGCTAATGCTTCGACCGAGCTATCCACGTGGGAGAAAGCAATCTTGCCTTTTTGGAATGAACCGAAAATAGAACCCGTCGGAGATTTTGTTACTATCAGTATTGACCCCGATCGGCTAGACCACACATTGCAGACCAGATCGGCAACGTCACAGAGCATTAGGACCGCCTTACTATAGTGTTTGAAGAGGAACATTGATATCTTTGCATAGTCTAACTCAGACTTGAAGGGAATCGACCCCAAGATCATTGTGTACAAGTTGAATGTTGACCCTCGAGCTAAGCCAATGTGGCAAAAGAAAATGAATTTCAGTAAGGAAAAGAACGAGGCAGCAGAGAAAGAAGTAGTTGAAAAGTTGAAGTCAGATCATATCTATGAGATACGTTATCCCGAATGGCTTAGCAATATAGTATTGGTCTTGAAGAAAGAGGCTGAGTGGAGAATGTGCATGGACTATACCGATTTAAACAAACATTGTCCCCGAGATCCTTTTCCTCTACCAATGATTGATCTCCTCGTGGACTCCACGGCAGGGTGCGCCTTGTTCAGTTTTGTGGATGCAAATAGTGGATCCCACCAGATATTCATGACAACAGAGGATCAACTCTAAACGACTTTCGTTACAGACATGGGTGTATGCTGTTATCGAGTAACGCCTTCTGGTTTAAGGAATGCAGGCGCTACCTTCCAAAGACCAGTGGCCAAAATGTTCTACGACCTAATCAAGAAGTCTATGGAGGTCTACGTGGACGATATGTTGATTAAGAGTTTGAAAGTCGAGGATCAAGTGAAGCACTTGGAGCAGTCCTTTGGGATTATGAGGAGTTATGGAATGAAGCTCAATCCAAAGAAATGTACGTTTGGCATTCCGAAGCGAAAATTCTTGGATTATATGGTTAACAAGAAGAAAGTCGAGGCTAATCCTGACAAGATTCAGGCAATAATGAGCTTGCCCTCGCCACATTTAGTGCGATCCGTACAATGTTTATTTAGATGCATAACGGCGTTAGGGCGGTTCATTGCAACCTCAGCTGAGAAGAGCCTACCCTTCTTCAAGGGCAAGAAGAAGGCGACAAATTTTCGATGGACGAACAATTGCACGAGAGCCATCCAACAGCTAAAGATGTACCTGATGACTCCACCGTTGTTGGCCAAATCCGACGCAAGAGAGATGCTTTATTTATACCTAGTGGTCTTGACTAACGCTATTAGCACGGCTTTGGTCACGGATGTCAGTGGCAAACAGTTGCCTATTCATTATGTCAGTCGCGTGATCCATGGCGTGGAGAAAAACTATCTACAAATCAAGATATTCGCTTTAGAGATAGTGATGACGGCCCAGAAATTGAAGCCATATTTCCAGTCGTACCCCATAACCATTGTTACAGATAAACCACTCCAACAAATAATGGCAAGCCCAGAGATCTCTGGGCGATTGGTTGAATGGGAAATAGAACTGAACGAATTTGGGATAGAATATCACCCCAGACCGCCATCAAGGCACAGGTTCTAGCAGATTTTATGGCAGAAACTTTGAGGAACAGTGTGGATCGCTCTTGCAACCACATCTTTACTATAATCCAAGACCCGAGACCGAGTACCCGGCATTCAGCATGGTTATTACATATAGACGGGTCATCAGCCACCAACGGCGGGGGTGCGGGCATCCACCTTGTATCACCGGACCGCCGAGAGTTCGATTGCTCCATAAGCTTGAACTTCTCTATCACAAATAATGAAGCTGAGTACGAGGCAGTTCTCGAGGGAGTAAGGATGACGAAGACTTTAATTTCATACCACTTTGAAGTGTTTACAGATTCCCAACTAGTAGCAAACCATTTCTCGGGATTCTTTGAGGCAAAACAAGAGACTATGGTTTTGTATCTGGCAAAGCCAAAGGAACCAGCCTCAGAATTCAACACGTTCAACTTGACTCAGATCCCTACCCAAGAAGATGCATTATCAAAGTTTGCGAGCTCGTCGAACGGTTTGTAAAGAGGTGCATCACCTTATTGGTCACAAGTAGGCCGGCAATAGGTTTTACCAAGACCAGCAAGGTATGGGCGGATGTTGAGTTCATCTTCCCCATTGCGAATACCCCTTATTGGAAGGAAGAAATTTTCCAATACCTTGAGAATGGAAAGCTCCCAGACAACGCTAACGCGCGGCGACACCTCAAATATAACACATATAGGTTCACCATTTACCAAGGAGAACTTTACAAGAGATCATTTTAAGGGCCACTCCTAAGGTGCATATCCCCTGAGGACGCACAGTACATCATGAGAGAGATACACGCTCGAAGTTATGGGAACCATTCTGGAGGGCGAGCCCTAGCGCAAACAAGTTTGAGACAAGGCTATTTCCGGCCAACGTTGAGGAAATATGCGACACAATTCTGCCATACTTGCGAGAATTGTCAATACCATGCGAGGCTGATCCACAAGCCGGCCGTTCTGATACAGCCCTTAGAAATCACATGTCCATTTGACCAATGGGGAATCAATATTATGGGACCTCTGCCTACCGCCAAGGGCCAGAAGAAGTTCCTCTTAGTCGTAGTCGAATATTTCACCGAATGGGTGGAAGCAGAGGCGTTGGCCCACATAATTGAGAATAATATGATCGACTTCATGTGGAGAAATATCATCTTTCGGTTTGGCCTTCCCAGAGTCCTTATCTCAGATAATGGGACCCAATTCCGAGGTAAAGAAATAGTTTCATGGTGCAAGGAGTTAAAAATTGCACAGCACTTCGTGGCAGTGGCTCACCAACAGGCCGATGGATAGGTTGAGTCCACGAACAAAACTCTAAAGGAATATCTTGAGCGTCAGCTTCATGCCATAGGCACGAGCTAGATAGAGGAACTCCCAGGCATTCTATGGACATATCGAACCACTCCTCAAGCCTCTACAGAGGAGGCACCCTATACCTTTATATACGGATCTGAGGCTGTGGGGTAAGTGGAGATAGGTATGCCCACCTATCGAATTACTGATTACGACCCGGAGCACTCAGCATGTTTGCATTAGATGGACCTTGACATGATCGAATCTACCAGAGAACACGCCTATCAATGCATTGTGGCCTTCAAAGCAGTTGTGCTCCGGACCTTTGATAAGAGGGTCCATCTACGTAACTTTCGGGTTAGAGACCTCGTCTTAAAGAGCGTGATAGTTAGTAAGCATATGGGAAAACTCCAAGAAAATTGGGAAGGCCCCGATCGGGTTATTCGAGCAAGTTCCAAGGGATACTATTATCTAGAGGATATGCATGGAGATCCATTACCTCGTCCATGGAACGTGCAATACTTGAGACGCTTTTATTGCTGACAACTTCACATTCTGTAATCAGAACTATGCAAAGCTTGATTCCCAATTTGGGATACGTAGGCAGACATCTTCCTGGTCCAACACCAATATATTATAAATCCATTATCCCTAAGGCACAGGACACAGATGCAACAAACCAATAAATCGGCATACATGCACGACAGATTATGATATATGCTGATGCAACACCATAGAGGTATCGCCCACAGAACATATCGCTTGAAACGGTGATTGTCCATATACCCTCGTGGTAATTATGCTGATAGCCTGATACAACAGCAAAGAGGTATCGCCCTCACGACATATCGCTTGAAAAAGTGACTGTCCATATGCCTCTGTGGTAAAGTATGATGAGACGACAACATAAAGGTAATCATAATACGATGGGGCATTCGACAAATCAAGAAAAGAACACTTCAATGAACTTAATAATTATCTAGAACTGAAGATAGGTAAATGCAAATAACCTGCTAAAAAGTAACATCCTACACATCGTACCACAATGCTATCGCTACGCTATTCCCTACCATCACTAAAAAGGAGAAGCACGAGCAGGTCAAAAGTAATCTTCTTCGTAATTGTCAAAAAGGTTACCATGGATTTCCTCTCTCGAAAGGTCAGTGAGAATGGATGAACCATATTCTATAGGAACTATAAGAAACCTTCCATGGCTCATCGTTTATATCTTAGGCGAGCTTGACTACCGCCCGAGGAGATAATGCATCCCGATACTTATACCATTTGGGACTATCATCTGATGATCCTTATTCGGCCGAAGATAGGCTGGTACCCAATCGGTCGAGGATATGGCCCGACAGTGGCCCATACAATTGGCAACTCGAGCGCGCCCTCTTCGCCATTTCCACTCCCCAGCTCATCGATATCCATAAAATCATTGGTGCCGCCAAATACCACATCTACGTCATCCCGTAACTTGTCATCATAAGAAACATCTTTGGGAACATCCTCAAGAGAAGGACTGTCCATTTCCTCCATACCAGGAGTGGGCGTAAAACTGACCATGTATAACCCTCTCTCCTCTCCTTCAAGAGAGGGACGAAAAGATCCTCAATCCCGGGAGGCACCGAGGGACTGGGTGCAGAACCCCCATAATCTACCCCTTGGGCCCCAAGCTCCGGGTTAAGCATATTAGTTTTGAAACCTTCCCCCAACAAACCCAGCTCTTTGATTCGATCTATGGTTGTATCCATTCCGAGTTTAAAATCTTTTTCCCCTCACAACAGCCCAATTTGATTAAAGGTGGAAGATTTCAGAAACTCCCTAGCGACAAACCGCTTATGGTGATCCGATTCAAGAAGCTCAGACAGCTGGGCATTTTTCATCTCATGCAATATCACGAAATCTCGATACGAATCCTGTCCCAGCTCTAAAAGAGCATGCAGCCTACGCAACTGATCGCATTCAGATCTTGCTTGTTCGAGCTCCTTTGTAAATTTTTACTTTTCAACCTGAGCTCTCCAGGCATAATCATGCGCTTTCCTTGCACATGTTTCGGCTGAACGTTTCCTTACATTTGTTTTGTCCCGAGAATGTCGGCATTCATGCGTAGGGATATATTCTAAGAATGAAAATTATGGTTAAAACAAGAGAGGAGTGGAAATATAGAAGTAAAGTCGTGCACATCAAGTTTAATCAAGTCATCGTCATGCAATATCTCATGTGTTCAATGTGTGTGCCATTGTTGTTCATGCATATAGAAGTAAGCAACATGTTGAGAATTCATAAGATCACACAGTTTCACAAGCACCTACTTCGCTCGTATTTTCTACTTTTAATGTTACCTCAATTCATGCAAACCTCTTATATTGAAGATCTTTTAGGATATTTTTAGCTTGTAATGTTAGGCTAGGATGTGGGTTAGTAATGAGAAAAGATAGACTTATGAGTTCTAAAGATGTACGTCATAAATCCAACTCTTTTTTCATTCTTTTTCCTCCTTAATTTTTTTTCTTTTCTTTTTATGGCCTTAACATATTTCTTTTATAGACGTTTTTGCTCTTTTCATATGTTTTTATTTGTGCAAGTTCAATGTCCATCCTATACTTCATGATTTTCGAGATGCACTCCCAAACTTAGAGTTTTACGTAGGATTATTAATGCTCATTATTATGCTCATCCTTCTTTAAATTCACATCTTTTTCTTTAGATTTTTATTTGAGGCTCGTGTTTTTATTTTCATGTCTCCTCTTTATGCTTCACTTTCTTTATTTTTCTAAGGATTTAATCGATTTATCTCTAGAAAAGAGTAGGATAAAACATTCATAGGCTTGAGGGTAGGTAGATGTGGCTAATTCAACAAAAGGCTTACATACAAAGGATTCAACGGGGTTGTGAGAATTATTTAATTTGTAAGGGGTTTTGGGCTTGAAAAGGCTCAAACGTAATTAGAAAAGATGGCTTTAAACAAGTTTTCTCAACATGTCAAAGTCTAAAGTCATCTCTGATGGGCGTATATTTATTTTGATTTGAGTACCTATTTTCTTATAAATTAGATTACTCCAACTAGCATTTTAACTGGTTTTAGTCTTATATTGTCATTTTAAAGTTTTGAGTTGAGTCGTAGAAAAATAAAAAATATTATAGTGAAAATGAGTGTGGAATGGGATGGAGCCGGAGAAGGGGAAGATAGCAAGGTCAGCAACAGGACCAATACCACGACTCAGCAACGTGCAACAAACAACAAGAATTAGTGCGGCAGCAAAACAAACTGCACGACTCACGTGGTTGAGTTAGTGACCCGCGCGACTCGTGCGTTCCATACTGAATATGGTGGCGACCCACACAGCAAGACACGCGACCATGCCAGACACGTGACACAGTAATTTGCAGTTGTGTACATAAAACCCTAGGGCTACCCATTATGGGCCTAAAACCATAAATCAGGAAAGACATCCAGCTGTTAGGGTATCACTTTCAGCACTCTCATTACGTTCATATTACATTCACCATCTCCGTCACTATTCCACATCAAATTCCATCATTTAAGGCATTGCGATTAAAAGTGAGGAGAAAGGTGATCAATTCAAGCACATAGTCATCCAGAGTAGAGCAAGGGAAAATCCATAGAAAGACGCGTCTACGTCCCGTAGAGATCAAGAGTTTAATCTTTCATTTCCTTTAACTACTCTTCTATGTATTATTATTGTAAAACATTGAATGACTAGTTAATTCTCCCAGTGCCTGGGATAGGATGTAGTTATCTCAATGAATGCACCTTGAACCTATGTTTTGATTATTTCTATTAAAATTTTGTTTTGTTGGATTTGATTTGTTTCTTATGCTACTTGGTATATTTTTCACACATGTTTCTGTGAATAAAAGTAGGCAATGTTGAATTACCCAGTATTATGTTGAATTATTCATATGAGATTGTTAATGCAACACTTGCATAGTAAATCAAGAAAATATATGTTTAGACCTTCAGTACTAACGTCTATCGATGAATATATGTTAAGTAGACAAACTCTAGCTCTCTTCTAAAGCTCTGTATGGATCCTTGACAATGTGAATTTCTGGAAAAGGGGAAAGTATTTAACGATTTGACATTATTAAGAATTATGGGGTTCTTTAGGTGATGCGAGAGTGCGCCTAATTTTTCATGTCAACTTAAGAACAAAGCAATAGTCGATTGAAAAAAGTCTTACATATAGTCATTGGTATTTTATCTACGAAATACCTATATTCGAGATTAACAAAATCCAATTCCGAGATACATTTTCCTTAATCCGGTTTACAACCCAATCAACCAATCAATCAATTTAATCATGTCTTTGTCTTTACTTTCAATAGTTATAGCTTTAGTTTTACAGTTTTTTTCTATTTTCACCCGACCAAAGTAACAAAGTTCATTTAGTTCAACAATCCAATTGCTAAAGTAAGATACATAGTCTCGAGGATACGATACTTGGTCCATAAGCTTACTTATCATTTTATTATTACTTGAATTTTGTACTTGTGAACGTGCGTAGTAGTATTAATATTGCATCATAGTACATTAGAAACCACGCAATCAATCTATAAAAACAATCAAGCAAATCACTTAAGATTCATAGATCACGTGTAATTGTCTACTTTCTCATGAACTAAGAACACTTATCTCAACATCTTCTAAACATGCAACATACTGATAGTGTATACGAAATAAGTATGTTTTTGACAATATTACATAATATGTACCCTAATCACACGAGTATATTCTTTGCACCTCAAACTATCACCATATTATGATATATCATCATGGATCCCTACTTAATCCTGCATTCATAGCTCAAACGCGAATCAAATGACTCAAAATAAAGAAAAGACAAACAAATCCTTAAAGCTAGACTATAAACATAACAAATGTATATCATAGATGACAGCAAAAAGTGAGTCTTCTCCACCTCTAACATAGAATCAGATGATGCCCTCATTGTCAAGATCATAGAAAAAAATTAAAGCATAGATGATAAGGTTCTGCTAATTGAGCCTCGGGCTCAAAGAATGCTTGTAGGGTTGTTGGTGTTGACTCCCTCTTTATTTGTCATCCTTTGTGAAATCTCCCTCAATTCAATTCATTTTATGGGTGTTGGGTTACTCCGTGAGTTCCTCCAGTTTTTTCACTAACTCATCATGGTCTTTTATCATCCTCTTCTTCGTCTTTTCCAGATGCTCTTGTGAGATCATCTATCTTAGGCATAGGCCCCATGATTTCTTCAATACATTCAAGGGATGAAGACTCGCTGGAATGGCACGTCTTCTCAATCACCTGCGTTGGAAGGTCCTTTACAGGATATATATTTCGGTGATAGATATAGGTGTCAATCTTAGGAAAATCTTCATTGATGCAAGAGACTATGATTAATGACTCGAAATACATGAGTCTTGGTAGCCCGGTGACTATATGGTCTTCAATGGCTTTGACTATATTTCACCGACATTTGGAGTGTCTATTCATTTGATCGACATCGTCAACTTGTCTTGTTCATGCGAGACTTTTCCTGGATTGATAGGTGGTAGAATTCTTGAAAATACGAACACGTAAAGCTCTTTGACACGAGTTTTCAACATGCCATAATAAGCTTTAGGATATCCATTGACATTCATCTTAAACGCCTCCTTGCTTTGGTGAGCAGTTCGGATGCGACTTCTCTTTGTTATTTTGTGTAATCTCCTCGTTCCACATCGCCATCGATAGCGTGATAAACTTGTAATAAGCATTCATTCTACTAGTAGTGAAAATGGACTTCAGGCAGACGGATGATGGTTTATATGTCCCTTCCACCATGGTAAGTATAAAACTCACGTGTGAGGCTGTGATTATTCCTCCCCAGTGGCTTGTAATTTCCTCCATGTCTACATGGCATAGATTGACTCTCAGGATTGTGAGTATTTGATCGTCTACCAAATCACTCTTCGACAACCTTATGTACCGCTCGAAAGAGCTTATTGGGGTGACTATATTTCACCAACATCTAGAGTGTCTCCTTGTTTGATCGACTTCGTCATCTTGGCTTGTTCACACGAAACTTTTCCTGGATTGACAGGTGGTAGAATTCTTGAAAATACAATCAGGTAAAGCTCTTTGAAACGAGTTTTCAACAGTCCATAGTCAACTTTAGGATATCCACCGACATTCATCTTCAATGCCTCCGATATAATTAGCATTCATTCCACTAGTAGTGAAGACGGACTTCAGGCACACGTATGATGGTTGATATGTCCCTTCGACCATAGTAAGCATAAAACTCACGTGTGAGGTTGTCATTGTTCCTCCCCAGCGGCTTTGTAATTTCCTCCATGTCTACATGTCATAGATTTACTCTCGGGAATGTGGGTGTTTGATCGTCCACCAAATCACTCATCAACAACCTCATATACTGCTCAAAAGAGCTTCTTGGGGTGACTATATTTCACCAACATTTGGAGTATCTCCTCGTTCCAATTCGTCATCTTGGCTTGTTCACACGAAACTTTTTCTGGATTGACAGGTGGTAAAATTCTTGAAAATACGAACAGATAAAGCTCTTTGACACGAGTTTTCAATAGTCCATAATCAGCTTTAGGATATCCATCGGCATTCATCTTAAATGCCTCCTTGTCTTTGGAGAGCTGTCGGATGCGACTTCTCTTTGTTATTTTGTGTAATATCCTCGTTCCCCATCTCCTTCGATAGCATGCTCAACTTGTAATAAGCATTCATTCTAATAGCAGTGAAAACGAACTTCAGGCAGACGGATGATGATTTATATGCCCCTTCGACCATAGTAAGCATAAAACTCACGTCTGAGGTTGTCATTATTCCTCCCCAGCGGCTTTGTAATTTCCTCCATGTCTACATGGCGAAGATTGACTCTAGGAACTGTGAGTGTTTGATCGTCCACCAAATCACTCTTCAACAACCTTATGTATCGATCAGAACAGCTTATTGGGGTGACTATATTTCACCAACATTTGGAGTGTCTCCTCATTTGATCGACTTCGTCATCTAGACTTATTCACAGGAAACGTTTCCTGATTTAACAGGTGGTAGAATTCTTGAAAATACGAACAGGTAAAGCTCTTTGACGCGAGTTTTCAACATGCCATAATCAACTTTAGGATATCCATCGACATTCATCTTAAACGCCTCCTTGTCTTTGGTGAGCTGCTCAGATTCGACTTTTCTTTGTTATTTTGTGTAATCTTCTCGTTCCACATCTCCATCAACAGCATGCTCAACTTGTAATAAGCATTCATTCTACTAGCAGTGAAGACGGATTTCAGGTAGATGGATGATGATTGATATGTCCCTTCCATCATAGTAAGCATAAAACTCACGTATGAGGTTGTCATTACTCCTCCCCAACGGCTTTTTAATTTCCTCCATGTCTACTTGGCGTAGATTGACTCTCGGTAATGTGAGTGTTTGATTGTTCACCAAATCACTCTTCAACAACCTTATGTACCACTCAAAAGAGCTTCTTGGGGTGACTATATTTCACCAACATTTGGAGTGTCTCCTCGTTTGATCGAATTCGTCATCTTGGCTTGTTCACGTGAAGTTTTTTCTTGGATTAACAGGTGGTAGAATTCTTGAAAATACGAACTGGTAAAGCTAATTGACACGATTTTTCAACAGTCCATAGTCAGCTTTAGGGTATCCATCGACATTCATCTTAAATGCATCCTTGTCTTTGGTGAGCTACTCGGATGCGACTTCTCTTTGTTATTTTGTCTAATCTCCTCGTTGCACATCTCTATCAATAGCATGCACAACTTGTAATAAGCATTCATTCTACTAGCAGTGAAAACGGACTTCAGGCAGACGGATGATGGTTGATATGTCCCTTCGACCATAGTAAGCCTAAAACTCAGGTGGGAGGTTGTCATTATTCCTCCCCAGAGGCTTTGTAATTTCCTCCATGTCTACATGGTGTGGATTGACTCTCGGGACTGTTAGTGTTTGATCGTCCACCAAATCACTCTTCAACAACCTTATGTACCGCTCAAAAGAGCTTCTTGTGGTCAATTTGGTTAGATTGTAGCTCGACTATGCAACACTAAGTTTTTTCATATTTGTCAGTTTTCCTGTCTGCGGATCAATGTCGTAGTATGTTCTGGATGTCCTGCTCTCCTAAAAGAGTAAAAATATATCAAATATTTTCTCATATAAAATCATTTAATGGAGGTTTAAGAAAAAGAGAGAAATCCTTGATCTTATGAGTAATGATAAGTATATGTGATTGTTCTTAATCAAATATTAAAAGAGCTCTTTAAAAATGGAAATTCTTAAGCTATTTTAATCATAGAAGGAATAATTCATAAGACTCATTATCATGTTATGGAATTTAATGCATTGAAGAAATATAAGTAATGTAAAAGGTAAGAAATAGATATTGCTCAGCCAAATTCCAAAAATATTCTCATCTTGAAGGTCTCCTCTTTCCTTACGCAAGAAAACACATTTTATGTGTCACAAAGGCTGGCCGACATGGATGTTGCACACCCCTGTCGTGCAGGTGTAGTGCGATAGGGCGGTGAGGTGGTGATTTTTTCGGAGAAGGTGCACAATGTGCGCTATGAGGTACGCAGCTCGCGTTTTTTTTTTTTTTTTGAAAAAACGACGTCACATGGCCAAAACTAGCGCGACTCGTGTTGCTCTTGATTCTGCAGCATGGTGCACCTAATGATTTTGTCATCTGATCGTCTACTTACATCTTTCTCTTCCACTTTTTCTTCTTCATCATTTGACTCATCAATCAAAGCTTAATTGATTTCACAAAATCATTCATTGCTACAAACTGCTCAAATAGAAATGTCAAACCAAAGAAAAATTAAACTAAAATTAAAGATTCTATAAAAACTTACGATATGGGTTGCCTCCCAAAAAAATACTTAGTTTTATATCGGTAAGCTCGATGCGATGGTGCAGATATCAGGGGTTTTCAGGTGCACTCACTGCACCTTTGGTTCCTTTCTCCTCTGTTTCTTCCATCTTTTCTTTTTCTTCCACTTCTTGAAATCTGGGTGGAATTTTCCCGTCAAACTTTGCATCCCCATTGATGTCAAACTTCACAATTCCATTCACGATATTGAAACTGTCATTTCCTATGGTTGTGAATGATTTTGCACTATTCATTACGATCTCCTCCATTAGATTGAATGTATCATAGCTTGGAAGAGCATTGAAGGTTGTTGCATGAAGCATTTTTCTACTCGGTTCATTCAGCATGTAGCTAGTAATCAAACTCAACCCTAGGTAGAAAGTCTCTAAGTATTGCTTATCGTCCAGCCAATATGGTGACATTGACCTCAATCGGTCTTTCATCCACCTCTATGAAAACTTCATCCTTGTTCGGCAATATCATCCCATGCCTTAGCTATCATCGCTCCACGTTTTTGTTTGAAAGTGAAAGTTTGTTCTCTCAATGTCTTTATGCGTAATCCAACGAAAAACTTCCATTTTAATTTGTCAATGAGTGTCTTCCAATCCATCTCGTCAGTGGTTCCATATCATACCATACCATTGCTTTCCCCATTAGTGAATAAGGAAACAATCCTATCAATTTGTATTCTTCTTTCAACTTGAAATAGCAGCATATCTCATTGAATTCTTCCACATAGTTGATTGGATTATCATAAATCCCTCCCTCAAATTTCTCACTGGTCACATGTGCCTCAATTCTTTATTCACCTTTGCGACGTTGAAAGTCAGTAGCTGCGAAATTACTTTCTCCATCGATTATTAACATGGTCGTTCGACCTCGCACCATACTGCCTACCTGTGGTTGCATGGATCTTCCTCATCCATTGTCTCTTCCAATGGTTCCATACTTCATCTTGCTTCCCCATGGTGTCAAATTTTGTATTCTTCAACTTCGGTCCATGTTGCCTCTTGAAAAATAAAGAAGTTAGATCAAAGTTCTTAAAATTAAGCTTGAGGAGTAGAGAAAAAAATACGATTACTCCCCGGCAACATCGCCAAAAACTTGATGGCGTGGGTAGCGTGTAGTTTCTTAAATATGTATGCAATGATTTGCTACACTTGCGTGTTCGCAAATGCACTGTCAAGTAATAATACAATGGTAAGTATAGTTACGCCTTCTAAATATCGTGTCCCATGGAAGTGGTGGATCGATTCTAGAATTACTTAAATGCAAAAACAATTATAATTGTCACTATTACTACCTTTGGTGTATGAATGATATGCATTCTTTGAATGCAGAAAATATTAATGTAGATTCTGAAAGATAATTTTGGATGAGAGCAATAATGCAGAAAACAATGAATGCATTAGAATGTTTGAATCTAATATACGGTCTAGTACAAGAAAATGGTTTGAGTGCAAATGAGTGAAAACTAATGCAAGATAGAAATAAATATAAAATAAAATTTAAGAAAATTGATGTGAGTGCTTAGATTGTAAAACAAATGACTAAAGGAGTGTTCAGAGTTCGTGTTTCACTATTGATTTGAAGTGATTAATAGACACAGCACCGTGTTTATTGATCTATTGCGCTTTGTATGAGTTCTTCTGTGTCAAATGGATATGTGCTCTATAGCCATAGTTGTCCTAAATCAATAAATCATTAACTCTCTAATGACCTATTTATAGCAAAATCAGCCAGGTGTATCAATTCTTTTATAAGAGAAGTTAGTTCTGCAATCCAATATACCCATCTACTCGTGTTAACATAATGTACTAGTAAATATTGTATTTTTGTAATCTAAGGTTGTGCACAATCGTGTTAGCATATTAATGACACAAATTGCATGCATGCATAGTTAACTTAATATCTACACCCTGGCGATCCTAGGATAGTGCTTCCGTTTATTAAGCGAGAGTTAATCATAACATGCAACATATATAACCAATCAATCTGGGACATCACTTAGATAAATCTCAAGTAAAACAAATAAACATATTCATAAATTAAAGCTACCTCCCTACTCCAAACACAAAGTAGTTTAGTAATTCTTCTTTTTTTAAAATAGTTTAGTTATTCTTAATTATAAATTAAGCAGCCCATAAAGAATTAAACATCACAGACCTGGAGGGACGTTGATGCCTTTAATCTCCTAGACTCCTTTTCTTTGTCTTCTCTTCACAACTATTGACTCTAACAATATAAGAGCAAAACTATGGAAGACAAAGTTACAATGGTGTTCTCTCAGACTCTCTTCACACCTTCTCTCACAATTCTCTCATTCACCACTTTGAATGATTTTTGTGTGTACTAAGTACCTAAAAGCAATTATAAGTTTGAGATCGCAATGCTTTATATGTTGGCCATCCTACCGTTTTATAGATAAGTCGTGTTGCCCTAAGTCAGATCTTCAGCAGTTACTTTAAACATTGGAATTGCCAATTTTCCCTAGTCACTTAGTCAAATCCATGACGTGAGGGTCATGTCACGTGGTCCCCTAACATTCGCGCGAGTCGCACCGTCTTCTATGCGAGTTGCATGAGTATTGCTGCCCAAAGTAGCGCAAGTCGCGCGACTTTCTGTCAATGTTGTGCGGGTCATATGACTGTGATACATGTCATGCAACGTCTCCTTCTGTTGAATCAGTTGATGAGCTTCTCCTCATGTGCGGTTCTAGGGGTTCATTCTCCATCCTCGTAGCGTCGTAGCGCTTGGTTGCGGCATTGTGGCACTCCTAATGCAATCCTTCAAATAATATCCATTTTATGCTATTTTCCTTATGTTTTGTATTAACTGGACTCAAAACTACACAATAACAAAATATAATATAAAGTATAAACCAATAAAAATACAACAAGGATTCATCAAAAGTATAAGAAAACAAGTACTTAAATCATGTTAAATAAACGCTCATCAATGTGAACCCCTGTATTCAAGCTAAATCGACAAAATCAATGAGCGCAATAGGAATTACGTGTGATCGTAACTTTTTCCTAAAGCTTAAAAAGAAGTTCTATCATATGGTTATAATACCTATATTGCCATATGACAGTGAATGTTGGGCTATGTAGCAGAATCATGCCAATAAGATGAATGTAACTGAGATGCGAATGTAACAGTGGATCCACAAGAGATACGATACATAATAAAAGTATTCACCATAAATTGGGTGTGGCACCCATCGAAGAGAAGATGCATGGTTTGAGATGTTAAACATAGACTCGTAGAGGCACCGGTGTTGAAACTCTTAATTTGGGGCTCACGACTAGAGCATGAGGGGGGCCGAAGAATACGTCGATTGAGGTTATACGAAATGACAACATGAATCTTCGAGACCTAAATGAATATGTGCTCCTTAACCAAAGTGAATAGAGACTGAGTATTCATGTAGCCGACTGAACGCGATTAACTTATAGTACATATAATTTACCCCACTTATTGAGATTATATGCTTAGTTGTTGTTGCTCTTTGAATAATTATACGAACCTCTTAAATCTTGAAAACGAAACATACTCCCTTACCGCATGTGTGAATAATTGCAATAATAGTTTTTGAAATTTGAATGTTATAAATTACTATTTACAATTTCGTGAAGTAGATAATCGAGTTACTTTTTGGATATACAAATTGTAAGTAATATCTTTGTAATAGGACCAAATTTCAGAATTGAAAGTGTAAGCACCCCTAAATGAAAAGGTACCTAAGGAATCAGTTGTGGAACATTTTGCACTGGTCCCCGCAGCGAGTCATGGGAATTGAAGAAGTGCTCTAAAAAGCTGAGATTTCGTGCCTTCTTTTCCTTTAAATTAATAATACCTTTTGGCTCATGAATTGAAGGCCCTCCGCACCTTTTCTTTTTCCTTTTCTCTTCTTTGGCTAACTCACTAAAGGACAGTCATAAACGTGCCACAAGTAATCATTTTTTTCTTCCTCTTTTCTCTTCTGTTCAACTTTCGCAATCAGCATTCCATGATTTATCTATCTATAATATTATTAATTATAACAGTAATGGGCAGAGTATCTCATATGTCAGAGCTGTTACGCGATTATATAATAGAAGGTATTTACAAAAACTTTTTAAATTATTTCGATAGTCATTTATTTTGGAAGTGTTGACAATGAGGATTTTTTTACCTTTTTTATTGATAATTTAACGCTCAACCTTAATTAGAATTAATAAATATTGAAATTATTTTTTTAAAGCTCTAGAAATCACTTTCTTTCAAAATGTTTATTTATTTAATTACTTTTTCCTTAGCGGTGTATATAAGAATTATTTGCAAACTTTATCATAAGCTGGTGTGATCCCACCAATTAAGAAAAAAATGTGTTGCCAATTTCTTTCGAGTAAGCTGTAAAATTAAAGTTTTATGTTGAATTCCACAAGTTCATTATTATCCAAGCTAATCTTTAAGTAAATCAAGGATATACAATCATTAACTAGACAGCATGTTTGCTATGTCAACAATAACACATTAGGTAAAAAATATTTCATCCCATCATGTTGAAAGTTTTCATTTTTTCAAGTATAAGAAGACTATTAAAACTAATATAATGTGTTGTAACTATAAGAAAATGTAATGTTATATTGTATTCGACTAAGCGTAGTTACTAGATTTCGATGTAATCATGCTTTGAGATTGGAATCAATAGATTCGTAATGAAAAGTTATAATTGCTTTAATCATGGCTTAAAGTAAAGTACGTGCTTTAATCTGCGGAAAACTAAGGTTCTTTTTCTACCTATGGCGAAGTACACCCTATATAAAGTTTGAAAATCGTTTCTTGAGAAGTGACCGAATGGAACTAACTTGCGAATATTTTGATTTTTGTTTTTGTTTTGGGGAATGTTTAATTATGATTTAGGAGAAAACCAAGCTGAGTTAAAGGGTGCCAACGTTTTATCGTCAGCTGCTTAAGGCTTACAAATATATAATAATATATATAATATTATATATGTGTATATATATAAATTGCTAGCTTGTTATACGTGAATTAAATCAACATCGTAATTGATAAGGACAATTGGTTTCTACTTTCTAGATAGCAATTCTCAATTAGGGGAGGTCAATCAGAGCGTGTACTCATTCTCAAATTCTATCTGTGCCAAAATATGCCAAGCTCCGATGTATTCGAGTACGGGTATCTGAAAATTCATTACTCATGCGTTCTTAGTCGGGTACGAATGTGGATGGATACTTGCAGTTTATAGGGTACTTTTTTTCTTTTCATAATATGGATGTTGAGATTTGGTGTAAACCGACAAGGATATATTAAATTTTTAAAAAAATGAGAGATTTTTTCATGTAAAATACAGTAAACGTCGTACTTCAAAATGCTTTTTACCAAACAATAGTTCTATCTTAAAAAAAAAACACAAAAATAATAAAAAAGAACCCCTAGTATTTTAATGAAATGGTCTTGATAATTGCCGAAATCGTGAGTAAAAAATATTCTGAGACGACAAACCAAAAAAACATTTTCAATTTTTTTTGTACATAATTCAATCATTTTTTTTAGTATTAATTCGTCATGGAACATACTTGTCATAACTAACTCATTAACATTTATAAGTTTTTTGTCTTACTATATTAGAGTATTTGAAAATTGTTTTTGTGTAGTTACTCCAAACGCTTCCAATTTTATCTCAACTGGTTTAAGTGGATTTTTCTGAAAAACAAACACTCTTAACTGATAATAAAGAAAAACTTTAAGGGGTATTTTTCATCCACCTCCCATGAGGTTTGGTCATTTGGCAAATATCCCTGAGGTTTGACACTTTGTTAAATACACATTCTGTTAGTTGACCATCTAGTCAACACTTAATAGTAAGGGTAATAAAGTAATTTAATATTATTACCTTTTTGTAATTTTTAAAGTATTTGATATTTCTTATAATAATGAGCATTTGTAATTATGACGATTTCTAGTCTAATTTGAATTTAAATTATACAACATACATGAAATTGATGCATCTTTATTTAAAAAATTTAACAATTGATTTACATTTGTTTTTAATTTTTACTTGTAAAAATAAACTATATGTTGTTTCTTGTATTTTAACTATAACTGATTTGCCAATTTTTAAAATAAAATCAAGCCATAACTAAAATTGTGTTATAGCTCGATTTTTACATGTGGACACCACGTAGGACAAAATACACTCTAAATAAAGGACAAAAAGCAATGAATTTTTTGAAAGGCGAAGGATTTTTTCTTTTTTTTAGTGTGAAAAGATAAAGGGTAAAAAGCAACTTTTGATATATATTGTGGCGGACATAAAATAAAATTTGCCTATTATCTAATGGTGTCTATTAAATCTAGTAACATTGAATATCTATAAAAGTAAATTATAGATGATTGCAATAAAAATACCTCATGATTTATATAGATGTCATTAGATAATAGAAATTTTATTTTATGTTCGGTCTAATATAGAAATCTGCTTTACATCTTTTATCTTTTTGCGCTACAAGAAAAAACAAATCATTACTTTTCAAAAGTTCGACAAATTATTCTCATCGGATCGCCGAACGGGGTTCCAACAATTTAGAGTGTATTTTGTCTTATGTGTTGTCCACATGTAAAAATCGAGTTATAACACAATTCTAGTTATAACTTGATTTATTTTTAAAATTTGCAAATTAATTCTAGTTATAATACAAGAAACAACATATATTTTATTTTTAAAAGTGACATTTTTTAAAAATAAAATTATAAATCAAATGTTCAAATTTTTAAATAAAAATGCATCAATTTCATGTATGTTGTATAATTTAAATTCACATTAAACTAGAAATTGTTAAAATTATAAATGTTCATTGATATAAGAAATTATAAACACTTTAAAAATAACAAAAAATATAATACAAGAAAAATATAATACTAGTCACTATATTACTTTATTACCCTTACATTTGACTGTTGACTAGATGTTCATTGATATAAGAAATTATAAACACTTTAAAAATAACAAAAAATATAATACAAAAAAAATATAATACTAGTCACTAGATTACTTTATTACCCTTACATTTGACTGTTGACTAGATGGTCAACTAACAGAAGGGGGTATTTAACAAAGTGCCAAACCTCAGGGGGGTGTTTGTCAAAGGACCAAACCTCAGGGGAGGTAGATGAAAAATACCCAAACTTTAAGCAACTTTGAATAAAAGTTAAAAACAGACTTTTTTTATAATAAGCTCCTACAAAAACCGTCTCAATGAAATTAGCCATATGATTTCCTACACACACAAGAACAAATTCACTCTCTCTTTTTTCGTCTCTCTCTCTCAAACACACACGCATATATATACCCAATATCTTTACAATATATATATATATATATGTGTGTGTGTGTGTACATATATATATATATATATATATATATATATATATAAGAAGTTTATTCAAAAGAAAGGTAGACACCTAGGTCACATAATCCTTCACATCGTCAAAGTTTTCGGCGCACCGGTCTCGTACTGGCGCATTCAGTGCCCGTGCGAAGCACTCAGACGCATTATAAATTCTTAGTTCTCGCACTAAGACTTTCTTAGTTCTTTTATTCAAATTTAATGAATAATCGTAGAAAATTTGTGAAGAACGAAAAAATGAATGATAATAAAGAAGAGTCGAAGCAGATAGAGAGCAAAACTAAGTTGAAAATAAAATAAATATAGAATATTGAAAGTAATTTAGACCTTATACCTTTGTTTTTTCACCATAATAATTTAAAAAATATTACATAAAATTAATTTTCATGAGTAGTTATTAATAAATACTCAAATATATGCGAAATTATATATCAATATTCAATATTTAATTATTTTTAACAAACGCATTAAGGCGCATTAAATTTATGTACTTTTTAATTTGGCGAACTGGCGCACCCGCATCCGCACTTGCACTCGCACCCGCATCCGCCTTATGTGACCTAGGTAGACACACGGTTGGATTAGTTAAAAAAATTAAATACTTTAATTATATGGTTAATCATTTTGAAATGTTTTTAAAATGGTTCAAGAAATTATATTTTTTCAACTTTTTTTCTTTTGGGTAGAAAGTTAAATAGATGACTTAAAAAGGATTAAGCATATTGCAAGAATCACAAAATGGGGGGAATGCCAACATACTGACATCCTCAGAACAGTGAAATGAAAGTTGTTCTTATGTGGTTATTATTTGGGTAAATAGCAAAATATTCCCCTGTGTTATCTCTAATTGACAAGTAACTTCTTGTGTTATTGTAATTGACAAAAAACTCCATGTGTTAATCAAAAATTAGCAAAATCCCCTACTATAGTGAATTGATCTGCATGTATTTTCATCGACCTCAAAATGACATGTTTGTTGTACTTATTTGATACGTATGAATCTAATAAAGTCCAAATTAAATTATATGCATTTTGTTTTGAAGAAAACTATAGTTTTTATATCTGTAAAGAAAAAAGTACGGTATCGATAAATTTTATTATACTTTCGTATAATTTTAATATAATCTAAAACAATTGTACTATTTATAATATTTTTTGTAATAAGAAGATATTTATTACAAAATCATAATGCTTAGAAATCCTTAGTTATTGATATTGTCATTATAAAAAAGGTCATCAAAGGGTTTTTTGTCAATTTTTAATTACACAAGGGTTATTTGCTAATAAGAGTAATATAGAGAGTTTTTTGCCAATTAAAGATAACGCAGTGGTAGTTTTTGCTAATAGCTCGTTATTATTTAGGAGAACGCAATTTAGTTTTCTGCGAGAGAAATCACTACAAGAAAAAAGGGTCATTCGCGACCGCCGGGGCGGTCGCGAATGACCCATTTCCGGTCGCGGATGGTCATTCACCATTTCCGGTCGCGACCGCTAGGCGGTCACGAACTGCCAGATTTTCATTTATAAATATCCTTTCCCTTACTTTCCTAATTCACAACAATCTTCACCATTTCTCTTAAGGTATTCTCGTTTTTTTACGCTTCAAGAAGTAAGTTGATCAATTTATCACTCTACAACCTTATCGTGCATGATAATTGTTACATTTTAAATTGTTAATTATTAATTGTTTGTAGTATTAATTGTAGTTAATTATTTCCTTTAAAATTTACATCTTAGATAAATAATGGACTATTAAGTAGATAGGAATTGGGGTTCGCACATTCATAGAATTTGCTTCGCGACAAGATGGCTATTTAGATATAGGGGGCGTATTAGGTGCCCGTGCAAAAAATGTAACAATTCAAAGTTTTTTGATCGATACCAAGTCCGTGATCATCTTCATAAGTTGTGTTGTAAAAGACATTACAATAATGAAAATTTAACAGTCCAACATTACAATAATGAAAATTTAACAATCCAACATTAAAATAATGAAAATTTAACAATCCAACATTACAATAATGAAAATTTAACAGTACAACATTACAATAATGAAAATTTAATAGTCCAACATTACAATAATGAAAATTTAATAGTCCAACATTACAATAATGAAAATACAACTAATCATCCGAACTATCATCCAACCCACATCCATTCCCGTCTTCATCCTCACCATCATCCTCCCCATCATCCTCACCACTCCCAAAACCATCCTCAACACCCAGTTCCACAAAATCGTCAGTCTGCAACGACGCCATAATATCATCGACATCGTCGTCACCATCGTCATCAGAGTACTCCTCGATATACGCAGGCCTATCGGAAGAACTGGGAGCAAATGGATCTGGCCTACGACGAGGCATACGAACCGGTGGAATCACAGCTCCGGTCCTACGTGCATGCCCCATGAATATAGAATCTGATATCGGTGGAAGGTCCACGTCCACCTTCTCATTAAGCAAGCATCTCCATAGCTCCATAGTGGCTTTCATATCAGTCATCCTTTGATCACTGCGATAGATAGTGCGGTCATTCTGTGTTTGTAAGTCGTCGATGCAGGCCTGTGAATAATCTTCTTGTTTCCTGTATTTAATCTTGAACGCCTCCGGGCGTGCATCCCTCGACAAGCCTTTCGCCTTCCCCTTCTTCACAGGACCAAATGCCTCGGTCCAACAGTCGGGATCGAACACCGGGAGCTTAGCTGGGCGGGGATATCTTGTCCTCAATAGTTCCATGTACTTTTTCTGCATTAACATTTGAAAGAATCAGTACTTATATTGGAATAAATAATTTAAAGCTAGTTGAGGAAGATAAAAAGGAGTATGCGGTTGAAATAACTTACATATTGCGCTTTCGTCGCAGCATCTACCCAAGTCCGCCGAGCTGGAACTCCTGTGTCACCGCCCGTCCCCTTCACCCGCTGCGTGTGACCACGTCTGTAGGCCTCATCATATCGAATAGGGTCTTTTCATGTTGGGTCCTCCTCAGCCTACACATTTCAAGAAAGAGTACGTTAAAATTGGCTTACGCATATATTAAGATTACTTAATTACACCCATATTGTTAATTTTCATAATTCATACCAGCAGACGTCTGAGCTCCTCTAGGTCGCGGGATCCACCAAAAAAAGTGGGAGGTGCCTTCACCCCCTCTATTGGCTCCTTGCCTCATCTTCTGTTTTTCTTAGACTTATGCGACACCTCTTGATGATCCTCAGTGGCCCAATGCTTAATCGCCGCCGCCTCTAACCCGTCGTGCATCCAAGTTTTGTCTTTTCCGGCCCATTTTGGATCCACAACCCTCTCAAAGTATTGTTTCTTCGTGTTGTAAATCAAATTCTTATAACACAACTTCGCCTTCGTTTCGTAGGCCCGTTGTACTGCGTGTTTTTCTCTCTCACGAATACCATATATTTTCTGCCAATTAATAAAATTCGATTTATGAATATATTAAATTAAATAATATGATATAGTTGTGAAATAATTCCTCACCGTAAATTTAATAAACATTTTGCCTCGCACAATTTCGGGCATCGTCAAGTAGGTAGGCCAGAACTCCTTCATGAACTGTCTGATCAACTCTGTGATCGTAGTCGCAACCTCGTTGCTAGAGGGGTTCATAAACAAGCCAAGAGGACACAATTTAATGATCTGCCTTTGAGTCTCGTCATTGGGTTGTTGTGCACCTTTGAAGGTGCCTCTAGTTGGGCGTTGTTGCGTGACATTGAATACTCCCGATGCTGGAGTATCACTCGGCCTCTCGCTTGGGCCAGCTCCGGTGGAACCAGCGGAAGATGATGCTCTAGCCCTAGATCCAGATGCAGTCGGTGCGGCATCGGGCACGGCAGCGACATCAAAAGAAAGTCGGCGTTGTAGTAAAGGCATCAACGATGTAGACGCGTTGGGGATTGCGGCATCGTGACTACGACCGCCACGTGTAATAACTATACGAGGTCCAAGACTACCTCGCCCACTAGCAGTAGGGGGAACATCGGGAACATCAGGAACATCCGCATCATCAGGAACATCAGAAACATTTGAACATTGTTGACCACTACCACCCCGACGACGATGACTGCCTGCCATATCGAATATATGCTAGAAAACTACGAGAAATTATCTAAGTTAGATGATTCTAAGAGATTCTCTAAAATTCAGTCGTTACTAAGTTATAAAGATTCCTTAAAGATCATTTGTACTAAGTTAAAAAGAACCCCTAAAGATTATTTGTTCTAATATATAAAGATTTTGTAAAGGCATCATTTCTAAGTTATAAAGTTCCCTAAAGGCGTTATTTCTTCAAAAAAAACATTAACCAATAATTTGACATGCATTTAAACTAATAGTTTAACATTCAATTACCGCGACGAATAATAATACATTAAATTACCTAAACTAACAATTTAATATTAAATAAAGATTCTCTAAAAGCATAATTTCTAAGTTATAAAGTTCCCTAAAGATCATTTGTACTAAGTTATAAAGAACCCCTAAAGATTATTTGTTCTAATATATAAAGATTTTGTAAAGGCATCATTTCTAAGTTATAAAGTTCCCTAAAGGCGTTATTTCTTCAAAAAAAACATTAACCAATAATTTGACATGCATTTAAACTAATAGTTTAATATTAAATTACCGCGACGAATAATAATACATTAAATTACCTAAACTAACAATTTAATATTAAATAAAGATTCTCTAAAGGCATAATTTCTAAGTTATAAAGTTCCCTAAAGATCATTTGTACTAAGTTATAAAGAACCCCTAAAGATTATTTGTTCTAATATATAAAGATTTTGTAAAGGCATTATTTCTAAGTTATAAAGTTCCCTAAAGGCGTTATTTCTTCAAAAAAAACATTAACCAATAATTTGACATGCATTTAAACTAATAGTTTAACATTAAATTACCACGACGAATAATAATACATTAAATTACCTAAACTAACAATTTAATATTAAATAAAGATTCTCTAAAAGCATAATTTCTAAGTTATAAAGTTCCCTAAAGATCATTTGTACTAAGTTATAAAGAACCCCTAAAGATTATTTGTTCTAATATATAAAGATTTTGTAAAGGCATCATTTCTAAGTTATAAAGTTCCCTAAAGGCGTTATTTCTTCAAAAAAAACATTAACCAATAATTTGACATGCATTTAAACTAATAGTTTAACATTAAATTACCGCGACGAATAATAATACATTAAATTACCTAAACTAACAATTTAATATTAAATAAAGATTCTCTAAAGGCATAATTTCTAAGTTATAAAGTTCCCTAAAGATCATTTGTACTAAGTTATAAAGAACCCCTAAAGATTATTTGTTCTAATATATAAAGATTTTGTAAAGGCATTATTTCTAAGTTATAAAGTTCCCTAAAGGCGTTATTTCTTCAAAAAAAACATTAACCAATAATTTGACATGCATTTAAACTAATAGTTTAACATTAAATTACCACGACGAATAATAATACATTAAATTACCTAAACTAACAATTTAATATTAAATAAAGATTCTCTAAAAGCATAATTTCTAAGTTATAAAGTTCCCTAAAGATCATTTGTACTAAGTTATAAAGAATCCCTAAAGATTATTTGTTCTAATATATAAAGATTTTGTAAAGGCATCATTTCTAAGTTATAAAGTTCCCTAAAGGCGTTATTTCTTCAAAAAAAAACATTAACCAATAATTTGACATGCATTTAAACTAATAGTTTAACATTAAATTACCGCGACGAATAATAATACATTAAATTACCTAAACTAACAATTTAATATTAAATAAAGATTCTCTAAAGGCATAATTTCTAAGTTATAAAGTTCCCTAAAGATCATTTGTACTAAGTTATAAAGAACCCCTAAAGATTATTTGTTCTAATATATAAAGATTTTGTAAAGGCATTATTTCTAAGTTATAAAGTTCCCTAAAGATCATTTGTCCTAAAAAACATTAACCAATAATTTGACATGCATTTAAACTAATAGTTTAACATTAAATTACCGCGACGAATAATAATACATTAAATTACCTAAACTAACAATTTAATATTAAATAAATATTCTCTAAAGGCATCATTTCTAAGTTATAAAGTTCCTTAAAGATCATTTGTACTAAGTTATAAAGAACCCCTAAAGATTATTTGTTCTAATATATAAAGATCCTCTAAAGGCATCATTTCTAAGTTATAAAGTTCCCTAAAGATCATTTGTACTAAGTTATAAAGAACCCCTACAGATTATTTGTTCTAAATTATAAAGATTCTCTAAATGCATCATTTCTAAGTTATAAAGTTCCCTAAAGATCATTTGTACTAAGTTCTAAAGAACCCCTAAAGATTATTTGTTCTAATATATAAAGATCCTCTAAAGGCATCATTTCTAAGTTATAAAGTTCCCTAAAGATCATTTGTACTAAGTTATAAAGAACCCCTAAAGATTATTTGTTCTAAAATATAAACATTCTCTAAATGCATCATTTCTAAGTTATAAAGTTCCCTAAAGATTATTTGTACTAACTTATAAAGAACACCTAAAGACACTATTCCTAAATTATAAAGATTTCCTAAAGGCATTATTTCTAAGTTTGACATTAATAAAAATAAACTTATAATTAAACAATTAAAACTATTACTAAAACATTAAATATAAACATAATTAAAAACTAGAAAAATAAATATTTAAGAGAGAGAGAGGAGAGGACTTACAAAGGTAAGGAATGAGAGAGGAGAGGTAAGGAATGAGAGAAGAGGAGGGGGGTTTATATAGAAAACCCCCCTCCTATCCGCGACCGTCGGGCGGTCGCGGACGCCATGGCGGGCAAAATCCCGCCCACTGGCATCCGCGACCGCTGGGCGGTCGCGGACGAGTGGCATCCGCGACCGCCCGGCGGTCGCGGACGCCAGTGGGCGGGATTTTGCCCGCCTATGGATTCCCGTGACCGCTGGGCGGTCACGAGTATTATGTCCGTGACCGCTCAGCGGTCACGGGGCTATCCGTGACTGCTGGGCGGTCACGGCGTTGTTTACCGCGACCGCTCGGCGGTCATCCGCGACCGCCGGGCGGTCACGGTGGCATCCGCGACCGCCCGGCGGTCACGAGCCGGCGGTCACGAATGACCCCGGATTCTTGTAGTGAATGAAGTTTGGGTTCTTTGTAGTTTGTCTTATATATTGGAACGCAATATGTAGCTCAATTATTAACGTTAGTTAAGTATATTGGATAGGGGATTGAGAAATGTATAATTGACATACAAAAAATAACAAGGGTTATATTACCTGTTTGTAGAAGTTTTCATAAGTCATGACGGTTGCGCGTGTGAGGCACCGAGGCTGCACTGATGTGATACTCGTCATTGCTCCAAGTTGGCTAAGAAATCCAATGTTTGCTTAGCTTTTTTAATTAAAGAATGTGTATTAAAATAGATTCAGATAATTGAAGAACTCATCTATGAGACGGATTGGTTGATCCAGATTCATGTTTAGATAGTTAATTGTAAATATAGGACTTTTAGCAACAACGGCATGTATATATAATGAGTTGGTAGACCCAATGCCGTTAAATCACGTATGTCCTAGAGCTCTCGTTGATTTTTGGTTGGGTAACTCACGTATGTCCTAGACCTCTGGTTGATTTTTGGTTGGGTAACTCATTGGTGCAAGAAAAGTTTCCTTAATTAAATCTAGCCGATTAACAAATAAGGAAGGAAGAGTTCGAGGGCAACTAGGAAACTTCCAAGTTGAGTTCTGATTTGAATAAGGAGTCTTTTCTAAGTTAGTTCACTAACAAAGGAACTGTTATTCAAGAAGAACGCTGAGAACAAGGAAGAGGAGTCAGACAAGGAAATTGGAAGAGTTACCAAACCGTGTGCAACACATCTTGAAGATCAAGTCAAGAACCTATATATAGGTGTGAAGTACATCAATACAAATACGGAGACATGAGCTAATAATCCAAGAGATTTATTTACGAGTTGTTGAGTGTCTTTGTCTTGCTTTTGCAAAGTTTGTGAGTTGTTCAATTAGTTCTAGTTTAGAATTGAGAGAATAATTCTTGTCTGCTTTGTTGAGTTCAAACAATTCGAGAGTGAGAGCTTGAGAGTTTTGAGAAATATATTTTCATAAACCCTCCAGTGCTTCTTTTAGAGTCTATAATCCTAGATCAAAGACAGTCCAAGAATCTGTGAATGTTGTGTTTGATGATTTCACTTTTGAAATAGGTATTGGTGACATTGCAGTGTCTAATGTTGAACCAACATTGGAAACCGAGAAGGCTATACCAACACTGGAGTTTTAAGCTGGAACCACTGAGCAAGAGATAGGAACTGATGTTAGACTAACACCAGTCAGATCGGATGTTAGACTAACAACAGAAGAGTCTGACTCAGAAACTGAAGTTGGCACTGAGTCAAGAAGAAATCCCCCTGCTAGGATACAAAAAGATCATCCAGCTTCTCAGGTAATTGGTGAGATTACTGAAAGGGTAAGGACACGCAACAAAGAGAGACTGAATTACAGGGACATGGTTAAACTGTGTGTTTGTATGAACTTCACTTGTATTGTTGATTATGCCTCATGTTTTGTCTCTGCCATAGAGCCTAAGAATGTGTCTGTGAACCTCTATTAGATAACTTTTGGATCAATGCCATGAAGGATGAACTATTACAGATTACTAACAATAATGTCTGGATCTTGGTACCTAGGCCACCTGATGTAAATGTAATATGGACTAAATGGATCTTTAAAAACAAAAGTAATGATGAAGGAGTAATTGTAAGGAACAAAGCCAAAATTGTTGCTCAGAGGTATACTTAAGTTGAAGGTGTAGATTTTGATGAGACTTTTGCACCAGTAGCTAGGATAGAATATATTAGATTACTTCTAGCCATTGCCTGCAGTCTTAAGATGAAACTATACCAGATGGATGTAAAGGGAGCTTTCCAGAATGGGCTAATTGATAAGCAAGTGTATGTAGAACAGCCTAAGGGATTCACTGATCATAAGTTCCTCAATCATGTGTACAAGCTAAAGAAAGCTCTGTATGGACTTAAACAGGCACCTAGAGCATGGTATGAAAGGCTTACTGCATTTATTTTGAGTCTTGGTTTTGTTAGAGGTGATGGTGACAGAACACTGTTTGTTTTAAAGAAAAATTCTGATATCTGTATTGCTCAAATCTATGTTGATGACATAGTGTTTGGTTCTACTAATAATTCTATTTTGGAAAAGTTTGTTGAATCCATGACAGGAACATTTGAGATGAGTATGATAGGAGAATTAAATTTCTTTCTTGGTCTCCAAATAAGACAAATAGGTACTGGCATATTCTTGAATCAGGAGAAGTATGCCAAGAATTTGGTGAAAAGGTTTGAACTTGCAGATTCAAAGTCGTGTAAGACACCTATGTCCGCCTCAGTGAAGATCACCAGAGATGGGACTAGAACCAATCTTGATCCAACATTGTATAGATCAATGATAGGAAGTTTTCTTTACTTATCTGCTTCTACGCCTGACATAATGTTTTCTGTTTGTGTATGTGCAAGGTACCAGGCATGTCCAAAGCAGTCTCACTTGATTGTTGTGAAGAGAATCCTTAGATACATATCTGGAACTTTGTCTCTTGGCATCTGGTATTCATTTAACACTAACACAAATCTTGTGGGTTTCAGTGACTCAGACTAGGCAGGTGATGCTGATGATAGGAAGTCCACAAGTGGAGGATGTTTTTATTGGGGAAACAATTTAGTCTCATGGTACAGCAGAAAGCAAAAATGTGTGTCTCTATCCACTGTTGAATCAAAATACGTAGCAGCAGGTAGTTGTATCACCCAGCTTGTGTGGCTCAAACACATGTTGCTGGATTATGGGTTGGATAGTGATACTTTACTTATGTTTTGTGATAATCTTAGTGCTATCAGTATCTCTAAGAATCCTGTCCAAAATTCTAGAACTAAGCACATAGACATAAGACACCATTATCTGAGAAATATGGTTGAGGACAAATTAATAGACATTGAGCACATTAAGACTAACAATCAGCTTGCTGATATGTTCACTAAGCCTTTAGATTCTGAGAGGTTCTTCAGTTTGAGAAATTCTCTTGGCATGTGCATCATGTAAGAATGTTAGTCCACCAGTGTTGACATAACACCACTGTCTAGCACTGGTCATTGGTTGTGGTGTGTCTGTAATTCGTTTATTTCCAAGTTTTGTATTTCTTTTTCTTGCATATTTCGTCTTGTTTTGTCTTCATTTGGGTTGTGTGGTTAACCTATGCTACTGACTGGATTGACTGGTGAACAGGTTCATATATTAAGTTTTGTAAAGTAAGAAAATATGATGTGGTCTGAGAATCTTAATCTAACATCAGGAGAAGCTAGGGTGCGCCCAGAGTTCACTACTTTGGTGTCATTCAGTTGTGACTTATCCATGTTAAGATTAAACAGAATATGAAGAGAAGCTGGGATGCATGATGTTGAGAGCTTGAGTGTGATTCAGTTGTTCTTATCTTCATGTTTTTGTTATATTTGGCCGAGGAAATGCATGATGGTGATCCTTTCTACTGGGATGTTTGGAGTTTCGACTGCCTCACATTCAGTAGCACTGATCACTTGGTGTTTCTCTTGTAAACATGTTGGTCAACATGTATGCATAAGGAGTTGGGGTGATGAAGTATATGATAAGTGTATTGTCCTCATTCAGTTCCTTTGTACTTGCCTCATCTGTAACTGATAATTGAGTTGATGGGGTGTGTGGAGTCATGTGCTGCCCACATTCAGTGATAAGATTATCCTTGTTTAATCATTCTCAGCTTTAGTTCTAAATGAGTTTCATGTTACAAGAAATCAAAGTGATATGTCCTGGTGCAGTTCTTAATACTTGGTTTCCATCTCTTAGTGTTGATCTACCATGGTTGCATTCATTCTTTCTTTTCTGCATTTTATTGTTATGTCGGCTTGGGCTTAGGAGGAGTAGCAATCCAAATTCATGTGTTGAGGCACGCACCTTGGGTGACTATACTATAAGTAAACACACTGGATTATGATTTGTCATGCTAAGGGATTGAATGTCTTCTGGATATTTACATCTACTATCTGTGTGTTTCTCTGTCTGAAGTGTTACTTACTCATACTGGTGATCTTAGACTATGTTTTGTATACTTATGTGTTTTGATAAAGTTTCAAATCTGTATTTAGTAATATCTCACGCTCTCATATGAAGCTGTTTGGCTGAAAGCCCTGCACCTCCAACTTCCTTACATGTTGTTAACTTGACAATGTTAGACTAACATTGTAACGTTGTGACTTATAAGTTTTTTAAGGAAACTGCTCTGGTCACGTGTTAATCCAACAAGACACGTGGGCAAAGACTGTACACGGGAACGTGTGTAAGTGGTCAGAATTTTTGGTAACATGTTACAAATCCACTAAGACCACTCTCCTCATCCGATTACCTTATAATTTGCCCTAATTTCTGCTAATTCGTCATGCTTTTAGAATCAGCTTTGTGCAATTAAAATTTTCCGTACTTAAGTTTGTTTTCTCTCCAAAAATCACTCTAACAATGGCCCGCAAGTCTTCGATTGATGCTCTTGTAGATGCTGTTGAGTAAATTGAACAACCAAGGAGGTACAACACCAGGCATGCATCAATTGAGTCGCTCGTCGCCGCTGCTGAAAAAAGGAAAACCACCTACAAACGGTGCAAGGGAAAGAAATCAACAAAGGACAATGTTGGTTCAACATCGAAAGCTGTTGAGAACACCTCCACTCCCACCAACACAGAAAACGAGGTAACAATGGCTAACCCTACTCAAAATTTGGCTGTTGAAGTTGAGATTGAGGGGGAGAATGTAGTTTCTGTTGTGGATGTGGGTGAGTCTGAGGATGTTGAGGTTGTTGCTAATGATAATGTTGAGATTATGGCTGAGGAGGATGTTGAGGTTGTACCTAAGGAGAATGTTGTCGGGATGGATACTACTGAGGGTATCCCTACTGATAATGAGGACAATGTGAGTGAGAAGGAAGAAGAAGAGAGTCAAACTTTAGTTGCGCAAGCTAAGTCTACCAGGAAGAGAAAAGCCAAACAAGTGGTGGTTGCTTCTGAGTCTGAGTCAGAAGCAGCAGAAGAAGCTAAAGAAGCTTTAGAAGAAGAAGAAAAGGAGAAAGAGGAATAGGAGGAGGATCATGAGGAGACTGAGAATGAAGAGGAAGAACTTGTGGCTGAAGACCCTGCAGAGGCTGATGGTACTCCAACATCTGATGATGAGGAGTATTGTGATTTCATGGATGAGGAGTATCCAGAAAAGCCTTACTCTGACTACTATGTATCCGCGGAAGCAGAAGAGCGATGGAAGGCTTATCAAGCTAGGGTGATTCACAAGGAAAGGGAAATAGATGAGGAGAGTTTCAAAGAAAACAAAATTTTTGAGCTACTGGAAGCTAGAGGAGTGCTTGGGTCAAGGATGAATCATGCCTCTTATGCACCAAATATCATCAGAGAGTTCTACATGAACTTATCTCAGTGGGTGTGCCACCAGGATTCTTCCAAGTATGGGAAAGCGTGGGTTAGGAAGGGTGTCTTCGACATTAGCCCATCCACCATCATTGAAGCTTGGGGACTTCCTGATCCAGAAGAGTCTGAGGATCCAAGCATGGATGAGATCATCACAGACCCCACTGGTGGGCTGACCAGGAAGTGGAATGACAGTTTTCCTACAACAAGGCTGACCTCTCTGAGTGCTATGCTGCACAAGATCTCCACCTACAACTGACTACCATCCTCCAACACTACAGTGATGACTAAAGAGTCTGCAAGGCTGGTGTTTAAGTTGAAGAATGGGATGAATGTGAATATAGGGGAAAAGGTGATGAGGTCAATGAAGGAGGTCACAACAAAGTCCAAGGGGATCATTCCATATCATTCTCTGATTTCCAGCATATTGGTGAAGCAAGGGTTGAAAACCTCAAAGACAGTGGGGTGGGTCAAGAACAAGGCAAGATTGCCTATCACCAGGAGCTACTTCACCCAGGTGAGGATCCAAGATCTTCCATAGAATCCTGAGGATGCAGCTGGACCAAGCAGAAAGAAGCAGAAGAAAAAGAGGGCTCACAAGTTTCCTGCCTCTTCAGTGCCCATTGCCAGTGGTGACAGCTGCTCAGTGATTGCAGATGCATTTGTGGAAAGACCCTCAAGTGGCTGGACAGAGAGTACAAGGACACCCAAAGGGAGATAGCTGGAAAGCAAGTAAGGCTGCAGGAGATTGACAGCCTCAGGAAGAACTTAAGGGATCTGCCTTTCTCACAAAAAGGGGGAGAGGAGATCAAAATATTTGAAATTTCTGAGTATTCAGTCACTGTCTTTGGTAGCATGCTCGGAACTATTTTTGTTTTTGCTGAACTATTTCTATTTTTCTTTATCTTTCTTCATTTGATCAAGGAGTGTGTTCCTTGTTATAGCTATGGTCTGTAATTAAGTATTTTTTCTTATTGGTACTGAGTGCTTATGCTTATGATATCTTGAGCTTCTATCAAGTACTAACTTTGTCTGCAGGTGTTAGCTGATAACTAATGTTAAGATAACATTGTACTAACTCTGTCTGCAGGTGTTAGCTGATATCTGATGTTATGTTAACATTGGAAAATTCAATGTTAGAACAATCGATTGAAGTCAATGTTAAGTTAACATTGATATAGGAGAATGTTATGACAACATTGGAAAATCAATGTTAGAGCAACATTGTGTTGGACTATTCTAATATTAAGGGGGAGTTACTTGCTGTAGGTATATCACATGGTTGAATAAGTTTGTTTTGAATATTTGATCTAATCACAGATTCTAAGGTTTTGTGAAGTAAGGCAAAAAAGGGGTGATTGAAAGTGCAAGTATTCTGGCAATGTTAGAATGTCAATGTTAGAGTAACACTGACTGACAGAACCAGTTTTACTATCTTGTTGTGAATAACTTTATCTATTATTTTTCCTTATTCACTCAACTAATCTAGTTCAACAGTCGTGATTATCTTTGGTTATTATTGAGGAAACAAACTTGGCATAGCTTGATCACTCAAAGTTTTCATAAAGAAAAGTTTCCTTAATTAAATCTAGTCGATTAACAAATAAGGAAGGAAGAGTTCGAGGGCAACTAGGAAACTTCCAAGTTGAGTTCTGATTTGAATAAGGAGTCTTTTCTAAGTTAGTTCACTAACAAAGGAACTGTTATTCAAGAAGAACGCTGAGAACAAGGAAGAGGAGTCAGACAAGGAAATTGGAAGAGTTACCAAACCGTGTGCAACACACCTTGAAGGTCAAGTCAATAACCTATATATAGGTGTGAAGTACATTAAGACAAATACGGAGACGAGAGCTAATAATCCAAGAGATTTATTTACGAGTTGTTGAGTGTCTTTGTCTTGCTTTTGTAAAGTTTGTGAGTTGTTCAATTAGTTCTAGTTTAGAATTGAGAGAATAATTCTTGTCTGCTTTGTTGAGTTCGAACAATTCGAGAGTGAGAGCTTGAGAGTTGTAAGAAATATATTTTCGTAAACCCTCGTGGTATTTTGCCTACGGCTCGAAAGTTAATATTAATATATTCACTTTTTAAACTTTGTGTTATTTAGTTTTCTGCTGCTTTGTTAACATTGACATTGTTAAAGTAACATTGAGAAGCTAACAACGGTCTCGTATCAACCGATCCACAATTTCAAAGTCTAACATGGAAATATCAGTAGGGTCTCCAATGCAATTAATGTATATGAGACATGTTACTTTAGAATATCTGTCCACAATCCATTTGTTAGTAAAATTGCACCGAAAAAACATTAGCGAAGAAATAGAAAGTCGAAGATCTTGCGATTTTCTTAAAACAGATTCGCCCTCTCTACGTGCTTGAGAATACGTGAGCGACTGTCTCTTAGAATACAACTACTAACGAGTATGACCATTGGCACGAACGAGAACAACTCCAGCAAACTCGAACTATAACTTTCGTCTACCACCACACGATGAAAAATATTTTGGCTTCGCAGAAAAGCTTTTTATGTATGTATGTAAGCAATGTTCTTCGATGATAACGATCTATGGGGAGCGATCCCTTTTATAGACTATGTCATGAGGAGAAAGATAGAAAACTAAGCCACCAAAGAACGTGATTAAGTTTATTATGAATCATGCAAAATCTCGAATTGAATGTAGGCACGATTCAGTTAATAGAACTGAACACGAAATTTGATGGAAAGATTTTAGTAAGATAATTAATTATCATTTTGATGCTTATTCTTTACCTTTATATAGAATATAGCAGGAAATTATAAAATTTTGTTTACGAAAAACATAAATAATAAATATTGATTTACGATATTTCTGATTTTAATTTGTCAACATTGAGCATTAATTTCTCACTTACTCATGTACCAAACTCGACCTGAAGTTGGTTGTACAAACCCGGTTCCTTGAACCAATTTTTCCAACAGCATTAACCAACACCCAAAAGGGATTACTATTTTAGGCGAAATCTGTGGAAGGATTGGCTGATGTAGGATAGGCGTTAATTAATTTTTAGAGAATTATTTGTCGAGCAATTTGTATAGGTGCCAATGCAAAATGGCGTTAAGGTGTATGTGTGTTTTCTGCAACACAATCGTCCAACAAAAATTGGTCGTCTTGTTTAAGGTAGAGGAAAGCAAGAAATGTGGATCGAAAAGGGGGTTGGTCACAAACAAGGAGGTTTGTCACAAGTGTGTGGATTATAGGATGAAGAATGGGATCGATAAAGAAAATGTGGCATATGTACCATTGGTCTGGAGGCAGAGTAGATGGCATCTGATTGAGGGCATTAGAGATAGAGGTATTAGTTTTATATGGAGCATGTCATTCCAAGAAGCCAAAAGAAAACTTTGATTTGTGGTTCACCTAAAATCTTAAGATAGTAGTCCACACGAGATTAGGAATGCATGCAATTAGTAAATATTATTCAAGTCACGTTGATTTTTGAAATTCATAGATACTTATTGTCTAAATAAAGTTTGTTCATCTACGATTCGGGTCTTATTTGGGCCAGTTATGTTTGTCTTTGCACAAGATATTACTCAGATAGGTTTGAATATATCTTCTTTTATTAAATATTGCACCATAAGAGTGTGGATAACACTACTCTCTGAGCATTATAGAATGTTACAACTATCAAAGATCTTCTTCTTGACGTTACAAGGAGAGCTCTATTTTCACCTATTTACCCAATTATTTGATTCCCCAACAGTACATAGACAAATAGTATTCAGAAAAAAAAAAGTTTTTTTTTTTTTGGTTGCATTTATGTTGTACAAAAACTCATTTTTTTTTCTCCGTTTAAGTCAGGAATAGCTTTTATCCATATTTAGTGCGGATCAAAAATATATTTAATATATTTTTGGATAACTAAGAAGTTTGTCTAATTATTGGATATTGGTACTTAGTGTGTGTTTGCAAGAGCTTATAAAAAACGCTTGTTGTTAACTTTTGCTTAAGGTTACTTAAAACCTCTTTTGTACTATAAGTTGTGTGAGTTTGCAAATCACTCAATAAAAGTCACTTAAAGTAGTGGAATAAAATTTGAAGTGTTTACAATAACTACTAAAAATAAATTTAAATATTAAGAGGGCGTTTGGTTTCGATACTGATTTGTATCACATTATTTCTATAGTTATTAAACGTCCCCTTATTAATAATTATTTTGGTTTGCGAAAAATAGATTGTTACTACGTTGCAACTAAAAGTAATATCCGCTTTCGTTCATTTAATAAAGTGACTTTAATGGACGTGCTCGTCTACTCGTTGCCCCCAAATTCAATATGCAGCTATACCCTCCTGCGAAAACCTTAGAAAAAGTGTGAACTCGAATCCATCGAACTGGTCCAAAATTTCCCAACGATTGTGCACTCTTCCATCTCCATCGGTAATTTATTGTCCTTCTTAATTCCATTTTTCCATGAATCGTACTTTAAGTTTTAGAGTTTAGGATCATAAGTTTTGATTTCATTTATAAATGGTTTTCGTGTTTGCATGTACTAAATTCTCCTCTCTGACCATAATCCGCACAACACAAAACAGAAGAACGAACAATACCAAGTAAATTAGTAGTCTTTGCGTACCTCCTCCATGAAAGGTTATGTTTTGTGTAATAGTCTTATTTTTTATGTTTACATGTTAGTAATGATTTGACGGAGTATTTATGTAAGTAATTCGTTTCGATAATTTAAGTGTTACTTATTTCTTGGATGGTGCGTGCGCGTTATTTGGCTGAAATAAAGAAATAATGCATAAGTAGATTTGTGAATATAGTGTGGGGGTTAGTTGAATCGAAAAATGGGTTATTTGGGTTGGGTTTGTGTTAAAATGTTTGTTGTGATTAAAAATCATAAGCCCACTTGGAAACAAGGATGTTATATAAAGTATTGCATCGATCCCATTGTAGTAGAATAGATGAATTTACAATTGGCCCATTGTAGATGGTTGCCCCATATGTTGTTCCTTGTACCTATGGCAAAGACCACATGCTCTATCTAATGGCAAGTAACACTTCAACAAGGCCCATATGTTATTACTTCAATGTCCTTCATACCGTTATTACCCCTTTTCATTTATTTGGGAGGACCATCTTAAAATACAAAACAATGCCCATATTCTAAGGTTTCCAACTACGGACGTGAACCACAGTGCACCAAGTTGATATTGATCTACAAACACTACGAACTAGCCCTTGTATAATAACAACCACGATGATTCACATAGTGTCGAGAGTCTCGTGTTGAGCACAAGAGTGAAATCAACAGAAATCTGCCAAGTTTAGTACAAAGTGTGGACGATAGGGTCTTGAACAAAGTGGCAGTTATAAGTTGATGTCTTGCTTGGCTTGTAGTATTTATCCTAGCACTAGTTGTTATTCCATTTATAATTCTCTATGTCAAGAAGTGATGATAACACATGCGTTTTTGATATCGTTTTATGAGTACTCCCCAATTTAGTAATTTTGTATTTTAATGTTCAAAAATGTGGGACTGCATATGACCCAAGTATTATGGATGATATGTGGATCTTTAAACAAATGTTTTTATTATGCTAATGGTTTTCATGATACATAGTAGTTTTTCCCTAATTACATTAATGTGATCACAATGGTAGACTCGCAGGCCAACATGGTTATTCTAACGAGAAGCCAGTGGCTTGAAAAAGTCTTTGGTGAGCCAAATCTAGGCCCAGATGGAGCCTTGGGTGTTCTTTTATTTTTGAAAGGCTTAGGTGAGAACATGGACCTCTCTAATCCACTACAGATGAAAAATGTTGTCCTTCAAGTGTCACTTGGCAGGAAGAAAGGGAAACAGGGAGATGAGAGGTACATTTTTATGGAGGTGAGGAAAAAAGATTGCGGCACTTAGGTTGCGGTTTACTTGTTTGAGGAGTTCGTGAGGCTGAACTTTGACCCTAACATTAAGCATTTGGTTAGTTTTGGGCCTAAGTACAACCATCTGATAAAGAAGGTGATAATTAACTTAAATCATTTGAAAATGGATTTTATTCATACTATTATGTTCATTTTTTAAGATAAATAAGCTTGGGACCAAGCCCAATTGTCACTTTTGTGGGAGAATCTCATTCATTGCCACTTTCGTATGAAAGGCTTTCCTTATAATGATTTGCATGGCACTGTTTTTAAGCACATGGGTGTTACCTTACTACCTGAGGAGGTGATTGGGACAATTGATAATCCACTGGAGCTTCTAGTATTACTTTGATCAGATTAAGTGCCGCTTAAAACCCACTTTCGGAGCCAGAGCTCTGTCAGATCTAGTGATATGGGGACTGTGACTGAGGACTACTCTAACTTTACCTCACTCGCTAAAGTCTCATAGTAGTAATTATATGATATACTTTTGAACAATCTTGGAATTTTTCCAACTTTCTTTGTGGTTTTTGTGCTCCTTTTGAAGGGATGGATTTGGGGTGACAAATATTTTGTAATTAAAATTACATTTGTCTTTAATTGTAATTCAAAATTGGCTAGTCATGAACATCAATATTTGTGGTATTTGCGTAATTTCTTGCCTAATATATCCAAATGTGTGCACATGCAATACCTAGGTGACATCATTTTCATATTGGAATAGTTGAAGTAAGATCATGCGCATGTGTACTTGGTTCAGGATATATTCCATTGTTTTACATATTTTCTTGTTTTGTGGACGAGGGAATTGAACTTAGATGCCTCATGTCATGCATACAAATCTACTACCCATGACTATCAAATTATGTATCTCCAATAGGATTACCATCCTTATTTTATATATTAGAAATGGTCACATGCATTTGGTTCATCAAACTCCAATCAAGATTTATGCCTGATTTAAATTGGGCCATAGCCAAGAAAGACACTTCTACGATGAAGATTGGAATGAGGATCTTTATTGCCTACTTATCATGCTTATGTAGGTAAAGCCAGTAGCCGATATGGGTTGTGTTCCCCTTCATAACTCTAGATTTTGAATATGATCCTCAACAACACTGCTGGTCATATAAACTACGCCAAGAGTAAAGAGTTCACTAGCGATGATATACTTAATTGTTTAGAACGCTTAAGTAAGCGACACTTGTGTTTCAGGAGTATCTTGACTATAGAGTAAGTTAAGTGGGATCTGCACGACAACACGATTCAAATGGGGGATGATCAGTGGGAAGCATTGTGTGAGGTGCATTCTTCATATGACAAAAAATCTATTTGTATACTACGTTTATGCATTAGTAACAAAGGTTTTAATGTAAGAATGTAGTGTTTTTAACATGAACATAAGTTGGGTCACTATTAAATGGAAAATTGAAAGTTTTCATGGTGGGATCTGACATCCCATTTCGGAAGACCTTTAATTGAAGCTATCGTAATACGTAAAAGACCAGTCGCTAGACAACTTTACAGAACCGCTGAAATTATAGATTTAACTAGTATGAATCAACTTTTTGGGTTTTTATTCAATTTTTACATACTTTTTCGCAATGTCCCTACTAGTAATGTGACAATTATAAAGGGTTAACTCGTAAGTACATGAACTCTGGGACCACCACCCAGGTTTTCAAGAGAGCTTCATGGAGTTGCACTGGACAGCTGCTCAGCAACTAACACAGTCCAAACCACAGTCCTGGAAGTTAAGAAGGAACACGAGGGGAAGAAACAGCATAATTTCGACGACATGTTTAATATCTTGGTTTACGTTATGTATTTTGATGTGCAAAGTGAAAGTCCCTTGAGTCTACTCTAATATGTACTTCTATGATAAAAAAAGACTTTCCAGTCAATGACTAATTCGGTAGTTTCGCCAATGATTCTGAAAATATCGAACTCATGACGCAAATCTCCACATTATACGGCCCCTAAACAAGCATTTACATGTTACAGTGTCTACACCAACCACAAATATCTCCACATTATACGGCCTCTAAATAGGTACCCCCCCCCCCCCACTGAAACAACCTACCACTTAAGGAGCAAACAGTTCTCCTATAATTACGTTCAACGTAATCAAAAAATAAAAATTAAAGATAAGGTGTTCACGCAACATACAATCTTAAAAACATCATAGTTCATAATGCATAACAGTTAATCAAACATGGCCTCCCAACTTGCCACCCTTCCTCCACCAAAGGACCTTTAAGTAGCCAAGACGCAAATTTTGTGGTAAACCAACAAAGACATCTGCATCCTCCTTTGAAAATGAGGAAGCTTGTGGAGCAACTCAATTCTTTCCTCCTCCCCCAAACCTTCCACATCTTCTAGCACACCGTACAACTCTTTGCGCTGGACTATGGCAGGGTCTTCCTCGACCGCAACTGGCTGCACAACCAGTTTAGCATTCCTGTCAACCGCGCCATCTAATTTGGTCATAAAGTCACTGACATAGGTCGGTGGCTCATGTGCTGGACTGGTCGCGCCGTTGGTGCTCCTCATTCACTTCAGGCTCTTCTCTTTTTTATCCTTTTCAAAAGATGCTTAGGGGTAGACATGTCAGCCGGAGATGTATGGGTTGGACAGGATCTGGTAGGGCCATTATTTTTGCCACCTTCCTCATCCATGTTGGCATATATGAAGATGTGGTCTGTTTGAGATCCAGTGAGCGCACCATTTGTAATATGGTTAGTGGATGTCCCTGGTCCACTCGATTAGTTGTTAAGTATATCATGCATAGCCTTGCTAATGTCTTCCGCCTCATTGCATGTGGCTCTATCATTCCCAAACACCTATGTCTAGTCATCATTGTAACGGAATACCTTGTTTAGATAAATCTATGAGTAGGGGGGACCTACAAGATCAGATATACCTTGTTAAGTTTAAACTCAAGTTTAGGACAAATTATTTATTCGGCATAGAATTAATCTAAACAATATATTAGACTTCGAGTAACAATATTACTACAATCACTCAAATTGATTCAGCTACAGGTTTACATTGATGCAATCCTTCCACCGGTCATCACTTTCTAACTGTAAGGTTTCTGTCAATTCGTTCTGCCATGCTCCCCCCCCCCCACTCCCATCAAACATTTGGTATAGGTGATGGTAAGTCTTCTTTCATGTTATCATCTTGGACTTGATATGCGATGTCGTCTTTGGGTCAGTGTCTAGAAGAATGGCTTTTATCCCCTTTTGCAGCTTCTCGAAGTAGCTGGCTCGGAAGAAGTTGTCAGTTTTCAGACCCGACCCTAATTATTGTTCAAGATTGCAATGAGAGCTTCCACTTCTTCTCTTGTCCAGGCCTTGTGACTTCCCTTTAGTTTTTTAACCTGTGGTGCTGACCAAAAAGTGTTTAGTTACAACTTGATGCAGCAGCCATGCCTACGAGGAAAAATGCCATTGTCAAATCCATAGTTCCTAAATTCATTAATGTGAATGTGATCTTAAACATGATACTATTATTATCTAAAAACATGTCATAAACTAGCACATATTAAGGTAATAGAAATGCACTATATTCTCCCTAACAAAACTGTTTCAACCATCATTTATCTACGGTACACCCCCACAATCCTCCTTTAACAAAACTATTTTAGAAACACAATGATATCAACTCTCTCCTCACAAATGTCTTGTACAAATAAAAACTCCAAACAACACAATAGTTAGTATAGATTAAAATTGAAAACATAACATTTGGGGTTGGACAAGTGGAGCGACGGGTCAGATCGCCAGTCATTCCACATTTTCATTACAATCTCATCATGAAAATTTCCCCATACACATGTATTCTACACGCCCTCGACAAAATCGGTTGGTGGATCATCATCATCATTGTTGTCTTTCTCTAATGAGAATGAGCTCTCATCAGGATCAACATACATATGTTGTTTGATGAAATTATTTAGAAGAGCGCCAGCCATTGATCTATTCTGGATTTTCAATGGGTACTGGGATTGCCGTTTGAAGATCTTCCACTTGTTCTTCAGCTTTGCAAATGCTCTTTCGATTATGCTACGTGCTCAGTCGTGCCTCATGTTAAACAACTCCTCGTGGTCCTGCAGCACAATGCAACCGTCCCCCCTTCTTTCAAGTGATACATACGACCTCTATACGGGACTAGGAAGCCATCACAATTAGCATACACCGCATCCACAAGATAATAGTTACCTAACAATGTCTTTATAGAGTTAATGAGAACCCTAAAACAACTTTCAAACATTGTATACTAAAATGATATCTACTATAATTGTTTGGCGAAATATTACCTTATGGAACCCGAAACCCATAAAGGGGGCCGGTATATCGTATCCTGAAGTACCCTTCCATCGGCTGCTGATCCTTCCCATCCACACAGAAGATAAACAAACTGCATCTCAGTATCATAGACAACCAATATGTTTGTATGTATCTTGCCCTGGCAAACGGTACTTTATTTGATCAGTCATGGGTACCGTGGCATCAACCATTGTTCCATCCACCGAACTCAGGCAACCCTATCGACCAATGTAATCTTTAGATGAATAACTAACAGTACTGGGTAGATTGTTCATATCACCAAAAGGACAACACATTTCCGTGAAGTACAACCATGGTTCGTAACAATTATCATTTTCCTCTGAGATGGCTTTCACTGTCACCAACATTAGACTACTACAGTTAAGTAAAGCGTCTAGGGTTCGTCTAAAATACCGGCTAACAGTTTGACCAGAGCGCCTCCAATTCAACATTATGTCGTAGTTGATGTCGTGGTGTGCTAAGACTTTTAAGAATATTGTAACCTATTCTCGAAGAGTCACAAACTTTTCATCACGCAATCCATCAACCTCTCTTAATAGACAACAGAGCCTCAAAAAACAATTACGATCCACTCTTACTTGTGCTATACATGTAGAATCACCAGTTGTTGTGATCCGATTCATGTATTTTTCAATCTTCCCAATCTTATTCAACAAGTTCTATATAATCCCCTTCGACGTTCATATCCAGTTCTCGATTCATGAAAATGCACCAAATGTAGGAACATAATAAACACATAAGCACGCAAAAATACAAAAAGTATAAAGTCCCATATACACCTTCAATTGAATTACCCAAAAAGTGGAAACTACATCAAACTACACACAACTAACCTAAACACAACAAATACTCATAGACACAAAAACTATGATCAATCAAAACCAAGTTTAAAAATAAACTAAAAAAATCTTGAAATCAGTGGTGGTAACTAACCTTCGTCCGTGAAGAGCTTAACTGATAGATTTCATTAGACGAATCACGAACCACACCTTCTTGGATAACCTGACACAAATCAGCACGTTGCATTACTAATTCAATTACCGGTAAAAAATATTAGTATCACTATGTATAAAACATACAAGAAATTTACGCAAACACAAGTAGGCACAGTAACGTAGGCAATTCTTAGCCGAATTAACGCTAAATTTCTAAAACCCCCCAAACCAAAATCCTAAACCTAAAAATCTCAACTTAGGGTTTCATTACAATCATGCATAGCATCACCAAATCATATCATAGATAGCGGACTCGTACCTTTGTGCAGAGAGGGATGCAACAATTGAGTTCCAAAAATAAAATCTCCTTGTGTAGCTCCTTTGATTACTTGCGACGTCTCGACGATTAGACTTAAATTAAGAAATATATGTTATTACGTTGCACAAATCTAAGGAATTATGACAAAAGTAATCAAAGATTTGGTCAAATTTAGCAAAATCGCCTGCCAAAATTAGGTCTCTAGAGTCATACCTCTGTAAGAACCGCGCCCAAATTTTTGTTGTGCATTAATTTTGGGGGAAATGAGGTTTTTGTCAAATTCAGATAACTTAAGTAAAAGTGAAACACACTTTCATAAGTTCATGCCATGTTTTTTAAAAGTGAGGGCATGTTGGTCATTTTGCGTAGCCGAATTTAGTATCAGAACTGAAATAATATAATTGTTGTGGGGGGGGGGAGAGCGAATACTATTCGAGTAATTAGCGTGAACAGTTGTGGGCCACTGGACTTTTTGGTCAAAGCTCCCAAACCGGTATATAAATGAAATTAGGCACCTAATTTCACCTAATATACGAAACCAAACGCTCTCTAAATATTATAAGACACCATTTACCTTTCTGAAAACATGCAATGTATATGAGTGAATTATATAAAACAATTTACAAAAGCAATAAATACTAGATAAAATTAAATATGCTTTGAATTTTGATTATGTAGCGAAACTTCTCAGTTAAGATATTTATAAGCTCGAAATACTTTTGTCATTGTGAAGATATTGCATTAAAATATTAGGTCTAGTATCAATTATTGTAAGTTCTAGAATCATAGTTTGCCTAAAATAACTAAATATGTCAACCTCCATATATTTTAATATGAGAAATTCATATTCCTAAAATTCTAATATCAAAGGATCTTTTTTAGCGATTTGATGTACATGGATTTTCTCAATATGTTATTTGCTTTAAGATTAATGAACATGAGTGTATGGGATATTGTACGTAACATGAATAGATTTAGTGTTTTTAGTATTAATTCTTCTTTTGTTTTGTAATATATTTTTGATTCATATTTAGTTGAGAACACATAATTAAACTTTGCTCACCTAGTTGAAAATGAAACTTTGCTCACGAAGAGATGGAATGAACTCTTTGTAGGAAATCAAAAACCTGGGAATGGATGTAAAATCCACTACATGAAACCGGCTGACAGAGAAACACTGGAGTTTACAGCTGAAGATATCCAGAAGACCAAAGAGTATTGGGGATATGCGTTGTTGGGTATTGTCATAGAGCTCAACATGCCATATGATGCCGTGAAGAGATATGTAGTAGCAAGATGGCCACACCAGCCTACTATTCATGTAGCAGACATGAACACATATGTTTTCAGATTTGAGACACATGAGCAGTTGATGGAGGTCCATGGCTGGTAAAAGGAAGTAATCTCATGATGCTCAAGAGATGGGAGACAAGAATAAAGCTTGATCCGACAATACTTCAGGACTATCCAATAGGGATTCAACAGCCTGAACTGGACCTTCAGTTTTGGTCACCAAGGATGTTAGGTAAAATAGTTAGCCTACTTGGTAATCCATGCTATATAGATAAAATGACCACAAATAGAGGTAGACTTGCCTATGCTAGAGTCATAAAGTTGTTTATGAGAATATGAGCTAGGTGAACAACTAAAAGATGTTTATGAGAATATGAGAATATGAGCTAGTTGTTAGAAAAGATACAACTAAAAGATCCACTAGGTGAACTATATGAGCATAAAGTTGTTTATGAGAATAGACCCTTCCAATGTCATAAATGCTATAAGTTTGGGCATGCAACCAGGAACTGTAGCCCTAGGAAGGAATGGGTTGTAAAGACTACGAATGAGGAAGAAAGCATAGAGCATGAGGTGAGGAAAGATAACCACATAGATAGGATAGAAGTAAACGAGAAATCTAATAGTGGGCATACCACACTAGAACCACAAATAGAGGTGGAAAATGAGCTAAGAGAAGTAAACAGTGATAAGGGTATGTTACTGAAGAACACAAGTCCCAATGAGAACACCACAATAGAGGATAGTAAAGATGGAGCTACAAACAAAGGAAGCATAGATGCAGACCAGGCATACAAAAGGTCAATAGAAGAGCATGAGGGGAGAAACATAAAGGATAAGGAACAAGTGATTGAGCACCCATGGAAAACATTTACTGCAAATAGCAAGACAATACCAACTGAGGACTGGAAGAATGTAACAAAGAAGTCTAAGAGGATAGAGAAGTACAAAGCTGAGAAGACTGGAAAGCAACCCCAAAGAGAAAGGGGGGGGGGGGATCCAGAAGAGCTTTCAGCCCCAATGGATAGCCTCAACTTATGTGGTTGGACCTTGAGGGGGATCAATGACCCCCTCAAGCAAAGGGCTTGGAAGCAAGCCATGAGAGATAATAAGTGCTCATTTGGAGCCATTCTTGAAATTACACTCAAGCAAAAAGCTCATGATAAAGTGATCAGGAAGTTTGAAGAGCAATTGAAGATTGAGAGTAACATTGGGATGCATAAAAACTGCAGAATTATGGTGGTTTGGGAGAAGGACAAGGTAGATATCAATGTGGAAAAGAGGATTGGAAAAATGATTCACTGCAAAATCCAGACCAAGGACAAGAGATGTGAGTTCTTATGCACTTTCATATATGCTCATAATAAGGAGGAAGCGAGGAGACAAATGTGGAATGATCTGAGGAACATGAGTCCAAATTAGCACCCCTTCGATTCTAGTTGGGGACTGGAATGTGGTGCTAGGACTCGAGGAGAAGTAGAATGAAGAGAGAGGAGAAGGGCCAGTGGGTGATGAGTTACTCAACCTAATGAAGGAAGCAAATCTTGAAGACCATCAATATATGGACCTAAATTCACCTGGAATAATGGACACACATATTGCAATTTAGACAAAGTGGTCCTCAACAATGATTGGAGGCTAGCTAATTATGAATCAAGTGTAGCATTCCTCCCTTTAGGGGTCTCTGATCATGCCCCATGCTATATCAAAATGTTTAGAGAAACCTTGAAGAGAAATATCCCTTTTCAATTTAAGAACCTGTGAACTAAGGATAAAGATTACCTTGGGCTAGTGAAGAAAGCTTGGGATGGTAGAGATCACGGGTGCAAGATGTTCTAGTTGGTGAAGAAACTTCAAAGGGTTAAGGGGGAGATGAAAACACTGAATTCCAAAAAGTTCCAAGGCTTGGAGAGCCAAGTGGACAACTGCCTCAAGACCTTGAAAAATAAACAAGATGAGATGTTTCTAAACCCTACTAACAAGAAGGGGAAAGAAAAGATCAGAATACTTAGAGAGCATTACGAGGGAGACAGTTGTACTAGATTGTTCTTCAACAGTGTTAAGGCCAGTAGGAAAAACAACAACATTTTGGCAATTCTAGACAATGAAGGGAAACTCTTAACTAATAAATCCAGTATTGTAACTCACATCTTAAACTTTTACATAGGTCTGTTGGGAACATAATACAAGGTCATAGAACTGAACCAGACTGTAATATATGGAGGCAACACTGCTACTGAGGAGATGAATTAGGAGCTAATGTGAGAATGGACAAATGAAGAGATAAAGAAGGCTGCTTTCCAAATGAGTGAAATCAAAAGTCCAGGCCCAGATGGCATGAACTCCGGTTTCTACAAGTCAAGTTAGGGCATCACATGGGAGTTAATTTGTGCAGCAGTACAAGAGGTCCAACAAACATAGAAGTTATTAGACAAATTAATACTATTGTTGTCTGATTAATTCCTAAAGTGTTACACCCTACTAAGATAACTGAGTACATGCCTATAGCTTACTGCAATGTGATTTATAAGATCATTACTAAAGTTATAGCCAATAGACTTAAGAGCATGATGCCTGACCTTGCCATTCTATTTTATGCATGGTAGGGACATATATTAAAATATTTTCCTTGCTCAAGAACTTGTTAGAGGGTATGGTAGGAAAAATATCTCTCCTAGGGCCATGATTCAAATTGATATTCAAAAGGCATATGACACAATAAATTGGCATTTCTTGAGAAATGTGCTGAAAAGTTACAAGTTTGATGATAAGTTGTACACCTGATTATGCTTTGGGTTACCTGCCCAAATATTCTTTCAGTGTTAATGACAGTTTAGAAGGGAACATGGATGGTAAACAGGCTTGAGAATGGGTGACCCCATGTCTCCCTATCTCTTTGTGTTTTGCATGGACTATTTGGCTAGGCTTATAAAGAATAGAATTGAGAACAATAAAAAGTTCAAATATCACCCTAAATGTGCTAAGATAAAATTATGTCATATGGCATTTGCCAATGACTTGTTACTTTTCTGTTGGGGGGACATGGACTCCATGAGAATAATGAAGCAGACAATTGAGGAATTTTCTGCAATGTTAGGGCTGAGAGTTAGTGCAGGGAAGAGCAATATATTTATAGCTGGAGTAAATTCAGACACTAAGGAGCAACTAAAACAAGTGTGGGGCTTCAATGAAGGAAATTCTCAATAAGATACATGTGGATTCCTTTAAGCCCAAAGACTCTTAGAATAGCAGAATATGACAGCCTCATAAAGAGAATGGTGGCCAAAACCCAATGTTGGGAAAGAAGAAACCTAAGCTATGCAGGCAGATTACAATTAGTGCAGGCATTGCTTATGAGTATACAAAACTTTTGGTGCCATATATTTGCAATTCCCAAGGGTGTAATCGGAAGTATAGAGAGAGTATGCAGGAATTACCTCTGGACAAGAAATGAAGATGGAAAGAAGAGTGTAGTAGCTTGGAGAGTTGTATGTCAAGAATATAAGTGTGGGGGACTACAAATAAAGAAGGTCTTAGGTTGGAGTAAAACTATACAAGCAATGCAGCTGCTGAGATTAATCAAGATAGGCAAAGCATAATTTGGCAGGAATGGTGAAAAGTTATAAACTGAAGGGCCAGTCAATTTGGGAAGTGCAAAAGAAAGCCAATGACTCTCCATGGTGGAGGAAACTGCTTGAGCTAAGAGATAGGGTGAAAGACTTACTACCAGAGGCCAGACAATGAATAAGAGCTTTCTAGAAGAGTTCTAAGAAGGGGATTGAGATCATGTACTCTTGCTTTGTCCAAGCAAGACCAGAGGTCAGTTGGTGGAGGCAGGTATGGAATACTATCTCACCTCCTAAAACAAAGTTTATCCATTAGATGGCAGTGCAAAATAGGTTAGCCACAAAAGATAGAATAGGTTCATATATCCAACTGACATACTATAGTTGTGTATTATGTGGTAGTGAGAATGAAACCCATAAACATTTTTCTCTTAACTGTAAATGGACCTACATTGTTCTCTGTGCAATATGATGAAGAGTACATGTATGAAACACTACCTTGATAGCATGGAAGGATAGATCAGATCATTCAAGCACCTAGAGGAAAAGAAGTCTAAACTCTACCAAATTAGAGCACCAATGATAGGAGAAACAATGGCTACAATGTGGAAGGCAAGGAATAAGAAACTCTTTGAGGGACATGCAATGAATGAGGACCAGACAAGTAAAGCCATAGCAGGTATCATGTTTGTGAAGCTTAATAACATGGGACAACAAGCAAACATGATTATTAAAGTTATTTACACTAAAATACACCAAATGTAATAGATAACTGGTAGCAAGTTTTGTTTGCATTAGGCAGAAATATGTGGTTCTCGGTGTTGTCTTATATGCAAGAGATGGAGGCTGAGAACTAGCCCAGAAGAAAGAAGTTCACAATGGTTGAAAGGATGTGCTTCAGAGGAGATATTAAGGTAAGTGGCTGAGTAGGATTACTTGACTTATGTAGAGGTATATATAGAATATAGAACCGGAGTGTTGTTTTGTGTATGCGTTTTTGCTTAGGCAACACTATTGTGACTTGATCTGCTGTTAATGTGATGGTTTGTATATACTTGGATACCTTATGCTGACTAGAAGGGTTGTTGTATTCTGGTTTGGTGTTACAGGTGAGACTGAGGAAGCTCACGTCTCATAATTTAGGTAACAAAACTTACCTCCTCTCCCAAACCCCCAAAAGGAGAAACAACTGATGTTAAGGAAGTATACTATTAAAGAAGGCTAAGCAAATCTACAGTAAGAGTGCCTGTGGAAGTTGGTCACAATCCTAAACTGGAGCCAATGATGAAAAGAGGGCTTCTTAGCCGAAAGACATTAGGACATTTACTCGGCAGGGTTTGTAAATGTTGTAGAGGTGTGGGAGACATAGTAGCAATAGACCTAGTATAGAGCTACCTTGTTTATTAGCTTGATAGTAAGATCAGGTGTTGTATTATAGTTTGTTGCTTTCGATTGGGATATGCTCCTCCTATCTTCTGAAAAACTCTCCGATTTGGGTTTCAATACGTTTGCGGACACCCACTTAATATTTGTAATGAGCTTCTATACACACATCCGATTAATAAGATAATTTATTTACTTATTTAAACTGCTTTGCATGGGCTCAAACAATTATTTGTTTATCTACAAAGTAAATAAAGTTTTTCCATGGACAATGATTGACCAGTAACTTACATACCCCGAGGAAATGACCGATTCGAGGTCGTGGGATTGACCGTAAACTCACCCTCACGTGCAAGCGATTATAGTTAACTGCTTAATTAATTAAATTAGTCCAACTATACACCACACGAATACGCCTCGACACCTGTGCCAGCATTAATTTAATCCGTAAATCACCCTCATTAATTAATCGCCGACTGTGGCTATTACCTGTTACAATTCCTATAACACATTAACACCTCTGTAAAAATTGCAGAAGATATTAAATTATTTCTCTTTCATTAGTCCTTTTTTGTTGCTTTAAGTTTAGGGGTATTTAAAAGAAAAAATTGTGCCCAATGATGATAAAATGTATCCCGGGAATTTATATTACAATTTGTAAATAATGCAACATGAAACAATTATAAAAGTATTTGTATGCAATAAGAGACATTATATGAAACTAGTCGCAAACATAATCAAGAAAAATAATTCTCCACATGATAACAATCTCATGAAGAAAACGTAATTTGGTCTTAAAGATGGATCGATTTTGTCTTTTAAAAAATGGCATGTATAAAAATGAGATTTTAAACCATGATTTTCTATGATATTTGATATATGTCACTAGTTTGGTTAATAAGATTATTAAGTATAAACAAATGGTGAATCCATATACTTCTTTTTTTTATTTGCGTAATTATTGTTCGATAATTAAAAAAATATGTTTTTTTTGTATCATTAGAACTATACATTGCGTTCTGATTTATACTTAATGTGATCTAATTTTCAATATAATTTTAATTATCTCTAAAAGTAAGAGAGATTTTGCAAAGAAGTTTTCTTTTGATAATTGATTATACCAATAAAAGTGATCGTCCACACAGAAACTTTATTATATGCACATATTATGTAAACAGAATATTTAATATTTTAGTTGGAATTTTAATTAAAGTACCGTGTCTAGATTTTATAATGGAAATTTGAAACAATTTATAAAACGGTGTAATAAATATTTTCAGCGAACATAAATCAAACTCAAGATTATATATCTGAGGGAGACTACATGTTTGAGATAAAAAAATAAAAAAATCCGAACAATCTTGGTCTCCAAAAATTAGTTTATAGAGAACCAAATGGTTTCTATGTGTTTATATATATGTTAATATGTTATAATAAAAAAAGATTTACTTATTGATGATGCCTGTACGTAATAGATGGGATATCATGAATATTCTCTAATACCATGTAATTACTTTGATGAGCTTATATGATGTTCCTAAATTAAAGTAATGCACAACATACAAATGATTAACAAGTACAACTACGCATAAAATAATTCATGATATAATATTGCAAAAACTCCGAAGCTAGAGAAACAGTTTATCTTTGTTTAGTTAAGATAGTTACAAAAGATTCGCAATGGTAAAACTTGAACTACAGACACGAACCTTTATTAATGCTAGTAGCTATGGTAGATAAAAAAGTCAAAGAAGAGTTCAATAAAATAAGCAAAAAGATTAACCTATCGGTAATAATATAGCCCGACCAAATCTTCTAATTACAGAGCAATTTTCTCGTAAAAACTCAATTTTAACCTTTTCAAAACTAAGCATTAATAGTTTAGGCCTAATTTGTTTCTCAGAAAAATGAGGAAAAAAGAAAATAAAAAAATGAGGAAAAACAAGGGTTTTCAAAAAATTTCTTGAAGAAAATAAAATTTTTCTTTATTTTACAGCCATTTGGCTCATGTTATTATTATGTATAAGGATTATCCTTTCTTTTTCAAAGATTTCCTAGGTTTTCTAGATTTTCCAAAAATTTCCTTTCTTTTCCAAGAAAACCTCAAATTACCAAACAATAGAAAAAAAAAGATTTTCCTTCATTTTTTTTCCTTTTTCCCTATTTCCGGAGAAACAAACTAGGCCTAAGGAAAATTGAGATTCATTACATGGTTTAAGGAAAATCAAACACTATAAACCGGATTCTACAACAATATGAATTCTCTTTTAACTTAGATTATAATAGGTATAATAATGTTTACCTATATATACTAGTAAATATATGTTAGTAGTTCGTACCATAAATGAGTTTTTTAGATATAGATTCCTTGGTGATTGAATTTTGTTGGAAATAAAAGACCACACGGAACGAGCCGTAACCACTTATCTAGAAACGAAATAATATCAAATATTATTAGTTTCCTTTTATGCCACTTATAGCATATGCGTTAGAAAAAGAAAAGATAGGCAGATTTAGCCATTTCCCTAAAACTAAGGAATGAATCTGCTTAAATTTTGGATGGTAGTTTAGAAATTATATAGTTTCTCCTTTTGCTTAAACCCGATGCATAGTAAGGGGCTGTTTGGTTGCAGAGACAGTTATATATGTAGATTAACTATTACTCAGTTAAAATAGTCTTGTATTTCATATGCGCAACAGTAGCGTGTTTGGTTGGAGAGTTAATAAAATTACTATTTTATCTTAATTTAACAAAACGTGTTTGGTTCATGTTATGTGCAACAGCTATTTCTGGATATTGCATGTAATTACCTTATTGCCCCCATTATATTAAGAAAATATACACCAAAAATATTTTCGAAATATATCACGTTCACCTCCCAAGCAATATTTATAATTAATTATGTCCTTAACTAATTTGAAGTAAAACATTTTTTTGTAATTACATTTTTTAATTACATTTTTTTAATTACATTTTTAATTACATTTTTAATTATATTTTTAATTAATTTTTTTAATTACATTTTTTAATTACATTTTTTTAATTATAATTTTTTAATTACATTTTTTTAATTACATTTTTAATTACATTTTTTAATTACATTTTTTTAATTACATTTTTTTAATTATATTTTTTAATTACATTTTTTATTACATTTTTTAATTACATTTTTTAATTGAATTTTTAATTAATTTTTTTAATTACATTTTTTTAATTACAATTTTTAATTACATTTTTTTAATTACATTTTTAATTACATTTTTTTAATTACATTTTTTATTACATTTTTTTAATTACATTTTTTTAATTATATTTTTTTATTACATTTTTTTATTACATTTTTTAATTACACTTTTTTAATTACATTTTAATTACATTTTTTTAATTATATTTTTTAATTACGTTTTTTTTAATTACATTTTTTTAATTACATTTTTTTATTAAATTTTTTAATTACATTTTTTTAATTACATTTTTTTAATTACATTTTAATTACATTTTTTTAATTACGTTTTTTTTAATTACATTTTTTTAATTACATTTTAATTACATTTTTTTAATTATATTTTTTAATTACGTTTTTTTAATTACATTTTTTAATTACATTTTTTAATTTTATTTTTTTAATTACATTTTTTTAATTACATTTTTAAATTATGGCTTGTTGCTACATAAAAAGATTAAAATTGAAGAAACAGGGGTAAATAAGTCATTTCGTCGGGTGAGCTGGATGACTAAAAAGTGAGATAAAATAATAACAGGGGGGGATAGATATTATTTAAGTTGAGAAAGTGAGTTAAGGAGTGGGCCTCAGCTATTAAATCAAAAAGCCCATTTGCATAATCATACAAACCAAACAAGTTTTTAAGTTATTAAACCTCCTAATCTCACCTCATCACAGCAACCAAACAGCACCTAACTATCCTATATTGGCTTTAACCCGATACATAGTATATATTATTAGCGTTAGAAATTATATGGTTTCTCCTATCTTTTGTTTAGAAATTATATGGTTAAAAGTGCTCGGTTTATATCATATCTAGGGGTGTGCATTTGGATCAGATCGAATCGAATCGGATCGAATCGAGGCTAGAAGTCGATTTCGATCCTGGAGAAATGAGGATCGAAATCGAATCAATTTAAAACAATTCGATTCGATCCAAAATCATTCGATTTCGATCCGATTCGATTCGATTTCGATCCTTTTTTCTTTTTTTTCTTATTTAATTTAATATCAATGGGACCAACCACAACATTCAAACAGAGTTACTGAATTACAAAATTCACTTTCATAGGGTGAGAGAAAGGTGTTACAAATTTACAATTGTATATGTTTCTCAAAGACAGAAACGTGGCCTTCAAATGGACCAAGAAAAAGATGTTAGGTATGTGTATATATAAAAATATAATATTAACATTATAAATAGAAATATCTTAGTAGCATTAATAGGCTTAACTTTATAGATAAAAATATAATATTATATATGCTATTATATATTTATTTATTTTTAAAAGATAAGATGAGTATTCGATCCGATCTGATTCTCTTCCTCTAAAATCGAGGATCGAATCAAATGGGGGTTCGATCTTAAGACAAAAATCAAAAGTCGGATCAAATATTTGATCCGATCCTCGGATCGATTCATTCGATCGATTTTCACCCGATTCGATCGATCCGATTCTTTTTGCACAACCCTAATCCTATCTTAGCTTTAACCAGATACATAGTAACTATCCAAATGAGATTAACAAAGATGAGATGAGACCACAGGGAAAAATAAAAAGGAAAGAAATGAAATATTAATCTAATCAATGAATGACAAAGATGTAATCCTATCTTTATAATTGATAATGATTCCCCTAATCCCCACCATTCAGTCTTATAAAAATCCCTCCACTCCTTCCTCCGCTTTTCACATCACAAGAATCATATATATATATATATATACATACAAGTACAACACCATTGTGTGTCTGCAAGCTAAGAATTAAAGCTAGCCCAACAATACATATAGAAGTCTACTACTGTCATATATCAATCCTATTCTGCTGCTTCTGTTGACTCGTGCAGTGCAGTGTAGCAAACTGCATATATACGTACTTTTTTCTTTTCCTTTTCCTTTTCCTTTTCCCACACAAACAAACGCACTTATTATTCAAACATCAGCTTTTAGCAGAGTAGTTGGTGAAGTAAGAAAGAAAAACAAAAAAATGTTGGAAACCGTAAAGTACCTGATCGGTTCGACCGGACCGAGTGGGTTCAGCTCCAAGTCCACAGCCGAGCAAGTATGCCCGGAGGATCTCCAGTACGTCACCGCCATCATCACGGGGGCGACGTCGGGGATCGGCGCGGAGACGGCGAGGGTTCTGGCGGCGCGTGGAGCGCGTCTAGTGCTGCCCGCCCGGAGCGTGAAGACCGCGGAGGATACGAGAGCGCGTATACTTTTGGAGTTTCCGGAGTCGGAGATTATCGTTATGAGTCTTGATCTTAGTTCCCTTGACTCTGTCCGAAGATTCGTTGCCAACTTTATTTCACTCAATTTGCCGCTCCATCTCCTCATGTAAGTAACATTTTTTTTTTATATTTGATAAAAAAAATGGTGTCTTTGTTTTATGTTCTTCTGTTTTTTGAACAAATGTTCTTTATTTTCATTTGCATGTTACATATATAGAAGAATATCAATTTCATAAAAAACATATAATTAAAGTAAACAAGTGAAAGGATTGTTGTGTATGTGAAATTAAGTAAATTAATTACTTACTCCGATAATAATGTATGTGAATCTTTGCTTATAGTTTTTTTTTTCTTTTTTTATATAGAAACAACGCGGGTAAATTCTCATACGATCACGGCATTTCGGAGGACGGAGTCGAGATGACCTTTGCTACTAATTACTTAGGTAAAATACCCTTTTTTCCTTCTTCGTCACGCTCTTTGCCTAAATTAAAATTTGTGGTACTATTCAATCAGTATATTGTTATTATATATTGTATCATTATATTATTTTGTTATTGTGAGTGATGTAACAAAATAATATTACTAAACAAGTTTCATATAATGGTATTGTAAGAGATGCTCCTTACAATTCCTAGACATCTTTTTAAATTTATACATAGTTTGAGTTTTTTTTTTTTTTTTCATTTTTTCATTTTGGCCATTGGGGTGTATATTAATTAAATATTTGGTTGTGAACTGATTAATAGGTCACTTTTTGTTAACAAATCTATTGATGGAGAAGATGATATTGACCGCGAAAAGCAGCGGGGTTCAAGGAAGAATAGTGAACGTATCCTCGAGCATTCACAGTTGGTTTTCTGGCGACTTGATCCGTGATCTTGGCTTAATAACCAAGAATAAGAGGTAGGCTAATTGCCACTTATTAACTTAATTACTTTAATTATATATTCGTTGGCTTTTAATTTCGTACTTCTTTTCAAATTATTAAGGATTTGTTTCCCCACATTTTGTAATCATTACGGTTTAATCATTGACTCAATGATGCAAAACTAGTCAACAAGCAAATAAATCTCTGTGTGCTGTTTGACACATGTCATTAACAATTAATTAAGAGATGGTTATACGTCTATGATTAATTAGCTATGTATTGCATACCGTTTTAATAAGATAAACCTTCTAAGACAAACTTGTGTAAAGGTTACTTTCAACGCGTGGTGCATCAATCATCAACGATTGAAACTTATTAATTACTTGATACTAGAAGCTTATAAACATTTTGCCGCGCCTAACATCTTCATGAAAGCCAATAATGTTCCAAGTATTTCATTAGCATGTTTTACAAAGTTTAGCTGTGCTCCAATTCAACAAAAATTAAAATTAAAATCCCCAACTGTTTGGGCATTGTGACAATCCTCTAAAGTATCTGAAATAAATCCTTTTACAAATTTGTGTGCCACTTTCTGTATTACATTATTCTTTTGGATGAATGTGTCTTTTGATTATTACTATTTTTGCACAGAATTACTCGTCATCAGGTCAAATAGTCATACCGCACCAAAAGTGAGAAACGAAAATAATACAAAACTCTAAAAAGTATACCTCTCGAAGCCTCTTTTGTCAATGTAATGGTTCCCGAAGCGAAATTCATTGCTACTGCTTCAAGATATTGTTACCCTAATTTGAAACATTATTTATACTAGGCTACAACATCGAGAAATTTGGACCGAAATAAATGACCTTCATATGAATTAATTAACCTACGTACTTAGGCGTTTGACTTTATTCTCCTGAAATAAATTTGAGGATCTTTGGTTTTATTCGACAGTCAATACGATGCGACACGTGCGTATGCTCTCTCGAAGCTGGCGAACGTTTTGCATACCAAGGAACTTGCCCGGAGATTTAAGGCTAGTCCTAACCCTTTTTATTTTATGATTATTTGGTCTAGAAAGAAAATGATAACATAGGTTGTTACAAATAATTATGCGAATATTCGGCGGTTTGATGATTAACTTTTGGAATAATAAGTGATTAACAACGATTTGATTATCTTGCAGGAAAATGGAGCAAACGTGACGGTTAATTGTGTTCATCCTGGAATAGTGAGAACTAGACTCACTAGGGACCGCGAAGGCCTCATTACTGGTGAGAGTTTACGAATTGATTCAAATTTTTATTCAGAAATATGAAGTCCTATTTTTTTTTCTTAAAAGTGTTTTGTGAAATTCGAATGAGAATAAATGTATAAATTTAATGTTGCAGATTTGGTGTTTTTCTTGGCCTCCAAACTACTGAAGACTATACCTCAGGTAACTTTTATATGTTTATTTTGGTATTGCGCCAATTGCTTTCAAAAGCTAAATTTGTTTTGAAACGCATTAAATATTCATGATCTCTATTTGTAAATAAGAATTAACTACGCAAATAATATGATTATTAATATATATAATTCTAATTTTATACTAGTAAACTTAATTAAATGTTCAGATATGTAATTATAACTCATATATAAGTATTGGAGAGTGATAACTAAAGTTATTCGTAATTATTGTTATTGCAGGCAGCTGCCACAACTTGTTATGTCGCCACAAATCCAAAACTGACAAACGTTAGTGGGAAATACTATTCGGACTGTAATGAAGCTTCAACTTCCAAATTGGGATCCAGCTTATCTGAAGCTGCGAGATTATGGTCCGCCTCTGAAATCATGGTTTCCAAATATTCAAACACATCTGCAATTGGGATTAACCTTGGAATGTAAAAAATTGTAGCTACATTATTAAGATAATAGAAAGAAAAAGGGGGTACGGTACTAGACTATTGCAAATAGGAATGTTTAATTAGGTGTATTAGTTATGATTATGATGAAAAGAGTTTACGTAGTATAAATTAAAAGGTTAGGGGTGGAGTAGCATATACAATTTGTAATGTAGTACGATAGTATGTGGATAATAATTAGTTGTGTAAATGGATGGGTGAGTATCTTTGTAATATAATATTGTGTGCATGAACGTGAATATGCTAATTAGTTTGTGGACAGTTTGGTAGTTTTCTACTAAAATATTGTTGTTGGCAGTATACTACGTACAAAGTCCTGACTGCTGAGTGGCGAATCGGTTGGATAATTTAAAGTACATTTCGTTATCCCTGCTTAATTATATCAATTAGTTATGAGAGGGATTCTCTTTACTCATGTTAACTTTTTCAGTTTTTTGTGTTATCTAATACTATATATATATACATATATATATATATAAAGTCTGAACAGTAAAACTACAGTGAATGATTCAGAAGAAATTAAAAGTCCGAACTTTGAACTACTTTCAATCAAGTATATTTATCCAAAAAAGGGTATTCTGTTTCTTATGCCAGAATAATTAGGTAATTGCTGCAAAAAGAATAGAACAAAAAGGACTTAGAGAAATATTTCATTATGACGATTAAAATTTAAGTAGAGCTCGTAATATATCTAATCGTATACTCGTATATTATTATTGTAAGGAATTTGTAGTTAAGTTTTTTGAGGGTTTTGACTTTTGATGTCCCACTTTAAACGGAAAATTGACATTTTAAGTGTGTTGAGAAAAGGTGGGAAATAGTTATTTCACCTAATAATCTCACTACAAGATTTGGGGGGTTTTCGCGACCCCCCCTGGTGACCGCCGGGCGGTCCCCAGCTTTTTGGTGACCGCCCAGAGCAACGGGGACCGCTGGGCGGTCCCCAGCCCAAATAGGGGACCGCTGGGCGGTCCCCAACACAAAAGGGGGACCGCTGGGCGGTCCCCAGCCCAAACAGGGGACCGCTAGGCGGTCCCCAGCTCAAAAGGGGGATCGCTGGGCGGTCACCAAAGGAATTTAGGGACCGGCCGGCGGTCCCTAATAATATTCATATTTTTTTTTTTATTTTATTGAACAATTAAGGTGTCGCATTGTTTGTTTAGTTGATAAATATCCTAATAATAGTTAAAAGAACAAAATTAAAAAGTTTCATACAAATTGAAACAACATACGACGATTAATTGTACGTATAACGTAGAATAGATTCAACGTTAAAAACATTCTCAATCTCATTCAATCTACTATTAAATAACTAAATTAGTGGTTTTATGATCGTTTGTTACTTCAATTGACATGTTACAATGAATTTTGTTGCTAAAAATCAAAAACACATGGAAATCGTTTCATAAAATCGAAAACAAAGAGTATGAATATTATTAGGGACCGCCTCGCGGTCCCTAAAACCACCTTTAGGGACCGCTGGGCGGTCACCAATTGTCTTTAGGGACCGCCGGGCGGTCCCTAAAAGTGGTTTTAGGGACCGCCCGGCGGTCACTAATAATATTCATACTTTTTTTTTTAATTTTATGGAACAATTAATGTGCCGCGTTGGTTGTTTAGTTGATAAATATCCTAATAATAGTTAAAAGAACAAAATTACAAAGTTTCATGCAAAATGAAACAACATACGACGATTAAGTGTACATATAACTTAGAATAGGTTCAACGTTAAAAAATTTCTCAATCTCATTCAATCTATTATTAAATAACTAAATTAGTGGTTTTATGAACGTTTGTTACGTCAATTGACATGTTACAATGAATTTTGTTAACTAAAAATCAAAAACACAGGAAATCGTTTCATAAAATCGAAAACAAAGAATATGAATATTGTTACGGACCGCCTGGCAGTCCCTAAAACCACCGTTAGGGACCGCTGGGCGGTCACCAATTGTCTTTAGGGACCGCCGGGCGGTCCCTAAAAGTGGTTTTAGGGACCGCCCGGCGGTCACTAATAATATTCATACTTTCTTTTTTTAATTTTATGGAACAATTAAGGTGCCGCGTTGGTTGTTTAGTTAATAAATATCCTAATAATAGTTAAAAGAACAAAATTACAAAGTTTCATGCAAAATGAAACAACATACGACGATTAAGTGTACATATAACTTAGAATAGGTTCAACGTTAAAAACTTTCTCAATCTCATTCAATCTACTATTAAATAACTAAATTAGTGGTTTTATTATCGTTTGTTACTTCAATTGACATGTTACAATGAATTTTGTTGCTAAAAATCAAAAACACATGGAAATCGTTTTATAAAATCAAAAAAACACGTATGAATATTATTAGGGACCGCCGGGCGGTCCCTAAAAATCATATTTAGTGACCGCCGGGCGGTCACCACTTGTCATTAGGGCCGCCCGGCGGTCCCTATATGTTTAAAAAATAGGCGGGATTGGGGGGGAAATTTGAAATTTTCGAAAATTCAAATTTTTCACCCTTAATTCTATATATACCACCACTCTTCTATCCAATTTTTCAACACTCTTCAAAAACACCCAACTCCAAAATTTCTCTTATCATTTTTCTCCTCCTAAATCACTAAAATAAAAATTATCCAACAAAAACTTTCATTTCTTCTTTCTTTTAAAGAAACACTCTTCTTTTTTTTTTTTTCATTTCTTTAAATCCAAAACATAACTTCTCTTCTTCTTTCTTTTAAAGAAACACTCTTCTCTTCTTCTTTTTTTTTTTTTCAAATCCAATACACAACATTTCTTCTTCACCATATACGATTATATATTTATATTGCGCACCTTGTCATGGAACATTCTTTGTTACACGCTAATTAAAGTCTGGAAAAATGAGAATCAGACAAGTTCTTACTATTAAAATGATTTTTATACCATCATATTCTAAGTTACACTTTATTCATAAATAAAAAATCGAACCTTTAGTGACAAAAATAATGGCCAAGATGAAAACATAAACAATGGGTTCATGGATTAAAATGAGAATGCGATCAAATTCTCACATTCTAAGAAGATATTCTTAAAGTTTATTATAACATACATACAACATTTTAATTTTGTATACATTTCTTTTGAAAATTATAGAATTTGGATCATAAGTGAAAAAGACCCAAAGCACATATATATATATATCAATCTTGGCATAACGAATTCATAATATTCACATAGGCATTTCTCAGTCCTCACGAGTAATGGTACACAAAATAATGTCGAGGTACCCTTTTTAAATCACAAGGAGTATACGTAGTTTACCACTTTGAGTTTTATAAGGAATATTTACTTGCTGTAAGGCCAGTTTTTACATACCATACCCACAACATGGCGTTACTTTGATTTATTATTGGTTTTGATCATGCTCATGCTAAATTGGTATAATTTGCTCTTCAGATTGTTTATGGCTCTTGAATGATGACATAGTTAATTACAAATTCATGAAGCTAAGATTCACGAACATAGGCTAGTTTTTTAATACCAAACTTGAGAGCCCTATCTAAAATGCAAAGAAAGACTTTCAAAAGGGCAAAAACTCTAGGTCAAATATAATCATGAGCGTAAAAATACCCCAATCTGTAAGTTCCCGATAGTATAGTACATTTATAATTTCTCCGAGGAAGAAAAAGATTTAAGGGGAATCATTAACATGGTCTTTGTTGACTAGCATGTGGATCCTGGGGGTTTAATTTTTTGAAGTGTACCTGGAATATGATTTATATAAATGGGACCTACTAACATGCATTAGGATAGGATGAGTGAAGGCTGATTATTAAGGAAAATATGATGATGTTTCACTACTTTCTATTCTCCCAAACTTTTTGCAATATGAATTTCTACTGTTTACTAATTCATCCGAAAACTTACGGCACGTTTGGATGACATTGGAGGGCAAAACACATATAATTTAATGACCACATAGTACATAACTAATTAATCAATACAATGTTTGGTTGGACATTTTGTCACTCAAATTAGTACCTTAATCATCCTAATTATGTGTTTGGTAGTATGTATTATCTTACCAAAAGTATTTAAATTACCCAAAATGCCCTTAATTTCTCCCTCCCCAAAAGTAGTCATTATACCAATTTATTTGGTAAAGTCGAGGGCAAATCCGATAATTCCTAAGGTGATTGTGGTGAGATTAAATAATCAGAGGGGGGTAGGGTGTGATTATTAATATGGGCTCTTTAAGATAAATTAATCAAGATGACCCACTTATATAGGGCTGAGCACACTAATTATTTGTTATCCAAACACAATATTAAGCCATATTATATAATTAATATGGGCTCTTAAGGCCTTCCAAACGTGCTCTTAGATGAAAAGATTACCACTTTCTGATCTATTTCACAATCATACTTATGGAATTAATTTTTCAGATAACTGGTTATAGAGCCACTGTTTTTAGATTAGTTCAATTGAGATTCAGTCTAGTAAAATATCGCCCCCCACATATGTTGATCCGTTGGTCATTATATAAACATCCTTCTTTTGGTTTCAGATTAGGACTAATAGAGCATGTTATATTCTATACATCGCTTTGATTGAGTCATCATATAACGGGAATTCTACGGACTTTATATTCTTGAGTGCACCGACCAATGTGATTTCGTATTTAGATTAAGCAACAAATTCACAAACGAGCAAATAGTTAATTGTTTTGTATCGCTAGCATGCATATATAACAACAAATTCAGTGTTTTATTGATATTCCTTTTACGTTTTTTATCATTTCAGTTTCCGACTTAGTTTGTTATTTTACCAGCTTGTAAACTGTATGTAACTGCATGTAATCTCATTTTCATATTAAGCCGTTGGTGGCTGTGGAAATTCAATTAATTACAAAATTAATCTCAATTATTCTTTCTCAATTTCTTCTATCTTCTCCCTCGTGATTCTCTCTTTATCTTCTGCATAAATATATCAAAAAAAACTCTAAAATATTGCATTGCCATTTACATGGAACACTATCAAAAAACGAGTATCGTAAATTCACCTATACAAAATAGCGAGTTCATTACACACACTCAAGCAAAATTGATGATTACAATAGAAAGTTTTTCTTCAAGTAAATTGTTAATAGGATGATACACCGATTTGATATTATCCACTCATAGGTAGATCAAAATAAATTAAATGAATAAAGATAATTTTAATTCTGATTTTGGGGAATCAAATTGGAGGAAATGGTGGGCCAATTTAGCTTGTATTGGGCCAACAAGGTGATAGGGACTTACCCTTTGATAAGGATACAACTATCTGCACAACATAAAGTAGTTTGTGTTTTACGTGTATGGGGTTGGCTGCCCATAGTTTCATGATTTTAGCTTTAGAGTTGTTCCACCATTATCTGCTTCCACTTCTACTTCTAGAGGGAAAATTCAATGATGACTTTTTATGGGCTTTTGTGACCCCAACACTTTCACGGGATCTCAAATTATTCTCGTCCAAGTAGATTTTTATAATAATACTAGTTAATTGGCTCGTTGTTCGCATGGACGCATGAAGCACGGGGACATTTTTATTGTGATCTATAATTTTAACCAGACATTAGGTACAAAAGTAGAAGAATTAAAAACTGAAAGTATAGTTTAACAATTTACAGCGGGACCCAAAAGTATGACATAAGTTTTTTGTCCGACATTAGAAGAATAAGAAACTAAAAGGATTGTTCGATAGTTTACAACAGGATCCACATGTCAAAAACACCAAACCTTTAGGGTAGAACTGAAAGAATTAAAAACTAAAAGGACCGTTCGATAATTAACAGCAGAGCCCTTAAGTAAACAAGATAAAACATTTAGGGTAATACCGAAAGAATTTTTCAACAATTTCCAGTGGGACCCATAGGTAAACAACGTAAAATTTTTAGGGAAAAATTAAAAGAACTAAAAAACTAAAAGGACTAGTCGACAATTTACAATGGGGCCCAAAAGTGCGTAACGTAAATCTTTTACGCAAGTTTGGGAAAAATAAGAGCTCGAAGCACTATAATCCAATTTACAGTGGACCACCCCGCTATTAAGTGCGAATTAATTTTTGTATGCGGGTCATAACTGTTTAATATAAATGGACCCACAAGTTATTTATTACTACAAAACAAATCATGATATAGTAATTAATTGAACATAAGAGGACAAAATCGGAACAACGAAAATTGGACGACAACAAAATAGATTCTTATTATATAGTAGTAGAATAGATAGTAGATAGATAATTGTATCACGTGATTTTTTTTGTTGAGTATCATGTCATATTAAGATACGTCGTACATATGATTTAGTTGAACTCGTTTGCTTTGCTCAATAAAATCCAATTAGATATTAATAGTCGTAGATATACATTTATTTTGGTTTGCAGGTTTAATAAGGCGATTTATCTTATGTGAAGGTTTAAGTAACTATAAATTGGACAACCCCCCCTAATTAAAATAAAACATACAGATTTCGGGTGAGGCTCATGTCAAACCCTCGTTATTTTAATAAGATGTATACCATTTCAAGTATTCACAAAGATTTCAAAAATCAATTTTTTAATATTTACTCAAGCCAAGCATATGGCTCGTACATTAATTTCTCAAACATCGAAACAAATAATCACTAACATACAATACAACACATGCAACTATGTGTCATCTATACTACTGCGCAATATCTATACTATTATATAAAGAAAGGCAAACTATGACACCAAATTTTTGATTTCCGATTTTAACCTTATAATTTTAGTTCTAGAATAATACTTTATTATAAAGTTCCTAATCTAGCCTTAATTTAAAGTATAATAGTTAATTACAAAAATTATGGTGATTGAGGATTTAGTTTTCCAAAATTTAGAACTTTGTATATGAATTTTGTATCTTATATATCTAATCTTTATTCACCTAATTTATTTTTTTCAATATACAAATTAAAATTTATTTTATCACGCGGGAACCGCGTGCCAGCGTTTCTAGTATTATATATAAACATAAGTTCTAATCAAATATTACCATATTATTAGCACTAATTAACCATAAAGACCAAACAAAAAATGATCATTCGTGAACACTTGTTATTTGAGACATTAGATCAATGACTTGAAGTGCACAAGGAAAAATAATCTTAAAGAAAGACATACAAAAATCCCTTCAAATCTCGTCTCAACAACTCAACAACCAAACAAAGTACAAATCTTCAAACCAACAAAGTTCCACAATGCAACAAACACAAAACATGTTACTTTGTCACATTATATCAAACACTTGAACTTCATAAAAACAAGCTCTTAACTATCAAATATCTACATCCAAAAGTCCTTCAAAACTCTAATGGAAGAGTGTAAGAGTGGCTGCATGTGATACCCTTGAATCCCACGTTGAGCCATGACGTCTGCGAGTAGTCGAGGAGGCGGCAGTGGCAGTGACCACGTAGGCGTCGTGGGCTTCGTTCACACGCGCAACCCATTGTTGGGTAGGTGTTGCCATTGTGGATGCTTTGAGATTTTAGGGCTTTGCTTATGGGTGATTAAAGACAAACTACAAATGGTGGGTATGACTAATGGGTTTGTGTGATGAAAAAAGATACTAAAGGTAAAAATGTCATTACACACAAATAAGTGGCAAGATAAAAAAACTTGGGTGAATTAGTCCAAGCAAACATGATATTCTATGTTTTTGTTTGGCTTTATTTAGGGTGCTTATTTGTCAAACCATTCAACCCACTAATTATACACAAATATACTAGTAGAGGTGTTTTAATAGTCATACAACTAAAATATTTACAAGCAAACGAGTATGGTGGGGGTGATTTTGGTGGCCCAACAATAAATTGGGCTGGCCTGACACATTAACAGCACAAACGGGAAAGTGTTGACCAAGGCAGTTCGACATTTTCCGGATAATCGAACTCTCCCATTCGATTGTTATTGCCTTTTATAGAATGAGGTCCACATCCCGGGGTCTATAAATATCCAGAATCTCGAGATTCACATGAGATCATTCATTACTGTTCACCAACTCTGCAAGCATCAAATCAATCGTTCGATAGTTATTTCCGTTCGATCGAGTTGTTCCACTCTTCGACTATTATTCTATCAGCCTCCCCGTTCGAGAGTTATCAACACCAAATCTAGGACCGTTCAATTATCTTGGATTTCCACAGTTATTTCAGCACCAAACCGCCTCTATTTAATAGTTTTCATATTCGACTCTCAAGAGTTATTTTAGTCATATTAGGCTTATTTACTGTGTAATAAGTATTTCGAACAAAGCTAGTCGATTTCTTGTAATATATTAGCATAGTTCGATATATTTTAAGCATAATTGTACGTATTTCTATTATCTTGTAACCCTTACAGAATAAGACCAAACTATTGTCGTCGTTTGTGGGAACAACACGAGTTATGTCGCGCATGCAAGGATGTTTAGGGTAACCCAATCATATAGTGATGAGCAGAAAGTTCGAATGTTGAGATGCACCGCCTAGCAAGTGCGGGTACCTACAACTATGGCATGTGTGTCGTCGCCACCCCTGTTAATGTCTCCCATCCAACTCGTCAAAAGCCCCCCGTTCTCACAATTGAGGATCAACAAATGCCAAATCAGGATGCAACAGTAGCGCCGACTACTGCGGTACCACCAACTATAAAGGATGTGATAATGGAGATGGTTCGCACTGCGATAGCAGCCGCGTTATCAACCACACTACCTACAGTCGCGCCACCTTTAGATTATCATAGGGAAGTACCGCGGGCTCAAGCCTCCGCATTTCATTGTGATAAGGACAAGGGCAGGCAAGCCCCGGATAATGCAAGGGCAAGATCTGAGTCAGGCAAGGTGGAATCCCGAAGAGATCATGGAAGGGTGAGGTGCGAAGGTAGTCAAGTTGAGGTTGTGGGATCCAAGGCAGAGCACATAGAGATTGCCAAGAGGTTGGAAAGGTTGAACAAGGAGAAAGAAGATGTGCATCGCCGAATGGCGATGGTGTTAAAGCTACGCAAGAGCACTTCATTCAGTGCTGAGATAGAGGATGAAATACTAGTTCAAGGGGAAAAGATACCATATTAAAGACTTACGATGTGAATCAGTATATTTTGGAGCACATCTTCTACTTGGATGGACTGTTGTCCCTTTATGGATGCACCAACAACGTGCAAGCGCACGTATTTGTCACCACGTTGACAAGTGTGTATTTGAATTGGCTTTCCAGAATCTTGGTTGGACCATAGGAAGTTATGAGGAGTTAAGGAGGAGATTTGAGAGTCAGTTCTCTAGCCAGTAAAGAATTGCCATGGACCATTCGCATCTATACTCAGTTAAGCAGGGGTAGAAAGAGAACCTAAGAGAATTCGCGAGGAGGTTCAATTCAGAGCTTCTAAATACTAACAACCTGGAAGGGGAGATGGTGGTGAATATAATGTTCCATGCCACAAGAAACCGCACCTTTTTGGCCAAACTTCTAAAGACAAGGCCCAAAACCATTGAGAAGTAAAACGAAGTGGCCCACCAGGTGATACACCTTGAAGAAATGGTGGCAACAAAGGCCATAGACCATCCTTAGAGGAGTAAAACAAAGGAGGAGCGGAGTTGGAATAGGAACCAGAACTACATGCACATAAATTCATCTCCGGGGTGTAATACGTCCCTTAATGCAGATATTACGGCAGTTTACAGTGTGGCAAAGAGAAAGGGTTGGTTGGATGAACCAAAGAAGATGAAGGATTTTCCGGAAACAAGGTTATCAAACAGATACTGCAAGTACCATAAACAACATGGTCATCTCACTGAGGAATGTAAGGATTAAAGGACGAGATAGAGCAACTAATAGAGGAAGGGAAGTTGGCTGAATACGTGAGAGGCCTAAAGGACAAGGCAGATAGGGCGATTAGAGACCGATCAATGGCGTCTCGTAAGGATTAGCAGAAAGTGGTCGAGAGCACACACACTTACGACCACCCGCAGGTGATCGATAAGGAAGGGAATTATCCACATGATCTTGGGAGGTTTAATTAGGGCAAATTCTATGAATGGTCGTAAACGAGTAACAAGAGATTTGGATGCTGAAAGGTAAGTGGGTTTTACTCATCTTCTCAGGATCGAGGAAATGGCACCTGAGAAGATCACCTTTACTAAGTCATAATTGATGAGCCTCACCCCTTAGGCCATACAGGTGGGTAAGTTGGACTGTCCCCTAGTAATAACTGTTTATATTTCTTACTGCAGAGTCATGAAGATACTAATTGATAATGGAAGCTCCTCCAACGTTCTGCTCGCATCAACTTGGCAGCATATGGGGTTGGGAGATGACGAGGTAGAATCGGTGAGAACCCCACTACGAGTTTGGAGGATAAGAGGTGGTCCCACGGGGAAAAGTGACATTGCCAACTTCACTTGGCACTGCTACACAGAGAAGGACCATGATTGTCAACTACTTGGTCATGGATGAACCTTTTCCATACAACGCCATCCTTGGCAGGCCAATACTCAATGCCTTCAAATCCGTAGTGTCCACGTAGCTCCAGAAAATAAAGTTCCCCATTCATGCCGGCGTGGGCGAGGTGATAGGCAATCATCATGAACCATAGTTATGTTATGTGGCGACAGTGAAGACCCCTCCAAAGCAAGATGAAGCATCCCTAATTGCATTTGCGCTGAAAGAGATGGAGATGATTAATTGAGTTATATTATCTGCTTTTTAGTTTCTTTTCTTAGACCATCTAAACAATATTTCTATTCATTCTCTAAATTTCCCCATGTCTAAAGGGTTGGCATGTAAAACTTAATACCAAAACTACGGTGGCTTGAGTCTCGAGGCACCACTCGGGGAACATATGCAACTCAGCGTCACGCAGGGCTCAACCTTACCCTTATTTATATCAATATCCTTGTTTATGCAACGTTTGTTGTTGCTTGCTAAAACAAATGATAACTCGCTAGGTAAAACAACACAAGTTTTATAGCCCATAATCTCGAAGCACTTGAATGAAGATTGCAAGTTTCACCAAGGAAAGAGATGGACATTCGACCTGACGTGGTCAAATGCAAACCTAATATCTCATTAGAGAAGAGAGATGGACATTTGACCTGACACGGGCAAAAAAAAACATGATTTCTACGAGAGGAACAAAGATGGACATTTGACCCGACACAGGCAAATGCAAACTTAATATCTCACAAAGAACGGAGATGAGCCTTTAACCTGACACGGACAAATGCAAACCTAATATCTTCAAGAAGAATAGAGATGGACATTTGACCCAACCTGGTCAAATACAAAACTAATATCTCACAAGCAATGAACATGGACATTTTCCCCGACATGGGCAAATGCAAACTTGATATCTCCAAAAAGAACGGAGATGGACATTTGACCCCACACGGGCAAATGCAAACCTGATATCTCCAAAATCAACAAAGATGGATATTTGACTCGACATGGTCAAATGCAAACATGATATCTGATCAGAGAAGAGAAACGACCATCTAACTCAACATGGTCCTCTGCAAATCGAAGAAATTTTTCAGAGAGAAAGGATACACGACATACTGTATGTGGTCAAATGCCTACCTACAACTTCACAAGAAAGTGAAAGGGATAATCGACGTGACAATGTCCAATGCAAATCTAATTTATCATAACTATAAGGGCCACACACTCGCCCCGACCTAATAGGGAGCGAAACTAAGATTGCCACACTACAAGAGCATAAGTGCTACCTCGCACGGTCTAAGGCACTATAAATCAACACAAGTAGATCATGAGACAATAAAGGCATAATTAAGATATTTACCATTATTCCCCTTGAGCGCATACTCTCAAACGCACAAGAAGCAAAATATCCAAATAAACATAACATGAGAAAATAAAAGAGTTAAAGTCTCACAAATAAGGTAACACAACGCCGAATTCTAACCAAATTAGAAATCAAAAATTGTTCATACGTGCAACAACTATAGGGAAATAAAACTTCAGGCCCCAGTGTTGTCGTCAGAGCCGTCTTCCCCTTCTTCGCCTCCAACTGCTCTTCGGGCTCCTTAACACGTACTTCAAGCACCGACTTCTCGCCCTTTCGCTTAACGACATCTTTCTGGAATTTTTGGGTCTTATTCTGAGCAACCATGGTTGTTTCATGATCAACAACTACTTTGGCAGTGGCATCATTGGCACGACTAAGCGCCTTATCTCTTTCATCTTGCGTCACCTTCAGTGACTCAAGATTACTATCCTAAAACTCGACCCTCAGTCAATCGATGTTGACCTTTATTTTTCATGAGCATGCTCTAAGCCTTGCGCCATGGTATCAACGACACCACCTTGCTGAAAAAGGCAACATATCAACATTAGTCACATTCTGGATTAACCAAAAAATTTATATAAGTGCAGGTTCAGTGATATCATTACCAAGGCAACCATCAACAACAAAAGCCGCTTCAATTACACCCTCCCTTGAGTAGACGCGAGAAACCGCATGGCTATAGCAGAAAACAACATGCGCAATGCGGTAATCGCATCCTCCTCAAATTGAACAAACCCGCTGAAATGAACAAGCGGGCCGCCCACCATAGCCGCCCTTGAGCTCTCCCCCAAGGAAGGCATCGTACCTTGACTTGGAGCACCACCGGCACCCATCCACTGGCCCGACTCCCAATACGGGCCAGCACCCCTTGTCTCTAGCTCCACTAGTCTGCGACCTAGTCTTGTAAACCCGTTTCCTCTATGCCCCGGCAGCCGCCTCGGCATCACCATCTCCCCTAACATTTTTAGCAGTAGGTACGTCAAAACCCCCTAAGGTATCTTTGTCCGGATAAGGTAGCGTTCTCTTCCACCGGGGCTCGTGTCATCAAATAGGTCAACATGACCAGTGCCCTACCTGGCCGTCCTGGCCTGAAACTGTGCCTACAAAGTTTTCGCTTTAGCATTGCCCTGAGATTTCTTCTTCGGCAGTAGGGGAATTAAGATCGGCACATCCGTCTGACCCTCTCTAGCTTCTGTGGCCAACGCCTGACCCATGCGAGCGTGTCGACTCATGATATGAGATTCTGCATACACTAAAAAGATAATATCAATAACAAGCTTGTGAGAAGCATGTGACTATATACCTAACCTGACTCAAAGTCTATACCAATTGTTAACTTCCCGGTATACGAAACCGGAGACAGACGACCGACACTTAACATCTAGTCTGTAACTAACTTGGTTACGTCAAACTTATGGTTTGTCACGAGATTATCCCTAAAGGTGTTACCCCACATAGAGGTTCCCATGCCACGAGGAATTGTAATCCTCGACACTTCTACTGAGTCTTTCTCCAGAGACGAGAACTCACCTACCCAACTCTCTTGAATATAAAAATACCTCTTCTTTCAGTTTTTCCCATAGCCACTCCGCTCCCCGTATAGAAACTTGACCTTATTCAACGCCTTTACATGATAGAAACCTAACCCTTTTTGCCCGACCTCGAACAAAGACGAGAACTCATTAGGCCCGCATTGGATATTCATCCCCTTAACAACGAGGATGAACCCGATGATATGACCAATAAAGTTGGGGGTGAGCTATCTCGACACCAAACCTATGGTACAAAATATATCCTACACCTCCACCGGGATAGGAAATCTCAACCCATTAATCAACTACCCAACGAAGGCCGTGAGAAGCCCCAGGGGCAAAGTATTAACCCTCTGTTTTGTGGTTATGATGCATTTTTTGTAGTTATTTCCGATATGATAAGTCTCCCAATAATGTGCTCGACTATGCTGCACACAATGTAGTCGGTATACGACATATCAGCCAATTCGACCTCGTCGTTGGACTCATCCAGTTTCATCACCTCATTCCCATTCGATTCGATGTCAGCATAATTATCGGGTAACTCATAAACGGGCGCACCACCCAGCTCTTGTTGGGCATCATGCTCATAATTGTCCTCTGACATATCTCCCTCCCCTCCCCCTACTTGGGATAACGAGGCTTCACTAACCTGTTTTGCCCGTGAATCTCCAATATTTTGCTCTCTTGCCGACCCGTTTAACTCGGCGCCTGAATCATTACTCCAACCACTTCCAATGTCAGCCGAATTAGTCGTATTTTGTTATGATATTATGCCTACAAACTGAAAATAATACCAGAAACGAAACTGAGTATTGTAGCTCGACTCTACAGAGCAAACAAAAAATAATAAATGATTTCAACTTCAAAACCTCAAAAATAAAACCAAAGTACCTTCGAGATTTGAACCGAACGTACATACTTGAAAGAAATAAAATACAACTGCAAGGAACCAGATCACAAGTCAGAAAAGTTTGGGAAAAAACTTCTAAGTAAATTAGTTGAACAGTATAAGTATCAAAACTTCGGTTCGACACTTAACTATTGAACACTCACCTCTGGACGCAAGTTGGAAATGAGCCTCATCACTCATCTTTACACACACACACACACACACACACACACACACACACACACACACACACACATATATATATATATATATATATATATATATATATATATCAACACTTAGCTCACTATTACATGCCTCTAAGACACGAACCATACACTAAATAACCAAACTACTACGGTTCAACACTCCCCAGAAGTCTCGAATCCCTCACGATTTGACACTAACCAAAGAGTTAGTAACGATCGATTCACTCAAGATTCGAATCTCTCCAAAACCACTGAATAACATGGGATTCGATGCTGTACCAAACGGTCGAACCAAGCACTATTCAACTCTATCATAATTTCAAATAAAGTATGATATTATGTGCACTACGATGCCCAGATTTTTCATAAAATGAAGGGATCAAAGTCAACAATGGCTCCCAAACGATGAACATATTTTGAAGCTGAATACTATTATTTGGCATCCGATCATTCGGATAACGACTCCCAGATGGGAGGCATATTTTGAAGCTAAATATTACTATTTGGCACCCCAATCCTTCGAATAACGGCTCCCAAACATGGGGCATATTTTGAAGCTAAACCCTTTCTTAGTAGGAGCATCAACATAACATTCTTAAATATGGCACCCGCTCTTGGATCAAGACTGACGCCCAAATTGCGGAGGACTATATGATGGGGGTGATTTAGGCAACAAATTGGGCCGACCTGACCCATTAACAGCTAAAATAGGAAAGTGTTGAACCAAAGCAGCTTGGCACTTCTCGGACAATCGAACGCTCCCGTTTGATTGCTATAACCTTTTACATAACGTGGTCCACATTCTAAGATCTATAAATATCATTGATCCTGAGATTCACGTGATATCATTAATTACTGTTCACCGACTCTACAAGAATCAATCAACCGTTTGATAGTTATTTCTGTTCAAGAGTTTTTCTGTTCGATGGAGTTATACCACTGTTCCATTATTATTCTATCAGTTTCCCCGTTCGAGAGTTATCAGTGTTGAATCTAGGACCGTTCGATTGTCTTGGAATTCGATAGTTATTTCAACATCAAACCGCCTCTGTTCGATAGTTTCTAGATTCGACTCTCAGGGGTTATTTAAGTGAACTGCTTCGGATCTCAATGTTACCCCAACATTCAGGATCCAACATCAGAATAGTAGACCTTCTTTGCAGATTGGGATGAATATGATACTGATACTGAACCTTATCTTGCGTCCTACCTTGATGAATCTAACTTTGATTGTTTTTATGGCTCAGTGGATCTAGATGAAGATTATTTCTTTGAAGGTAAAATGTCCCAGGAGGAAATCATTGAAGACCTGAAGTCTATCTACCACAAACTGCTGCTTGAGAATCACAAACTCATCAAGAGCAACAAAAACTTGAAGGAAGAGATTGGATGCATGAAAGGAGATGCTGAAACTGTATGAAAAGACCTTGAAAAAATCAAAACTGAGCTGAAGGAGGTAAAGGTAAAATTAAACAAAGCTGAACAAACCATTGCCAAATGGAACTCTTCTACATCTAAGCTTGATGAGATGCTGAGTATGGGAAATCAAGGTAAAAGTGGTTTGGGCTATGTTGAAGAACCTCCCTCTGAAGATGTTGATTCTGCCTATTTAAAAGCTGGTTTTATCAAGGAAAGTAGTAGTGTGAGTAGTGAAATTCCTGTCAACACTGTGAAAAAACCTACTTTTATCTGTCAATATTATTTTCAACCTGGTCATATTAAGCCTTATTGCAAAAAATTCAGAAGTGTGATTGAGAAGAAAATAGGAATTAATAGTAGTACCAACGTTAGGAGAACCTCTGATTTGAATGTTATCCCAATATTAGGTTACAAAGATGAAGGACATAAAAGTAGAACTTGGATAGAAAAGATAAAAACTCCTAAGGTTAAAATTGTTTGCAATGTTGTCTTTTCTGCTGTTTACTCTAACCTCGCAGGTAAGTGGTATTTTGATAGTGGATGTTTAAGGCACATGACTGGAAACATTGACAACCTGAAAGATGTAATCCATTTGACTGTTGGAACAGTTACCTATGGAGGAGGCACTAAAGGAAAAATCATTGGAAAATGAGTATTGGATGTTGAAGGATTTCCACCACTCAAGGATGTGTTGTTGGTTGAAGGATTGAAAGTAAATTTAATTAGCATAAGTCAACTTTGTGATGATAACTTGCTAGTTACTTTTGATAAAAGTTCATGTGATGTGTTTAATAGTGACAATGTCTGTGTCATGAGAGGTAAAAGATTAAAGGATAACTGCCATCTTGCTCAAGATGAAGCTGAATGCTACCATGCCAAGGTAGATGAATCTGTCATGTGGCACAAGAAGTTAGGACATGTGCACTATAGAAATCTGGAGAAACTACAGAAGTTAGAGGCTGTGAGAGGATTTCCTAAGTTAACTAGCCCAGGTAAAATTGTTTGTGAAGACTGCCTGAAAGGTAAACAAACAAAAGCTGTTCATCCACCACTCCAGGTATAGAGTACTAACCTAGAACTAATAAGTGCTTTGATTTGCTACATATGGATCTCATGGGTCCTATTGAGGTTAGTAGCCTGAATGGTAAGAAGTATGCTTTTGTTATTGTTGATGATTTTTCAAGATATACCTGGATTAAGTTTTTGAAAGAAAAATCAGAGACATTCAACACATTCAAGATTTTGCATGCTAGTATTAAAAATATGTATGGCACTTCTATAGGAAGAATTAGGTATGACCATGTAAGCTTTGCTAATTTTTGTGAAACTAAAGGCATTTTCCATGAGTTCTCTGCACCTAAGACACCTCAGCAAAATGGGATTGCAAGAGGAAGAATAGAACACTTCAAGAGATGGCTAGAGTAATATTAAATTCTAGAAACCTATCTAAGAAACTCTGGGCTGAAGCTATGAATACTGCATGTCATATTAGTAATAGAGTTTATCTTAGACCTTGTACTACTATGACACCTTATGAAATCTTGAAGGGTTCAAAACCAATAGTAGCACACTTTCATGAATTTGGAATTAACTGCTATTTGCTAAAAGATAGAGACTATTTGAGCAAAATTGATCCCAAAAGTAAAAAGTGTATATTTATTGGATATTTTCCTAATAGTGCTGCTTTCAGGGTCTACAATCCAAGATTGCATACTGTTCAAGAATTAGTGAATGTCATTTTTGATGATTTAATTGTTTCTGCAGGTACTGAAGAAGTCATTGGTTCAGATGTTGCTCCAACATTGGACTCAACATTGAACACAGAAGCTGGAAATGCTGAACTGGAAACTGGAACAAATGATGACCTAACACCAGAAACTCCCAATGTTAGGCCAACATCTGTACTGTCAGATTCTGAAGATGAAACAGTTCCAGTAGCCAGAAGAGATCCTCCTGCTAGGATACAAAGAGATCATCCAGACACTCAAGTAATTGGACAAATTACTGAAAGAGTTAGAACACGCAATAAAGAAAGGGTTAATTACAAGGATATGGTTAAATTGTGTGTTTGTATGTCTTCTTCTTGTACTGTTGATAATGCATCTTGTTTTGTTTCCTCCATTGAACCTAAGAATGTAACTGAAGCTCTTAAGGATAGTTACTAGATTAATGCCATGCAAGAGGAACTCTTGCAATTCACCAAAAACAGAGTTTGGAATCTAGTGCCTAGGCCATCACATGTGAACGTAATAGGTACAAAATGGATTTTCAAAAATAAAACTGATGAGAATGGTGTAATTATGAGGAACAAAGCTAGGTTGGTTGCACAAGGTTATACTCAGGTAGAAGGTATAGATTTTGATGAGACTTTTGCTCCAGTAGCTAGGATAGAATCAATTAGATTACTTCTTGCTATTGCTTGATGTCTTAGGATTAAACTTTACCAAATGGAGGTTAAAGGTGCCTTTCCGAATGGTTTAATTGACAAAGAGGTTTATGTAGAACAACCTAAAGGCTTTGTTGATCCTAAACATCCTGACCATGTGTACAAACTTGAGAAGGCTTTGTATGGCTTAAAACAGGCTCCTAGAGCTTGGTATGAGAGGCTAACTGATTTTCTGTTAGGCTTAGGTTTCAATAGAGGAGATGGAGATAGAACATTGTTTGTCCTTAGAAAAAGCTCTGATATATGCATTGCTCAAATTTATGTGGATGATACTGTATTTGGCTCTACTAACAAGTCTACCTTAGACAAGTTTGTTGAGTCTATGACAGGAACATTTGAGATGATCATGATTGGTGAGCTCAACTACTTTCTGGGACTACAAGTTAAGCAGCTGGAGAATGGTATCTTCCTGAACCAGGAGAAGTATGCAAGGAATATGGTGAAGAGATTTGAGCTACAAGAGTCCAAGCCTTGCAAAACTCCTATGTCCTCTTCAGTGAAGATAACAAAAGATGGCACTGGCAGCAATGTTGACCCAACATTGTACCGATCCATGATTGGTAGATTGCTGTATCTCTCTGCCTCTAGACCAGATATCATGTTTTCAGTTTGTGTTTGTGCTAGGTACCAAGCTGAGCCAAAGCAATCTCACTTGGTTGCTGTGAAGAGGATTCTTAGATACATCTCTGGAACTTCACCTTTAGGCATTTGGTATTCTTATGACACTAACACTAACTTGGTTGGTTTCAGTGACTCTGACAGGGCAGGTGATGTGGATGACAAGAAATCCACTAGTGGAGGCTGTTTTTATTTGGGGAATAATTTGGTCTCGTGGTATAGCAAGAAGCCGAACTGTGTTTCACTATCAACAGCTGAATCAGAATATGTAGCTGCTGGCAGCTGTGTTACCCAACTTGTGTGGCTCAAGCACATGCTTTCAGATTATGGGCTAGATAGTGATACACTTCTCATGTTCTGTGACAATCTAAGTGCCATAAGTATCTCTAGGAATCCTTTCCAACATTGTAAAACTAAGCATATAGACATAAGGCTGCATTTCCTAAGAGTTATGGTAGAGGACAAAGTAATCAACATTGAACATATTGAGACAACAAATCAGCTTGCTGATATGTTTACAAAACCTTTAGATCGTGAGAGATTCTTCAGTTTGAGGAAATCTCTTGGCATAGGCAATAGTGTTGACATAACACCACTGTCTAGCACTGGTATATTGGTTGTGGTGTAGTAGGTATTCTGTTGTTTTCCTTTATTGAACATATTTTTTTGTGAGTCTCATTTCATCTTTGTTTTGTGAGTTTGCGTTTGAGTGGTTGAACTTTGTGATTAACAACTCTTTCTAGTTATCAGTTTCACATCTTTGTTTTGAAAAAGTAATAAAACTCTTCTGTGTGTCTGAGGTTGTGATAGCCTAACATATGGAGAAGCTAGGGTACACAAAGTTCACTATTTTGATGTCTAATCAGTTGTGTCTTATTCATATGAAAGGTGTACATGACATGTGGAGAAGCTGGGGTACATGATGTTAACAGCCTCAGTGTTACTCAGCTGTGCTTATTTACATGTTTCTATTTGTTTGGCCAAGGAAGACATGAGGGTGATCCTTTCTACTAGGATGTTTGAGGTTTAGATTTCTTACATTTAGTAGCACTGATCACTTGGTGATTCTCTTGAATGCAGGTTGGTAAACAAGTATGCATGAGGAATTGGGGTGTTGGGGTGCATGATAAATGAATTGCCAACATTCAAGGCCTTTGTACTTTCCTAACTTGTTGCTGTTAATGTTGTTACTAGGGTGTGTGGAGTTCAGGCTGCCCTCATTCAGTAGTGACATTAGCTTTGTGTTTAGCAACCTTTAGCTTTTGGTTCAGATGAGTTATGAAAATAATAAAGATTATAAAGAGATGTGTGCTGTTCTGGTTTGAGGAGTTTTTTCATATGTGTTTACCATCTACCTTTTTGACATTACATTGTTGCATTCATGTAGAACCGCATTGTTTTCTTTCTTATTGTTGAGTTGTGTCGGTCTAGGCTAAGGGGGAGTATAATTCATGTGTTGAGTCATACAATTTGGGTGACATACTGCAGATGACACACTTTTCTGTGACTTTCTATGCTGTGGAAGTGAATTTCTCCTTGAATTCATAACTGCTTATCTCTATGTGTTTCTTGTTATCTATGTTACTTACTCATGATCTTGATCTGAACAATATGTCTGAGGTACTCACTTGCTATATTGGTTAAGGTTCAGATGTATTTTTGGATGTATCTCAAGCTCTCACATGAATTTGCCTTGGTGAAGCCTGTACCTCCACCTTCTGGTTTGAATGTTATTGAATGTTATCCCAACATTGTGCACTGCCGCAGGCCAACATTGAAAACAGGAACTTATAAGTTTTCGAATTTTTGAAAACCGCTCTGGTTACCTGTTACTTAAAAATCAAAGCTTGTGCGCAAGAAAACATAGTGGGAATATTTTATTTGATTCAAATTAAGTAACTGCCCACTAACATTCACTCTCTCTCCACTATTCACGATTATATTAGGAATTAAAGCCCTAATTTCCTTATTTGTGATTACAATTTCCTATTTGTACTTACTCTGCAAAATTACTCTCTACTCTCAAAATTCACTCGATTTTTCTCTGCAATTTCTCTCAAATCTCTCTTACTAACAATGGCAAGCAAGTCGCCCATGCAAACTCTTGCAGATGTTTCTTTGAGCAGTGAACCCATGGCTGCACGCAACGGGGTGCTGCTACAAAACCAGATGATGCTCCAGTTGTTGCTAAAAGGAAGGCGACCCCCTACGTGCGACGAGGAAAAAAGTCTAAACAGGGAGAATCGACTTCTATTGTGGAGCCAACTGCTAAGTCAACCGCACCAATCAACAATGAACCTAAAATTGAGGTAAACACGGCTGAGCCCAACCCTGAAATTGATGCTGATATAACTGTTGAGGGGGAGGGTAGTGGACCTATTGATAAATATGTGGAGAAATCCGTGGATAAGTCTGTGGATAAAACGTTGAGGAAGTGGATTAGGGCTCAATAGAAAAGAGCAAAGGTACTGGGGAGAAGTTGAGAACTATGTCTGAGACTGCTAAGAAATGTGCTGAGGCTAGGAAAAGACAAGTTGAGAGATTATCTAGGAAGAGGGCTGCTGAAGCCGAGGAAAAGGCTGAGGAAGAGAGAAAGTCTGCTGCTGCTGCTGCTGAGAGAAAGAGGAAAGGAAAGCAAGTGATGGAAGAGGAAATAGAGGTGGTGGATGTTGAAGATGAAGTGGAAGAGGAGGAAAAAGAAGAGAAAAAGACTGAGGAAGAGCAGGATGTTGCTGCTGATGTTGCTGTTGATGTTAAGGCAACATCAGGAACAGAAGAGTACACTGATGGGTTGTATGTGATCTACCCTGAGGATGAGGAAGACTACTTTTCTCCCTATTATCTTACCCAAGAGTTGGATAAGAAGTGGGATTCCTTCAAGAGAAGGGAGATTCACACTGAAAGAGCTGTAGAGATGGCCAGCTTCAAGGAACAAAAGGTGATGGACTTGCTTGAGGCAAGAGGGTTGCAACAATCAGTGATGGAGTTGAGTGACTATGCTCCTGAGATTGTCATGGAGTTTGCTGGAACTCCAGTGCCTATATCCAAATAGGAAGATTGCATGGTCATAACCTCTACTTTTGTGGATCTGCTGAACTGGTATAAGGGGAAAATTGCTGATACTCGGAGGGATATTGAGAAAAGGAAGGAGCATCTCAAAGAACTGGAGGACATGTTGAAAATTTTGGAGAAACTCCCTTCTTCACAAAAAAGGGGAGAATAGTTCCAAGTTTTTTTTTTTTTTTTATTTTTTTATTTTAGTCTTCTAGTTTATGTTTTGCTTCTTATGAACTGCTGATATGTTTGTGTTGCTGGTACATTTATCTCTACTTGGTTTGTTTTGATCAAGGGATATGTCCTTGATATCTAGCTATGGCCTGTAACTCTAAGTACTACTACTGTTGAACTGCTCTAACTGCTTTTTTTTATGAAAGCACATTTTGAACTGCTTGTCTGGTTAACCTTTTATGCAGAAAATTCACTGGTTTCAATGTTGAGGCAACATTGATGAATGTTGGGGTCTGAACATCTTTTGATGTAGTGATTACTTAATACTTGTCTTTGCTAATTTAACTTTGGATATGTTATCTTGTATTGAGGGGGAGCAGTTTAGTAGTTTAATGTGTTTCTTGTTGATTCTAACTTTCTGGATATAGGACTTGATTGGCACATGTATTGGTTTTGTGAAGAAAGGTAAAAAGGGGGAGATTGAAAGTGCAGGGTTTTCTGGAATCAATGTTATACGATGTTGGGACAACATTGAGAATAACATTGAAACCAGAGAGCCTGTACGAAAACTGTTCTTTAGTTGCCAAATTTAAGTTTTGCCTTTATTCACTTATTAATCAAGTTCCACGGTTTAAGTTGTTTATGTTTATGTCCAGGAAAGTATATTAATCATAAGGAAGAGCTATGGATGATTCCTTACTTGAAGTTTCCATAATTCAAGCTAAGTTGAATAAGTCAACTCAACACGCTTTCAAAAGAAGGAAACAAATTGGATTCTCTGCAACTTTGATTCTTTCCAGGATTACTCCGATTTGAAGAAGATGTGTTACCTTGTTAGATCAGTAATAAAGGAAACACATATTCAAGAAAGATATCGAGTTCACAAAGAAGCCAAAATTCAACAAGGAAACAACTAGAGTTACCAAAACTGTGAACAACACATCTTGGCGTGCATATTTCAAGAAATCTATAAAAGATGTGAAGTTCATCAAGATAAAGATAAGACAATCGTTCAAAATAATCTGAGAGATTTATCATACTTTGTATTGTCTTCGTCTTGCTTTTGCAAAGTTTTTGTATCAACTATTTATGTCTAGTTCATAGAAGTTAAGTAGTTCGTACTTGTGTGCTTCGTTGAGTCCGATCAACAAAGAGCGTGCGTGAATTGTTGTGAGGAACACTTTTGTTAAAACCTTTATGGTTATTTGGCCTAAGGCTTGGAAGTTTTTAATAATATTGAAAACTTCTTAAAATTATATCTTCTTGCTTTTAAATTCCGCTGCACATTATTTTTTTCAAGAAGATCACAATAGAGTTAAGGCAATTCCAGCTTAACTCTCAAAGTTGTTGTGTCAATCTACGATCCAAAAATTTCACTTTTCAAGTAAGAGTAGTTAGAGTATGAGCTAGATCTAGAATAACATATCTGTAACTAAGACATCTGGAGAGTTATTAAACACATATATCATTTAGACATGTACAAGAGTATGAGAGCTAACTAACAGAAAAAACACACACATAAGGTAAGAAGTTGGAATTGAAAGAGATAATCCAATTCCAAGTCATAATAAGGAACGATTAAGTGTGTCACCTAAAACCAAATAACCCAAAGTGTATGCCTCAACACATAAAAACAAATTGCATACTCCCCCTTAAGCCTAAACTGACACAAACACTGAAAAGGAATGAATGCAGGCCTAAGTGAAATGCAGAGTGTCAGGTCAACTTGGCATTAGTAAGTGTTGGCCCAATACTAATAGATAACTAGAAATCAATTCACTTCATTTTGACAGTTTAAGAAACTCATTGAAATTTACGGGGTTTCTTTCTTTTTTTAACATTTTCTCTCTTGAATATACATATGAAGGTTTTATAAAAGGATAGTGAATCACCTGAATCCAAGTTGTAGCACGACCCCATACATCCCAGTTTTAACACTATAAATGCAAATGCACATGCAAGTACATATGCCTAAATGAAGGAAATACAAGACCCCATCACCCCAATACCTAATGCATACTTGTTTACTGTAAAACATAAAAGGTTTTTATCGCCAAGTGAGCAGTAATACTAAATGCAGACAGTACAAAATCCCAAACACCACAACATTAAACCTCACCATCATACGACCCTTTTGCAAAAATCATTAACCATGTGATTAAGTTACAAGTTAATATCATTATAACAGTGAAGTCCATGTAACCCGACTTCTTCACATGTAATGTGGAAAAAAATTGAAACTAGTCATTTATTGTGTCCTAGTTACAATTTTCGTCCTTTATTGTGTATTAGTTTTTTTTTTGGTTCTTTATTGTGTATTTCGTTACGATTTTGGCCCTCCAGAAGAAAACTGAGTTGAAAATGTCACATGGGAGCACTTGCCGGCCAAAATTTAGTATTTTTTAATTTCCACATGTGGAAACGCCAGTTTCATTTTTTAAAATTTTTACTTATTTTAAATTTTGACCCATCAGACCCGATTTGGCCGGGTTGTCCAGATCAGACGGGTCCCAATTTAAAATAAAAATAAATAAAAATTGGTGTTCCAACATGCGAATTTGCTTGTGGAAAATTGCAAATAACTGAATTTAGGGCGGCACGTGCTCCTACGTGACATTTTCGACTGAGATTTCATCCGGAGGACCAAGATCGTAATGAAAGACACAATAAATGACCAAAAAAAAAGATACAATGAAGGACGAAAACTGCAACTAGGACACAATAAATGACCAATTTCGATTTTTCCCCATGTAATGTAGTACCTACCTATGGATAAGACACAACTGAATATCATCGTAGCAGTAAACTCCGTGCACCCTAGCTTATCCATAAACATGTAAACAAGCTCAAACAAAAGAGAGTTTCAATTAAGCTCAAACAAACATTATAAAGGAACTTTCAAACATATGTTATCTCAAAGAGTCAAGTGTTCCACATACTGAACCAAAATTGGCACAACACGAATGAAGACAAATAATTAAAGAAGACAAAAAAACAAAAAAAATCTAATGCAATCCTACACACCACAACCAGTATACTTTGTTAGCCAGTGGTGTTATGGCAACACCGAATCACATAACACTTATGCTGAGAGCCTTCCTCAAACTGAAGGACCTCTCGCTATTTAAAGGCTTTGTAAGCATGTCATCTAGCTGATGTTTGGACTCTATGTGATCGAAGTTTATCAATTTATCCTCTACTAGACCTCTCAAGAAATGATGCCTTATACATATATATATATATATATGCTTTGTTCTAGAATGCTGCACCAGGTTTCTTGAAATACTTATGGCACTAAGGTTGTCACACAACATTAGAAGGGTATCACTCTCTAGCCTATAATCATGCAACATGTGTGTAAGCTATATAAGTTGGGTAACACAGATGCTAGTTGCTACATATTTAGACTCAACAATTGAAAGTAACACACAATTATGTCTGTTGATATACCAAGAAACAAAATTATTTTCTAAAATAAAAACAACTTCCATTTGTGGATTTTCATCATTTAAATCTCCAGCCCAATTAGAATCACTAAAACTAAAAGGGTTTGTCGTTGTGTCATGTGTATACCGTATGCCTAAGTCTGCAGTACCAGATATAAACTTAAGAATTCCATTCATTGAGGTTAAATGAGAAGCTTTAGGTTCAACCTGATACCTGACACAAACATAAATCGAGTATATAATGTCAGGGCGGGTAGCTAATAGATATAATAAGCTCTCAATCATGGGTATGCACATTGTTGATTCAACACTATCTCTTGTGCTATACTTCTCAATCTTCAAGGTAGAAGACATTGCAGACTTGTTTTTATAGACTCCTTCAATCCAAATCTACTCACCAAGTCTCTTGCATATTTCTCTTAGCTTAGGAACACCTCATCCTCACTTTGTTTCTCTTGCAAACACAAGAAGAAATTCAACTCACCAATCAAGCTCATCTCAAATGTACTTGTCATAGCCTCGACAAACTTGGCTAAAGAAGACGTGTTAGTAGAACCAATGTCAGATATGTGAGCTACACAGATACCAAAACATGTGGCGTACATGCAAACACTCAACGTTACCAGATCTATGTTATTTAGCTTTTCTTATCTGCGTGTTTTCATGACATCAGAGATTTGATTTAAAACCTAAGATGCATGCCAATTCATCTGAATCCTAGCAGGTGTATCCCTCCTGACATCTATACCTTGAACCTCTTCATTGTTTGAGTCTAACTGTCGGTGTACGCATAATACCAACTTTTGGTCTAGGTTCAAGTTCTACAGGTGGTGTTAGGATAACACTATCCAGAGTCGGTGTTGGCCTAGCAGACTTGGCACAACATCCTCTAGCTCACCAGCTACACTTGGCAAATCATCAAAACCACATTTATAGATTCTTGAATAATATTCAATCTAGGATTAAACACTCTAATACCAGTATTGTTCAAATAATTGCCAACATAAATACAATTTTCACTTTTTGGATCAAATTTGCTCACAAAACCTCTATCATTTAAAATGTAACAAACACATCCAAATTCATGAAAATGACCAAGATAAGGTTTCTTATTTTTCAACATCTCATAAGGATTCATGGGTATAGATAATTTTTGAAGATTTTCATTAAACACACATAAGTCTAAAAATGACATATTTTCAGAATCTCTACCATGATTTGACCAAGTTTTACCATCAGAAGCACCATGTAAGTTATCAATACTAGCATGCAATGTTATGAAGATATAAAATGCTTCTAATTTTTCTGTAAAAGATTTGGTCAAAGTATATCCAGAAAAATATTTCATAATCTTACAATCGTATCGTTTACCCCCAACACACTTACTTCAATAGCACCCAAGAGATCCATATGAAGTTGTTGTGAACAATTAGAGGTACCTATAGCATGTTCATGCACTTGGATTAGATTATGAGAAACTTTGGTCTTCTTAACTTTCAAGCAATAATCGCAAAATAACTTACTAAAACTCGAGAGATTGAGAATCCCTCTCACAGTTTCAAGTTTCAACACAATGTTCAGATTCTTGTATTGCATGTGTCCAAGTCTTTTGTTCTGGACGACTGATTTGTACACCATTATTTGAGAGAAAGACACTTAATTCCTCACCAAGTAGTAGTTGTTTTCTTCAAACCTTGTATCTGTCATAACACACACATTTACATTGTAAGATACTTCACAATAATCTTTATTATACCTTACCAATAAGTCATCATCACACAATTGACTTATGCTTATAAGATTTTCATGCAATCCATCCATCAAAAACGTATTCTTCAATGGTGGGAATCCATCAACATTCAACACAACTTTGCCAATGATCGTTCCTCTACTTCCACCTCCATAGGTGATAGTTCCAGTGGTTAGTGGTGCACGGTCCTTCAAAATAGATTTGTATCTAGTCATATGGCTCGAGCATTCACTATCAAAGTACCACTTACCTACAAGGTTAGTATGCATAACAGAAAAGACAAGATTGCATATAATCTTGATTTTAGGTTCCCAAAGTCTATTGTTACTCATTCTTCTATTTCGTTTAGTAGTGTTAGGACCGAGTGCTGAGACAACACTAGATTTTGGTGTTAGCTTAATAGTAGTAACAACACTGTCAGAATCTAAGTCTTGTTCATCAGTCACTATTTTCTTACCAAGAGTTTTAATAAATTTAAAGAAATAAATTTAAGATGTCCTGGTCGAAAACAATATTTACAAATATAGGTCATTTCTTTAGGTTTTCTAAGAATCCCTTTTCTCGTACAAAATCAGAAACAATGGGATTAACATAAGTATAAGAGTGAGTAACTTGATTTTGAAATCCTAAACCATCACTACCATCATTGCCCAAGCATACAACTTCATCAAGTTTAGAAGTACATGTATTCCATTTCGTGATGGTTTGGCAATTTCTGCCTTAGAAGCATCTTGTATGGTCATGCGTACCTCCAATTTGAGTAATAGTAGCCTTTAAGCGTTCATTCTCTTCAATAAAAGCCTTCTCATTTCTACTAAACTTGTTTGTCTCCTTGAGCAGGCCTTGGTATATGATCTTTGGTTCTTCAAGAAACTCTTTTTGACTTAATTCACCTTCAAAGAAGTAATCATATTCTAAATTTATAGAACCATTAGAACAATCAAAGTTAGCATGATTATTAGACTCATAAAATTTAGCAATTAAACGTTTAGAATCAGAAACATTAGTCTCACTATCCCAATCAACAAAGAAGATCTGTTGGACTGGTGTTGTTGTCTGAGTGTGGGGCAATCACTGGATCTTAGTGTTGGCTTGACACTCTGTCCTAACGTGGTTAGTCCAGTCTATATTTGCAATCAACACTGCTATCTGAACTTCTTCAATTGCTAGCTACTATCCATCAACACTTTCTACAAAACCCGTCTCATCAGAATCTTCTAAACAATGCTAATTAGCACATCCCTTTTTCTAAGGGTGTTGACACATTCATAAGATAAATTGTTGTCGCCTTTACATTCATAACATCATACTTTCATGAGTTGTTAAACATCTTGAGGTGGTTAACTACTACTAGAAGCTTACTTTTATTTATCATTGAGACAAATCTTGTTAAATTTCTTGACCACAACATTATAAAGAGCATTATTTTCTTCTTCATCTTCTATGACCTCTTCTTTAGGCTCATAAGTTTTTACCTGTATTGTTAGACCTTTTCCTTTACACATAGGTTCTAGATTCACCTCATAGTTCTTGAGAGAGCTAAGTAAGTTTTGAAGATCTAACGTGGCAAGATTTCTAGCTTCTTCCAAGGCAACCAGTTTCATCTCAATGTTTTTTATATCAAGATTTCTTATAGCTTTATACACCAGAATATTAGGCAATGGATCCTTAAGTTTTGAATTTTATTAGCAAGATTCATGAGTTTCTCAAATTAAGATGTAATACTCTCATTGTCACCCATTTTTAAGTTTTCAAATTTCTGAAAAGAAATATGAAGTTTAGTTTATTTTTTACTTAAATCACCTTCACAATGATTTTGTAAAAAGTCCCCAGCTTGTTTTGCCACTGGACAATTTTAAATTAACCTCATCATTGTCCTCATCTGAAGCACGCATACAATTTGAGTAGCCATCGATCAAAGACCTCTCAACACGTCAATCAATTGATTTAATGTGTAATCTGATTCTAATCTTCCACTAAGCACATTTGGATCCATCCAAGATAGGTAGCATGTTATTGTTCGGATTCGCGTTTTTCATCCTTAGTACCAAATCCAAACACTAGGAGAATCGGTGCTTGACTCTGAAGCCAATTGAAATTGTATGGATTGGGACTTAGTACTTAAACGCTAATGTTACACTAACACTCACGTAGTGTTATTCTAACACCAACTTTACCAGAATGATAAAATACATCAGAATAAAAAGAACATAAGTAGATATTAATTTTAAGCAGATTATAACAATATAATCTGTCAAGCTTTAGGCAGAATAACCACTATTGAATAATAATCGTACAAAAAGTATCTTAACTATTCCAAGCTCCTCACTAAGAGCACTTAAGAAAATCAACCAAGTGGTTAAAGGATTTCGCTCCTTACAAGTTTAGCTTCTCAATTCTACTAACAACTTAGACTTAATTTGCTAAATAAAAACTCGAAAAAGCAAAACAAAGACACTTGACTATAATAATTTCCTCACTAGGTATTTTTGCTCTGGTCTTCGTGCCTTTTTTTCGATATCCAAGATGTGTATTTATAATATATTGTTCCTTGAACTCCAAGACATGTCGTGCACGTTTTTGATCTCCTAGATCATCACTGATTTCGTTCTTGAGCATGTCTTCTTCAATAAGGAATTTTTTTCTAGTCCAACTAGTGGAAAGAGTCTTTGACCATTTTGAAGTCTTCTATAGAAAGAATCTTACTCAGTCTTGAAGTCTTCTATGGAAAGAATCCATCACTTGGAAATCTTCTTTCCTTCTTTACAGTTCACATGGCTTTCACTTTCCCTCTTTATCAACATCACACATCAAAAACGATTCTATTACCTTTATGTATTGACGTAGTTGACATCGTTGACGTAGCTTCTATTACCTTTATGTATTGACGTAGCTTCTATTACCTTTATGTATTGACGTAGTTGACATCGTATCACAAACGATTCTTGTTATACCTTGTGAGGTATCTATGACAATAGGTTGAGTACGCCCTACGGCATAAATACCATGCAAGTTGTACCATGAGAGGTAAATGATTTGGATACCGCGCAAGGTATGTTTCACTATACCATAATTAAGTAGTTTCTAGCTGAAGCTATTGTAGAGTGTAACTTCAAGTATTGTTACACCTTACGGGTGGTTTTGAGCTAACGACCGCACAGAGTCTCAGTATGATAATGTTGAGCCTGATACAGTTGCCGAGATTCTAAAGAAAAAAAGTCTCGTGTTGATTGGCGTGGCGCGTGCGCCGCAGTGTCCAAAGTGAGAGTAGGAGTGGTTGTTAGAGTATTCTTTATCTTTCCTGTAGGATAAGAGATATCATTTAATGTTTGATGTATTTTCTAACTTTTCCTGTAGGCGAATCTTCTGATAGTAAAATGCTTGAAGTCAAGCAAGGTTGCAGCGAGAGCGAAAATCATATGAAACATCATTTGGAAAAGTTAAAGCCCGTAATGACGAACTATAGGCTCCCAAGGCCAACGTTTGTAAAAGACGGTTTACGTCTATATCACTTATAGGTCCAAGGAGAGATGTCAACATTCTCTCCCATGTAACTTAAACATGCGATTTGTCAATCTTAAAGAGGATAAGATAGGTAATGAGCGAGAATTCATCGTAAGGAAGGCTTTAGGCTATAGTGATTGTAAAAATGATGAATGCGATGATGGATGCAGAGAAGTCTCTTTACATTCTTAGGTCTGCGCCTAGTGCTTATTAGATCGCTTGCTTGTGCTACTAAGGGGTGTAGGTTGGTCACCCTTTGAAAGAGTTGTATACTTTTTACGCTGATGTATAACATAGCATATTATGCTTATAGGAATGACCTTTTGGCTAACACTTCTTGTGCTTTGGAGCAATTTTATTTAATCAATGTATCCTCATTTATTTGAACAGTAGTTGTTCATTTTGAACCTTGCATTATATATTTTATAGTCGTAGTAGTATTATTGGAGATCTCACTAGCGATGAGAATTTACTGTTGGTGCTGGCTTCATTAAGAAATTGACAATACCTCAAAAGGTAAAGTCATATCATACCACCCAGAGTAGATTGCTTTTGAATTTATTGACCAATATGGGTAAGATGTTAACCCTCATAGTGGATGTACATGTTGTAATCATCTGCAACATGTTTTAGAACTTGGTCTTTTTCTTGACTCGCGTCTCGCACGCGATAATGAACGTGTTTGACGTTGTAAGATTAGTCATAGTATGATGACGGATGTAACGCTACTGCCATAAAATTATGGTATGAATAATTTATTCAGTTAATCGTTATTGCGTTGTTTTTGAGCTTCTAGCGGTATTCTGCCATTATATAGGTGTTATCTTCCGTTTATTATAATTATACAGAGTAGGCATCTAGCTAATTGCTTGACTATTGCATCCTCGAGCCAGATTTACAGGAGGTATTTAGCGACGATTATGCGCCCTTGAGAGGTGGGGTCTCATTTAGGTTCTTCATTGCGCCTTAAGAGGCGAGGTACCACATAGGTACTTGTTTTTGTGTCGTATGAGGCGGGTTATCGCGTGGGCACTTGACGTTGTAATCTGGTTCATCTTTGTTAATCTTTTTTCTGGATTAATACAAGCACGTCATCTCATATTTGTGCATGAATTTTTGCGATTCGCATTGTGTCTCAAAGTAAGTTATTTATTTATAATATTTAAAGAAATACTATATAAGGGATCATGTATTTGATTTGTTGTCATTTCAGTTAAGGTACCTCGTAGGTACATGTTTTGTTGCCGTTTTAGGTAGGGTACCTCGTAGGTACACATGTCTCTGCTATTATAGGCATGAAATTGTGTAGGTAGACATTGCTCTACCATTTTTGGCATGTTACCGTGTAGGTATATATGACTCTTGCCATTTCTAGCATATTTCTGTAATTGTACATGTTACTCTTGTCATTTCGGGCATATTTCCGTATAGGTAGTTGTTACTCTACCATTTCTGGCATTTTACCATATAGGTAGATGTTCCTCTGGCATTTTTAGCATTTTACCTCATAGGTAGATGTGGCTCTGCTATTTCTTGCATGTCTTGTTTGTGTTGTCAAAATTGTTCGTTTCCTCGTTTGAATTCATGAATAAAAAGAGGTTTCAGAGTCTATTTATATATTTTATGTCATATCCTATAGGATAGTAAATAAACAAATTACATGTTAAGGTATTCCTCTGTCGTATCCCGTAGGCTAGGAGATACGTCCACCGTATAAGTAGTCAAGATGGCGTAACCTCTATTGTTGTATCACCGTATCCACCACTAAGGTATGTGGATATTCGTCGTTGTAAGCGATAAGTCCAGAGGGTGAGACCTCGTGTGTTGTATCATCGTTTTTACCACGAGAGTATATGGACAGTTGCCTTTTCAAGCGATATATCCTAAGGGCGATACCTCTTTGCTGTTGTTTCAGTATATCTACCGCGAGGGTATAAGGACAGTCGCAATTGTAAGCGATATGTCTTGAGGGCGAGACCTCTTCGCTGTTGTATCAGTGTATCTACCGCGAGGGTATATGGACAATCGCCTTTTCAAGCGATATGTCCTGAGGGCGAGACCTCTTTGCTGTTGTGTCAGCATATTTACCGCGATGGTATATGGACAGTCGCCTTTTCAAGCGATATATTCTAAGGGCGAAACCTCTATGCTGTTGTACCAACATTTTTCTCTTTATCCTCCTTATCTCGATGGATGGGGGATCTTCTTTTTATCCTCCTTATCTCGATGGATGGGGGATCTTCTTTTTATCCTCCTTATCTCTATGGATAGAGAATCCTCTTTTCTTTTATTTGTCCTCCTTATCTCGATGGATATGGGATCTTCTTCTCCTCGTTTTGTTGACGGAGGATGTCTGCGTTCCTATAATTTAAAGGGATAACAATATATGCAAGGATATAGCAATATAAAACTTTAGATACATAACAGCCAAGAAACAGATAGCATCCGATCTGCCTACCTTTAGTATATGAGATACTTTTACTCTTTAGGGATATTTCTGTCGTATCCCGTAGGATATGTTTGCTCCTGCAATCAGTCTATTACAATGAAAGAGATAGATATATAGCATTTGTAAGATAAAGATTAATAATAAATAGCGGCCGAAAATCTGGTAAAACCCAGTTTGCCTAATATGGAGGAAAGGCGATTTAGGTAAATATAAATTATTCCAACATAATTAAAAGCAGAACTTAATATGCCCAAGTGATTCATGTGCAATCACCCCGTCTGGAAAACATCGAATATGGGCGATGTCGAATCCAAGATAATATCGAATCTTGGATTATATCGAATTTGAGTGATATCGAATATGGGATAACATCGAATCTGAGATTGTATCGAATCAGGAATTATATCGAATCTGGGATTATATCGAATTTAGATTTATATCGAATCTGGTATTATATCGAATATGGGATTATATCAGAGATACGAGATATCGAGTGTATACGTATATCGGGTAAGTTATGATATGGGGTATGATATCGGGCTTAAGAGATGTCGAAGATAGTCTCCATATCAGGAATGACGTATATCGAAGGTAGATGTTTATATCGAAGGTAAGCTCGATACCACAAATAGGCTCGATATCAAAAATTGGCTCGATACCAAAAATAGGCTCGACATCGAAGGTAGGCTCGACATAAAAAAGGCTCGATAACAAAAATAGGCTCGACATCAAAAATGGACTCAATATCAAAAATAGGCTCGACATCAAAAATAGGCTCGATATCGAAAATAGGCTCGACATCGAAAAAATATTTCGATATCAAAACATATGCTCGGTATGTAGGTGAATCAACATAACTTAATTAATTGTCGAATATGCATGCTTGGTTGTTGTTGTTGTTGTTGTATGACTTACCTTGATTGGCAGCACTGGGGTATTGGGTGGTCGATATGCTCCAGGGTTTTGATGAATGTGGGTCAGCCAAGAATCGTAAGAATGAGCTTCATGTACGACATAGGTCCGATGGCGCTCCAATTTTCCATTGTTCTTGATGAACTTGATTGAGTTTTAAAGTTGCGTGCCTGTTTTTAAGTACATTTCAGTGAGTTCCCACAGACGGCGTCAATGATTTGGTGCTTTATCGTCCGCTGGCTTGGCAGGCTGACAAAACACCCCACATCATGCTGGTTCTAGGCGACACTGAAACCAACTTTGTCCTTTTGCACACATGTACTCCAAGTAACGTGGTAAGGGGACAAATGGATCTTTGATAATTTCGGACTGGACTCGGGTTATCCCAATCTGCTTATGTAACCACTTGAGGGAATCAAGCCGAACGTAGTTCATTTACCTATTCTGATGACCGAGCACTAATTGGGCTATGTGATTCACTTGTTTCTACATTGTGCGGCTTCACAGTTTTGACCATATCTCTTTGTAGCAAGGTTCAAACCTCGATCCGCTTCTTGATATGGAAAGTAGACTCCCTTAGCTTTCCAAGGATATAAGGTACATGTGTGGAAAACGTGTCAAATGTCCTCTATATCGAATATCATGTCAGGTCTGCTGCATGTCGAATGTGATGTGGAATGTGACGTCGAAGATGATATCGAGGATGACGTCGAATCTCTTCTATGTCTAGGCTGAATTCATATCGAGGATGATGTCGGAATGGATATCGAGTATGATGCCTGGATGGGTATCTGTGATATATATCGAGGGTATATATCGGGTTGTATGTCGGGTGCTACATTGGGTGTAATATCGGGTGTCATATCGGGTATACTCGATATCAGATGTACAGTGTGCGTAATAATTAAAGCTTACTTTGATTAGGAGAGCCGATATATTTATAAACTTCAGGATGCAGGGACCGCACACGTGATCTTTACTATATCGACTCTTGTATTCGATATCCACATCGGGTGCCATTCCCGATATAGATCAGCATGGGCCTAGCTCATTGGCCAGTCCAATACAGGAATTACCCATATCACGGAGCACCAATTATTTTGTCTTCTGGCGTTTCTCTCCTTTGTAGTCGTGCTAAAAGTGGCCATTTGCCACATTGGCATTGCAATAGTGAGGAATTCGAGGTAAATGTCGACATTTTATGAAATTAGGATTTCTTTGATTTCACGAATTGAGGGCACAAATAAAACTCAATTGGGTTCGATTTGACGTGTTCGTTGAAGGGAGAAGAATTCTAGCAAAATTTGCAGGTTGGCGCAAAATTTTGTGCTCAATTTGGGCATATTCGAAATTAGATTTGGGGAAAATGCACGAACCCTAATTTCACTCTCGGTTCATGACTTTTTTATTTGGGGGCTGAAACTGTGATGTGGGGTGGGGTTTAACGGATAACTTGGTTTTTGAAAAAGAAAATGCATTTTTTTAAAAGAAAAGGTTGACTGACTTTAGACGCATGACTTGCACGTGGGAAGTCTGACCAATGTAATTCAAACTTCACGTGTTGCTCACATGACGTGTTTCAGCCAAAATTAAAATTTATTGGCTGGAGGACTTAAATCGAGCACATTGAATATATAAAGGACTAAAATGGAGCATCGTGTACATAAAGTACTAACCTAACAAAGTGGTATACATAAAGAATCAAAACCCTATTCGAGGGTGTTTTCTTTGTGGGGGGTTTTTCGAATTTTGAGAAGTTATTGTGGTGTTTGTGGGTGTTTTCTAAAATTTTAGGTGGGTTTTCAAATTATGACAAGTTAAAGTGGGTTGAAAGTGTTTTCTTACAAAAAAATGGAGTGTTTTGAATTTATAAAACCTTCTTAATACGTTAGTATCTCGAAATGTGAAGTAATTTGGTTTGAAAACAGATTTTTTTTAAAGTTTATGTCTCACCGTGGTAAACTAGCAAACGTTTAGGTACCATGATGAAATAAATGCAAGCATGGACACCGAAGTGCAAAACTACGGAGGGGACTTACATGATTTCTTTTGCTTATTTAAGGGATAAATACATCAAACCTCCCCCAACATATGACCCGTTTTTAGCCTTCCACCCGTAAGTTTGTTTTGGAGCGCTTTGCTCGAAAATAGGTTGCGTATGTTCCATTTACTCCAATACCTTTTTAAGCCAAAAACGGTCAAAATACTCCCTCCACGTTCCACTCACGTGTTGCACGAAAGGGTAATTTTGTCCACAAACAATTTGGGGTTGTAACACTACCCCAACCAATTGTTTTTATGAGATTTACCTTATTCGCATTTTTTTATTAAATTGAATTAAAACTAAAATGTAGAATTTGGGGATCAAGCCCAAAACATTGGGTTTAAATGGTATGCGCTCTACCAGTCGAACTAAGCAAGTAATCTAAATTGACAAGCTAAGTTATTTTATTTATTCGTTGCATATTATATGCAACTTTTAGGTTCTTTTTTCTCAAAAATTTAGTAAATTGAAATGTAAATAATATTTTTTTAATTATTGAAATCGTTGTTTTTTTTGTTTTTGGAATTTACAAGAAAAAAGGCATCCTAATTCCTAATTATAAACTAGCTACCTTTTTTTCTAAATATAAAATTTACGGGAAAAGGGTAAATTAAATTGAGATGATACGCAAATATTTTTATTTTAATTTACTTATTTAAATTGTTTCTTTATAAGTTTAAATTCTTTTTTTTTTAAAAAAATGCTCTAGTTATAAACTACTCTTTAACTATCCAAGTATGAAATTTACGAGAAAAGGATAAATTGAAATGATAAGTAAATCTTTTTATAAGAAAAAATAGTTGTTTAAATTGTTATTTTTTAAGTTTAAAATATAAAAAGAAAAGAAAAAAAGCATTGTATTTATAAAATTTACGGGAAAATAATTGAAATGATAATCAAATCTTTTTTTAATTTCGTTTTTTAAAGTTCTAAAGGAGTAGTTTTTGATGCCATGTACTTCACAAACTTAGGAGGTAATTTCTTATGACCTGGGGAACTATTACTAAGATTCTTTTCTTTACCTTTTCCTTCAAGGTTCACCTTATTGAACTTCTTAGTAATTTTACCGTAGTTTGAAGAAATTAATTCAAATTCATCATCACTTTCATTGTCAAGACTTGACCCTCTTAAAGCAACAACCCTATGTTTGCTAGGTTGTGAGGCAAGCTCTATCTCAAATTCTCTAAGAGTATTAATCAAGACTTGAAACTGTAGATTAGCAAGGTTCCTAGACTCACTCATTGCAATTTTCTTGAGAGCAAATTTAGATGACAATGTTCTCATAGCTTTGTAAACCATTCTTGATTAGTCATAGCAAAACCTAGGTTTTCACATTGGTTAGAAATATCAAGAATTTTCTCAAAATAACTGTCAACACTTTCATCTTCACCCATCTCAAGTTTTTCAAATTGCTGAAGCAGTTGTCTATATTTAGAATCTTTAACAGCAGAATCTCCTTCACAATGTAATTCAAGTATATCCCAAGCATGTTTGGCTTTTGTACAATTCTGGATTAACTTGAACATGTGATGATTAACCCAACTAAAGATAGCATTAAGAGCCTTTTCATTCGAGTTATAGAGACTTACCTCTGCTGCTGTCCAATCTGCTTTTGGTTTCGGTACTAGATCCCCTTCACCATCTCTTAGTAATGTTGGAAGAGAGTATCCATTGATCACGGATTGCCAGGCTCGAATATCAATAGCTTTGGTGTGAGACCTCATCCTGATCTTCTAGTATGCATAATTGGAGCCATCCAAAACTGGAATCCTGTCGACATTAGGATTGACACTGTCCATTGTGTTGTATCACCTCTAAACCACCATTGTAGTCGGTGTTTGGCTCTGACGCCAATTGAAATTTCCGGATCGTGGATTGACACACCAACTTTGCGAGTTAAGCTGGAATTGCCTTAACTCTACTGTGATCTTCTTGACAAAAATAATGTGCAGCGGAATTTAAAACCAAGAAGATATAATTTTAAGAAGTTTTCAATATTATTAAAAACTTCCGAGCCTTAGGCCAAATAACCATAAAGGTTTTAACAAAAGTGTTCCTCACAACAATTTACTCACGCTCTTTGTTGATCGGACTCAACGAAGCAGACAAGTACGAACTACTTAACTTCTATGAACTAGACGTAAATAGTTGATACAAAAACTTCGCAAAAGCAAGACGAAGACAATACAAAGTATGATAAATCTGTCAGATTGTTTTGCACGATTGTCTTGTCTTCATCTTGATGAACTTCACATCTTTTATAGATTTCTTGAAACTTGCACGCCAAGATGTGTTGTTCACAGTTTTGGTAACTCTTGTTGTTTTCTTGTTGAATTTTGGCTTCTTTGTGTTTCCTTTATTACTGATCTAACAAGGTAACACATCTTCTTCAAATCGGAGTAATCTTGGAAAGAATCAAAGTTGCAGAGAATCCAATTTGTTTCCTTCTTTTGAAAGCGTGTTGAGTTGACTTATTCAACTTAGCTTGAATTACGGAAACTTCAAGTAAGGAATCATCCATAGCTCTTCCTTATGATTAATATACTTTCCTAGATATAAACATAAAAACTAAAACTGTGGAACTTGATTAATAAGTGAATAAAGGCAAAACTTAAATTTGGCAACTAAAGAACAATTTTCGTACAGGCTCTTTGGTTTCAATGTTATCCTCAATGTTGTCCCAACATCGTATAACATTGATTCCAGAAAACCCTACACTTTCAAAAAGGTCTTAGTAAGACCTCTACCTTTACGCTCACCTGGACCAATGTTGATTCAACTAAGATGTCAATTTTATGACAACACCAACTTCAGTGTTGCCTCAATATCAGAAGGATAACACCATGAATTATATGTGTGTTCTTCTAGAACTGCTCTGGTCACGTGTGATGAAAACACGGAGGCACGTGTTGACTCAACCAAAGGGTATTATGGAAAGTTGACCGCCACGTCGGTCATTTAACCAAAGTGACAGGTCGATCAGGCGTTGACCAGGCTAGTTAACACTCTATTTAACCACATTGGGGTGGTACCCACACCTCAAGGTCTCCTCCTCATCTATAAATACCCTCTCATTTCTCTATTTGAGTGGTTGGATCTTTTGGGAGCTCAAAGGTGTGAGTGTTTTCTCTCTTTAGAAGAGCACGTCCAACATCCACGTCAACTCACAAGTTGGCACGTCTAACCTTCTAAGGTTGACAAATTCTCCTATTGTGGAACGTCTGCTTGTGAAACGTTGATTTGTGGCACGTCTAACAAAAGTACATCAACTAAACTACTTCAACTATTTTCCTCTACTTCTCTATAGACATTAATATGTCAACAACTGGACTAATGCGAGATGGATTTGACTCCCAAGTCAATGATATGAACTTGGACTTGTGATTTCACTACTTCGTAGTGCAAATCACTCGACGTCCAAATACCGAGCCTTCAAGCGAGCTCTATAAATAATAAGCGTCGTTACGCCATCTAAATGATCTTTAATTAAGACAAACACCTTTCGGGGCTGATTCCACAACCGACAGGGCATCGTCTACGAGACGTACACCCTATGGGGTCGCCCAACCGAGCCCAAAGAGTCAGATAAATGCATACAACTTCTAAGCTAAGCGTGATATCTCCTAAGACCCTACGCGGGCAAAAGTGAATAATAAACTACGTCGAGATGGATAATTTCTTCTCAGAGAGATACGTAGGCACCTTGATCCTGCGTTGAGTTTAGTCGCAAGCACGATAAACACATATCTACCCCTAGATTAGGTTTACTTTCTATTTACCGTTTATCTCTAACATGGTCCTCTTAAGTGCAAATTTCAATCGAACCAAAAGCTCTTCTCACAGTGCATATAAGGTGCGAGAGAGTGTGGTGAGGGAGTAATCTTGAGACTAGCAAAAATACCATGCGCCATAGGCGTCGTCTATGAAAAACCATTAGACGCACTATTTGGGGGATGACATAGCACGTAAGAAAGCAATACCTGTGCGCTCCAATCATTCTAGTATCCCGGAATATACACAATAACATGATACTCATAACAACGAGCAAGGTGAAACATCTAACGCCCATGAGGAACAGCCCCAAGTGAAAAACAATGGGGACTCAAAATCTTGTCGGTGTAACACCGCAACAATTCCAACTACTAATGAACATGGTGAGAGAGCACATAGCAAACAACTTAGTGCCACCACCACCGGTTAAAGTTACACTTAGGATCATTCCTAGGACTAGAGCCTGAGAGGCCGTTCTTAAGAAAGAAGAACTAATACTACGACTGGTCCCTTCGAGGATTATCGACATCCTCGTTATAGGCAAAATCGACCATCTCCATCACCGTCACTCTCAGCTGCCTTTACGGCACGTATTGGATCACGTGAAAATCGTGAGACCAAAAAAGAATGGCCACGACACGCTGACAGGCCAGAGCCTTTGCTCCAGGAAAGAAGGGAATGTGATCCACCAAGAATGGTTCGGCCCAACCTCAATACAAGGACCTTACTAGAAGACGACGAATTAACTGGCTTAACATCACCATTTTCCAATGGCACGCGAGAACCTAATGCTCACTTGCATCTCCTTGACAGAATGCTGAACCTGAGAGGATATAGCAGAGCTGTTCAAGCTCGACTATTTGCTATAACTTTGGTCGATGTGATTCAAGACTGTTTCTCGAGGATCCCGCCTCTCACAATTCATACATATGATCAGTTAAGAACTATGTTCAAGTCTCAGTTTGCTACTTAGAAGCAAACTCAGTTAACACATGAGGACTTCAAAACGATCATTCACGGTACCAATGAATCGACTAGAGATTATATCAGACGGTTTAATATCGAGATGCTCAGGGTTGAAATGCCATCTATCCAAGCTATTGCCAATGTTCTCTTCAACACCTTGAGAAATAGGTTGCTTGCTAACGAGCTAAGACCCATGTTGTGTTCAAAAATGAGTAGAGCCATACAAATGAGGGGTAGCACTTGAATACGTAACATCCTAGACCCAAGTTGTATTCAAGAAAGTGTAAAGCCTAAAAGAAAGTCAAGCGACTCTGGAAAGCAAGGAATAAAAGATAATGATGGAAGACCTACACAGTGACATACACGACACACCAAAAGTTACTAACGGTCTGATACCCTTAGAGATCTAATCTCTCCTTACACAGCTTATATGGTGTCTGAACTAGATCGAGCTTAGCGTTCATCTAAAGCACATTTCTCAAAAAGAAAATCGTGCGCTATAGGCTCACATGCCTAAACCACCGACTTGGAGATCCAAATAATGATCGAGTCTAACTCATATATCGTTACAAGGATAATCGTATCCTTACATGTTTCATAAAAGCCATGGGTTGTACTGTTAAATCCATTATGTAATGCCAAAGCTTAAAAAAAAACAAATAACATCTCCTCTACACGAGGATCAATCAAATAACATCTCTTCCACTCACGAGGGTTGATAAAACATTATCTCCTCCAATTATGAGGATAGATAAAGCAAAGAAAGGCACTTATATCAAGCATAATAAGTTGACAACAGTAATAAAAAATAAGCAAAGTTGAAAAGCATGTAAAACTTGTTCAAAGATCTATCAAGACTAAAGTGGAAATGATGTTGAACGCGTAACACCCACAACACAGTCATAACGAGCATACGAAAACATGTCTCAGGCCTAATGCCACTAACGACACCTATTGATATGCAAATACCCACATAAGGCCATAAAAAAACGGAACCACCAAGGGTTCCAACACCCGCAAACATTATCCAAAACCATTAAACAATGTACAGATAATAAGGAACATATGCCAACAAATTGCCAATATGAAAAATCATGAGATAGAGCCTCAAACAGCAGGCCCCATTGCATTACCCACGACCTAGTTCAAGTGGATCCCCGTGTCTCTCTCTCTCTCAACTACGACAGTGTCTCTAACTTCTTCTAAAAATTAGGGGTGTCAACCAAATGTCAGAAGACCTCCCTGTTGCGCACCAAATCTAAGACAGAATCACTCGTGATATGTGATTCTGCAGTGGCACCCGAATCAGATACCGTGATAATCGGGATATTCCATATGGTGGATTGAGAATGAGAGTGGAGAGAAATATACATCTAGAGTACTAAAGGCCGCGTCAAAATGTACCACACTCGCCATCAGTAGCTCTGTGCTCTTCAAAAACATAACGTCACCAGGACAAACTAGGTCTGCAGCCTTCGACTCTGCACCAACTCCTTCAACTTCCTTCACAGGACTTCTCTCAGCTCCATCACCAGCAGCAACCTCATCATCCATTGTCGTGGGTCTATGTCACTTAGCCAAAGCTACGTCGACTCATAAGGCCCACAAAGGCATTGTGGCAAGGAGGTGCTGCAATAGCTGAATTGGATGACACATCAAGGAGTGCTTCCTTCTTACACAGGGAAGCCAAATATTCCTCGTGTTTCAATCTACACCCAAAGTAGTAGTTGTCGGCCTCAAAATCAAGGCCTACGTCCTTATTGTTGTCTACTATAACTCTATGTTCGACGATCTAACACCAAGTCTCGAAAACCAAAAACTCTGTAGCTATCTCAACCTTGAGGTCATTACTCAATGGCTACCAAGTAATGAAAAGTTAAGAAAATACATTACACTCTAGCATGAGTACGTTAATTCAAAGAATATGCTAACAAGAGATTTCAATGAATAAACTCTTATCGCTACATGTTCTTACTTGAAAGCCTCGGATTGTTTTCTATGGCAAGCTCCACCTCAAGCCTCTTGATGGTAGCATCGCGCTTCTCTAAGAAAAGTCGGCGTGACTCCTTTATGGTACGAGTTGTAAGTAATTTTTGTTTCAAAGTGACACTCTCCTTGAGGGATGCATCTAACTGACCATCAAACTTCTGGATCTTTAAAATCTTCTCGTCCAAGTGCTCCTCACAATACTTGACTCTTTCATCATGAGCCTTCATATTGTAATCAACATTCTTGGCCGCAGTGACCTCTCTCCAAACAAAGCTCTCGTGCTCTTGTTGTTGGGTCAACAAGTTGTCGTACTTGTTGATAAGAACTTTAGAGGCTAACATAGACTAAAAATGTATGAAAAACACAACTATCTCAATTACTCCAATTAAATGAATTTGTAGCAAGAATGATAGGAATTGAGTAAAGATACTTACCATTGTGTCACAATGGCTGCTGAATCGCCTCAATTCATCTAACCGTCCAATAAAGGCAATGACTCATTATCATCCAATTGTGGCATGATACTATCCCGTGCTTCAAAGCATAAGCATTGGTCAGCTGCTGATTGGTCCCCAATTTGGTGCACAAACATACTATTTCATCGGCATGATCATGGGGGTCACCCGCGAGGTATGCATTTGTCCTCTTACCACTTTGAAAAATGCACCAAATATCAGAATTGGGGCCCGCATATGGCTCAATGCTTCCCTTTTTCTTCTTCCTGGACACGTTAGTGACCTCCTCCGCATGAGCTTTCCCCTTCTCCTTGGCTTTACCTCTAGCCAACTTCTTCGCTCTAGGATCAGAAGGGACACGAGTGGGAAACACTGTAGTTACATAGGAGCGGCAACGAAGTCCGCCTCTGCAACGAGTGCCTCCATAAGTGCTACTCGTCCTAACCTCAACAATAGGAGGCTCATTACCAATCTCACCCGACTCAAGGTCATCTCCAACATGATGAAAGCCCACAGGGCAAATTAGCAACAAAATGAGGAGCATCTTCATCAATCACAACTCTTACAGGGCTGACGCCCCGAGAACCACCCTTTCCGTAAGGTGAACCCGTCCTCTAGTAGAAGCATCAGAGGCATGAGAAATGGAAACCATCTCATTGTCACTCACTACATCATCACCACGGCCTCTACATATATCTCCTCGACGTCTTCCACGAGAAGAGGATCCACCGCGAGCTACCCTAGCCTGAGCGAAAACATGCCTCAACGCTAAAGCTTTGTCCCTCACCATGCTAACTGCATGTGATAAAACAAGGGTTAATGACTCGTACAAAATTACCAAAATGCAAAATATGAAAAGGTTAATAACATGTAAGTATGTTAAAATACAATAAAATTATACCCAAGGGTTTTGTCCCTAGGTGCCTAGCTGTTGAGACCCCACTCGCTCATAATCTCTCCCAGGAACAATGCTGGATGGTGGAAGTTATCTCGCTTCAAGATAGTCAATCTGTCTTTTATGCCCTCCCCATCGTCGGGGCTGTCTAGTCAATCATCCACCTCTCCAATCCAATCACAGCTATAACAGTTGAACTACATGGGAATACTCTCCTTGATAAAAAAAAATTATTTCTTCCATCTTCTGCCAAAGTTGTTGCGACCTCCGCTATAGTACGCACAATTGGCTCTTGCTGAAACATAGTAGAATTTGGAGTTATCCCCACCCTACTAATTTTAGTTCATCTGACCAAAACTCCTTGACACTACAAGGAAATCCAAGAGCCTTCATGCTCACAACAAAGTTAACAATGACACAATATACATTGGGAGTATACTGAGCAAGATTTAGTCCAATGTCAAGAAAGATTTCCTGAACCTCCGGCACAATGGGGAACCTTAACCCCCTCATCAATATAAGGTGAAAATAGTGATACATCAGGCCGATGGAAGATGCAGGAGGTCATCTGGACCCAGCATAATGATCTCACACCCCCTTGGTATGTCGTACTCAAACCTAAATGACTCAAACGTCCTATATGCTGGATGCCAACAAAGTATCTTTTCAAAACCAATCAATTTCTATATATGGGGGCAACACGCCCAATCATCGCATCATGTACATCAAATGCATCATCTCCCTCATCATACAACAAACCAGGATTGTTGGGCTCCTCAACATGCCCCCCTGATTCGGCATCATCGCCTACTCCACCTGAGTCACCCGAATAGTCACTGTCACTGTCCTATTTACAAGAGGGTGACTCTACACTATTCACCCCCACCGATACCTCATCGCCCTTGCTAATAGTTTAGGATCCATCATCCGACTTAAAGGCAATATCAACATATTTATGCAAATACTATAATGGTAAATGTTTTCTGATTCCCATATTTTTTATCTAAAAAAAGTGGGTAGAGATAATCAATTACCAGGCGAAGGATGGTCAAAAAGCTCACGACGTCCCGAGCGCCTCGAGCGCCTCACATGTGAAGACCTCGGTTGATAGTGCATATCTCCCCTTGGTCGAGAAAAGTAACGTCGTCTCTCGTGAAAACTCGGGTTTGGAGAGTAGTAAGAGCGACAATCATGTGAGTTCCCAATTTTGACTTTAAACAGCAATTAAGGTGCATAAACAGTTAAAAATAAGGGAAAAATATAAATATACGCAAATATGCAAAATCGGGAAAAAATACCCTTAACTTTAAATAATGTAGCCCTAATGAGCCCAAAATATACTTAAAGGCCCATTGCCTATTTCCCCTTACCTAGCCAATGTTCTAATGGCCCAAGAAATCATCCAACTTCACTGGATCGGTAAAAAAGCATGGGTTTCAAATTTTTGCAAATAAATATTTTGACTTTGGCCCCAAAATTCTCTGAAATTGCAAGAAATTAAAATTTTGGTCTTTAATGTTTGCTAATTAACAAGTGGGACCATGATACGCGTATTGAGCCGTAACACTTGCGTATGAGTAATGTAATTATGCCTTGCCTCTATTTAGTATGAAATACGCTCAACAAGTTGAGCCCGTCTCAAACTGGGTGACTTATGGTGTGCCATAATTACAAAACCTTAGAAATACAGAGTTACAATTGGCAATACACGTAATTAAGAGGACGAGAAGGCAATTCTCACTCGATCTGTAAAATCTAAGAATATGTTGAGACGATGTCCGAATGACTCAATCCTCAAAGTAACATAAAGACGTGTTGGGAAGACTCAATACGAACTAAATTACGACACTCGTTAGGCCCACATCGGTCAAACTAAGGTGCCTCAATAAAAAGCACAACGATATGAAACTGCGTGCCACGTGACCTACCCAAAAAGGGCCACGTTGATAACTAAACCGACGTACCACATGGCACATCGATTCGGTTATCGACGTGCCATGTCGGACCATAGTTCGATATGGCACGTCAATGCGATAATCGACGTGCCATGTTGGACCATAGTTCGACATAGACGTCCCAGATCGGACAAGCTCCAACGTGGCACATCAGCCACATGCGTACCTCCGAGTGGAGCCCCGCAGTTCAAAAACTGATGTGTCGCATCGAGGCACCCAACGCAGCACATCAGAAAGTTAACCACCACGTCAGTCATTTGACCGACGTGGCAGGTCGGTCAAGCGTTGACCAGCCTAGTCAACGCTTGATCGGGCTAGTCAACACTCTATCTAACCACATTGGGGTGGTCCCTACATCCCAAGGTCTCCTCCTCATCTATAAATATCCCTTTATTTCTCCATTTGAGGTGTTGGATCTTTTGGGAGCTCAAGGGTGTGAGTACTTTCTCTCGCTAAATAAGCACGTCTAACATCCACGTCAACTTACATGTTGGCACGTCTAACCATCTCAGGTTGACGAAGTCTCCTCTTGTGGCACAGCAACTTGTGTCACGTCTAACATACATGTCAAACAAAGGAACAACTTATAAGAGCACGTCTAACAACAGTACGTCAAACAAAGTACTTCAAGTACTTTCCTCTACTTTTCCATAGACATCAATATGTCAACAATTGGCCTAGGTGAGAGATGAATTTGAGTTCCAAGTCAACGATATGAACTTTGACTCGTGATTTGACCACTTCGTAGTGCAAATTACTCGATGTTTTAATATCGAGCCGCCAAGCAAGCTCGATGAATAATAAGCGATGTTGGGCCGCCCAAATGATCTTGAAGTAAGACTAAAACCCTCTGGGGCTGATTCCACGGTCGACAGGGCATCGTCTACAAAACGTACACCCTACGGGGTCATCCAACCGAGCCTTAAGGGGCTAGATAAACGCATACAATTTCAAAGCTAAGCGTGATATCTCCTAAGACCATACGCGGGCACAAGTGAATAATGAACTACGTCCGGCTTAATTCTTTCTTTTCAAAGAGATACATGGGCAACTTGACCCCGCATTGAGTTCAGTTGTAAGCACTATAAACACATATCCACCCCTAGATTAGGTTTACTTTCTTATTAAATGTTTATCTCTAACATTGCCTCTTAGGTGCAGTTTCCATCGAACCAAACGCTCTTCTCGTATTGCCTATAAGGTGCGAGAGAGTCTGGTGAAGAAGTAATCTCGATGAAAACACCTCGCGCCAATGGTGTTTTTGGTTTTGGTGATTCAAACACGGTTGAGGAGATGGTGGTTAAAGAATGTGCTAATGAGAAGAATAATTTGATTGAGGAGGAGAACACTTATGTTGCTGGAGAGACTAAAGTGGATGCTAATGGTGGTTTGGTTGCTGGTGTTGATAAACAAAAAGAAGTTGATGGTTTTGTTGGTATTTTGCAAGATGATGAGAAGACTGAGAAAGAGAAGGAGGACGAAGAGGTCGAGAACGAGAAGGAAAGTGATGAAAATGAGAAAGATGGTTTTGAGGAAAAGGATGAGGAAACTGAGAATGGTGATGATGATGAAGCCTGTGAGATCAGGAGGATGAGGAAGAATGCTCTAAGAAGCCTATTGATGTTGAGTCTGGCCAAGGTGTTAAGATAACATCTTCTGAGAATAGTGTTGACTCAACATCAAAGGTAACACCTGACGTAATAATTGCAATTGAGGCTAACAAGTGGGGAGAGATAACAATAGTTATGGAGGTTTTTCAGAAATAGAGGATGATTGAGTTCCTAGAGAGAGAAATGAAAATAGTTGCTAGAGAAGAGCTATAGGAACTTGATTCCATGAAGTGGTTTGTCGAGGTTTCGCTTTCCTCGGGAAAAGGGGTAGAGTAAGCCATTTTATCTTCATGTTTTCTTATGTATGCTTAATTGTAACTCGTTGTGTTTCCTTATTAGTATATTAAGTGTATTTGGTTAATAATATCATATTAAGGGGGAGTTGCTTAAGATATTGATGTTGTTGTGTTGCTAGAGCATTGTACATGAAATGGATTGTGAGCAGGTTTGGTTTTGTGAAGAAATGCAAAAAGAGAGAGATTGAAAGTGCATGTGCTAGATCAAGTGTTATGACAACATTGAACATAGGAAGTGTCTGCACAATCTAGAAATATTTTTAATGCTTTTTGTTTTGCCTTTATTCACTTACTAACTTAGTTCGACGAGTTGTGGTTGGTATTTTTATGTGTTCCAAGTCTAGAGATTTCAATGATGGATCTATTTCCTTCAAGAAAAGTTACCATTTGAAGAAAAGATCCTAAAGATAAAACTTCCTTATTTGAAGATGCATGTGGCTGATAAAGAGAAAAAGTGGAATGCATGTGAATTGCAAAGAAGGAAGAAGATTTTCAAGTGAAAGCTTCTTTTTAGCGAAGACTCCAAAATTGAGTAAGGTTCTTTCTATAGACGACTTCAAGATGGACAAGAACTCTTTCCATTAGTTAGACAAGGAAACCCTTCATTATTGAAGAAGACATTCCCAAGAACGAAAGATGATCTGGTGCCTCTAAGAGACGATACGGGGAATCTAAAAGCAATCAAAAACATGCACAACATATGTTGGAGTTCAAGGAACAATATATTATAAATAGACATGTTTGGCATCAAGAAAAGACACGAAGACAAGAGCGAAAATATCCATGGAGAAAATTATTACAGTCGAGAGTCTTTTTCTTTTTTTTCAGAGTTTTTAGCAAATTGAGTCTAAATTTCTAGTAGAATTAAGGAGCTGAACTTGTAAGGAGTGAAATCATTTTACCACTCGGTTGATTTTCTCAAGTGTTCTTAGTTAGGAGCTTAGAATAGTTAAGATACTTTTTGTAGAATCATTATTCAATAGTGGTTATTTTGCCTAAGGCTGGAGCAAATTATAATCTTATAATCTGCTTAAAATTAAAATCTACTTGTTTTCTTTTTATTTTGGTACATTTTATCATTCTGGTAAAGTATGTGTTAGGATAATATTGTTTGAGTATTGACGTAACACCATTGTTAAAGTACTAAGTCCAGATCTATACAATTTCTTCCTTCATGGTGTAATCGAAAAATCTAAAATGCTTAATATATGGTCAATCAGACATTTTCATCACTCACCATGCTAATTTACTTTCCACTTCTATTTCTAATTTACAAGAAGTGATTGTTTGAATGCACCAAGCAATTTTTGCACCAGATTCATATCACTGTCGTTACAAACTAATCAATTTGATCTAACTTTTGAGATTGGGCAGCAAAGTTCACCACAAAAAACTAATGAAATGATCAACATCCAAGGGCAAATGCAATAATGAATCTAGAGTGCATCTGTAACAAAACTAGAAAGATGGTGATGGAGTATTTTAGGAATGGCCCAATATAAATATTGGGTCAGCCCACAAAGGAAGGCCCGTTAAAATTGTACATCGAACATGAGGAATTTGATGTTGAACGAGCATTGAATGCGCCAGATTCGATCTAAGGGATATATCGAATTGTCCTAATTCGTACTCTTTCCCCAACTGCTGCTGGGGCCCGTGGGATGGGGGTTATAAATATCCTGTCCTCTGACATTCTCAGCACGTTTTCAAGACAAGCACTCGCCAACTCAATATCGAACTCTTTGGATTCGATACTCACCACTCAATCGAAGCTTCTGTATTCGATACACCCCATTCGATCGAACCTACCAGATTCGATACTCAGCAACTCAAACTAATCCTACATCGAGGCATCTCAATTCGATACACCATACATCGAAGTCTCACGATTCGATATTGGGCAACTCAGTATATCTAGTATTGAGCATACCTGATTCGATACTCCTTAGATCGAATCCCAGCAATTTGATATACTATCAAGATCTATAACTTTACTTATATTGCCTAGTCAGCTTGTAATAGGTGTTCCGAACCAAGCTAGTCTGAAGAACCAAACTTTACTTGTATTTGATGTTGAAGAAGACGCCGAAGATGCGCATGTTGAGTTAAAAGAGGTAAACTTGGGCAGCGTCGATGACCTGAGGCCAATTTACATAAGTGCATTGCTCAGAGCTGATAAAGAACAAAGTTACGTTGAGTTGTTGCACGAGTTCAAGGATGTGTTTGCTTGGTCATACAAAGAAATGCCAGGCTTGGACCCGAAGGTGGCGGTACACAACTTATCGGTAAAGAAAGATGTTCGTCCCGTCAAGCAAGCCCATAGAAGGTTTAGACCCCACTTTGTCCCATTGCTCGAAGCCGAAGTTAACAAGCTCATTGAAGCCGGGTTCATTAGAGAAGTTAAATACCTAACTTGGATTTCTAGCATTGTGCCGGTAAGAAAGAAGAATGTACAAATCAGGGTTTGCGTCGACTTTAGAGACTTGAACGAAGCATGCCCTAAGGATGACTTTCCTCTACCGATTGTTGAACTAATGATTGATGTTACCATGGGACACGAAGCCTTGTCTTTCATGGACGGATCATCCGGATATAACCAAATTCATATGGCTCCACGAGATGAAGAACTGACTGCTTTCCGTACTCCAAATGGTATATATTGTTGCAAGGTGATGCCGTTTGGATTGAAGAACGCAGGTGCTACCTATCAAAGGGCAATGCAAAATATCTTCGATGACATGTTGCACAAGAATGTTGAGTGTAATGTGGATGATCTTGTCGTAAAGTCGAGGGAAAGGAAAGATCACATAAGTGACTTATGGAAAGTCTTTGAGCGACTGCAGAAGTATCAATTAAGGTTGAACCCTATGAAGTGTGCATTTGGCGTAACATCCAGAAAGTTCCTTGGTTTCATTGTCCGTCAGTGAGGCATTGAAATCGAGCAAGCCAAGATTGATGCAATAGTTAAGATGCCGGAGCCACGGAACATTCATAAACTCAAAAGTCTACAAGGAAAACTAGCGTATCTCTGAAGGTTCATCTCAAATTTAGCCGGTCGTTGCCAACCTTTCAGTCACTTGATGAAGAAAGACGTTCCATTTAGGTGGGATGAATGTTGTCGCAATGCTTTTGAACGAATTAAGTAATATCTAATGAAACATCCCGTCTTAGCCGCTTCTGTGTCGGGACGTCCCTTGATCCTATATATTGCTGCCCAAGAAAGATCAGTGGGGGCATTGCTCGCCCAAGAAAATGACAAAGGGAAGGAAAATGTACTTTATTACCTAAGCCGAACAATGACGCCAAATGAGTTGAAGTACGCTCCTATTGAAAAGATTTACCTAGCCCTTGTGTTCTCAATTCAAAAATTGAAGCATTACTTTCAAGCTCATACTATTCGTCTCGTAGCTAGAGCAACCACTTTAAAGTATGTCATGACGAGGCCGGTGTTGTCTGATCGACTTGCAAGATGGTACCTTCAGCTGCAACAGTTTGAGATTGCATATATCCCTCAAAAGGCTGTGAAAGGACAAGTATTGGCGGATTTTCTAGCTGACCACCCTATTCCTGCCGAGTGGGAGTTAATGGACGACTTGCCTGATGAAGATGCACTCGTGGTTGAAGTTACTCCTCCATGGGAAATGTACTTTGATGGTGTCGCACATAGAAACGGAGCCGGCGCCGACGTTATCTTTCTCACGCCAAATGGAGAGGTCTTGCCGTATTCCTTCTCATTAACTCAAAATTGCTCAAACAATGTTGCGGAATATCAAGCTTTGATACTCGGATTAGAAATGGCAATCGAGTTAAGGTAACCTCACCTAAAAGTGTATGGCGATTCCAAGTTGGTAGTCAATCAATTGTATGGCGAATTTGAGGTTTAGAAGCCAGAGCTCCTACCATATGTGAGTATGCAAGAAGATTGGTCAAAACTCTTGGTGACGTTACAGTAAAGCATGTGCCGAGGAAAGATAATGGGCAAGTCGATGCGTTAGCTAAACTTTCTTCTATGTTGGTTAAATTGGAAGAGAAGACGTCCATACCCGTATGCCACAAATGGGTACTCCTGCCTATTCTATAAGATAATGACGAGCAAGGTGATAATAAAGAAAGTCATGTTGTGGAGGTATACGAAATTGAAGTGGAAGATTGGCGACAATCATTCGTGGACTACTTGAAGCACGAAAAATTGCCCGATGACGTACGTCAAAAGATCGACATTAGGCATCACGCAGCTCGCTTCATCTTCTATAAAGACACACTCTATAGGTGATCATTTGATGGGTTTTTCTTGCGCTGCCTAGGAAAAGAAGAAGCTATGCAAGCTATGGAAGAGGCACATTCCGGAATTTGTGGAGCTCATCAGTCTGGTCCAAAGTTACATTTGCGCATCAAAAGAATGGGCTACTACTGGCCTACCATGGTTTTAGATTGCATGAAGTACGCACAAAGATGTCAAGCTTGCCAATTCTACTCAAACTTCATCCATCAGCCGCCTGAACCTTTGCATCCAATTGTAGCTTCTTGGCCTTTTGATTCCTGGGGTTTGGACACTGTCGGTCCTATGAGAAAGTCTTCTGGCGGGCACTTGTACATCTTGACCGCAACCAACTACTTCTCAAAATGGGCCGAAGTTGTGCCTCTCAAAGAAGTCAAAAATGAGATTGTTGTCAACTTCATTCGTACCAATATCATTTACCGCTATGGAGTTCCCCGATGCATCGACACTGATAATGGAAAGCCGTTTTGCAACAGTTTGGTAGACAAGTTGTGTGATAAGTTTGGATTCAAGCAAAGAAACTCTTTCATGTATTATGCTGCTTCTAATGGCCTCGCCGAAGCATTTAACAAAACTCTCTGCAACTTGCTAAAGAAAGTAGTGGCGAAGTCAAAGAAGGATTGGCATGAAAGAATTGGAGAAGCTCTATGGGCATATAGAACTACACACAGAACACCAACTCAAGCAACCCCGTATGCGTTGGTCTATGGAGTAGAAGCAGTTCTCCCTCTTGAGCAACAAATCCCGTCTTTAAGGATAGCTCTGCAAGAAGGACTCACCGAAGAAGAGAATGATCGTTTGCGCTTGCAAGATCTAGATGCCCTTGATGAGAGAAGACTAGAAGCGCAACAAAAACTTGAGTGCTATCAAGCTCGTATCTCCAAGGCTTTTAACAAAAAGGTCCTTCGATGCTCCTTTTAAGTTGGTGATTTGGTTCTCGCAGTGAGAAGGTCCATCATTATCGCTCATCGAACTGGAAGCAAGTTCACTTCAAAGTGGGATGGTCCTTATGTCATCACAGAGGTATACACGAATGGCACATATAAGTTGGTTGCCGAAGATGGATTAAGAATTGGTCCTATCAATGGAAAATTCTTGAAACAATACTACCCTTGATGACTGAAGCATGTTCCATGACGCACGAGCTTAAACTGCATGTTACTCCTGGCCCACATGAGTATAAACTGTGGATGGCAACCACCAATGGTAAATTATGTGGTTAAAATGATAACTTACCACACTAAATGTATTTTATGTGGTTAAATTTTAAATACCCCACTTTGTTCAAAGTGGTTAAAGAATGAATACTCCTGGCCCGCATGAGCATAAACTGTGTGGCGGCACCACCCCCCCCCCCCCCCCCCCCGCTTAAATCAATTTTGATTTCTTTGAACTACGTTATGACTTGATCCTTTTATTGAGGTACGTAGGCAGCTTAGAAGTTTTCTAAGTTAAGTCATGAAATTTGCTTAAGTTGGTTTTGTTGCGTTATGTTACAGTATTCATGGGAAGGAAACATAATGCCAAATGCAAATGAATAACTCAAAATGAGGTAAATAAACCAAAAGGTCTACAATCATTCAAGTCTTCAAAGCAAATGCACAGGTCTCCTAGACACGAGCCAAAAGGTCTACAAATCATTCAAGTCTTCAAAGCAAATGCACAAGTCTCCTAGACACGAGCCAAAAGGTCTACAAATCCTTCAAGTCTTCAAAGCAAATGTGCAAGTCTTCGAAACATGTCGAAAGCCTGGAAATCCTTCAAGTGTTCACGTCTCCTCAACACAAGCACGAAATTTCTTCAAGTCAATTGCTCCATGATGCACGAGTCTAAACTGCACGTTACTCCAAGCCCGCATGAGTATGAACTATGAATGCCACCCCTAAATATAAATTCATGTATTTTGAACTACGTTATGACTTGATCCTTTTTATTGAGGTACGTAGACAGCTTAGAAATTCTAAGTTCAGTCATAATCTTTTGCCAAGTTATGTTTCATTGAAGATGTTACGTAAAGCTCCTTGAGATACGATGCCACAACAAAGCTGGGTGCGCAACCAAGTCATGTATGCATTCCCTCCGTCAAGGTGTCTTTGAAGCCAAGTCGCGGAAAGAAGGTTTCCTCCTTCGACTTGTCTTTGAAGCCAAGTCGCAGAAAGAAGGTTTCCTCCTTCGAGTTGTCTTTGAAGCCACGTCGCGGAAAGAAGGTTTCCTCCTTCAAGTTGTCTTTGAAGCCAAGTAGTGGAAAGAAGGTTTCCTCCTTCAAGTTGTCATTGAAGCCAAGTCGCAGAAAGAAGGTTTCCTCCTTCGAGTTGTCTTTGAAGCCACGTCGCGGAAAGAAGGTTTCCTCCTTCGAGTTGTCTTTGAAGCCACGTCGCGGAAAGAAGGTTTCCTCCTTTGAGTTGTATTTGAAGCCAAGTCGTGGAAAGAAGGTTTCCTCCTTCGAGTTGTCTTTAAAGCCATGTCACGGAATGAATATTTTCTCCTTCAAGTTTTCTTTGATACAAGGCAATGAAAACAATGTTCCCTCTTGTCAAGGTGACCTTGATGTAGGATCAACAATGTCACTCTTGCCAAAGTGTCTTTGATGTAGGTTCGTGAAAACAAGTCCATTCCCACTTTGAAGTCTTTGGCGCCAAGTTATGAATGCAATGTCTCTTCCTTTTGAATGCCTTTGAAGTCGAGTCTTGATGTCAATGTCTCCTCCATGGCTTCTTTGATGCCGAGTTGTGAAAAGAATGTCCCATCCTTCAAGATCACCAATGAGGTTGTGTCAATTACGGTTTGAGTGTGCTCTTCCGCTCCTTGCAAGAGATCCGAATTTTGCCAAGTGTTGCTACGTGCATAAGCTTTCAGGAATACCAAGTTGCAATTTGTGTGAATAAGAATGCATGGATTGTCATATATCTTCGTGGAAGTCGTTTGCTCTTGCACCAAATGAGAATGTCCTCTTCCCGCTGCATCTCCTTCGACCGAGGTGTCCCAGATTGTATCTCGCTTGGTTGATCGATTCTCGTGGTCAATGACGAACAAGTTTTCCGCGCCGAGATGCTATTTTTTGAACGTGACTATCGTGCTACCTGAAAAAAAAAATGCAAAGTCGGTTACGATGGATATGTTAGAAAGGATGAACAATATGCAAAAGAATGAAAATGAGCCCTCTCCAAGTTACTGCAACAAAGCCGGCTAAATTTGACTTTCTGCATGAAGACCAAATAAAAGAAAGTAAATTGTCAAAAGAGATCTTACGTCTTCTTCAAATTCGTTGTAGAGGCAATCAAAAAAAGAAGTAAGGTTGAGTTTCTTATCTTCAAAATAAAGCTGGCATAAATTGAATAAAAAATTGTTGAGCCTCAGTTTCTACGGAGTGAAGAATGAGCTTTTCAAGCCTCTCTCCCGTTTATATAGAAGTGGAAAAGGCCCACTAGGCCCACGAGAGCGAACATCGAATCACACCAATTCGATATTCACTCCAGCATCGAACGATGGAAATTTGATCAATTTGCGAAAAAACCAAAATATAGATCAAACCAACGACGTTCGATATAGAAGCTAGAATCGATTGAACCCCATTTAATCGATAACATAAACATTAAGAAATATATATATATATATATATATTTAATTACCTTTACATAGCAGATACGAATATAACGGCAAATTCGTACGCGAGGTTTTCAATATGGTTCAAGGACTGGCTCTATAGATCAAATACAATATGCCTGGGACCCACGTCTTTCATATGCCGACTTCCAACTGGGGGCATGATTTTCAACATAATGAAATCATGTCTTCAAAGCTTGGAGCTCGCTCTCTGGTCGAGACCGTCTCCCAATCGGGGGCATTATTTTCAACATTATCAAACATTGTAAACATAAGGCGCAAAATAAAGGTAGACTTTTATAGTTTGGCACCCGGTCTTTGATCGACACCACCTCCCAAACTGGGAGGACAATATGATGGGGTATTTTAGGAATGACCCAATATAAATATTGGGCCAGACCACGAAGGAATGACCATTAAAATTGTACATCGAACTGTCCCGATTTGATTTGATCTAAGGGATAGATCGAATTGTCCCGATTTGATACTCTTTCCCCAACTGTTGCTGGGGCCCGTGTGACGGGGTTATAAATACCCCATCCTCTGACATTCTCAACACGTTTTCAAGACCATCACTTACCAACTCAATATCGAACTCTTTGGATTCGATACTCACCACTCAATCGAAGCTTCTGTATTCGATACACCCCATTCGATCGAACCTACCAGATTCGATACTCAGCAACTCAAACTAATCCTACATCGAGGCATCTCAATTCGATACACCATACATCGAAGTCTCACGATTCGATATTGGGCAACTCAGTATATCCAGTATCGAGCATACCTGATTCGATACTCATTAGATCGAATCCCAGCAATTTGATATACTATCAAGATCTATAACTTTACTTATATTGCCTGGTCAGCTTGTAATAGGTGTTCCGAACCAAGCTAGTCTGAATTCTATTTGATTAGCATTATTTTGGCATTTAAAAGGTGCCTTAGTAACTGTTTATGGTGTTTTGTAACCCGGACGAAATAAAACCAAAATAGATGGCATAGAGCCACCAATCCTCTGAAACTGCGTCTTCTTTGATCACTTCTTGGGCGTCTTAGTTACTCTACATTATAAACATTATAAAAGATCATAGAGTTAGCCTACATATGCAAACACTTGATTGGATAATATTTTATAAACACTTACTTGATCATATATATTATATCCTGAGAGAGAATACCTCAAGTCACGGGTGAAAAATAAGATAAAACACTTGGGAATGTAAGACATCTGCCCCGAGTTGACACTCAAAAACGATAAAAAAAATGTAAGAAGCCTTTGAACACTTCAAATGAGTATCAACTACATTAATCCGCCTCCAATTGACAACTTAAGCAAAGTCGAGCACTTCAGATACTAATCTACGGGCATCAGCATATATTTACATACATCTCACTTCAGATTTGCACAATTCGATACTGAAAAAGTAGATCGAATCGCCTCAATTCGATCTATGCAAATTTAGCCCAAAATTACCTTTAAGCCCCTCCGATAGTTTCTATATATACCCCCTTACTCCTCACAAGTTAGAGGGATTGACGGAGAAGCCTTAGATCGAACCCAAGTCGATTCGATATTGATAGATCGAATCTGACATTCACTTAGGTCGAATTTCACTGATTCGACATTAATAGATCGAGTCCAAGTGATTCAATACTCACTTAGATTGGACCCATATATGTCCTGAAAGCTACATGAGTCAGGGTCCCAAATCAAGAAGCGGGTCAAGGTCTTGATCATCCATTGAAGACATATGATCGAAACCGTGAAGTCGCGCACTGCAGTTCGATTGTACATCGAACAGAGCCAGTTCGATTTAACATCGATAGAGTCAAGTTAATTTGATATTCACGTAGATCAAACCCATATATGCCCTGAGATCTACATGAGTCAGGTCCCGAATCAAGAATCGTATCGAGGTTTCAATCATCCAACAGAGATATAATCAAAACTGTGAAGTCGCGCTATGCAGTCTCGAATTCACCCGATTCGAAATTGATAGATCGAATCTAGTGATTTGACATTCAATTAGATCGAATTAAAACATGGCTTGAAATCTACATGAGTCAGGGTCCATAATCAAGAAGCGGATCGAGATTCCGACCAACCATTAAAGAGACATGATCAAAACTGTGAAGTTGCGCAATGCAGAACCAAGTGAACCAAGCAGCCCTACCAGGGGTCGACCCAGTAGAGGCAACTCGAAAGAGATAAATGAACTGCGTTTGGCTTGATTATCTCAATATGATACGTAGGCATCTTGGAAAGGTCCCAAGTTCAGTCCAAAATCATAAGTATCTAACACCCTCAATTCGACAATCAAAAAGCATCAAATCTGTCCCGTTCGACTGTTCCCTCAACTTGGCCAATTAGGGATTTTTCACGTCATCTTATATTTCCTTATGTGTAATAGGTGTTCCGAACCAAGCTAGTCCGTTCTTTGTAATAGGATAACATTGTTTTGGTTAAGTCATGCCCAATTGTATCGATTTCTCGGTGTATTGTAACCTAGACGAAATAAGACCAAAATATTGGCGCCGTCTGTGGAAACACCATTTCGCTTACAATTAATAGTCTGTTTAGGTAAAACGGCAAAGAAGTGGAATGGCCCTACCGGGAAAGAACCGTGAAGAGTCCCGTTGGCTATATCAAGGTGATGAAACAACTACGAAGTTGACAATATGGAATTCGGTCCCAAGCAAACAAGGAGTCGTGTTAAGAGCAATAATCAAATCCATGATACAACCAAGGAAACCTACATCATTGAAAGAAGGATTATGGAGTTTTCAACCCCAATCCTATACGTTAATCATTTACCTTTATGTTTAACAAAACACATGCCTTGTCTTATTTACAGGCAACGGTTTAGAATAGCTTCCTCTGCAGGGACGAATAATTGCACTTTGAACAGTTCATAATCTATTTTACCCGTAGGTGGTATCGAAGCATCTTACCCATAGGTGGTATCGAAGAATTTTACCTGGTATAAAGCTAAAGCGTCCATGGAATGTACAACATCTTAGACGCTATTATGCATAGGAGTAGAAGCAATTGTGTTCAGGGGCTAATAAATTGTATGAACTACGAAGGCTTGAGTCCCATGCAAAGTTGGGGTAACGTAGGCACCTTGGTGGAGTCTTATAGAATCGATGCAAGAAACCCAAATGAGGAATCAATGGGGTCAACAACAGGATTTTATCCCTCATGCACGGAAAAAGCGTCATGACGGAGGTACGTTTAGCCCAAAAGTGGTTGAACGCAAAAATTTCACCCATCATGCACAGCAAAACCGTCATGACGGAGGTATGTTTGGCCCTAAAGTGATCAAACGCAAAAGTTTCACCCCTCATGCACAGTAAAACCGTCATGACGGAAGTACGTTTGGCTCAAAAGCGGTCAAACGCAAAAATTTCACCCCTCATGCACAGCAAAAGCATCATGACGGTGGTACGTTTGGCCCAAAAGCGGTCGAACGCAAAAGCTCACCCCTCATGTACAGCAAAAGCGTCATGAAAGAGGTACGCTTGGCCCAAAAGCAATTGAACGCAAAGTTAACCCCTCATGCACAGCAAAAGCGTCATGACAGAGGTACGCTTGGTCCAAAAGTGGTTGAACGCAAAGTTAACCCCTCATGCACGGCAAAAACGTCGTGTCAAGAGCACATTAGACATTAAGTGGCCTCACGCTGTCATCAGCACCCTAAAAGCATACTCGATTCATAAGATTCAATAACAGAATGCAATGCATTAAGTAGATATGCAATTAAAGATAGACAATATGCGATTAAGGAAAAGATTAAAAGCAATCATTGATACGATAAACTATACAATAAAGTATAGATCAAAAGACTATGATATCAAGCCACAAAATCGGTTTCCTAAGAGAATCGTTTCAAAAGTGACATGAAAAAAATTGTTTAGTAAACAAAAAGGGCCAAATATCATCAAAATGGTATATCCTGATATCGCTACTCAGCGGACGATTGGGGGATTGGGAACGAAAGACAAGACCCACTGAACGGACAAAATTGGCACAGTTTCCCTGAATTTGATCCTCCGTAAGCACCAGTTCATCAGCTTGCGCCCAACCTTCGAGTAATGCAACTTCTTTTCCCATGTACCGCTTAGCGGCCCGCCAAGTTGACATCTGCTAGGAGAGATTAGGTTTTGGTCATTAATTGTTTGTTTAGATACTGTAGCATCTGACGCAACAGTTCTGATATCTCGAGGGGGATACATGCCAGTCGGCAAAATCATCATCGGACCCAGAATATTTGACACAGGCAGGACCCTCTTTCCTTTATCTAGCGCTACATCTGGCATTTCCCGAGAACCAACTGTCATGTTAGGACTCGAAGAGGTACGATGCAAATCTACCTGTAGCGGTACGAAGCAAACGTGTCCAAAGCGGCACCAAAAATATCTACCCTAAGAGGTACGATGCAAATCTCCCCGAAGCAGTATGATGCAAATCTATCCGAAGCGGTACGAAGCAAACGTGCCCAAAGTAGCACCAAAAACATCTACCCGAAGAGGTACAATGCAAATCCACCCGAAGTTGTATGAAACAAACGTGTCCAAAGCGGCACCAAAAATATCTACCCAAAGAGGTACGATGCAAATGTACCTGAAGCGGTACGAAACAAACGTGTCCAAAGCGGCATCAAAAACAACTACCCGAAGCGGCGGGATGCAAATCTACCCAAAGCGGTATGAAGCAAACGTGTCCAAAACGACATCAAAAACATCTACCCGAAGAGGTATGATACAAATCTACCCGAAGCGGTACGAAATAAACGTGTCCAAAGCGGCACTAAAAACATCTACCCGAAGAGGTACGATGCAAATCTACCCGAAGCAGTACGAAACAAACGTGTCAAAAGCGGCACCAAAAATATCTACCCGAAGAGGTACGATGCAAATCTGCCCAAAGCGGTACGAAACAAACGTGTAGAAAGCGGCATCAAAAACATTAACCCGAAGCGGCGCGATGCAAACCTATCTGAAGCGGTACAAAGCAAGCATGTCCAAAACGGCACCAAGAACATCGACTCGACAAGGTTAGATGAAAACAAAAAATCTCAGAATACGGATATTGGCCCGAAGAGGTCAGGAAAAAAAAAGATGAAATATTGGCCCGGAGCGGTCAAATGAAAAATAAGATATTGGCCGGAAGCGGTTAGATAAAATATAAAATATTGGCCCGAAGAGGTCAGATAAAAAATAAAATATCAGAAATGGACATCAGCCCAATGTGGTCAGATACAAACCAAAAATCTCAAAGGATGCACATGCGCTGGCAAAAGCATGATGCAAACAACATATCCATATGCCTGGAAGGCTGGGTATTGTAACAGACTACACATAGCAAATTAGTGACGTCTATCCAGCATGGTACAATGCAAATCTACCCAAAACAACACGACAAATGTCCATCTATCATGCTATGGAGCAAACGTGTCCAAAGCAGTGCATGGGCATGAATCCAACATGGTACGGTAAGTACATATTTAGACTACTATAAAAGGTATCATTACCTCAGGAGGTATGAATACCCATGTGCCAAATTAACCGGCAGTGTTGACGAGTAATAACATGTAAAAGAACAAAGTGCCATAAATAAAACGCGAGTAGTCGTTAAATACTAGTGCAACAGAGTATCCGAACAAAGGCGACACAATGTCCAAATAGACAAAAATTAGAATACGACAAATATTTACGTTCGAGCCTCGAGATTCACGTCTTCCCCATATTGGTCAATTACTTCAAAAGCAATCCGCTCTAAGCGGCGTTGTGCAGCTTCGTCTCTTTGATTATCACCACATTCGCCCTCAATGAAGGCAATGCATGCCACAAAATCTCATGACCAGAGATAGCGATCTGAACCAAACAAAACTGTAAAATCAGTGCAAACACCAAGGCTAAGACTCCCAGCTCAGAGTTTATTATGCTTGTCACTTTGTTATCAACAACATAGTCAAAATAGAGATAAAATCAAAATTGGAGGGTAAAAAACTCTGTAAAATCATACGACAACTGGCTAGCGCACCAAGAGTCGAACTTCATTGTGAACAACAATGAGGCAGAAAACAAAGCTATTCATGCCGAAAACTCAATGGCAAGCTCATTACGAGTAGAATGCCTGGCGGTCTTTACAGACTAGCAACCTGTGGAATCATTTCATAGACTTAACTGTTGCCGAATCCCCAAAGACGAGAAGGTAACCAGGTGAGCTGTCATAATTTGCAACTCAACTAAAATATTCATAAAAATGGTGTCATCCTACTAGCGGCAAAAGAATCTGCTATAGGAAAGACAAGATGCATCCGAACGATAAAAAGAATCAAGCAGACTATGCCCATATACGTAAACCAAAGCGGATAAACTTCTCTGCGACCAAGTCACCGCAAAAGACAAAAATTCATTCACTCCATCGTCGAGAAACAATAATACTTGACGTGTACAAAGTTGCACAAAATTGAGATTTCACATATCAATCAAGGGACGAACAAAGGGCTACCAACGCACAACACATGTTTATATTGCATGAATGTGGATGCTAAAACGGGTACTGGTATGCAAAAATTCAACTCAATGCAAAAGTTTTAGGGTTCCAAAGAGATGGACACTTGAACCAAAACCCCATTAGATGAAGAATAAGGATGGACATTTCGCCTGAAATGGTAAGTGCTAACCAAAAATCTTACTAACATAAAGAAAAGACGCTCTGCTACAAATGGCAAGGGCACATTAAGAGGTACCGCAAAGACGTGTAGCCAAAATTAAGATAAATGCAATAAAGGCCTCAATAATAAAGGGGTATTGTGCTAAATCAGCAGCACATACCTAAGCAACTCTGCAATACGATGCCGCATATATTGACAAAATGGCAAGATCAAATTCTTTTCGCCTCAACTTGGCCATTTAAACCGTACTGCCTTAATTACAAAAAGTTTTTTGAGAAATACAAGTATGGAAACAACGATGTTGCGTCTGATGTTAGGTTAACATCACAGATCTCTGATGTTGGCTCAACATTCAGAAACAACACCAGTGGACAAGACAACACTTTTATAAAAAGCAGATTGTGGTCTCCTAAGATCAAGATTATCTGTAATGTTGTTTTCTCTACTGTACATACTCTTACTGGTGATTGGTATTTTGACAGTGGTTGTTCTAGACATATTACAGGTATAAAGACTAATCTCATGGAGTTTGTACCTTTGACTACTGGTACTATCACATATGGTGGCGACAGTAAAGGATAGATAATAGGAAAGGGGGTTCTTAATGTTGATGGCTTTCCACATCTGAAGGATGTACTTCTGTTAGAAGGGTTGTGTGCTAACCTCATCAACATCAGCCAAATCTGCTATGAATATTTAGTTGCTAAATTTGATAAGTACTCATGTGATGTGTTTGACAATAATGATGCTTGTGTTATGACATGAAAAAAGATCAAAAGACAATTGCGATTTTTTTTTATGAAGATGCTCAGTGTCTTCATGTCAAGGTGGATGAATCAGTTGTATGGCACAAGAGACTTGGTCATGTTCACTATAGGAATCTGGAAAAGATCATCAAACTAAAAGCCGTAAGAGGGATACCAAAACTGATCAGTCCAGGTAAGCTGGTATGTGGTGACTGTCTGCAATGCTACACATGCCCTAATACATGTAGAAGGTCAAATTTCTAGAACTTCTAAATGCTTTGAACTGTTGCACATTGATCTAATGGGTCCTACTGAAGTTTGCAGCCTTTCTGGTAAGAAATATGCACATGTCATTATGATTTTTCTAGGTACACTTCGGATAAGTTCTTGAGAGAAAAATCTGAGGTTGTAGAGGCATTCAAGATACTAATTGATAGTATAAAAATGCTCCATAATGCATGTGTAATTATGATTAGATCAGATCATGGTAGAGAATTTGAAAATAAAAAAATTTGATGATCTGTGTGATTCTAAAGGCATCTCTCATGAATATTCTGCTCCTATCACTCCCCAACAAAATGGATTTGCTGAAAGAAAAAACAGAACTTTGTAGAAAATGGCTAGGGTAATGTCAAACTCCAGAAAAATAACTAAAAGGCTTTGGGCTGAAGCACTTAGTACTGCTTGTTATATTTCTAACAGGGTTTATCTAAGACGAGGCACAACCATGAATCCATATGAAATTATCAAGAAAATTAAACCTAATTTGAGTCATTTTCATGGATTCGGCTTTGTTTGCTACATCTTGAAAGATAGACAACAATTAGGCAAATTTGATGCTAAAAGTGAGTTGGACTCTGTGTATAGTAATTCCTATAGAGTGTTTAATCCCAATTTAAACACAGTACAAGAGTCCGTGAATATTGTGTTTGATGATGAATCTGATCTTGTAGGTACCAGTGTTGATCAGCGTATTCTGCCTCTGATAAGAAATGTTGAGCCCGCATCATCAAATGACAATGTGGACTCAACATTAGAGACTGGTCAAGAATCAATCCGCTGATCCTGATATAGCTGCAGCACCAGAGTACACAGATTCTGACACAAAAGAGTTTGTTGGTGAAAATGTGAGAAGAGACACACTTGCCATAATTCAGAAGAATCACCCGCCTTTACAGGTTATTGGAGAACTCACAGAAGAAGTAAGAGCTAGAACAAAGAAAGAGTCAACTATAAAGATATGGTTAAATGTAGTGTGTGTGCATGTCTTATGTGTGTAACAATGTTTCTTAATTTGTATCTGCTGTTGAACCTAAAAGTGTGAATGAAGCCTTGAAAGACTCACATTGGATAAATGCTATGCAAGAAGAACTTATGCAATTCACAAAAAAAAAAGTGTGGAAATTAATTCATAGGCTTGCTCATGCAAATGTAATAGGCACTAAGTGGATTTTCAAAAATAAAAGTGATGAAAATGGTGTAATTGTTAGAAACAAGGCTAGACTAGTAGCTCAAGGGTATACACAGGTAGAAAGAATTGATTTTGATGAAACTTTTGCTCATGTGGCTAGAATTGAGTCTATTAGGTTGTTACTTGATATAGCATGTTTTCTGAAAATTAAATTGTTTCAATTGGATGTTAAGGGAGCCTTTTTAAATGGTTACATTGACAAAGAAGCTTATGTAGAGCAATCCAAAGGGTTTCCTGATCCTTATCACCCTGACCATGTCTACAAGCTAGAAAAAACACTATATGGTTTGAAACATGCTCCAAGATCTTGGTATGAAAGGTTGACAGAGTTCTTACTTTGTTTTGATTTTTCTAGATGTGAAGGTGATAGAAGACTGTTCATTATGAAAAATAATAAATATGTGTACATTGCTCAGATATATATAGATGACATTATGTTTGGTTCTTCTAATCAGTGTACTTTGGACAAATTTGTGTGTACAATGACATACAACAACAACAACAACAACCAAGCCTGTAATCCCAATTAAATTGGGGTAGGCTATATGAACCATGAATGAATCACGTCGAGTCGTGAACATGAATCTTCTGCCTCCATAGGTTTCGGTTGACGAGCATGTCTTCATTTAGATCTTTTAGCTTCATGTCGTTTCGTATGACCTCCATCCACGTCTTTTTCGGTCTCCCACGAGCTCTAGCCGTCTGTCCTAAGTCGAGATCTTCAACTCGTCATACCGGTGCATCTATGGGTCTGCGTTTAACATGCCCAAACCATCTTAAACGATTTTCTCGCATTTTCTCGTCAATGGCCGCCACACCCAATTTATGCCGAATATCTTCATTGCGCACTCTATCTCTCCTAGTGTTACCGCACATCCACCGAAGCATGCGTATCTCTGTAACGTTCATTTTCTGTGCATGACTTTGCTTAATAGCCCAGCACTCGGAGCCATAAAGCAAAGCAGGTCTAATAGTTGTACGATAGAACTTTCCTTTAAGCTTTAAAGGAAAGTTACGATCGCACAGAATCCCTGTCGCACTCTTCCACTTTGTCCATCCAGCTTGGATGCGGTGGTTGACGTCTCCATCTAACTCTCCATCCATCTGCAGTATGGAGCCTAAATACCGAAAATGCGCACTTCTCGGTATCTCTTGGCCATCCAACTGAACCGTGCCATCGTTGTTTCTTCGTTGTTTGCTAAACTTGCATTCGAGGTACTCTATTTTTGTTCGACTTAGTCGAAATCCTCGTGCTTCTAATGTTTGTCTCCATCGTTCTAATTTAGCGTTAACTCCCATTCTCGTCTCATCGATGAGGACAATATCGTCTGCAAACAACATACACCATGGGACTCGGTCTTGGATGGCTCTGGTGATTTCATCAATTACAATGGCAAACAAAAATGGGCTCAAAGCTGACCCCTGATGTAAGCCAATTGTAATTGGAAAGGCGTCTGTTAAACCGCCACAAGTTCGGACACTTGTCACCACATTCTCATACATATCTTTTATGATGTTGATATATTTAATGGGTACCCCCTTCTTCACCAAGGTCCACCATAATACATCTCGAGGTACTTTGTCATATGCCTTTTCTAAGTCGATAAAGACCATATGCAAATCTCTACTCTTTTCTCGAAAGCGCTCAATGAGCTGACGAATCAAATGGATGGCCTCTATGGTCGACCTTCCGGGCATAAATCCAAATTGGTTCTCAGATATGGGAACAATTTGTCTCAATCGGTGTTCGATCACCCTCTCCCATAGCTTCATGGTATGAGACATAAGCTTTATCCCACGATAGTTAGAACAGTTTTGGACATCGCCCTTGTTCTTATATAGAGGTATTAGCGTACTCTTTCTCCACTCTTCTGGTATTTTATTTGTTCGCCATATTTTGTTAAAGAGGTCCGTCAACCAGGTCACCCCTATCTCTCACATGCTTCTCCAAGCCTCAATAGGGATACCATCTGGGCCAACGGCTTTTCGAGTCTTCATCCTCTTCAAGGCATCTTTGACTTCCGACCTTCTAATACGGCGCATAAAATCGCGGTTCAGGTCCTGAGGGGACTGCGAGATGTCACCCACTGCTTGGGTGGGGCCTCCATTGAACAGGCCCTCGAAGTACTCCCTCCACCGTGCTTTGACCTGATCCTCACGCACTAAGACAGACTGACCTTCATCTTTGATGCATTTCACTGCACCTAGGTCTCTAGTCTTCCTCTCTCTAATGCGAGCAATTTTGTATATATCCTTCTCGACCTCCTTCCTATCCCTCTTCTCATAAATTTCCTTGTACACAGCCTCTCGCGCTAGTCCAACAGCTTTCTTTGCTTCTTTCCTGGCTAGCTTATACTTTTCAAAGCTTGCTCCATCATGGTTCTTCTTCAAATCCCTGTAGCAATCCCGTTTGGCCTTGATTGCCGCCTTTACTTCTTCATTCCACCATGACGTGTCTTTACCTATCAGGCTACTACCTCGGGATTCACCTAAGAGGTCTTTAGCTACCTCTTGATACAACAAGCCATTTTGGTCCAAGTTGCATCTGCATCGTCCTCAGTCTTCCAGTCTACCTCTTGAACCACTCGCTCTACGAAGGCCTTTTGGGTAGACTCCTTAAGCCGCCACCACTTAATTCTAGGTTCCAACCGGCGCCTACTCCTCTTCACTCCTTGCCTCAGTCTAATATCCAACACCAAAAGCCTATGTTGCGTAACCACACTTTCCTCGGGGATGACCTTGCAGTCTATGCAACGACTTCTATCTGCCCTCCTAGCTAAGAAGAAATCTATTTGGCTCTTATTTGACCCACTCCTATAAGTGACCAAATGAGACTCTCTCTTCTTAAACCAAGTATTTGCTACAAGCAAATCATAGGAGAGGGCGAAGTCTAAGATAGCGTTTCCCGGCTCATTGCGATCCCCAAAGCTATACCCGCCGTGGATGTCCTCGAACCCATCACGGCTAGATCCTACATGACCATTAAAGTCACCTCCAATGAAGAGTTTCTCGCTACTAGGGATCCTTTGTACCATCTCGTCCAAATCTTCCCAAAACTTACGTTTCACGGCTTCGTCTAGTCCTATCTGTGGTGCATAGGCACTAATGACATTCAAGATATCCTCGCCTATGACCAACTTGACCAGTAAGATCCTGTCGCCCTTCCTTCTGACCTCCACCACGTCCTCGAGCCAAAGCTTATCTATGATGATCCCAACACCATTTCGGTTCTTCTCTGTCCCGGTATACCAAAGCTTACAACCCCAAGGATCTACTACTTTGGCCTTTTCACCAACCCACTTGGTCTCTTGCACGCACAAGATGTTGATCCTCCTCCTAGACATTGCCTCAGCTAGCTCGGCCAATCTTCCTGTGAGTGACCCCACATTCCACGATGCAAGGCGAACTCGTCGTTCCTGGACTAACTTCTTTACCTTCACCCGTCCTGGAAGGTGAGGGAACCCTTGCTCATTTGACACCACACCCGGGCGTCGATGTGGCGAGTCGCTTCTGGGCGACGACCTAGCAACCCTTGCCCATTTATCACTACACCCGGGATCCGATGTAGCGCGTCGCTGAGTAGGGAACGCCCCAATGAAATTCATAGTATGGTTCATATCATAGGATGTGACGAGGTTTTTACGTTGGCTGTCACAAGCCTACCACAACCCTCCTCCTTTATCCTGGCTTGGGACAGGCAGTGAAAGCTCACTGCGGAGTTTGTGTGTACAATGACATGTACATTGGAAATGAGTATGATAGGGGAGCTCACCTTCTTCCTAGGACTACAAGTAAAACAAAAGGAAAATGGCTTGTTTTTGTCTCAGGAGAAATATGCTAGGAACTTGGTGAAGAGATTTGGTTTACTAGAGTCAAAACCCAACAAAACACCTATGTCCACTACTATGAATATTGAGAAGGATGAAGCTGGAGAAGATGTTAACTCAACACTTTATAGATCAATGATAGGCAGCCTGTTGCACTTATTAGCCACCAGACCTGACATCATGTACTCAGTATGTGTATGTGCCATGTATCAGTCAGCACACAAGGTATCACACTTAAATGCAGTAAAGAGAATTATGAAATACATATCTGGGACTAATGATTTAGGAATATGGTATTCACATGATACAAGTTCTAATCTGGTAGGTTTGAGTGACTCTGACTGGTCTGGGGATCTAGATGATAGGAAATCCACTAGTGGAGGTTGTTTTTATATAGGAAATAATTTAGTTTCTTGGTATAGTAAGAAACAGAACTATGTATCTCTTTCAACTGCTGAATCTAAGTATGTTGTAGTTGTCAGATGTGTTGCCCAACTGATATGGCTAAGACATATGCTACGTGATAATGGGATAACTAGTAATACTCTTTTGATGTTCTGTGATAACCTCAGTGCTATAAGCATATCAAAAAATCTTGTTCAACACCCCAAAACAAAACACATTGATATAAGACATCACTTCTTGAGAGATTTGGTTGAGGATAAGACTATTATGATTGAACACATAGAAACAAACAACCAACTTGCTGATATGTTCGCTAAACCATTAGACAATGAGAGATTCTTCAGGTTGAGGAAGGCTCTCGGTATGAGTGTGTTGTGAGCACATAGTGCAAACAGGTGTTGCTTTAACATCATAGGCTAACACTGGTGACTGATTGTGATGTAAATAGAATGTTCTCTTATTTTGATTGGTTGATCTTGTGTTCTCCTTATTCGCTCATTGTTAGTCTGCATATTTGAATTTTGTGAGTCCTACTAGTTTGTCAGTATGCTATGGATACTTTTCTCTTTACAAATGTTTCTTAAAAAGCTTAAACTAACTTTCTTTACTTTGAGGTAGTAACTTAACTTGGAGAAGATGGGGTACACAGAGCTGACTACTACGATGTATTCAGATGTTTCCTATTCAGGTCTAAGATATACAAAATAATACGAAGAAGATGAGGTACACAGAGTTGACAGCTATGTTGTATTCGGTTGTGACTTATTTGTATTGGTTTACTTGTAGAAGGGGCATAGGATAGTGAATTCTTATACTGGGGTGTCTGGGGTCATGCACTGCCTCTCATTCAGTATATTTGTTCACTCGGTGCTAAAACCTTCTTTATGATTACTTAGTAAACAAGTATGTGTTAGAAAACTGGGGTGTTGGGGTCATGTACTGCCTGCATCCAGCCCTATGTACTTGCATGTGCATATGCATTGATTATGTTGAAGTTGGGTGTCAGGGGTCTTGTTATTGCCTACATTCAGTGAATATATAATCCTTTTTTTTGCCTCAAAGTGTACTGCTTGAAAGTTTTATGTAGATGTTGGTTCTAAAATTATGAAGTAAAGAGTGAGTATCTATGCCTGATGATCAGTTGTGTTGGGTCAACACGCTACTCATTTATGTTGGTTGAACATTCATTTTCTTTCTCATCTGATTCTTTTTTAATTCTTGTCTTCCTTATTCTGGTCTGAGTGGTTCTGGTCTTAAGGGGAGTATATCTATTTATCATCATGTCATGTTCTCATGTCAAAGGCATATCTTTTGGGTTGTTAGCTGCCAGTAACACACAAGTGTTTTCTAACTTGTCATTAAAAGCTTAATTATCTATGTGATGTTAACTTCTTTCCTTATCTTGTGGTGTTTCATGTTATCTAACATTCCATTCCTCCACAGATCTAAGCTAAGCTACTAGTTTATGAATGATTCCATCTAAATCTTGAGTCTCAGGTATCTTGCTCAGATTCTACTTGAGCCTTTATGTGAAGAAGACCTTGGTATGACACATACCACACAGACACTTGCCTCAATACTGTCAGGATGTTGTACCAACATTGTTCACCTCCGGATGTTGCCTCAACATTTTCTTTTACACTGTGACTTATAAGTTATTTCATTGACTACTCTGGTCACGTGTCAAGGCAACACGACTGCAAGTGTTGAACCAACAAGGCGGGGATCACACATGTTCACAACATTTCCCCGCCTACGACTCCTAGTTCATCTACAATTTATCTTTTTTACCTCCTTAAACTGCTGCTTAGATTCTAAAATTTTAATTAAACCCTAAAATTTACTATCTTCCTTATTTACCTACGCATATTACATAATGGTGAAGAAATCTACAATTACTGACCTTGCCAATGTAGCTGCAACTATGGCATCTAATCTAGGGGGTGTACAACCTCGAAGAAGCACGCGCTCACACACCACCGTGGTTTCACGTGAAGCTCCTAAGAGAAAGGCTCTACGTTAGGAGGAATTTAAAATCCAAGAAGGGTGCATCCATCAGTGCTGCTCCAACACCTGCTGAGAAGATGTTGTGCCAGCACAGGATCCTGAGAATGTTGGCACAACACTGGAGTTTGCCAACACCACTGCAAAAATTCCTCAAACTGAGGAACCGACGAGCACATTGGCCAAAGATCCTGAGAAGACACAACCTCCTTCCCCACCTATTAAGGTCGATGGGGAGAAAGAAATTGATGAGGTTGAAGAAGATTAAGGGCAATAAGATGTTGTTGTGGTGAGGATGAGAAATCCTCTGAGGGGGAGGACTCTGATGATGAAGATGTAGAGGAGGGTTCAGTCAATGTCGAAAGTGTTGACAATGAGGAGGAGAGTGAGGGTGACTAAGAAGCTGATGGTGGCAAGAGATTTGATGATCCAAACCAGCTGAATGTTGTGCCAACATCGCTAGACAAGGATGCTGACCCAACACTAGACTCTACAGAAGAATGAGAGGATGAGGTACCTAATACATTTGAAGTTGATTTTCCACCTGAGCCATTTAATAGGTATTTCTTTACTAAAGTTGCAAGTAAATACTATGATCTTGTACGTGAAAGGAAAATTTAGGCTAAAAGGACTTTCACTGTTGATGACTTTAAAAAGCACGAGATGTTTGAGTTCCTAGAGTCTAGAAGTCTATTGTATTCTCTTGTTGATATTGTCCCCTATGTGCCTGAGGTGATTAGGGAGTTTATAGCAATCTATCAAAATTTGTTATTGCACAAGGATCCCTCAAGTATGGAGAGTGTTTGTGAGGGACAAGATTTACAAAATCATTCATTCAATTATAAACAATGCCTGGAAGATGTCAAAGAGACAGAAGACAATTTAGGAAATTGATGACAATGAAATGATGAGAGAACTCACTGGTGGACTGGTGAAGACTTGGAGGAAAAAATTGAATGTGACTGGGCTCACTTCCCTTACTACCATCATGTGCCTCATACAACTGGATGCCCCCATCAAACTTCACAGCTCTCACTCATGATATGGTTGCGTTGATTTACAAGCTGAACAGAAGACTTCCAGTGAACATGGGGCAAAGAATATTCTAGACAATTGCTGATGATGCACACATGAATGATGCTATTCTTCCTTTTCCATCCTTGATTTACAAGATACTCAGTGTTCAAGGACTCAAGAAGGGTGAGAATGAGGTATTTGATGAAAAGGCAAGATAACTTGCCATCGCAAATAACTACTTTGGAGGGAACAAGATAAATGATCTGCCTTGGAAGGATCCTAATGCACTTGGAGGAAGTGGAACACAGAAGGGAAAGAAGAAGGCACAGACTTTCAGCACTGCCTCAACTATTGAGGATGACTCTGCCCCTACAGTGCCCATCAACTCCACATTCATTCAAGAGAAGGTTGACTGGTGTGATAAAATGATTTTGGATAGGAAGAGGGAGATAGCTGACAATGAGGATGAGCTTAAGGAGGTGGACTCAATTAAGATGCACATGTTGGTGGTGCTTTCCTCACGAAAAGGAGGAGAGTAGGCCAATTTTGTTTCTTAATGCTTTTTATGTTTTAAACAATTGTTTTTTTAGTACAGAGAGCATGTTCTCTATTATGTTTTGAATGCTGGGAATGTATGTCGATATTAACGCTGCTCTTTTCAAATTATTATAGCTTGCTTTGTTTAGTACTGTTTATCTAATTGCAGGGCGTGAAATGTCAGATCCGAATGTAGGCCAACACAATTCTTAACTTTGTCTGCCCAACATTGCAGTTCAACATTCATATCTTAAGGGGAGCAAATTAGAATAAGTACACTAGGTTTATATTCTGAAATATAGGTACTTAAACACAATTCGATACAGGTGGAGTTTTGTGAAGAAAGGAAAAAATGGGGATATTGAAAGTGCAAGTGTTGCAGTGAAATGTTGGTCCAACATCTGGTAACTTGTGTTGGCACAACATTGAACTTAACACACTACACTGTCCTATTAATTTTGATTGCTATATTTAATTTTGCCTTTATTCATAAACTTATCTAGTTCCACGAGTTGTTGTTATCTTTGATGTATTTCAGGATATCAAGGAATCTAGGTTTCGTGTGGATTAAAGCTTGAAGAAAGAAGATAATGCCGAAGGAGATTGAGATAGAGTTAGAAGATCTTTTGAAGATAAACATCAAAGGATGTTTCGAGATTATCCAAGTAATCTGAGAACAATCAAGTCGTGTCGATCATATCTATGACAAGGGACAAACAAACTCTATAATAAGAGTGGTTGGCATAAAGCTAAATAAGGAGACTAGAATATAGGTTTTGAGAGATTAAAAACATTCTTGTCAAAGTTGTTTAGTCTTATTTTTGCTGAGTTTTATCTAACAAAGCTATAAACTCAATAGCTTGTAGTGAGTTAGTGTTTGGCTTGATTTTCTTACCCAGTTGCGTTTTGTAAGATCAATAAAGTTATATTTAGTGATTATTTGGCCGTAAGGCTCGGCAAGTTATATTCATATAACCTGCTTAAAATTCATTATGTGTGTTTATTTTATTCTGCTGCACTTTACTCGTTAGTGAATGTTGGGCCAACATCGAATACAATCGGTGGTGCCACAACATTTCGTATTAAAAAGGCGTGTGAATCAAAAAGAGTACCAAACCCGATCCATACATTTACAACCCTCAAACACCATAACAGTTTCTCAGAATTTAAGAAGAATCCTAGATACCCAATAGTTCAAAAAATACCCCAAAACACCACAACATCTTCTAATAATTGGAAAAGACCCTCAAATACCCTCATGTTTTCAGCAAACACACACACACGAATTTTCAGCCATGAATCAATTATTAACCTCTATGAATTTCTTATGCAAAGTGCTAGATCTGTATTATGTGGGTTTTTTTTTCTTTTCCCTACTTTCAAACCAAAGATTAACCTCTACGAATTTCGTGTGCCCATCTCTTAATTTTATATTCTTAATTTCCTCTCTAATAGAAGAAATTCCCACTCATTCTTGATATTTTTTATTTCGTATAAATCACGCACGGTAACAAACGTAGTCATTTTTTACATAGCATAAAATATTATAAAGTGTAAGAAATCGCAGATGATGAGATTGCTAATTAAAAATAAATATCAGGCGGGGCCAATGTAAACACACCCGAACCGTTGTACTATTAATTACTGAAACCTAACTCAAACGAGTTTAATGATGTATTACTGCATAACCAAAACCATAATATATTAAAAGGTAGTTGTAAAATTTACAGCGAACCCCTACGGTATTGAGTGTTAATAAATTTTATACTAAGTGGGTCTCAATAGTTTAATACCTGCGAGCACATAAGTTATTTACTACGGGAAAACCCAAAAAAACTTAGTAGCAAAACTTTTGGGGCGAAATTGAAATAATTATAAAACAAAAGGACCAATTAATAATTTACAGTAGGATCTATAAATAAATAACAAAATTTTTTGGGTCAAATTTAGAAGAAGTAAAAAATTAGAAAGACCATTCTACAATTTACATAGGCCAATAAATGCGATGTAAAACTTTTGAGGCGAGGTCGAAAGACTTAAAAAAAAATGGTTGTTCTGCAATTTGCGGAGGACCACAACGCTATTAACTGTTAAGAAGTTTTATTAATGCAGACCCCAACCAATTAATATGTGCGGGCCCTCCAGATATATATTACTGTAAAACAAAACATCTTATAGTAATTAGTTGAACTTATAGGGGCAAAATTGGAACACGAGAAATCTCCATTGAAGAGCAACCTGCTTGAAAACATTCGTTCTTATTATTATAGTATATATATATATATATATATATATATATTGGTTTTACAAAGAGATCATAAATCGTCGAATTTCCTATTTCGAAGAAAGTCCGACAAAGATTTTAAACAGTTTACCGGATGATAAGTATTTAGCTTTTAGACTACTTTGCCAGTCCTTGCTTACTCGTCTTCTATTTTTATTCTTGGCCCTTTTTTGAAGGATATATATCTAAGCTTTCTTTTCTGATATTTGAAACCTAAATTCACAGGGTGAGAAAATTACAATGTAAGATATAACATAAAAATTGTAGCAAGATAAATCCTAAGTGTTGTACGGTTGTGAATTGATACAATAATATTTTGTAGGGGAAATTAGATCAAACCCCCCATCGTTTGGGGCCATTTTAAGTCAACTTCCTTAAGTTTGTTTTGGAGAAGTCAACCCCCTATCGTTTGGAGAAATAGGCAACTTACCGCAAGTCAACATTTTGCACTTTTGATCAGGGGTATTTTCGTCAAATCATCTTATCCCACCTTTTGATAGGTTAAATGTGCCCCTTAATGTACTGCATTGTGTGCATATTGCCCCCCAACCTATTGTTACAAAAATTTCAACATTTTAAAAAAAAAATAAGACAAAATTTAAATTTTTTTTAATTTGACCCACAAATTTGGTTTCTTATTTTTTTAAGACCATGGAACTTAGGCTTCTTTTTAGATATTTTTTTTAAAGAAGCATAAATTATTTTTTGACAGTTTTTAGAATTTAAGCATTTACATACTTTGGAATAAAATTATTTTGGTGGAATGTTTTACCGTTAACCATTCTGAAAAAAAAATTGTCTAAATATTTAGGAAATAAAAAATAGAATTTTGTCTAAAGATTAAAAAAACAAAAGAATTTTGTCGAAAAAGAAGCCTAAACTCCTTGGTCTTGAAAAAAATAAAAAACTAAAAACGTGGGTTGAATTTAATAAATCTATGATTTTGTCTTAAAAAGATTTTTAAAAAATGTTGAGTTTTTATAACAATAGGTTGGGGGTAATCTGCACACAACTCAATACATGCGTTAAGGAGAGGCACATTTAACCTATCAAAATGTGGGATAAGATGATTTGACGAAATACCCCTAATAAAAAGTGCAAAATATTAACTTGGGGCAAGTTGTTTATTTCTCCAAATGATAGGAGGTTGACCGCTCCAAAACAAACTTAAGGAGGTTGACTTAAAATGGCGATGGGGGTTTGATGTAATTTCCTCTATTTTTTATTTGTTTTTGGATGCAAGTTGCTGAGTAATGACTAGTAACAACTTGACACGTCGTTTTTGTTTGCCAATCTGTTGGATAACAACAAGTTGCAACTTGATCAGTGGACGGGTGGTAGCACAGAAGAATTAATGCTACAAACAAGTAAACTGCTCTTCATCTCTGCAGTTCATATCTCATTTTACAAACTTCAGAACCTCAATCTTTTTTTCTGTTTAATTAGGTACATTGTACTTATGAGTTCTCAAACAAAGCTGTCGGCTTTTTCTTTCCTGTTTTTGTCAAACTTGGTAGCATTTGGTAGAGCCCAATCAGTGTGTGGAAGTAATGGCAATTACACGCGTGACAGCGCATATCAAGCTAATCTGAATACCCTCCTATCCTCTCTATCCATGAATATCGAAGAAAACAGTTTTTACACGTCCTACGCCGGGCAACATCCCGACAGAGTGAATGCCATTGTGCTTTGCAGAGGAGACGTGCAGCTTGATTTTTGCCGTAGATGTGTCCAAAACGCGACCATTGAGGCCGTAAAGTCGTGTCCTAATGAAAGAGATGCCATTTTGTGGCGGGAACACTGCACACTGCGGTACTCAAACGAGTCCATATTCGGAAGCATGGCGACTGATCCCGGATATACGTATTATAACGTGGATAATGCTACAAATCCAGTCGAGTTTATGGCGGATCTGAGGTTTTTACTGGCAAGTCTACGGGACCAGGCATCTGATGGTGGTTCTTTCAGAAAGTTGGCAGCCGGGAATAGAAGCACATATGGTTCTGCGACGATCTTGGGGTTGGTGCAGTGCACGCCTGATTTGACCGGGAGGACTGTAGTTCTTGCCAAATAGGTGCGGAGAAACTGCTGAGTGATTCAGCGAGAGGGGGAGCAGTACTGGTGACGAGCTGCAACCTTCGCTATGAGTTGAATGAACAATTTTACAATCAAACTAGAATTCAAGAATTGGTGTCGCCTCGGATACCCCAATCACCAGTGCCGAATATCCAATCGTCGGTACCCTCTCCCCTGATACCCCCACCAGTTCTCTCACGGTCGGGTAATCAATCCGATGATTAAATTTCAGATGCCACTCATAGGAAAAGTTTTTTTTTTTGTTTTTTGGGTAGAACACTCATAGGAAAGTTGATATCTAGTATAAGTGAATTTTTGTAAGTCTAATTCTGAAACAGATTTGCACTTCTTAAACCTTAAGTGACCCTTTAATCATTTGTTTTTTTTTTATTTATATAACTTAATCAAACAAACAAAACCTTTCAATCACGGGGTAAACTCAAAAAACAGAACAGTTATCCTCTTAACAAATATTAGACGATTTTAAAATCGGGAACTCTTTCGTAAGCCTATTCGGAGATTTGAGATTACTATGTATTTTTTGTTTTGCAGGAAATGCTGCCATGAATAAATCAACTCGAACTATCATAATAGTCGGGTTGGTGGCCCTTTGTGTTATACTAGTTATTTTTGCTGGATTACTATTAAAAAAGATGAATAAACAGAGGCCCAAGAATGTTGTGATAGTAAGCTTCTTAATCCTCTTAGTAACGTTAGTTTTCCTTGCATGGGTTTACAATTTATATCATAAGTTACTTTGGGAAGCAATTAGTGAAACATTTTTTTCTTAATACATCAGTGGATGAGATTAGCTTTGACGAGTCACTGCAATGTGATTTTGGCAAAATCAGAGCAGCAACAAATGACTTCTCGGATGCTAATAAGTTGGGACAAGGTGGATTTGGGTCTGTGTACAAGGTAATTGATTAAGTAGATTTACCAACAGTGTAAGAGTTGCGTTAAATACTCACGTTAATAACATCCTCTTGTTTTTCAGTAACTCAACTAAATTTGTTGGGATCCAATCATAAAAGGGGTACTAGATGTGTGACATAGTTGTTGAGGGACGGAAGGGAAACAGAATGGGAGTCATACATGTTTTGGTTTTTAATGGTGTTAATATACTAACATGTTGCAGTTTTAAAAGTAGATTGTTTCTTGGAGCTTTTAGTTACTCTGATAGATTATAGATTATAGATATAAACAACAAAGCAACATGAAAATCTCGATTAAACTTATTTGTTTGATTTTTATGAGCTAAAACAGGGAATACTTCAAAATGATCAAGAAATAACTGTCAAGAAATTGTCCAAGGATTCTGGTCAAGGTGATTTGGAGTTCAAGAATGAAGTCATGCTATTGGCTCGACTCCAACACATGAATTTGGTTAAGCTATTGGGTTTTTCAGTAGAAGGAAAGGAGAAGCTTCTGGTGTATGAGTTTGTTAAAAATGCAAGCTTAGACAACTTCTTATTTGGTAGTAGTTTATTAATTTTTATTATATAATCCTTACCACGAGCTCAGTGCAGATTTTAGCAATGATGATTTCTAAAATGGGCATGCAGGTCAATCAAAGCGCTCACGTTTGAATTGGGATAAGCGGTACAAGATCATAGGTGGCATTGCCAAAGGGATTCTCTATTTGCACGAAGATTCTCGACTTAGGATCATTCATCGTGATCTCAAAGCCAGTAATGTTCTTTTAGATGAACATATGAATCCGAAATTGCAGACTTTGGCTTGGCAAGATTATTTGTTCCTGATGAAACTCAAGGTAGTACCTGCAGGATTGTTGGAACATAGTAAGTCTTTGTACTTCTATTAAGAAAATGCCTATTAGAATGTGCAACTGGGCATCTTATCTTTTGCTCTGTTATTCCATAAACCACAAAATAATAGTATAAAATTTTGTATCTTGTTAGAATACCCTAACATTTGTGCATATAACTGTGGTTATATGGCGCCTGAATATGCAATGCATGGCCAGTTCTCTGTAAAGTCCGATGTCTTTAGTTTCAGTGTTCTTGTCCTTGAAATTATAAGTGGTCGGAAGAATAGTTGTTCTCGGAATGGAGATACTGTGGACCACCTCTTAAGTAGTGTGAGTAGAATTAATTGAAACACACTAGTATTTATAACTAGCTCATCGTTCTTAAATGCTAATTTACTTTCGAATTTTTTCTTTCTCTCAGGCATGGCTTTTTTGGCGCGAAGGAAGAATTGCAAATCTAATAGATCCCATGTTGATAAGTGAAGCGTATAATATACCAAACATATTGAGATGCATTCACATTGGTCTACTATGCGTTCAAGAGAACATTGTTCATAGACCAACAATGACTACAATCGTTCAAATGCTCAATAGTCCCTCTATAACTCTGGCAATACCTTCTAAACCTTCATTTTTTATGGTAAGTGGACTTGGTTCTACAGCTTCCAATGTTCAGCAGTCCAAATCAGAAAACGAGATTTCCCACAAATCAAAAAATAGTGAAATGGCTAACTCTGATCTTTCATCCCAAAATGAGATGCCAATCACAGAGTTGTGTCCTCGTTGAGTTGCAGGAATATTGAAAAACACTATTTGAACATATGTTGTTCTTTCTTAAGATTCAAATGAGGAAACTTATCTCATATTTTCCGAACATTAAGGGTGGAAATGTAATTATTTATATTGAAAAGATTGTCTATAATACCTGTTAACCATAAAAAATAAATATGAGATTAAGAAGAATATTAATCCTAAAAATAGGAATTAATATATGGACAATACTATTGTCACGAGTACTTCCGATGAGATGTATCCACTCCCACTGAGGAGGCCCCTCGGAGGTTACCACACCATGGTCAATGACCCGAAGAGATACGAAGGAACCTCGGAGGAGATACCTAAGCGTCCCTTGGAAAGTCAACGATGAATAAAAAATAGATATCAACGTGGCATCGAAAAAAGAGTAAACCCTGATGGATCCGCGCGACTCGGATATCCATCAATGCGCCAAGAGGGACCACAACGGACCCCGAGTCCCATAACCTTACTAGAATACTTCCTTGCTGAACACTCCTCAACATAAATTGCCCTCGGAACATCACTCCGAAGACCAAATTCAAGAACAAAACCATATCTAACCACAAGAGCCAGTAGAAGACACTCTACGAGAAATTGGACGCAAAAATACTATTTCATGAATGCCAAATAAAGCCCTCGGAGATCAAGCCAAGCACTAGGAGATTAAGCCAAGTCCTCGGAAGTTAAGCCACGCCCTCAGAGATCAAGCCAAGTGCCCGGAGATCAAGATAAAACCCCCCGGAGCCCAATTTATAGAAGAAAACACCCCTCGGAGAACGAATACAGGAACTCCTGTATCAGAATAAACCTTACCGAAGCAACAACACCACCCAAAGAAGGTCCCAGTTAGTCTATCAAGTCGTCACCAAATATAGGGCCCCTCGGAAAAATAGCATCTCGAAGAACAATCCCTCGGAGCTACTCGAAACCATCGGAAGAAGTAAAGATCAGCTTAGTCAGCATCTAGTAGACTAAAGATATACCTTATCTTATCTTTTTTACACTTTTAAGCATATTACGACACCTGTATTTACCAAACACATGCATAATGACACATGTCCCTAACAAACTCTATATAAAGGGAGGTGATCGGTTGAAGAAAAGGGAGAAGAAAAACACTTCGGACACACACAATCATACACAAACTAAATTAAGGAGTGAAGTTCAGTGAATAGAGGAAGGAATATTCTCGTATATTTACTCTCCCTTACAACATTATCGCTTTTTGAGTCACGGGCAGGGCATTCCAACCCTAAAATAAATCCGTTAAATAGGAAATATTATCAAACATGTTAACAAAATGGCACCGTCTGTGGGAACGCCATAGAATCTGTCCTCGAGAGTACTCAATAAACGTTTATTGTGATGGATGATTTGTTCGAAAGCGAAAGTCCTCAAGCTCACCACATCGAATCGGAAGAGACTTTGTCAAACTGCCCTTCAGGTACGAGAGATTTTATTAACATTCCCCGCTCTGTCTATGAAAGACTTGTGGAAGCTACGGACTCCCGAGTACCTCCAAAATGGAGAAATTACAGAAGTTGGTCCTTTGCATCTCCCGGACGGAGAAACTTCCTTTCGGAAGAAGGCACACCCCGTGCTAGGTGGAGTCCTACTCCTATCTCCTGGCACCGCGAACCCTTGCAAGAATCCCAAAGGTATGTTAACTTTGATAGAACCCCAATAAGGGGCCAAGAGGAAGAAATTCCCCACCCCTCGGAAATTTGTGGGAATAGTGATCATACCTTATGGGGGATGATGGATGGCCTCTGAAAAGAGCTGAGCGATATTAAGAAGACTATGGCCCCTAAGGAAGATCCCACGTTTAAAATGTCCCCTTTTACTCCTGAAATTGCTTTAGCTTCTATCCCTTTGGGGATGCGACCCGTTAATGTTCCTTTGTACACCGGGGAAGCTGACGGAAGAGATCCACAAGATCATATCCATCAATATTTGGTCGGACTGGATTTATCCTCCGCCCCAGACCATGTTTTGTGCCGTGTATTTCCTGTCACTCTCGGAGGACGAGTTCATGCTTGGTTTACTCACCTTCCCCCTAGCTCTGTCCCGAGTTTTGATCGATTAGCTCACTTATTTGTACGACAATTTGCATGTAACCGGCGATATCCCAAATCCGCCACTCATCTCTTCACGGTTAAGCAACAGAAAGATGAGCCCTTACGAGGGTATATAAAACGTTTCACGGATGAGGCGTTAGATGTCCCTAACGCCAGTCCTACCATTCTAGCAGATATCTTAACGCAAGGACTTCGAACGGGAGATTTCTTTCGATATCTCATGGGAAACCGTGTCACGGACATGAACGAACTTATGCAAAAAGCAGAAGATTACATCTTAATGGAGGAAGTGGAAGGTACGAAGAAGCGCTTGGAGCAGGACGACAACGAGCATCTAGATCGTGTTGAAAGAGAGGCAAAAGCTAAAGAGAAGAGCAAGGAAGGAAAATCCACCCAACGCAAAGATGAGGGTGTTGTGGTCAAAAAATTCCTCTGACCCGTGCCGCTGCCCCCGATGAACATTGCTCCCCCAGAAGTCCTTAATGTGATGAGAGGTAACGAGGAGTTTCGCTGGCCACGGCCGACCAAATTCCCCGATAGAGAAAAGGACACGGGTAAGTATTGTAAATATCATAGAACCTATGGACACACCACCGAGGAATGCACTACCCTACGTAGGGAAGTGCTTCGCCTTCTGGAAGCTGGATATTTAAAGAATTATCTTAAAGATGATAATCTCGAAGGGCCCAAGGTAAATGTGTAGAAAAGGTCACAAAGAGAACGAGAAGAAGAAGAATCGACTCCTAGCCGTCGACCGCGAGAAAGGATCACGGAACGCCGCCAATCACGGAAAAGGACCTCGGAACGCCAGCGACCCCGAAAGTGGACAAAGGATCGTCAACATAACTCACGAGAAAGAACGGTAGGACATAGAAGCTTACCCCTTCCCCCAGACTCGTACGAAGAGAACGCCCCATCGGGACGAACGATTAACATGATCGAGGGGGGGATATCTCAATAGCTCCCCAAGGTGAGAAGAAGAAATATTTAAAAGAAGCAAGGTGGACAGAACAAGCGCCCCTCGTGTGTTCCGTCCAAGGAACCAAATTGCCTAATATCACTTTTGGGCCCGAAGACTTAAAAGGTATCATATACCCCCACGAATATCCTTTGGTAGTTGCAGCCATTATCCATGGATTCGAAATTCAACGGATTCTCATCGACACGGGTAGCTCTGTGGATGTCCTATTCCTTCCTACCTACTTAACCATGGGATTAAAGCAGTGTTTTCAGAACCGGACCGGTCAGAGAACCGGTAACGTCACCGGTTAGTGGTTCAGTTGGTCGGACCGGTCGAACCACTGGTTAGACCGATACTTCTAATATCTATTTTTATTTTTATAAAGTATATACTTTAACGTATATTGCCAAATTTATATAACACAAGAAAGTTTTTTGTTCTAGAGTATAATCAAGATTTTGGTACTTCACAACCCTTTATTTATTTACTAATATATTTGAAATATAGAGGGGGGGGGGGGAAATTAAAGAAAATAAGCATAATTCTTAGATGGTAAATAACGCATGTATCCAATATTTCTTTTTTGATCATATTTGAAAACGATTTGCACTATAGGCTAGAGAACATGAATTTAATTTTAATATATTACAAAATATGTAAGAATATATAGTTGTGGTGCTCTTATTTTAAATATGAAATCAAAAAAAGATATGCCACATTCAATCCGGTTAGTTTGAGATTTTATAACTCATGAATGAATACAAAAATAAATAAAATTGACTAGGATTTCCATTAGTTGCCACTAATGAAGTCCATAATTAATAATTACGTAATTAGACAAGTGAATTAAAGAAAATGTGATATGCCCGCCGTTAATTATGGATTTTGTCAAATCAAAAATGGATCTAATCATGCATTAATTAAGGAATGTGAATCAATTAATATTAAGAAGTAACTACTTCTTTGGGATAACTAACCGTATAATTAACACAAATAACTCTTGGTATTCACATTTCTATCCGAAATTGAAGGCTTCACATTTATTGATAATTAAGAATTCGAAATTTGGGAGAAATCCAAAATTAACTGAACATTTTTTCCAAAAAAAAAAGAAGAAATTGGCGGCCAATCCGGTTCGGGTGACTGGTTCACCCGGTTTTTGACCGGTTCGCAGAGGTTTGCCCGCTATTGTTGAAGAACCGTTTTTTGGTGGTACCCGGACCGGACAAGGGTCCGGTCACCGGTTGAACCGGTCGGACCGGCCGGTCCGGTCCGGGTTTAACAACACTGGATTAAAGAAAGAACAACTGAAAATAGTTGAGGTTCCACTGGTAGGTTTCTCAGGAGAAGCTTGTCGCACCCTCGGAACGGTGATCCTTCCGATGTCATGGGGAGAGGGAGCCCTTCGAAGTGGAGGCTTCGTCACGAACGTACAACGCTATATGCGGAAGACCCTCCATCCGAGCCTTCGAAGCAATCCCTTCTACCCTATATCTCAAGGTATAACTCCCCACCCCCTCGGGTATCGGAGAAGTCTGAGGAAGTCAATCCAAGGCTAGAGAATGTCGCATGAACGTTATTCTCTCGGAAGAGGACGAATTCGCCCTCGGAAATAATAAAAAGCGCAAAGCCGAAGAGGTTCGAGTTCAACCCGTAGAAGAATTAAAGATAGTGGAAGTAGTGGAAGGACACCCCGAGAAGGTAATTAAAATGGCCACCAACATGGAACCCGCAGTGGAAGCCCAACTGACCTCTGTTCTCCAACAATTTCATCACCTCTTCGCATGGGAAGGAGGGTCGCCCGGGCGAATCAGTGACAAGGTATGTCAACACTTTCTTAATGTGAAACCTGGGGTTAAGCCTATCCAACAAAAAAAGAGAAAGATGGGACCCGAGCGTAATAAAATTATCCGCTCGGAGATACAACGACTCCTGAGCCTAAAGCAAATTCGGGAAGTCATATACCCTGAATGGTTGGCTAATGTTGTGTTAGTTCCCAAACATGGTGGAATATGGCGGATGTGTGTGGATTTCACTGATCTCAACGAAGCTTTTCCGAAAGATTGTTATCCTCTGCCTAGTATAGATCAACTAGTTGATTCCACTGCCGGATGCGCTCTACTATCAACCTTAGACGGAGACCAAGGATACAATCAAATTCCGATGGCAGTAGCTGACCACGACAAAACTAGCTTCATTACTGATGCGGGTACATTTTGTTACTTGGTAATGCCCTTCGGACTTAAAAATGCTGGTGCAACTTACCAAAGGCTGGTAAGTCTTATGTTCGCTGGACTTATCGGAAAGTCGGTAGAAGTCTACGTGGACGATATGGTGGTTGGTTACTGAAAAGGGAATAGAAGTAAATCCCGAGAAAGCAGAAGCCATCGTGGGACTACCTACCCCAAAGACAGTGAAAGACGTTCAAAAATTGACAGGCAGAATGGCCTCTTTGAGCCGATTTGTTTCTAAGTCAACAGAGAAAGGACTTCCCTTTTTCAAGATACTCCAAAATGTCAAAGAATTCCAATGGACCCCTCAGTGCGAAGAGGCCCTCGGAGAGCTGAAAAGATATATGTTGAAACCACCCTTGTTGGTAAAGCCATTACCTCAAGAAGAACTCTTCCTCTATCTATCTGTTGGACAAGAAGCCACCAGTGTTGTATTAGTCAAAGAACAGGACAGAGAGCATCATCCGGTGTACTATGTTAGTAAGACCCTCCTTGGAACAGAAACCAGGTACACCCTGACTGAAAAACTTGTCTTAACTTTGGTTACTACGGCACGAAAACTGCGCCCCTATTTTCTCTCGCACCCGATTACTATGTTAACAAAACACCCCCTAAGGGCGATTCTTAATAAACCCGAGTCATCGGGAAGATTGATAAAATGGGCGGTAGAACTCACTGAGTATGATATCTCCTACGCCCCGAGACCTTCTATCAAAGCACAAGTCTTGGCAGACTTTGTAATGGAATTGACAAGCATCGGGACCGAAAAAAAGGAGCCCCTATGGCATGCCTATGTAGATGGATCCTCTGTACGCACACACGGGGGAGCGGGAATAGTATTTTTAAACCAAGATGTGGAAGAGGAGGAACTCCACTTCGCGGTCAGGATTGATTACCCCCTTTCCAACAATGAAGCCGAGTACGAAGCCCTTTTGATTGGAATAAGACTCGCTCGGGAAGGTGGGCTGAGAAGATTACTCGTTCGTAGTGACTCCCAACTGATTGTTCAACAAGTCAATGGCTCATACGAAGCCAAAGAAGAAAGAATGCAGGATTACCTTCGAGTAGTCCATCAAAGACAAGGATGGTTCGATGAGTGTAAAGTCACCCAAATCTCACGAGGAGAAAACCAGGAGGTAGACGCCTTATCTAAAATGGCCAGTCAAATGGCTGCCGTCCATACCCGAAGGATCACTCTACTCCAGCTCAACGAGTCCGAGAAAACCGAAGGTAAAGACATAAATGCCACCATGGATCCCTCCTCCAGTTGGGTGATTCCAATCAAAGCCTACTTACAAGATCCAGAGGGATACTCCACGGACAAAGCCATACAACGGACAATGTCTAAGAAAACCATTAGATATTTTCTCAAAGATGGAGTACTATTCCGAAGGACCTACTCTTGCCCCCACGCCCGATGCCTAAATGAAGAAGAAGCTCAACTAGCTCTAGCGGAAACTCACGAGGGGACATGCGGAAGCCATACCAGCGGCGAAAGCATGGTCAGACGCCTGATTCGGCAAGGCTATTACTGGCCCACGATGGCAAAAGATAGCAAAACCCATGCCGAAAGGTGTAAACCATGCCAATCTTACGCCCCTCGGGTCCATCAGCCCGTAGCCCCGTGGGAACCCCATCTGACCCCTTGTCCTTTCTCCAAGTGGGGCATAGACATAGTGGGCCCACTTATCCCCGATGCCGGTCAAAAGAAATTCCTACTCGTGGCAGTTGACTACTTCACTAAATGGGTATAGGCGGAACCCCTAGCTCGAATCACCACGGGCCCCGTCATCAACTTCCTATGGAGAAGCATTATGTGTCGCTTTGGCATCCATCGGAACCTAGTAAGTGATAATGGCCTACAATTCACGAACCAAGAGTTAGAAAAGTAGTGTGACCACTGGGAAATCAAACATGGCTTTACCTCGGTAGGATATCCCCAAGCAAACGGACAAGTCGAAATGACCAATCGAACCCTCCTGAAGAACATGAAGGCTCGACTCGATTGGCACAAGGCCAAGTGGGTTGAAGAAATACATGGCATACTATGGGCATACCGGACCACGCAAAGTACTACCACAGGTGAAACCCCTTTCAGCCTATCCTACGGGTGCGAAGCAGTCCTGCCCTCGGAAGTCTCCATAGAAAGCTGGCGGGTCCGGGAATATGAGGAAGTCGCCAACAGCTCTAACCTAGCCCTGGACTTAGATCTCCTCGAAGAGAGAAGAGCGGGAACCGCTGTCCGGATTGAAGAATACAAAACCCGGATGTCGCGGTATTACAATGCTAAGGTAAAACCCCGAACCTTTCAAGTCGGAGATTTAGTGATGAAGCGGATCGGGGCCTCCAAGAATGTAGGCAAGCTTGATCCCCAATGGGAAGGACCCTATAAAATAGCGAGGATTGTGGGACCCGCAACCTATCTTTTCACCAATCCCGAGGGCGCAATACTTCGTAACACCTGGAAATCAATCAACCTTAAGAAGTACTATGTTTAATGTAATGCAACAGTTGTACATAAATAAAAAGTTGTTTGTATATAAGTGGTTCCCTTACATAGCAAAAGAGGAGGAAAAGGTTGCAAAACAAAACGATGACTCCATAAAAAAGTCATCACAACAACCTAACTCTGAGGAGCCATCTAATACAAACACCTAGTACTAACGGTAAATCCTCACCCCAAAGGAATATGGGATACAAAGAGATCAACATTGTCCCTACATAAGCTAAACATCCTCGATTGGACGTTTTCCTTCCGTAACAAGATGATGATGATGTTCCTCGGATAAAGAAATCAGATCACCTATCAGAACTACCGAATCCTCGAGCACTGAAAAAGAATCCTCTGCAAAGACCCTACGGATATCAAGTTCTGGGATAACCATGCCCGAAGGAAACCCTGGCAATGCCTGAACCACATCTTGGCACAATCGATAGCCTATACAGACCAAATGGCGCATCTCACCCTGAAGGGACTCACGAGGACCAGATGGACCCACCACTTCCAATATTGCCTAGACTTGAGCGATCACCAATGCAACATCATGGGTACGAGTGATCTCCAGTAGCCGTTGATTAGCCACATCTCTCTCCTTCGTGACACACAGCAATCGCTCGTCGGAAAACCGAATCTGGTCCTTCAAGGCTTCCATCCTTCTCTCTAAACCCAAGACCTGGGCCTTTTCAAGCACCAATTGACGCTCCAGCTCCCAAGATTTGTTCCTCTCGGATTGCAATATTTCTCCGGGAGCATCTCTAGTGGTCTCCCTTTCAGCGGTCAAACGAGCTATCTCTTCGTGAGCCTCAAATAAACTCCTTTCTAGTTCATCCCGACGACGATAAATCAAATCGGGATCAGAAGAGGAACTTCCTCGGGACCCAATGGCGTTCAAAACCATGTAAATATACGTGAAGACAAATGATTACTGCACAAATGGAAAAAAATTTAGTACTAAATAGAACGAGTAAAGATTACTATACCTCGCATAAATCTTTGCAGGCTAAATCTTGAAGGCATGATAGAGGAAGAATCTTCATTAGCTCACAATCCGGTGCATTCAAAAGACCACTCAAAAAGTTTTGACAAAAGTCTGCCACTGAGGAGGATGTAGGTGCGGAACCACCCTCTCCGAAGGGTGGTGCCCCTGCGAGAAGTGGATTCCCCTCCAAAGGTGGCCGAGCAACACGAGCTGGTCTCTCCCCCGAAGGTGGAAATCCGCCCGGAACAAAAGGAGGAAGATCCTCCTCTACCATGTTAATTACGCCAGGAGAAGAACGCCCTATCAACTGAGGAATTGGAAAGTCCATTCGGAAAAGATCAGTGGTCTGGCCCACCCCAATAGCAGGAGCTCGAATGTTCACTGGGGGGGCTGCGATAGGCAAAACCCGCTGATTCCCCTTCTTCGAGGAAGGACTTGTTACCTCTTCAAAATCCTGTTGATCAGAATCACTCCCATCCGTCAAAATATAATCATCGTACGATGTTCGTGTCAAAAAAGCCTTGTCAAAAGGTTCAATCGCAAATGCGGCCATCTCCGAACCTATCACAGAAAAAAAAGAGTATGTCATGGACCTGGAGAGGAAAAGAGCATTAGGCAAGATAAAAATCCAAAGAAGAACTTACGAAAAAAGAAATTATGGCAAAGAGGGTGGATAGGGAGGATGAACGCCTCTGCCCCTTCTTGAAGCCGCGCCAAGATCAGCGATTCGGGAAATTCTAACAAACCGCTCACATCATAAGTCCCTGAGAACAACTCGGAATGGGACAACCACTCCCCCTCACGCACCACAGTCTCGGAATTGGGGATAACATATCCTAAACCCCATTGGAGAGGTACTCCTCACAAATTAGCCGATTGGCCCTTCGGACGAACAAAAAAGAACCTCCACCTCCAAGCCCCTCTACGAGAGCAAGGATTGGATACACGAGTGAAGGCATTAATGTTCTTCCGATAGACCAAGCTAAAGAAAGGAGGACCACCCGAATAGGGACGTAAGGAGAAAATAGCCCCCACCCGATGAGGAGTCATAGGGAGATTCAAGAGCTCACAACAAAGGACATACCCCACCAAGTGGCGGTAGGAATTCGATGTTAACTGGCTAGGGCATAATTGCTAATAATGAAAAAGGGTTTGAAGAAATGGGTGGAAAAACACCCGTAGCCCACCAATATACTATTAAGTAGCCCGAAGGGGGATCATAGGCCCTCTGATCGTTAAATGGTACGAGTACATCGTATTTGGTGTAATCCATGTTATACTCGGTGAAAAGAGTCATAAGGGATCCCTCGTGTTCGTTACTTGCGGCCGTCCCGACACGACCCCGTCCTATTAACTTTGAAGGACTCAAGGGAAGCATCTCAAGGACCGAAGATTGATCCGCAAGAGTGTAAGATCCCCTGCCCATGAACACCTCTCGGATGTGATTCATCCTAAGAGTATTTGTATGAGACAACCGTGAGGTTGCTCCCCTCGAAGAACTACCCAAAATAGCAGTTATGTCATCCTCCAAACTATCTCTCCGAGAGGAAAAGCTATCCGAAGACGCATGACGCACCCTTAGCGACAGCGAAGGGGTCCGGACCGAGTTCCGAGTAGAACTATGAGATGAGACATATCCTCCTTGCCTGAAATGTGGGGGCATCATCTCCTCAAGTAAGTCTTTTCTCCTTTCTCACAATTATTCAATTATAGAAGACGAGGAATTGAAAAGAAAGAACTAGCTACAGTAAAAGTAAAAGACTAAATTCACTGAAGAGTTAATGAACATCTCTTTAAGGTAAGTGTAGGTATATTTGCTAAAACATTTAGCTCTTATATATTTGTTGTTCTTTGATTAAACAACTTTGCTTAATCATCCATAATCTAAAAGTGAGGGGCACGTGTTGATAACATCCTCCTACTTAAGGAGGACACATATTCACTATCACCATGCAGACCGACACCTCCTACTTAGGAGTAAACTTGGTCAGCAAGATTAAATGTGTTATCCTTATCTCCTTCATTTAAATTAAATTAGCGATAATTAGAAGGTTCATTAATGGTAAGATTAAAATAAAGAAGAGAAGGACAAAATTGAACAAAATAAAAGAACTGTTTATTCACTCGGAGACCGAAAAGACCTCGGATAAGGTGACATTTGCAAAAGAAATTTATTAAGAGTACGAAGATAAAAGTTACAAGAAAGTAAAAACCCTATACTATGCTCCCGTGGTTGATGGAGGTGGGGCAGGGTGCGAAGTAGTCGTCACTTCTGTGGAAATATCCAGTGGAGCAAGATGGGAGATAGGTGAGAATATCCCTCCGGAGCCACTAGCCCTAGGACTCGGACTACTTGTAGAGCGCATCGGAGAATGTGCAGGAGACTCCCGAGGAGTTAGTAACCCACTGAATCTCCCTACGAGGAAGCGACAATCCTCGGAAGAGGGCCTCTTGAGCTTACGAAGATCAAAAGACTTTGAGAAATCCACGTCCGGTCGCAGCAGTGATTTCGCTAATCTAGCACTCTCCAAATAACCCCATAGCATATGGCCTATTAGAAGTTCCTGAGGCGGTCTGTCGGAAGCTTCCGAATGCTGTTTAAAAGTTTTTTGTTGAGCGAAATGGACCGCTGCATCAATCTTTGCCTGCACCTCCTCGGGCGAAAGAAACTTCGCCAACTTCCCCTCGGCTGACTCGGCCCTATCGGTGAGTTGGCCCAAGAACTCCTGAAGCTCCTTCTCTCTTGTCAGCCCCTCAGTCTTCTCCTTCCCGAGAGCAACAATTTGGGCCCGGAGAACCTCCTCGGATCCTTTCTTCTCTTTTTCTAGAAGAGTAACCCTATCTTTAGCGGCCTTCTCAGACGCTTCCATCCGCTCGTAGACAGACTACAAGTGCTCCATTTGAAGACGCAAGCCCTCCTTCAGTTTCTGATCCTCTTCCCATCGGAAATCGAAGGAAGAAATCTTGGTCCGAAGTACTTCCATCTCCATCTGGTCCTCCTTCTCCTTGGAGATAAGAGACGTCACCTGGGCTCGGAGAAGTCTCATTTCTTCCCCCTCCTTAAGGCACCTCTGCTCTATCACCTCTGTGGCCTCCCGAATTTTCCCAACCTACGAAGGGGAAAGAAAAAGCATACAAAGTTAATACCAATTACCCAAAAAAAAAAGAATAAATAGAAATAAGGGAAAGAAGAAGTCAAACTTACCATAAGAGATACCCAGTTCAGGCTTGTGTGCATAAAATGGAACCCATCGGAGGAAGTAGCATTCGACGAAACAAAGAACCGAAGAATCTTCTGAAAAGCATCCTTCAGAACCTGGATCGAGGGAAGGTCTTCCAGGTTGCGAGGAGCCAGTGGAGTCTAGAAAGTAAGGCCCACTCAGAGAAAGCGTTATCGGGATATGGCTCCTCGAAGGAACGGTCCCCGGAGTTGGGGTCACCATGTCCGAGTCGGTAAAGACCGCCCGAGGACCTCCAACAGCTGTAGATGGGCCCGCCTCCCCCACCAGTGAGCTCAAAAGCTCCACCTTAATCTCCATGTCTTTGGACGAGGGATCAAACTCTCCCTGAGTGTCCTCGAACTCCCCCAACGAAACTTCTGGACCAGGAATATGAAACTGTGCCAAAAATTCTTCCTCTACAAAAGAGAACATATGTGTATAAGAAAAGAGAATGAAACTAGAAAAATTATCATACAAAGAGGAAAAGATAGACAGAAAAGGCTTACCGAAGGAAGCAGACTCTTCAACCATTGGCGACTTACCCTTATCTACGGTATCTACACCAAAAAGGAGGACATCGAAATATAAGCAAAACTCCTCCAAAAGTTTAGAAAAATTCTACTGAGGATCAACCAAAACTTACCGAGAGGGGCAGGCTCAGGCACGGCCTTCTCCGAGAATTCTGGAACTATCGGAGACATGGGCTCAACTCCATGAGGAGAGTTGGGAGATGGATCCCTAGAAGATATGACCACTACCTCAGCAGCGTTCCGGACAGAACTTTTCCCATCAGTCCTCGGAGAAATCCTTTCCTATGAAACCCTCGGAGAACTCTCTGTACGGACCCGGAGACTGGCACCAGAGCCCAAGTTGAATAAGGACCAACCTGGCGTAAGGGAACCGCATTCTTGATCACCCCCGCAGCATCTATGTATAGAGAGGAATGATCCTCGTAAGTTCCTTCTGTCTCCGGACCCATATGCGCCCCCTCGGGAGCGTTAACCTCTTCCTCGTCATGATCACCCTCCTCCGGAGCATCAGAAACACCACTCGGAACGGGCTCTGCGGGACCCGATTGCGAAAAATAGTTCGCCAAAACAGCCCCTGCACAACCAACAAACTTAATTATAATCTACCTTTATGTCAAAAATAAAGGAGCGAAAACAAAAACAAAATACTTACTGAAAAGGTTCAGGGCATCGGAAGATAGGGACAGTGGCTTCGCAACCGCGTCGTCAGTAAATACCACGTGATGGAGCCCGGAGGTTTCGAACAACATCAGAAAATCGTCTGACTCCATTAGAAGTTGCTGAGAAATTACCGGAGACAAGACTACCTCCTGATCCAAAGTGCGCACGGGAGATGCCTCCTCTCTCCAGTCGAAAGGCATGTCCCATACGCCTTGTGCGGGTTGCACGAAGAAATATCTGTTTTTCCAATTGTTGTGCGAGCTTATTGACCCGTCCAGTATCCTCTTCGTGGAATGTTTGCTATTGTCCCGGTGACGAACGTGATAAAACGGAAACCCCTGGGGCGAAACTAGCACGTCAAATATGGAGAAGAAGTGATCCACTCCGCATTCCAGCCCACTCACCTGGCACCAGAAGACATAAATGCAAAGAGTAGCGAACCCGTTTGGAACCATCTGGCTTGGACTGATGTTGCACGCCTTGAACACTGCACAAAAGAAGGGCGGCATGAAGGAGCGCCACCCGTATCTTACTTGGGCGAAGTAAATCGTGGTCATCCCGGGAGGTGGACAGCAAGCCCTCTCGTCCTTTGTACGGATTTGAAACACCATATTCTTCTGGAAGGCTCCAGTATTGGTGAACAAATCCAGTACTTGCTCACGAGTAGCCACACTGGGGGTTTTCTCAATCTTTGCAAAGTCGCGAACAGTCGCCTGCTTTGACTTAGGAACCCTAGCTTTTTTAGAAGCGGCGGCGCTACTCTTGACAATAGTAGAAGTCTCCCCCTTTCGCTTACGAGTGACTACCCCCGTCGGAGCACCCACCATACCCACCAGAGAGTCAACAGGGGTGGTGGCTCCAGAAGTGGTGGAAGCAGCAATGGGGTCAACGTTGGCAGAGGAAGCCATTTGTACGATGGTAAAAAAGAAGTGTTTCTCCGAGAAAGAAAAGAGAAAAAGTACGCGTAAATTTACTAAGAGATTGAAATACGAGAGGAGAAGAAGAATAAGAACAGGAAAAGCTTTTTTTGCTCTGAAGAGAATTTACCGCAAGAGAAAGTTGTGAAAGTGAGGAGAGGGGTGAATAGTTCTCCTATTTATAGGAGGAAAGGTGATAACGGTCACAAGTCTTCAAAACGTGGAGCCTAATTAAAGCTCCACGTATCTTCTGCAGCCCGCGCCACGCCGTTAAGCATCTGACCGTTGCAAACGGTCATGTGTTTTGAAGTTTTAAACCAGTCAACGGCTACCTGCAACATACGCTCTGAAACCTCCGCGTGCGTTAAGGCAGTACCCTCAAGGACAATCAGGTAAATTCCCTATGATTTGTTTTTCAAATAATTATAAATATATATATGCCCCCTCGGAAAAATATCAGAAAACAAGTACATCGAAGACCAAGACACGGACTAACCCCTCACCTCACTGAGGACGATGAATAAACTTTCCCTCGCCTCTGCGAAGGCGATCGAAATTTGGGGGGGCTAGTGTTAACCATAAAAAATAAATATGAGATTAAGAAGAATATTAATCCTAGAAATAGGAATTAATATATGGACAATACTATTGTCATGAGTACTTCCGATGAGATGTACCCACTCCCGCTGAGGAGGCCCCTCGGAGGTTACCACACCATGGTCAATGACCCGAAGAGATACGAAGGAACCTCCGGGGACATACCTAACCGTCCCTTGGAAAGTCAACGATGAATAAAAAATAGATATCAATGTGGCATCGGAAAAAGAGTAAACCCCGATGGAGCCGCGCGACTCGGATATCCATCAATGCGCCAAGAGGGACCACAACGGACCCCGAGTCCCATAACCTTACTAGAATACTTCCTTGCTGAACACGCCTCAACATAAATTTCCCTCGGAACATCACTCCGAAGACCAAATTCAAGAACAAAACCATGTCTAACCACAAGAGCCAGTAGGACACTCTACGAGAAATTGGACACAAAAATACTATTTCACGAAGGCCAAATAAAGCCCTCGGAGATCAAGCCAAGCCCTAGGAGATTAAGCCAAGTCCTCGGAAGTTAAGCCACGCCCTCGGAGATCAAGCCAAGTGCCCGGAGATCAAGACAAACCCCCTCGGAGCCCAATTTATAGAAGAAAACACCCCTCGGAGAACGAATACAGAAACTCCTGCATCAGAATAAACCTTACCGAAGCAACAACACCACCCGAAGAAGGTCCCAGTTAGTCTATCAAGTCGTCACCAAATATAGGGCCCCTCGGAAAAATAGCATCTCGAAGAACAATCCCTCGGAGCTACTCGGAACCATCGGAAGAAGTAAAGATCAGCTTAGTCAGCATCTAGTAGACTAAAGATATACCTTATCTTATCTTTTTTACACTTTTAAACATATTACGACACCTGTATTTACCAAACACATGCATAATGACACATGTCCCTAACAAACTCTATATAAAGGGAGGTGATCGGTTGAAGAAAAGGGAGAAGAAAAAAACTTCGGACACACACAATCATACACAAACAAAATTAAGGAGTGAAGTTCAGTGAATAAAGGAAGGAATATTCTCGTATCTTTACTCTCCCTTACAACATTATCGCTTTTTGAGTCACGGACAGGGCATTTCAACCCTAAAATAAATCCGTTAAATAGGAAATATTATCAAACCTGTTAACAATACCTTTTAAAATATAAAGGCCGCCCTTTTTCATAGTTATTCAATTAATATTATCGCTAAGACCGAGTTTTGGTCATAAAATATAGATGGATTGGTATTGCTTCAGTTTATCAAATTAATAGGATCTTCTTTTTTCTTAGAAAAGTATATTAAAATTATCTTATTTAAGAAAATATGAGATTATAATTGACTTTCTATATTATTTGATTGCCGATTGATTATCTTTCCCAGTTTAACTTAACCGAACTAGGGAAGACTTTGCGTATGTCATTGATTGTTAAAGTTGATAAGTTATAAAAGATCGTCATGTTTACGAATTCTATAGTGCACCGACTAGTTTTAGATGTTTCTACTCACCTTATAAAAGCCAAAAACTCGAAGTAAAAGAAGAGAAGTTTCAATAGAATAATTCAAGACTCTTACCTGTTTTAGTTATTAGGAACACTTCAAGTAAAAGGATCTTGGAGTTGCCTTCAAATATACGGTAGTGGAATGTGGTACCATTTGACCTGTTCGATGCCCTCTTTCAATTTACTTTTCTATATGGAAATATGACCTGTTCCATGCCCTCTTTCAATTTACTTTCAATTTACCATTTGACATATAGTTGTAGGAGCTCAATGAGTACGTGGTTGTGGAGATGAAAGTATTAGTCGCGCTCTCTTGCCTTTCGAGGTTAAAGTTCCTGAAAGACCGACAACTTATGAAACTTGACAAAATGCAAAAATCATTCATGGGCACAAATTAATGAGGCAATATTACGGTATTCGAGACTCAGTTTGTTGGGAACATATAAAGTGAGATGAGTAGTGTGATATGGGTATTTTCTGTATTGGGTCGGCCCATATTTTTTCTATATCGGGGGTCATCCCCGACATGCATATCGAATATTAACTTCGATATGGTATTGTCCACGTGTTAATCACGTGTGCGGTCCCCGCTTTTCGAGTCCTATAAATACCCGCATTCTGGTAATCAAGGTAAGCTTGAATGATCTGCAATTACTGTACACCTATATCGAACATACCCGATATAGTGTTGGACATAATACTCGATATATATCACCGAGAAAGCACTCGACATATTATATGACGTCAGCAGAATATCATCCTCGACGTGGAAGGCTCCCGATATCATACCCGACATCGCCTTCGACGTCATACTGATATACATCCGACATCCAGCAGTGCATCTAACGTCAGTTCGAGGTATTCCGGACCAAGCCTACTCGGCACTAGCATTAGTCTAAGTAGGCCTAGTTTTGTAATAGAATCGTTGTACGGCACATGTAACCGATTTCGTTATATATATATATATATATATATATATATATATATATATATATATATATATATATATATACGATCTATTATTATACTAGTGGCGCCGTCTGTGAGAACACCAAGTTCTTGGATGAAGACGTCAAGATGCAACGAAGGATGACCCGCTTGCAGTCTAACAAGCCAGTGGTTTACAATTCAACAGCCGAAAGTGCTCCCCCTCGGCGTGGTGGATTCCCAGAACCAGTAGTGGGCTAGAATGAACCCGTGCAACCACAACCGCCAAGAAAGCCAACACCCGCGCCTGCAGCGCCCACCGTTCTTGCACCAGAGATCATGGCATAGATTAACGCCACCGTCTAGACGACACCGAAGGCAGCCCTGGAGACCTTACTACAGCGCTTGAGAAATAGAGGAACGGGCGATGCGTCGCTGCAACCCCAAGAGTCGAGGACTAGAGGCCCTGAGATTCTAGAAGGGACCGCCCCAGGTCGAGAGTTCCTGGGGGTGAGGGTCCCGACCCAACGGTGGACAGGAGAAACATATCTAAAAGAATGGAATAGGTGGACTGGGAGAAGGCAGAGGTGGGTCGAAGATTAGCATTGGCAGAAAGCCACAAGAACTTTACCCTATTTTCGGAGGAGATTGAATTAGAGGTATTGGAGAATGGGGATAAGATTCCCACCATCAAAGCATATGACGGAAAGAGTGATCCGACCGACCACCTTCACTACGTCGACAGTGTTTTGAACCTGCACAGGTTTTCACGCAACATCAAGGCAAAGATCTTAGCTACAACCCTGACCAGGGCAGCTTTGGGTTGGTTTACAAGGATAGAAGTTGGATCTATAACAAGCTGCGAGCAGATGAGGCAGAGATTTGAGAGCCAATTGTCCAGCCAGAAGAGGATGAGGACTAACATGAACCATCTGAATGCGATGAAATAAAGGGACAAAGAGAGTTTGGAGGATTTCATCAAGAGATTTAAAGATGAGCAGCTAAAAATGGACGGGCCGAAGGGGTATCAGGTTGTTCTCCTGTTTAAAGCCACATTGCATAGGAGAATCGCGGCAGAGCTGATTAAGCTTAGATCGCCAACGATAGATCAAATCAATTCACTCGCCTTTGACATCATCTACGAGGACAACATGATGGAAACCAAGCAGAGCCCAAATCAGGCACAGAACAGGGCTCCAGTGAAGGAGCGGTACAGGGATCGATCCCCAAGAAGATACACCCCGCTGAACAGAGGGACCTTGGAGGTGTTCGCAGTGGCACAGAATAACAAATGGCTCAATCAGTCGAAGAAGCTGAGGGAGAGTAAAGGGATGAAATGCTCTGAAAAATACTGTGAATATCATCGACATATGGGACATGAGACGAAAGAGTGTACTGACCTCAAGAATGAGGTCAAAAGACTTATTAAGGAGGACAAGCTAGTGGAGTTTGTGAGAAACTCGAAGAATGAACACAACAGGGATGACAGGTCCCGCTTGCCTCGCAGTGATCATTTCCGTTCCCCATGAGGGACAAACAGAAAGCAATTGAGGCTCCAACTTAGTGTTTAAGGGCTATTGTTAATGAAACAACTAGAGGAAGGATCAATATGATCAATGGAGGACTAGTAGGTGCAGATTAAGCCAAAGGGAGCGATAAGATAACCCGCATGATGCAGATGGAGACATATGTGGGCTATACGACCTCGGCTAAGGAGGGGGGTTTCCTAGACTAAGAGATTTCATTCACCAAGAAAGACCTGGAGCAGCTCACGTCACAGACGCTAGAAGCAGGTAAACTCGACTACCCGCTTGTTGTTAAGATTGATATAGCTGGATATCAAGTATGGAAGGTGCTCATTGACAATGGAAGCTCTTCCAACGTTATTTTCGTGCATGCCCTTGAAAAAATGGCCCTGGAGGAGAACATGATGGATACGGTTCCACCCCACTAACTGGTTTTGGCGGCGACGAAGTGGTTCATGTGGGATAGATCGTACTACCCGCATCATTTGGTGAGGATCCATATCGAAGTATGATCAAGATCAAATACCCCGTGGTCAACCTCTATTTCCCCTATAATGTCATCATCGGGCGCCCAGCACTCAACAAGATGAGAGCAGTGATATCAACTTGCCACCAGAAAATGAAATTTCCAATAAAAAGGGGAATAAAAGAGATCATAGGTGACCACAAGAGGGTTGGATGTGCTACGTGGCCTCACTTAGCCTTCCCATGATCAGGGAGATATAGGAGGTGGAAGTAGCCAAGCAAGACTACATGCCAGATACGAGGTACATATCTCACAGGATATGACAATGATGTATCTCACCATGAGGACCAAACGAAACATGCCCAAAAGGCACACAAATTTTATGATATTTCTTATCTTATGATCGCAGTACCAGATTATCATATCTCTTGCCAACAGGTTCATTTCACCTATTTAGAGCAGGTACAATGATAACCCTTGCTTACACGCAGGGACGGACATATCTCCCACATAATGGGATAACACGTGCGGATTGGAATTCACCTTTCAATCCGGTCATATCGAATATTCACCATTGCACATTATGTTCCCTTGTTTAAACAACAGGAAGGAAGATCTACAAATCCTAACAGATATCGATTGCCCAAAGAGGGATGAGGATCTACAAAATCCTAATGTATACCGACTGCCCAAAAAGGGATGAAGATCTACAAATCCTAACGGATATCAACTACCCAAAAGGGGATGAAGATCTACAAATCCTAACGGATATCATCTACCCAAAGAGGGATGAAGATCTACAAATCCTAAAGGATAACAACTACCTGAAAAGGGGACGAAGATCTACAAATCCTACTGGATATCAACTTCCCAATAAGGGATGAAGATCTACAAATCCTACGGGATCATAACTCCCCTATCCACCGCGATAGGCAGTAGAGCACCCGAAAGGGGCAAACATCTACAATTCATGTGGGATAACTCCCATATCCACCGCGATAGGGAGGAGAGAACCCGATAGGGAAAAACGGATCTACAAATTCCACGGGATCATAACTCCCCTATCCACCGCAATATGTAGAAGAGCACCCAAAAGGAGTAAATATCTATGATTCATACGGGATAACTCCCCTATCCACCGCAAGAGGGAGGAGAGCACCCGACATAGAGAAATAACCTACAAACCCTACGGGATATCAACTAACCGAAGGGAGCCAAAATCTACAAATCTCAGAGGATCTTAATCCCCTACTCATGGAAACATGGAGAAAAGCAATATTAGAAGCCATTCGACCGTAAAACAAAGCGAGATAAGTTTAAAAGAACAGAGTAACATTATTCAAACAATTATTACATAACCAAATGAAGACAGGACGATGCAATGCCAATGAGAAAAACAAGCGGCCCGGCTCAGGCAGGACCTTTCTCATTCAATAGGGATAAAAACGGATCAGGCTACTCGGAAACGGCATCCATAGGCTCATGATCTTCTAGGGGTAGCCCATCCAAACCACACATGGCATTGAGCTCCATGAAGTTGAACCCCTCCTTGAATCCCTTATTGGCAGTCACCTGCCCTATCAACGAATGAAAGGCCTCATCCCGCTCCATGACAGCATGCTTCACAAGGAGCTCTTAATAGGTCCCACTTGCCAGAAATTTCTAGGCAACATGCAACAGGACCTCAGGGGATTCATCCTACATTGACAACGTGTTAACTAAAAAGATGAATTATGGAAAAAAAATATATTTCAAAAATGTGAAAACTTACCGCCTTCTCCAAATCTATTTGGGCCTTAGCAAGGTCAGCCAAGAGAGGCTGATTCTCCACATTCACCCTCGCGAGCTCATGCTTGGCCAAACAACGAGCGTTCTGCTCTTTAAGGGCATGCTCCTTGTACTCATCAGTCAAAATAGCAAGCTTCTCATTCTGAAGATAAGCATCACTGTATGCTTCTTTGATCAGTCGGCATTTGTGTAGAGCCTCCTCCTTATCAGCCTCGAGCTTCTCGAAGGCCACAGGGTTGAAATCAGCCATCTTCACAATGTCAGCCTCGAGCTGAGCGATGATAGCAGCCTTGTCACCCTCAAATTGATTAAAAGTCCTCATGGAGGTAGCCAATAATTTTCCAAGCTACAGATACAACGAGAAGAGCATGAAGGAAATATACATAAAATACCTAAGGACCTCGACGACTTACACTCTGAAAAACGTGCACATGACAACGCACGTTATGCGTCTGCTCTAGTTCACTCAATACAGGGATCCTAGTCGGGGGAGGGAAGACCCGTCCATGCACCGCATCATCCTTCTGAAACTCTACTTTTTTACCTTAGACACTAGGTCCAGTAGGCCCTTTCCCATGAGAGGGTCGGGGGACTAATGAGCCCTCATCTCGAGCCCTCTTTCAGCTAGACTAACAAGAGGGCAGAGCAGTTCGTACAGCCGGCTTTTGGGCATGATTACCCTTAAACCCTAGAAAAAGAGGCATATGTGAACTAACGCTAGCAGCAGGACACTTTCCTTTAGCCGCAATAACGACCGAATCTGAAGCTTTTTCATCAAGCGGTATAGAAACCTCAGAAGAATGTCCCAGCTCTGCTTCACCAGTTGCCACTGAGGGTGTAGCTCTAGCTGCAAACCCTACGTTTGAAGGATTACCCACCAAATGATCACCAGCTGAAGCTGGCCTTAAAGCAGTAGCTCCACCTACTTCTTTGTCCTCGATTAGGGGACGAATTTCAGTTTCTGCCACCAGCAGAGGGTGAGCTTGCATAGATCCTGCAACATCCATAGATATAGACACGGACTTTAGCAACGCATCCACCCCAGTGATGCCTCCAAAAATTTCAAGGACCCCATCCCCTCCAATTTTGACAGCGACCGGAGCAGCTTTCTCCGCCACATTCTCACTCGCTACGATTGGAGGCATATCACCGGTCTTTGAGACACCAACAGCCAGAACAGTCTGTTCTAACGTTGCCATAGAGGCAACCCCACCTGCTAGAACCTTTACTCCCATACCGGCAACAGACGAAGTTCCTTCCCATTTCGCTGCTAAAGCAGCAGCCTCTTCCGCTCGATGTTCCAAAATCCCTTGCATGCGCACGAATACCAACCATGACTTTCAAAAAGATGCGAAAGATGAGCGGGTCAGAAATTTGAAAATTTGCTAACACATAAAATAAAGTGAAAATCAAATCAAATAACATATCGAAAAACATATCGAATAAGATATCGAATACTCATATCGTGTATCATATCAAAAATGAACAAGGAGTCTGTAAATCGAAGGAGAATGTTGATAAAAGGGGAATATTGAAATCCACATCTAAAACATGGGCTTTTCTTGCTGTGCGCGACCGAAATTCCAAACCAAACTCGCTCAACTCAATTGCCCATTTCACTAGCCGCCCAGAGGTCTCTGGTTTCATCATTACCTGCTTTAATGGCTTGTCGGTTACCACCATGATTGGATGCGACTGAAGCTATGGTTGCAACTCTCTTGCAATGGTTACTATAGCTAAAGCAAACAACTATATTTCCAAATAATTTTTCTCCGCCCCTACAATACCCTACGCATGTAGTGAATAGGGAGTTGATACTTACCTTTCTCTTTCACCAGTACTAAACTCACTGCATTTGAAGTATAACATTTCCCGCGGGTCAGGCTTCGCTAACAGTGACGAGGTGACCAGATGTCTCTTCATCTGTTGAAAGGCGGATTCAAATTCCCCCGTCCAATGAATATCCTTGATTTTCTTGAGGACCTTCAAGAAGGTCTGACTCTTTTGAGCCGACATTAATATAAATTGGCCTAGTGTTGTCAAACGTCCTTGACACTTTTTTGGCATCGTCAAATCCACAATCGCTCTGACCTGATTCGAATTCGCTTCTATTCCCCTCTCGTTGACCACATAGCGTAGAAATTTACCCGCAGTCACCCCAAAGGTGCATTTATTCGGATTTAACTTCATCATGTAGTTTCTCATTATAGAAAATGCTTCATTTTGGTGTTGAATATGATCCTCAGCCTTCAAACTCTTTAACAACATATCATCATTACAGACCTCCATAGACCTGTTGATTAGTGCGTAAAACAACTTTGCCACTAGCCTTTGGAAAATTGCTCCAACGTTCTTCAACCCAAAAGGCATTACACTGTAGCAATATACTCCTATATATTTACGAATGCAGTCTTAATAACTAATCTCATAAATATGACGGGTACTTAATAATTCCACTAATTTCTTTTTCGCTGCCTCATTCTTCTCTTTGATGATATTCCGTTTCTTCTGCCTGACAGGCTTCCCATGTGGATCCACATTAAGCATGTGCACGATAATCCTTGGGTCAATCCCATTTAAATCTGCATCCTCCCAAGCGAAAATATCAATATTGCGCCTTAAGCGCTCTATTAGGTCTCGCTTCACCTGACTACTCATTGTCGTTCGAATCCTTATAGCCTTGTCGGGTTCAATGTTATTGCCCTAAATTCTCCCAAAGGCTCCATCTTTGATTCATCCCGCTGACGGGTGTTCTGATGCTCACACTTTTCTCTACTCTGCTCGCTATCGACTTTCTTCGCCTCGTTTAGGACCTTGTCGATCCTTGTCTTCTTTCATGTCGTGTCAATTCTGAAAGGCTGGTTTTTCTCTACATCATCTTGCCTGATTATGATCTGTGCTAATATCAGTGTTTTCCCCAAATGACGCCAATAATTTGGTGTTGTTTCATCCGGATTACACGAATTACTAGTATAATAGCAATTGAGCCTCAATACACATAATTATGCTAGCCTATTACAGAATAAGACTAACTTTATCATGAATACCTTAACACGAATGTACAAACGAAATAGACTAGGTCAAACCGCCTTCGTGGTAAACCTTTGTTGTTGCGAAAACTTGTATGAAAACTGCTCCTCTAGATTTTGAACTGAGTGTCGAACACTAATGTTAACATGTTTGGTATTTTAACCGGATTAACGAGATAATAAGGTTTGGAACGCCCTGTCCAAGGTTCAGAAGTTTGCTTATTACGAAAACATCCCTCTTTTTATTCACTGATAACCTTATGCCGTGCTTATACTTGAGTTGAATTGATTTTTCTTTGACAAGGGATACCCTTTATATAGGGGTATTTGGAGACAGGTGTCACTCTGCATGTCTTTAGTAAAGTACATGTGTTGCAATATGCGAGAGGATAAGATAAACTTTATATTTGTCTACTAGGCGCTGACTGGGACGAATTTTATCCGGTCCGATGACTTTAGGGAGTTCTGATGGCTTTGCTTCTTTTAGGTTCTTCTCTCTGATGAGGTGGATCTTTCGGGAAAACTTTATAAAGGCGGCTAGAGATTCATCTGATAGTATTATAGTCTCAATAGGGTTCTCTTTTTGCATTGTTCTCTTCGTGATATGTACCCGGATAGGTAACTGAGTGGATTGGTGGGCTCTGATGGCTTCTTAGCTTCAACCAGGCAATGTTCTTTAGTTTTGTTCCTCGAGATATGTGTTTTGATGGCCTTCTGACCTTACCTAGGGCTCTGTTTTTTATTCGCAGTATATGCTCTGATGGATGTTCTTCTCTGATAGAGGGTTGGCTCCGATAAGAGGTTGTCTTTGTGCTTTGCTCTTAGTAGTAGGATCTCCGATGACTCTCTGTCCTTAATGTGTCCTTCGTGATATATTGTACCGATGGCTCTTTTCCTTTGTTTTGTTCAGTGAGGGGATGTTCTCGTATTTTCTGGGACTCGGGGTCCGTTGTGGTCCCTCTTGGCGTATTGATGGATATCGGAGTTGCGCGGGTCCATCGGGGTTTACTCTTTTTCCGATGCCGCATTGATATCTTTTCTTTATTCATCGTGACTTTCCAAGGGACGCTTTGGTGCCTCTTCGGGTGTCACTTCTTACCGCTTCGGGTTTGTGACACTCGGTGGACCTCCTCATTGGGAGTATATGCGACGATAGTATCGTCCTGGGGTTAATCCCTATTTTTAGGGTTTAACGTTTTGGTTAATCCCTATATTTATTTTTTAGGGTTAATCCCTATATTTCAAAAACAATCCATATTCTATTTTTAATCGTTAAAACTTAATGTGAGAATTTATTAGGAAAACTAAAAGTTTAGCTGAAAGGAAAAATGAAGAAAATCCTGCTACTATGTTTTGGGATTTTTTTTATATATCTATCTAGGCATTTTATTTTATATCAAACATACATCCATGTCACTATAAAATATATCTTTCTTATGCTTTTTTAAATAATTATTGAATTAGTTAAAAAATAAGAAAATTAATTGTTTTGGTGTTTGTGCATGCAGTAATTAATTGGGATAAAGTTTTCTTGGTAAAACAACACAATGCTTTTTTTCTAATTAAAATTAGGACGAATAAATAAAATTCCCCCTTATCTTTTTTTAAAAAGTTAATATGCCCTTGTTTTATGGAACTTGCATAAATGCCCAATATCTTTTCAATTTGTTATCAAAAATGCCATCGGCCCTTATTCGGGCTAAAATTGCCTACGTGACGACACAGTCAACAAAATGGGCCGCCACATAGGATAAGCATTCAATGAAACATGTTTTCTCCTCATTATAACGGCTTTAAACATTTGAAATCTTTCTCAACGGTCATAATTCCCAAATTGAGGTAATTCGGCCGAAAAACCCTAAATCACAAAATTGATTCTTCCCAAATGAAATTGAAGGTGCGAAAATGTCTTCATCAACTACTAGCTCGAGTATAATGTGTGATTGTGGAAGACCCGTTGTTGTTCGGGTTGCTACAACCGGCGCGAATCCGGGCCGAAGGTTTAATGGATGTTGTATGGGATCATTCGGTTGTAGGTTTTTCATTTGGGTAGACCCACCTGTATGTGAAAGGCTTAGGACTATTGTACCTCTACTACGTGCGAAAATTGAGAGGAGCAAGGCAAAAGTGAAGCAACTAAAGGAAGAACTCAGGTCGATGAACAATCACGGTTTGGATACAATTGAAGATTGTATGAGAAAACAAACATAGAGTTGGAAGAAAAGGTGAAGAATCTGCAAATTGAGAACCAAAAATTGGGTAATTGGCTTAGGCTTTGTGTGATGACCTTATTTGTTATTTTTATTGTTGTTGTTAGTATGTTATGATGTGTTTAGGATTTGGAAAATGTTGTGTTGTTTGGAGTGATCATGTTAGTTGATTCCAAGGTGTTGGTTGGGCTGTCTTTGTTGTTATTGTAATTTTTCGATTAATGTTGGAATGGAACGGTTGGTCGTTTGAGGTTGAAACCGAATAGTCATCTCACTTCATTCAATACTAATTGCTCAATTTTCCACCCCCAATTCAAAGGTCACGAGATTGTGTTGTATTCATACATTTTTGCATATGAAAAGACACCATTTTTGCATATAAGTATGTCACTAATTTGTAATCAATTATCAAAATCTTCTTAACCTCACTTGCTTTCGTCCAAAAAAAAAACATTAGCAAAATGATTATCACAGCCACCATCATGATTCAACTCTTCTACCATGATCCAAATTTTACCCGACTAGCCGAAGCCATATTGTTGGATAAGCTATTAAAGTATGGCAAGAGCCATAGATTGTAGCGCCCCTCACCAAGCATTCTGCTCGGCTCGAAGCGCCACTGCTACAACATTCATTAGAAAACACCTCGCTTCTCTTTTGAATGTTGCAGCTAACCCGAAATAATTAGAAAGCGGAAGCTATTATCCAAAATATCTTTAGTTATCAATTACCTTCTACTGATATTCGGCTAGACTTATCCCATATAACCAACTCTAAGCTTTTTCCCTTATAATTCTGGAATGAAAACATGGAAATATCTTGATGAGTCAAAAGGACTCATTGAGATTTAATGCATGAGGATTTTTGATAAACTATATATTTTGAAAAACATGATTGCATAAGAATGCATTTCAAAAGAAGTTTATGCTTTCATGCCAAATCATAAAACTTATTAGATCAATCATGTCATAACAAGCCATCCTTATAACTCCCGGCCTTATACCTCCCCTTCAGGAGCGACCCGGATAAAGGTGAGGACGTGCCTAGGTACACGCCTCAACTCTAATTCACTCCGCTGGAACGCTCCGTCCAGACGTAGAATAAAGTTTGCTCAAAGCGGCGATGGATTGTGAAACCTACCTATGCTATCCAACACAATTTCATACATCCATGCCAGGGCCCAATCAATGGCCGTCAAGCGGCATGCCATCCAGTGGCAATAATTTAGCCATCAAAGTGGCTTTAAGAATTGATCAATCATGAAGCTAATTTCATGTACAATATTGGCATGCTTTTAAAAACAGGAAGCTCAGTACATAAATCAAGAATCCTGAAGTGATAATTCAGTAGAACACGATAATATAATTGTCATAATATAAACGACAATTTCATGATTTGTAAACAAGTATTTGAGCATTCCTCGAATCCATAAGTTGTAAATTATTCTTTGAAATATCATGCTTGCATATTTCAGGATAAAACACTTTTGTACATAATACGTATAATTTCCATTCCAGCGAGAAAATATATAATTTTAATCTCACCTTCACCGAACATCACCGAACAAATATCATGTCTTAGCTATAGTTATGGTCTCTGCATCGTGCGGAAGACATAAATCTCAATCGCCTACAATGAGAGATTCGCTTCTGTGTAAACAACTTTCTTCGAAATATTACTAGAAGTTATTAATTACGCATTCATTAATCATGTTTTCTCATTTTATAAAATAATTAACCAATAAACTAATTCGGCACTTAGGTCTAGAGGTTGTAAGGTTGTACGTACGTTTCACTAGCTTGGCTTCATCTGAGAGTTCTACTTAATTACTCGATCGTTAATTTAACATGATGGTCATTATCGTACGAAGTTAAACTAGATTACTATTAATGGTGAGGCTTTCTTTTACTTTTAGTTGTAAATAACTATTTCTGATGATAGTTATATCAATTCATTATTTCATGGTAGCACAGTAATCATATATTCTTGTTCTTATTTAATTTATTTTTAACACAAATTATGATCTCCAATCACCTAGCATTGGTATTAACATTACATCAGATCACATCTACATATAACTGTAAATACTAGGGACTGTGCCTAATTTGTGGAGAATAGTAAATGTCTAACCACCTCAAAGTCAAGTGATGATGTTATCAATTTAACCATGTCATCTATTTAATTTGTTTCCCAGATCAGTTTCCAAAAAGGTGCTCTTTCGTAATTTAAGGAATGAATAAATTTGGTTAATCATCCCGACCTTAAAGCTTGAATTATATACGAAGTTCAAATCAACTAATCATGAATATAACATACTTTAAATTGTATCCTTATATTAATTATAGATCTCAAAATTTCTAACCATTGGTTTTAATAGTAAGTAGGGCTTAACAATCAGTAACTAAAACCATGGTTTATTTGGTTAATTTAAGTACACTTTGATGGGCTTGTTCTATTTCATGAATATTTTGCTGTAACCCTTAATCGAAACAATGGTTTTACGAGATTTCAACCAAATACACCTGACTCAATTTGTATGTAATGAGTAGTAATTAGCCGGCTACATATATGTTATCACATAAAAATCATGCTACCAAATGTAACAGAAGTAACTTACTTTTCGGTTAGCTAACTACCATATGAATCGTATGCAAGGCAACTTTCCTTTTATCATTCTTTGTCTCTTGTCATTATTTTCATTCACAAGTCTAGCGCAAAATAATTTGAAGGAATCAGTAAGGATGCTCACACTTACCAGATGTCACTACAAGAAAAAAGGGTCATTCGCGACCGCCCGGGCGGTCGCGAATGACCCTTTTCCAGTCGCGGATGGTCATCCGCGACCGCCCAGCGGTCGCGGAAGACCTCGGTCGTGGAGGTCATCCGTGACCGCTGAGCGGTCACGGAAGTCATCCGCGACCGCCGAGCGGTCACGTATGACCCTGGGGTCATCCGCGACCGCCCAGCGGTCACAGCAGTCATCCGCGACCGCCGAGCGGTCACGGATGACCCCGGGGTCATCCGCGATCGCCCAGCGATCACGAGAGTCATTCGCGACCGCTCGGCGGTCGCGGGCAACTGCCATGACCTCTCGGCGGTCACGGATGACGTCGACGGTCATCCGTGACCGCCGAGCGGTCACGGATAATATTTAAACCATCCGTGACCGCCAGGCGGTCACGGATGATATTCAAGTCATTCGTGACCGCCCGGCGGTCACGGATGATATTCAACGAAATAAAAAAATATATTCCGGCAAAATACCGGAATATATATTTGTTTTTTGCGAATAGAATGTATGGTTGGGCGAGTTTTTTATATAAAACATCATTTAAGAGAATGCTTTGGGTTATAAGTAAAGAAAGGAAGAAAATAAGAGAGTTGGTATTTTGTTTTTTGGAGATATAAGGAAAGAGGAGAAGAAAAATTGTTGGTGTTTATGTTTTGGAGTGGGAAAGGAGGAGAAAGTGTTGGGTTTTTAGAGAAGATAATTTGTGTGTAATGAAAATTAATGGGTGGAATCGTGGGTATATATAGAATTTGGGTGAAAATTTTGAATTTTCAAAAAATTTAAATTTTCCCCCAATTACAAGGTCTTTCGCGACCGCCAGGCAGTCGCAAAAGACCTTTGAATTGGGGGGGGGGGGCGGGAGAATTCAAATTTTTTGAAAATTCAAAAAAAAATTTATGAATATTATTCGTGACCGCCGGGTGGTCACGAACCTTCTTTGTGACCGCTGGGCAGTCACGAACCTACTTCGTGACCGCCCAGCGGTTACGAAAGAGGGGTCATTCGTGACCGCCCGGCGGTCACGAATAAATCTCATTCGAAAGTTTTGATTTTCGTTTGTTTAATTAAGGTCCGATGTTTGTTAAATTGATAAAATAGTTACTACTAAGTAAATTAAAAGAGATTTTATCTCAAAATGACACATTACATCTAAAACAACTTGGTGTATGTGATGAATAAATAGTAGAACATAAAATAGGTTATTCGTTCATAACTCGCTTAATCGCATCTAATTCGCTATTTTAATATGTTAATTACTAATGTTGTACTAATTTATTACTTCAATTCACATGTAGTATTGAGACTTATTGTTAAAAATCATAAACACATCAAGATGAATCCATAAAATCAAACTTTTTTTTATGAATATTATTCGTGACCGCCGGGTGGTCACGAATGACCCCTCTTTCGTGACCGCCGGGTGGTCACGAACCTTCTTTGTGACCGCTGGGCGGTCACGAACCTACTTCGTGACCGCCCAGCGGTTACGAAAGAGGGGTCATTCGTGACCGCCCGGCGGTCACGAATAAATCTCATTCGAAAGTTTTGATTTTCGTTTGTTTAATTAAGGTCCGATGTTTGTTAAATTGATAAAATAGTTACTACTAAGTAAATTAAAAGAGATTTTATCTCAAAATGACACATTACATCTAAAACAACTTGGTGTATGTGATGAATAAATAGTAGAACATAAAATAGGTTATTCGTTCATAACTCGCTTAATCGCATCTAATTCGCTATTTTAATATGTTAATTACTAATGTTGTACAAATTTATTACTTCAATTCACATGTAGTATTGAGACTTATTGTTAAAAATCATAAACACATCAAGATGAATCCATAAAATCAAACTTTTTTTTATGAATATTATTCGTGACCGCCGGGTGGTCACGAATGACCCCTCTTTCGTGACCGTCGGGCGGTCACGAACCTTCTTCGTGACCGTCGGGCGGTCACGAACCTTCTTCGTGACCGTCGGGCGGTCACGAACCTACTTCGTGACCGCCCAGCGGTCACGAAAGAGGGGTCATTCGTGACCGCCCGGCGGTCACGAATAAATCTCATTCGAAAGTTTTGATTTTCGTTTGTTTAATTAAGGTCCGATGTTTGTTAAATTGATAAAATAGTTACTACTAAGTAAATTAAAAGAGATTTTATCACAAAATGACACATTACATCTATAACAACTTGGTGTATGTGATGAACTAGTGGCAGAATATAAAATAGGTTATTCGTTCATAACTCGCCTAATTACATCTAATTCGCTATTTTAATATGTTAATTACTAATGTTGTACTAATTTATTACTTCAATTCACATGTAGTATTGAGACTTATTGTTAAAAATCATAAACACATCAAGATGAATCCATAAAATCAAACTTTTTTTTATGAATGTTATTCGTGACCGCCTGGCGGTCACGAATGACCCCTCTTTCGTGACCGTTGGGTGGTCACGAACCTACTTCATGACCGCCCTGCGGTCACGAAAGAGGGGTCATTCGTGACCGCCCAGCGGTCACGAATAAATCTCATTCGAAAGTTTTGATTTTCGTTTGTTTAATTAAGGTCCGATGTTTGTTAAATTGATAAAATAGTTACTACTAAGTAAATTAATAGAGATTTTATCACAAAATGACACATTACATCTAAAACAACTTGGTGTATGTGATGAACTAGCGGTAGAACATAAAATAGGTTATTCGTTCATAACTCGCCTAATTACATCTAATTCGCTATTTTAATATGTTAATTACTAATGTTGTACTAATTTATTACTTTAATTCACATGTAGTATTGAGACTTATTGTTAAAAATCATAAACACATCAAGATGAATCCATAAAATCTAACTTTTTTTATGAATGTTATTCGTGACCGCAGGGCGGTCACGAATGACCCCTCTTTCGTGACCGTTGGGCGGTCACGGTGTTGTTTAACGTGACCGCTGGGCGGTCACGGTGTTGTTTACCGTGCCCGTTTGGCGGTCACGGTAGCATCCGCGACCGTCCAGCGGTCACGGATGCTCGTGACCGCCCGGCGGTCACGAGCCGGCGGTCACGGATGACCCCGGATTCTTGTAGTGTGTATGGTTGAAACTGGCATGTTACTTAGGTTTTCTTATCACACAAATGATATATATTGCATATATATAAGAAAGCCTTGAAGCCTTAATTATTGAGGGTACTACACGTTTTATCCTAGCCCCCATAATCATTCACGTGTGCCAGTGACACTTAAAATGTTTGGAATAAGGATAATTACTGGGTTAGTTAACTTATTATATCTTCCAGGTTCTATTAATTTACAAAATGATCCTTAGGTTTGTTACAATCTCTACCTAAAGGAATATTCTTTTATTTAGTAACAAAATTTTTAAAGCATCACGTGTTTTAGTAATAAGTTTTTCTTTTCTTTTTCTTTTAACAAAGTGATATTTAGTTTAAAAAAATGTTATGTACGGGACGCTACATAGATTATCAAATATCTATGCCCTCAGGAGAGGTTTAAGAATAATTAAGAAAGAGTTGGACACAATTGTTCATGCCACGTATACAATGGCCCAACTAGAGAAGAAGATCAGGGAGATGAGGCTGAAGTATGCCTTGCTTAAAAACTTATGTGATCTTCCTGGAGTTCATCTCCATTGGCCTGATTTCAATGTTGCAACTGGCCCTGCATACAATTGGATCCTCCCTGTGGTAAGAACACTCATGTTTGTTGGTTGTTTTATATGGTTCATACTCTCTTCACTGTTTTATAACGCTTTGTTAACAACACAGGAGACTCGATGGGAACTGCATTTCAGACTTCATGGTTTGGCTAATGCCAGAAACATGTACATTTTGTTTGATGAGATGTGTTGTGCTATCTTTCCCAGTGAACCTCCGATAAGGGGTGATGAGGAGTTTATTGATTCTGATAGAGATGAACAGCATGGATGCTGATTAGTATAGTTTGATAGAAGTTAGGTTTATATTAGTATAGGTTGATGTAGCATAGTTATGTTTACTTTTTTTGGATTTGTATGTCCTTTTTTATATGCCAGTTGTGTTATATTTAGTGGATGATTATGAAAAGGGATGTTGATGTTTATTAATGATAGCAATAACTTATTTTTTACCATTTGTTTCTTACTCTATTTCTGCTTTGTGGTGAGTTGGTGTCCATAAAGAACAGAGAACAACAATTGCAATTTGTCCAATAATTAAACAACCGCTATTGAGGTATCGTGTATAAATGAGAGCCCTTTTCTAGACCTACAAGTAAGGGGTGTCTTTAATTCTGTTTCACATTGCTTGGGAGTTATCTTAGACTTCTGTTTACCCATATTATGTAATTTTCCTTCTTGTAATGTCTTTTAGGGGAGATATGATGGGGCTCTAAATCTTCTAATATACATATAAGAAAAAAAAAGTTTAACGAACGGATATCTAGCATATCTAATATTTCCATATATTAAGCAGTTAGGGAGGGAGGCTTATCCTCTTACTTTGGCCAAGCGGAAGAAAAATGTGTCGGTGTTGAGCACATTCCAAAGAAAATAAGACATGTTTGGTGATATAAAACACTTTAAAAGATTTATTGCAAGTCAAATTCCAAATAACATGTGAAGACAATATTATTAACACATTGATCATTAAAATTTTTAGATTATATATACATATATATATTTTCTAGAAAGTTAGTCACATTTACAAACAAATTAATTACATTTGCAAATATGTTAGAATTACTCACATTTATCAACGCCAACCCGTAAGAAGCGACATTAATGTAATGCTGAAGACTCACAAATCCAGGAAATTAATAAAGCCTAGAGATATTAAATCATAACATAACCGTGAATTTGTTTTTGGTAGCAAATATAAATGTATTAAATAAAACCAAGGTTAAAACAGTTATCACCGTAAGTAGAGAACATTGTCAGTATCAACAATAACATTTGGGGGAAAATTATTAAGATCAATAAAATCATTCCAGTGAAAACTGGAAACCCACTTTGCAAGGTTGTGGCCGCTCATGTTTGCACTTCTGGGGATCTTTCGAATTTTCAAGTTGGGAAATTTCTTCCAAATGTTTATGATGATGGCAAGGTCGTCTTCAGCACTCCAAAATGCGATTTGATCATCCAAAGTGATGAGTTCAGCCGCTAGAAGAGAATCTGTCTCGAAGGTGATGTAGCAATGATTCCATTGTTTCAGGAAGGTAGTGGCATTCTTAATTGCTCTGATTTCTGGTGTTGTAGCATTTGAGAGGGTGTATTTATGAGTCGTGGCTTTCAGAATTCCTCCGCAATGGTTCCTAACAATGAAAGCAACCGTAGCTGAACCCTCATGAAAGCTAGCATCAAGACTGATCTTCAAGTGGTTTACAGGTGGAGAGCACCAATCTTTGGAAAGAGGTTGACTCCTCGCTGAAATCTTTTTCTTGATGTGGGCTTTAGTAAGTTCCTTTGCCTGTTTTTCAGCCAACTTAACAACCTGAGGTTCATTCAAAGTGTTTGAACCAAACAAATAGTTATTCATGTTAATCCAAATAAGATCCATAGCACAAATTGAAAAGTTCAGGAATTCGCAGTGAATCTATGGGCTTGGTGTAATGTGTTTCACCGAGTCAATAAGGATCAAGATCCATTCGACAATGGAGAGGTTGGAGAAAATGTTAAGGCGGAAAGCCCATTTGGATGTAAACCAAACATTTTTGGCAAAAGGACTATTTATGAAGATGTGTTCACGGGTTTCAGTGGGCTGGTTACACAAAAGGCAACTTGGATTGATATTTGGGATGAAGGGAAGAAGCTTATCTTTAGTAGGGAGGCAACTGAAAATAATTTTCCACAAAAGAAAGTGTTTCCTTTCATGTGTTGGGGCGTTCCATATGAGTTTCCAGATTTTGTTAAGGGGAGGTGGGGCAGCAACAAATCTTTGCGATTGATCTACTAAGTAAGAACTTTTACAAGTGAATCTCCCCGAGGATGAGGGGATCCAAATCGCGCGGTTGGGTTCCCTAGAGACGGGAATGGAAATTTTTAATATTTCCCTGGCAAGAGGCGGGGGGAAATATCAAAAATGAGATCAGAATTCCATTTGTTTGAGTACAAGATTTGGAGGTCCCTTACCCAACAAATGTTATTTGGGACAGAAATGGTTTGAGGAGGCTTGAAAGAAGGGGTGGAGGGGATCCAAGGGTCTTCAAAAATGCGAATAAGGGAATTTTGGGCAACTTTAAAGCAGAAACCTTGGTTGATTATGTCTCTAACAGAAATGATATTCCTCCAAAGATGTGAATCTGTTTGTTTAGATGTAAGGGTAAAGAAGTCTTTCTCTCTGATGTATTTGGATTGAAGGATTTTGAACCAAGGTTTATCGGCAGAGGAGGCAATTAACCAACAGATTTTTTGAGAAGAGAGCTCGGTTGAAATCATGGGTGCGCCGAAAGCCAAGGCCACCAATTTGTTTTGGTTTACATATAGTATCCCAAGACTTGAGGGCTAAAAAATGTGGGGATTGGTCACCATATCTTATGATTTTCTTATCAAAGATGTTACAAATTGATATAGGGAGAATAACAGAGGACACGGGGTAGACCGGGAAACTTTGGGTCGAAGATTTAACAAGAACAATGCGCCCAGCTTGGGAGAGGAGTTTTGTTTTTCATCCAGCAAGATGGACTTCGAGCTTGGAGGAGAGATTAGAGAAATCAGCTGCTTTGCGGTTTATAGAGCAAAAAGGAAGGCCAAGGTGTTTAAGGTTATGAGGGCAGCGTTTCATGCCCAATATATTTCTGATGGAATTACGGGTAGAGGGTGGACAATTCTTCCCAAAGTGAATGAATGATTTCTCCTTGCTAACAAGTTGCCCAGTCCATTTTTCAAAAAGGAGGAGGCATTTTTTGATTGTTTCTGCATCAGTAGTTGTGGCACGACATAAAATAAGAATATCATCGGCGTAAAGGACATGCGAGATGGGATCACAACCACGAAAAACTCTAACTCCTTTGAACTGATTTTGAGTTTCAAATTTTGAGAGAATACGGCATAGGATTTCAGTGATAACAATGAAAAGAGAGGGAGATAAGGGTCTCCTTGTCGGATACCTCGAGAAGGGGAGAAGTAGCCGAAAGGGGAACCATTAATAAGGGTAGAAAAGGAAGACGTGGATATACAATTTGAGATGAATTGTATGAATTTATGGTCCATTCCTGATATGTCAAGGGTATTGAGGACAACTGACCATTCGACACGGTTAAAAGCTTTTGAGAGGTCGACTTGAATGGCCATGTAACTTGATTTCCCTTTCTTGAAGTTGATAAAGTGCATAACTTCTTGTGTTATAATCGAGTTATCCGCAATAGATCTACCCTGAGCGAAGGTTGTTTGGTGGGGAGAGATGAAAAGGGGAAGGATGAGTTTGAGACGCTTGGCTAAGATTCTGGTAATGACCTTATAGGTAGTGTTGCAAAGGCTAATGGGGCGGTATTTATCAACATGAGAGGCATTTATTGATTTGGGTATAAGGGATATGTAGGTATGGTTGAAAGATTTGAGATTGTAGCCTGTGTAGAAGAAACGGGTAACAGAATTGATGAATTCCTTGCCTACAATGTGCCAGGATTTCTTGAAAAAAACTGGGGGGAGGCCATCCGGGCCCGGAGATTTGTAAGAGTTGAATTCAAAGAGGGTGGATTTGATCTCTTTAGGATCTGGTGGAACCATCAAGGCTTGATTATCAGCAACAGACATAACAGAGTTGAAGAGTTTATTGATATCAGAAGATGGGGGAGGGTTTAAGGTTTTGAAGAGATCTTTAAAATAGCGATCAAAAACAGTACCAATCTCACTCCAGGAAGACACAAAATTATTATTAGAATTATCAAAGATGTGAGGGATATGATTAGCACATCTATTAATAATAGTTGTCAAGTGAAAGTACCTCGTATTGGCATCTCCGTGGGAGAGTCAATGTTCTTTTACCCGTTGTCTCCACTTGGTTTCCTCCATGGAAATGAGGATATCAAGTTGGTCTTGTAGGTCTGCCTCCATTGCTAAGCTATGATCAAATTGTGCAAGGTTTTGAATCCCCTCAATTTTGTCACGGATAGATTGGATGGAGTTAATCTGGGAACGGAAGGAGTTGTGATCCCATCTCTCATGTTTTCCCGTGGTTGTGATCTCATCTCGCATAATGGGTTATAGGTTATAATGGATCGCCAATTAGTGACCCACTATTAAATGCATAATTCATGAATGACCCATGAAACCCATCATGACTCATTAAAGGAAACAAATGTAGGCAGCATTAAAAAACACACGCTACACCTAATATATTCATTACGTCAAAAAATATACCTTCACAAAAATCGTAAATTTCGCTTGAAAATATCAAAAAACATACGGAAAACTATCAAATTTCACTCACTAACTGCTCCATTTTAGTTTTAGCCCATTAATTTGACACACGATAGTTTTGGATTACTAACTTGGCATCAGTGACAATTTTGACCCATCGGTGCCACGAGTCGCTGGAATCCTTCACATCAACACTTCGTGGAGCTACGCGCCATCAATTTTTGAATGTAGTGTCTTCTTTTCATTTCTCCCATTTTCCACAGCACTAAAATTCTATATAATTCAAAATAACAAAACCCAAATCCAGCATAAACTATAACCATAATTCGCCCCCCAAATTTGCAAATCCACATCAAAATGCACTGAATGTTTTAACATACAGTTTCTCAAAACATGTCTACCTCCCTCTGCTCCACCACAAATGTTGAAGTACCATTGCGAAAAAATTGGCCACTTTTCAAACACATCAATTCAAAGCGCTAGTAGACAGTTCTACAGATGCTCGAACTAAAATGTAAGAATCATTATTGTTTTGGTCAAATTCTATGATAGATTATGTAAAAAGGTACATAAGTTTTGTTATGATATTGTTTATTCAGTTCAATGCTTGGTTTTTTTTTTAGTTCATTAGATGCAGTTCATTTCTTAGGAGGAAGTATTTTGTCATATTGTTTATTTGATATGCACTGTTAGTAAAAAGAAGCAATGTCGTGATTCTTTTTATCAATTTTGTAATATTCACTTTTAGAAAGAGGAAGCAATCTTTCATAATATTAGCTCCAGTTCAATGTTGATTAGTTTCGTACAATTTTGTAACATTCGTTTGTTTGATTTGTCGTCTAGTTGAGGGATGGTTGTTCCTTTGGAAGACCTTCCATTGGAGCGATCGGTGAATTCTATTGTTGCACTTAATAACTCTACCTATGTAGTGAAGAACCAGGTGAAGGGGGAAGAATTCGGATATCAAAGAACTCGTAGGTATGGTAAAGAAAATGTAAAAAAAAAAAAACGATTAGAAGATTAACAATGCAATTAAGCTAATAATACGTATCCTCTGGTGGCTTCTGATTTGGTGACCTCTGCTGGGGAAGCTATTACTTGGGGTACCGCCGTGTCTCCCCCTCAGTAGTCTCTTCTAAAGGGTGCCGTGAATTTGGGGGAGCAACCCTTGGTCTTTCACGTGAGGTGGCCTCTTTAGCGTCCTCTCCAACCTCGTCTCTCATGAACCCCCCGAAATTCATTCTTATGGCACAACTGTGTGCGGTCTTGGTGAGTATATTTCTTTTGAAACTTTTCCCTATTTTATGAGTTGATTGCTAACATTTATTCCTTTGTTGTCTGTGCAAGGCCTGATAGGATTGAAGGGGCTTTTTCATGCTTATGAGGAGGCCGCCCACGAGAGGGATGCCTTAAAGATGAGGCTTGGAGAAGTCGAGACGGAGAGCCGTGTCAGCTATCTTCGCTGCTCCCAATTGTCCACCCAAGCTGAAAGTTGGTTGGCTCACGTGAGGGAGCTAGAGGAGTCAGATCTAAAGGAATGTGTGACCGTCGTGGAGAAGGAGAAGGAGTCCTTCCTGGGGAAGGAGGCCGAGTGGGTGCGAAAACTTTGGGCTGCGGAGGAAGTGGTGTTGTCACTTCGTGGTGAACTGGCCAAGACCGTGGAAGAGCACGACGTAAGGTTGGCAGCCCGAGAGATGGAGGCTAGGGAGCAGCTCGTCCCTTACTGTGATGCACATCTGCTGTTGGGGTTCAAGGCCTGCAAGAGGATGGGCACCCAACTAGAGCTGTTTAGCCTGGGGGTCGACCTTCGTAAGCTGGCTTCCTCCAGGATGACCAATCCCCAGAATCCTGATGCAGCGATCATGTTGTTGCAAGAGGGCGCTCCGAGCACTCGGGAGTCTCCGACCCCTTCATTTGTACTTGGATCTTCCCTCCCCCGTAGGTAGTGTAGGGTGAGTTTTGTGGCCGTAAGGCCTTTATTTCGGAGTTATACTGGGTACCCCCCCCCCCCCCCCCATTTTTATGTTTAATGGAATATTTTGGCTACCAACTTGTATTTCTACGGTCGGGATTACGACCAAGTTTTTGAGATACATTGTTTTTGCAATTCCATACTTAGAGAAATTTTTATTTTCCACATGGGTACCCGTTTTTACCTTGCATGAGAGGTTTTGGCTTCCCCCTTCCTTTTATTAGGTATTTACTAGCGTAGTGGTTTTTAGAGTTTCTCCACTTTTTGCACGGGTAGCCACGACCATCGTACTTAGAAGTTTTCTTGACCCTTTTAGGCGAGTACTCGTGGCCATTGCTTGTGGGAGTCTTTCCGATCTCCTTGCGAGTGTCCGTGAGAGTTATGTCGTGAGGGTGCTGAATTTCAATTCCGATGCTCGATACCATACTTAGAAAAAAAATTGATTTCTTGCACAATGTAGATACTGTAGCGCCCTTCACCAAGCACCCTACTTGGCTTGAAGTGCCATCTCTATAAAATTCATTAGAGAGCAGCACGCTTCTCTTCTAAAAGATGCAGCTAATCCAAAATAACAAAGAGCGAAAGCTAATATTCAAAAGTTGCATTCAGTATCTTCAACTGTCAAATACCTCACAATCAGATATGGCTAGGCTTGTCCCAGACAATGAAGCCTAAGTTTTTCCCATCTCAATCTGGAATGAAAACATGAAAAATATTTTTATGAGTCAAAATGACTCAGTGAGATTTAATGCAGGAGAATTTTCTGTAAAATGTGTTTTTTTTTTGTAAAACGATTGTACAAGAATGATTTTCAAAGAAGTTTATTCGTTCATGCCAAATTATAACACTTATTAGATCAATCATGTAACAACATGCCAGCCTTATGACTCCCGACCTTATACCTCCCTTCCAGGAGCGACCCGTAAAAAGGTGAGGACGTGCCCAGGTACACGCCTCAACTCTGATTCGCCCCGTTGGAATGCTCCGTCCAGACGTAGAATAGAGTTTGCTCAAAGCGGCGCTGGATTGTGAAAGCTACATTGATAGCCCTATGCTATCCAGGATAATTTCACACATCCATGCCAGGCCCAATCAATAGCCATCAAGTGGCAACAATTTAGCCATCAAAGTGGCTTTAAGGATTGATCAATCATGAAGCTAATTCATGTACAATATTGGCATGCTTTTAAAACACGAAGCTCAGTACATACATCAAGAATCCTCAAGGGATAATTTAGTACAAGATAATAATATGATTGTTGTAATATTAACAACAATTTTATGAGTTGTAAACAAGTACTTGAGCCTTCGTTAAATCAATAAGATTGGTAAACAGTAAACCTTTGAAACATCATGCTTGCAAAATTTACAGAATAAAATACTTTCGTATATAATACATATAATTTTCATTCCAGCGAGAAAATATATAATTTTAATCTCACCTTATCCTCCTCACCACCTTGCAGAATTAAGTAAGAACCGCCAGCAACAATACCGCACCTAATTACAGTAATAAACTAATAAATTAATGTTTCAAGATTTGCAGTAGTAGTTTTAATAGATAGAGATTGTTCTGATTTGTCTATGTGAAAGTTGTTTTCCCTGTTGACTGTCAAATCCATAATTCTCCCGCATCTTTTATTAGTATGCCTACATAAATCTGCCTAACACTTTATTTATCTAGCATGCTCACGTGTAATTCAAATATAAATATAATTCTCTGGATGTATCAATTGTTACTTCAATATTTGTTTAAGCCGTACTTTCAAAGTAACCACTGAACCATGTATTTTACATTAACACAATTAATGAATAAGCCATTTATGTAAGACCCGTCTCTTCATTTAAGTAATTGTAGGCATGGTTCAAAATTTCGAGTTGTTTCGGCCGAAACCACCGAAAATTTTCGGTTATTGACATTACCGAAACAATTCGGCTTATCATTTTCGAAACAAACTCGAGAAGCGGTTGAGCCTTTGATTTAATTAGTAATTGTGACCTGCTTAGTGCTTTACTAGTGCTTGCAACATTTCTATCCATGTGTCCTGCAATATATATAGTACAGTCAACATTATATTTATTTCCCACTCAATATATATCAACAAGTTTTATGTTTATTTTGAACAAGACATTAGCTATGTACTAGCTCCAGGTTGAATTCGTAGAAATACATACACCCTATTAGTTTTTAAAAGATCGAAGGACCAGTTATACCTTGACAATCTCCTTGTCTTTGTTGCCTTTTTTATTTCATGATATTTTTATATACATTTTTGTCATTAACATTTTCGAAATATTTCGAAACACTGCGAAATGTTACCGAAATATTTCGAAAAGTTTCTGTTTTTTAACAAACCGAAACTCATGTTGAAAACGAAACTTTAATCTATGATTGTAGGTAAATGAGTCGAGTAAGTAATATTTCCATTTCCCATTCACATTCTCGTAACCACTGAGCAATCAAAGATAATCTAATAAACCAAGCCATCACCACCAACTCAGGAACCTAATCAAAGGTTCATTTCAACTAATACTTTAAGGGATTATTATAGTTACTACTTGTTACTGAATCAAGGAAATTTAATTGGATTACAAAACCAAAGTATAATTACCAGATTTACATGGCCATTTCAAATTCAGGCATTAGTACGTCATATACTTCTATGTTACTATTCTGATGAACTTTTGTTTTCAATCCTTTACTAAATCCTTTTAATCAAATCAATTCTTTTTTTTTCTTGTATTCCAAAACATAAAATATAATTAAGAACCAACTAACTTAACGGCAAGAAATATTCGACCTTCATGGCATGCATGTTTTGGATTCTCGTGATGTCGCTGAGTATTGCACGCTCTCATTCCACCTTTGCGGAGCTTATGGCAGTACACCCACTTTCACTTATCTTCTATCATTTGCCTCATGCATATTTCTCTTCTATTTTCTTCCGGCATTTTGATATATATTTGATCAATTATGATTCTCTCCCAATTGCCAAGTGTGGTTGTAGGTGTTAGTGTGTGAGAGGTGTTAAAAGGAGAAACTGGACGGGTGGAGGTCAACGTGGGAATGAAACACATGGAAATTATAGATTACTTAATTGGTGGCTTGAAATCTACCATGTATATCAAATAATTAAGTTATTATTTTATTTAAATGTTAAGTGCATGTCTACCTTATGCTAAAATGTTTTGTTTTCTTTTTGTTTTTGTTTTGCATAATATAGGCTAAAACAAAATGAATTTATGTTATAAAATGGGGCGTCACAGATACCGTGGGTGCTTTCAGGGATGGAGCGATAGTCATGATTTCGGGTTCCCAAGGTGGTCGTTGTTTTGAATCGTCCCGCATGTTGTCCTGCTCAAATGGCTGTCTTGGGAAGGTGCGTTATTAAAGGAGAATGGACGTGAGGAGTTTAAGTGCCGGTCTATCTCCCGTATGGTGACGTCTGACATTCTAGGGCAGCAATGATTCGGGGAACGTGGCGGTTACGAGGGGTCATGAGTGGATGACTGGAGGGTCCCACCATTTAAATTGTAGGCGTGAATTCGATATGCCTCTAAATACGAACCGTCTCCTTTGCCTATAAAAGGGGAACCTCTTCTACCTTTCTTCCTCACATTCCTCTCTTCTCCATTTTTTTGCAAGTGAAACCTTTTATCAAGCTTTGCAATTTTTAGCCATGGTTTCCCGTGCCACCTTTGTTTTCTCAAGTGAGGAGGATTCTCGTGATTGCCTCAACACTCCCATTTCTCCTCTTCGCAGTAGTGCTGCAGCTTCCCGATAGAGCCGTTGTCGAAGGGTTATTCGTTCGCCGTCTGCCCATTCTGCTTCTGGGAAAGAGGTGGGGAGTTCCCGTTCTGGTGGCACACGTAGTGGTGGTGGTGCTGTCCCACTTGTTACTGCGACGGACCATGTATTTCTGGTTTTTTCCCACTGTGCTCTTTACCATGCCCCCGCCGACGATGTTATATTTACCCAGGAAAATTTGGAGCTAAAGCTTATGATTGGCAGACTCCGGGTTGGGTCTACGATGTCGGTCGTGACCATGAGGGACGCTCGTGCCTTGCCAGAGTCGTTCAACATCTTTCTGCAGCATGTGGATGTGATCATTCCTTCTAGTCTCCAGAAGGCGTACAATCCTCCGGAGGGTTAGATAATCGTGTACTCGGTGCAGATTAGTTATAGGCTCCGCTGCTATTTCCATCCAATCCTGAGGGATCTTTTCACCTTCTGGCAAGTCTGCCCGAGTCAACTGACTCCTTCCTCGTACCGTCATCTGGTGGGGTTCATACTTTGCTGCCATCTACTAAACATCCGCTACACTCTCCAAAACGTGGTTATGGCATTTGTGTTGAGGACGACTGCTCCTGGCTCGCCTTTCTTCACTTTGTTCACTCGTGACAACAAGCATATGTTTTTGGTGTCGACGACGAGGAACAATTCTTCTGGCAACGGGGACTAACGCCAAAGGTATTTTTACGTGGCCCTCGCTGGAGAGTCAGCCTCGGAGTGTGAGGGTGTACCTACCCACTTGGGCTTGGGGTTCGTCTACCCTTCTAACGAGGTGCACACAGAGGCCGCTACCTTTCTGAATCATATGGGACTTTTTAGCGGAGTGTACGACACCTCACTGATGCTACGTAACTCGATGGCCATGATGTTGGCGGGTCTACAAGGTGGGTTGGATGAGCGTCCATCCACGATGATACTCCGGCTTCATGATGGATTCTGTAAGTGCCTTTGTATTCTTGTAAAAAAAAAATCAAATGGTGCTTTGAAACTAATCTTCGAGTATATATAGTATACTCCCTCTTTTTTCTTTTTCTTTTTTTACTGAGCCTCTGCTTTTTGTTTTCAGGTGCGGAGATTGGTGGTCATACCCGGGCTCCGTTCTGAGGGAACTTCCTGGCGTTGACAGACATTGACTCGAACTACTTTGTTTCGAGGTCCCGAGGTTCCTCTGCTGATTGGGAGTTGCAGAGCATAGAGCCACGTTAGAAGCTTGCGAAGTCCTTAAAGGTGCCTGCAGGCAAATCTTTTGGTTCCTCCGACGGTAAATATTGATCGCGTACTTCTGGTAGTCCAACGTTTGCTGGCGTGGAGGAGGTTCTGGGGTTTATGGCAAAGACCGAACATGAGGCAACTCTGCCGAAGGTATGGCTAAGCTCATGGACCCCATAATGGCTAAACATTTTGCTGATCATTTCATGCCTCTTTTTGGTATGAAGCTTGATTCTGGTCTGCTGTCGACTTTCTCAAATGTTTGGCAGGTCAGATCCCTGCTACTGGTGGTCCTCCAAGGAGGAAGGACAAGGGCTAGTTGGCTTGGTCATCGGAGAAGAGCAAAGGGAAGAGGCCCATAGATCATTTGCCTTCCGTAAGGCCGGGAAGTAGGAATAGGTCCTGCCGGATGAGGACTTGCTCCACAACCCTGTTGCGCCTACGGTTTTCCCGGAGGGTTATGTAGATGCCTCATATTACCGTTATTTCATGAGAGGTATTGTTAACCCTGTAGACCGTGAGCTTCTTGGCGGCTCAGCGATGGAGCTTCGTGGGAGAAGTTCTGCAAGAGCATATGCGAGGTGATACCTTGTTTCCTTTGTTTTATTTTTGGTGTTTTCACCATTGGTTGGCTTCTTACTTCTCTCCCTTTTTTGCAGCTCATGGTGCTCGGGGATGCCTTGGGCACATATAGGGCAAGTCCGACTATTTTGACGAACGTGATCCAGGAGCACGATGCCCTGCGAGCTTCCCTGAGGAATGCTCGAAAAGAGGCGTCTCGACTGAAGAGGCCTTGGAAGAAGCTCGCGCATACACTACTGAGACAAGAGAGTCTGTGGATCGGAACATGGGAAACTAAAGAGTTTCCTTGAAGAGGCAATGGCTAACACTAGCATTAAGGCTGATAAGTGGGAGGAAATAACAAGGGAGGCGACCCGGGCTTCGGAGGTGATCCCACCGCTGTGGGAAGAGCGGGACCGTCTGCTTTACCTGATCAAGGACGTAAAGGAAGAGCTCTGAGCTAACCTTGCATGTGCCAAACTTGGTTCGACTAAACCCTCGAGGAGCCAAGAAGATTCAGCTTCTAAGCTCAAGGATCTAGTCCGAGTGGGCTTTAGGATGGCTTTGTCGACTGCTAGGGCCCTCCTTGGTTTCCCTCAAGACCTTGTGCTTCCCGAGCTGGAGTTTTATTCCATGCTCTCTTCTGCCAATTCCCCTGCCTCTCAGAGGACGAGCTCTGATCCTCAATTCTCATGGATGTCTGACCCAAGTGAGCTCTCAGAGGAGGAGCGTCGGAAATGGATCAAGGGAGTAGTGTTAGTCGGGCGTGTGTAGCCCTTGTTTTGTTAGGACCTCTTTTGTAAGGGTCTAGTCACTCTCTCTTTTGTTATGGCAGTTTTACTGCTTTTGAATGGAATATTTCTTTTTAGACTGTTTGCTCTTAAGTAGATAGACTTTTTCAACGTAGTTATTTTATTTTCGATAGTATGTTTGCTTTACACGGGTATAACTGCTAAGTCAAAATGCAAACATTTAACTACGTGAACAAAATAGAGTCGCCGTTAAGGATCGATCTCAAAGCTTTCAAAGATAATATTTCCTAGAGATTGAGACTGTTCCAGGCTCGAGTGTGTTCCCGACCATCCATGTCTTTGAGCAAGTAAGTAGCTGACTCGAGGATCTTGGAGATCTGGTAGGGGCCGCTCCATTTTGGCTCTAGTTTACCTATGTTTTTGGAGGCTTCCACTTGTTTCAGAACGAGGTCCCTGACTTGGAAAGATCAGGGTCAGATCCGAGCATTGTAAAATTTGGCCATTCGTGCCTTATAGAATTTTGCATGGGTAGCAGCTCGGATCCTTCTTTCTTCGAGTAGGTCTAGGGCCAAGGAAAGGTTAGCGTTGTTCCGGGCTTTATCGTACTCTTGTACCGTAGACTCTATTTCATGACCTCTAAAGGGACCACCGACTATGTCCCGTATACGAGGATGTAAGGAGTTTCTCTCGTAGCCGGTCGTAGGGCTCCGGAGACTTCTTCGACCCACTTATACTGATATCGATCCAAGCTAGCCTTGAGCATTTTTCAGGAGGGTTCGGTTAGTTACCTCCACTTGGCCATTTCCCTGTGGGTATCTTACGCTCGTGAAGCAGTGCTTAATTCCCCACTTATTGCACCATCTTCCCATGAGGTTGTTCGAAATTGGAGCTCGTTGTCACTTACTAGTTGTTGTGAGGATGTTTCTCCAGCGAAAATTTATAATGACCTGACTGGTGATCTGAGAGAGGGGCTCGACCTCCACCCACTTGGTGAAGTAATATACAACAACTAGTAAGAACCTTTTCTGACCTTGTTCAGGGACCATGGCTCCCACGATGTCGATTCTCCATCGGGCGAATGGACATCGGATAGTGTCGGCTTCCCGAGGGGCTGCAGACTAGTGTATCATGGGGGCGTGCAGCTGGCGATTCCGACATTTCTGAGCATACTTTTCGCATTCGGCTGCCATGGTCGGACAGTAATACTCTTGTCGGATAATCTTGCCTGCTATGTTTCTTCTTCCTGAGTGATTGTCGCAACACCCTTCATGGATCTCCCTAAGGATTTGTTGAGCTTTTTCCTTGCTAACGCATCAAGAGGTCTGATAAGACCATGAGCGTCGGAAGAACACTCCATTTTGTATATAGTACTGAGCAGCTGGTCGATACATAGCATCCTGCTTGGCCCAATAATGGGCGTACTTCCCCAGATTTTTAAAAAAATCGATAATTTCTATCATCCAATCTTCTTCAACGACTGCCACCATTTGTACCTCACCATCCTTGTTTTGGCTTTTCGACTTGTGTGCGGTGAAGAACGTGATTCTTCGAGTGCTGAAAATTTGAGCCTGGCTGGCGAGTTTAGACAGGGCGTCGACGTCTTGATTTTCCAAGCGAGGGATCTGCTTGATAGAGAATTCTTGGAATGAGGTCGCCTCTGCGAGGACGCTTCTAGGAACTCTTTCATGTTTTCCTCCTAGGCCTCGTAGGTCCCGTGGATCTGATGTACTACAAACTGGGAATCGATGTGCACAAGTATTCTCCTTATTCCTACCTCTTGGGCTAGTCGCATTCCAAAGAGAAGTGCCTCGTACTCAGCTTCGTTGTTGGATACGGGGTATTCCAATCGGATGGTGAACTCCAGAATAGTTTCTGGCTCGTCTGGAGCTATTTTCTTGAAGATTATGCTCACCCCACAGTGGGTGTTGGTAGAGGACCTATCTATGTGGAGGTGCCATAAGAGCTCCGGCTTTTCTTCTTCAGATTCCTCGTACATTTCAATGATGAAGTCGGCGAGCACTTGAGCTTTTATGGCTGGTCAGGGGGAGTAAATGATATTGAATTCCCCTAACTCTATGATACACTTGATCATCCGTTCGGAAGTCTGTGGATTGTTGAGGATGGTGTGGAGTGGATGTCATGTGAGCACAGTGACTGGATGGGCCAAAAAATAAGCTGGGAGTTTCCGAGCTGCAAAAACGAGTGCCAGTTCGACCTTTTCTATTCGTGAGGATCGGGTCTCGGCATCCAGGAGAGTCTTGCTGACATAGTAGATTGGTAGGTGATCTCTCACTTCAGCTCTGACCAGGACTTCATTCACAAATTCTTGACCCACGACAAGGTGGAGAAAGAGCATTTCCTGGGGGACGGGTTTTACTAGAATAGGCGGTTTGACTAAGTACTCCTTCAGCTCCTTGAAGGTTTCTTCGCAGCAGTCTGTCCACTAGAAGTCTTTCACATTTTGGAGGATCTTAAAGAAGGACAGGCCCTTCTGCAAAGAGCAAGAGATGAAACTGCTAAACAAGGCCATCATTCCCGTGAGTTTCTGCACTTCTCGTATTGTTTTTGGAAACTCCATGTTGAGAATGGCCTCGGCCTTTTCGGGGTTAACCTCAATCCCCTTATGGGTGACCATGAACCCTAGGAACTTTCCACCCCGGATGTCGAAAGAGTGCATCCAATGGTTCACCTTCATTCCAAATTGATCCATGATTTCGAAGGCTTGGACGAGATTCGGGCATGGTCTTCTGCTTTTTAACTCTTCACAATCATGCTGTCGACGTATGCTTCCATCATATCTCTAATCAGACCCTCAAACATGAGATTGACTAGCCTCTGCTATGTGGCCCCGACATTCTTGAGCCCAAAGTGCATAACCATGTAGCAGAAGGTGCCTATGTCTGTGACGAAGCTAGTCTTCTCTTTGTGGTTATCCGCCACAGGGATCTGATTGTAACCTTGATCCCCATCCACCATAGACAAGAGGGCACACTCGGTCGTCGAGTCGACTAGTAGGTCAATGCTTGGAAGTGGGTAACTGTCCTTGGGATATGCATTGTTGAGGTCAGTGAAGTGCACGCACATGCGCCACAAACCCCATGTCTTTGGGACAAGAACCACGTTGGCTAGACACTCCAGGTAGCGCACCTCTCGAATCTGGTGAAGCTCGAGTAGTCGTTGTACCTCGGTCCGCATTACTTTGTTTCTCTCCGGTCCCATGTTGCACTTCCTCTGCTGGACGGGTTTGGCCGCGGGATACACGTTTAGTTCGTGTATGCATATCTCCTAACTAATCCACCCAGGGGGATCGTCCTTCCAAGCAAAAAGGTGATAATAATGTTTGAGGGTGGTCGTGATGGACTTTTCCATGTCTTCTCCAATGTTGGTGCCGATCTTAACTGTTTTTTCCTCGTCTCCTTCCACCAGTTCTATCATTTTAAGTTCTTTCGCTGGCTAGACACGAACCTCCTTAGTGCAGGCCTTCTTAGCTGGAGGTTTCTGGATCGAGGGCCCAGGATCGAGTGGTAGGGCATTCATGCAACATTCTCGGGCCTGGTTCTGATCTTCTTTGACTCCTCTTATCCCCCTGGGGGTGGGGAATATGATTTTCAGGTAAAAGGTAGATGAGACCGCATTGAAGGCTCGAAGGGCTGGTCGTCCGCATATGGCGTTGTATGTTCGTGAAGGGGCCTCTACCATACAAAACTTATTTGGTTATGTACAACGGGTTGCTCCCTCGCCCCAAGACACCGGGAGGGTTATGAGCCCTACCGTCTGGCATTGTTCTCCGGAGAACCCCACGAAGAGAACTTCCATAGGCTCCATCTGATCTCGAGCAATGTCGAGGGCGAGATATGTAGGTGTGAAGAGAACGTTGACCGAGATTTCTGTGTCCACGAGGATTCTTTTGACTTATATCCCGAGTATGGTGGCCGTAATCACCAGAGGATCCTTGTGAGGGTATACTATACCCAGCAGGTCGTCGGGTTCGAAGGAGATGGTGGGATAGTCAACAAGTCGGGTCGCGAAGACCTTCAACTTGCTGTCAGCATTCTGAGCCTTTCTTATGTAGTTCTGTCTTTCCTCCTTGGACACGACCATTACTCCTCATTCGATCATGTTAATGGTGCGCACAATGGGGGGTGTTGTCGCGATAGGCTCGTGGAGGAGGAGGTAATTGCGCTTCTACTAGTGGCAGGGGCTCGCTATCCTCGGAGGTGTCAGGATGTGGCTTCTTATTTTTGGGCTCTTCTTCTTGGACTCATTTTTTGTGAACGTTCCCCTATCTGGCATTACGTACTTCTCTAGAAAGCCCAAGCACAGCAACCGACTGATTTCCTCTTGGAGGTGATAACAATCGTTGGTCAGCTGGTTGTAGGCTCGGTGATAGGTGCATAACTTTCCTGAGCTTTTGTACCTTTGAGGGTCTTCTGAGGTCCGGGGCCACCAAAAGACACGTTCTTCTGCAATGATGGCCATGACTTCGACGGGGGTTATGGTCATAGGATGTAAGGGCATTCGCTCCAAATTCTTCTTGACTCTTTCTTTCCTACCTCCCTCTTTTTTGTCTCTTTTCTCTTTCCCCTTTGTCGTGGAGGAGGTCGGAGCCTTAATGACCTTAGTGGCTTCTGGGACCTTTCGGGTTTCTTCCAATTCCATGAAGGATTCTGCCTGTTGCATCAAGTCCTCGAGGTTGCTGGCCTGATTTCTCATGAGATAGGTGGAGAAGTCTTTTGGCAGAAGTCCTCGTATAACGATGTCAAAGAGCATGCGAGGGTCGACATGCGAGACATCATTGACCCCGTGGATGAACCATCTCATGTAATCCCTGATGGGCTCATCTGGCTTCTGCCGTATGTTGAATAGGTGCCCACACATTTTGGCAAAAACCCAGTTGCACGCAAATTGCCTTACGAACATTTGGGTTAGTTGTTCGAAGGTGTGCACCATTCCTGGGGAGCTTAGAGAAACAGGATTGCGCTCGACCAGTGAGGGTTGTTTAGAATATGTGGCAGAGGGCGTAGTCAAGTGGAGACACGAGATCCATGCATGCCATATATTGGTTGATGTGATCACGAGGATCTCGGTCGTTGCCCTCCCCTACATAAGTCGGGAGTCCTGCGGGCTTCATCCCGGGAGGGATAGGGGCATTGGCTATGTGGGGTTCAAAGAGTGATCTTCGGTATGCCGTCTCCTCTATAGGGTTGAGATTGCGTTTGAGTTCGCGCAATTCTCTCTACATTTCTTCCATCATGTGTCTCAAGGGACCGTCAGGGGTCGGTGAACATTGGCGTCGGGGTTCATCATAGTACCCGCTTCCGGGCCTGGGTAATTCCAAGCTATTTCCCTTTATGAAGGAGGGTACTGCGGTGCCCAAGCCTCCGGATGAGGGTCCACTGAGCTTGCTGAGTGCAATGATAGTGGACCTCTCCTTCAGCGGGGGGAGGGGGAGGAACAACATTGGTTCCACTGTGTGGTGAACCGTCAAATTTGGCTCGAGGTGGCAGGGCAGATCGGTGTCAGGGAGGATTTTGGGGCACCTCCGGGCGGTTCTATTCACGACCGCGACCCTCTTCAGGTGTATCTCTTCCATTATACATGGTGAACATGTTACGGTACATGTCCCAATGTACTTTCACGTAGTCCATTCCAGGTCAGGCCTCCTACTGAGCTTGGGCGCATGTTGCTTAAGGCAAAGAGGCATCCAGGTTTAGAGCTGGGCCAGCTCGAGTCTGGGCCTCCTCCTCGCGAGGCGGGAGACTCTGTTGTGTCTCAGTTTTAGTATTGTGATTTTCCACTGATTCACGATCGGGAACCGGTGGGGATGATGCGCTTGCGGGTGCTTTTTCCTTTCTTTCCATGCGGTTTTCTCAATCTTTCTTAAAGAATTTACGGCATTCCCACAGACGACGCCATTTGGTGATGCAATATCATCTGAGGCCTGTAGAGTCGGGAGAATTCAAGGATATTATCACTGATTATTATTCAAAACGCCTATCCCGAGTTTGAGAAAAGGGAAGCAATATTATTTTAATAAGGGTTTTGAGTGAATTACAAGGGGGTCGGGTGAAGATAGCTACTTCTTCGACGGAGAGTGCTTTCTGTTATTTTGCTAAGTACAACGATGTGTTTGCGTAGTGAATTTGGCAAAAGTGTACTTTTTTTATTTGATGCTGAATGAGGTGTTATTTATAGTGCTCGTCTTGAGGTCTTTGTCCAATGGGAGTCGGTCTTCCCTCTTAATTTTGGGTGGTGCTGATGGCCAATACTGTAGAGGGTCTTCTGTGCAAATGGGGGTCGTTCGGTACGAGGCGCCCAATAGCGTGAGTTTGACTGAGTTTATTCTGAACAGATAATGATGATGCCTGCTCCAATCATCTTGTAGGATTTTCTAAAATAATGAGGGTGAGTCGGTCCTGCACCAATCATTGGTCTGGACCAGAAAGATTCGCCATCTTTTGCCCCAATGGCAATCTTGGACCAATGAGACATGGTCTATTGTCATAATGAAGGGTGGTTAGGAGTTGCTTTAATCATGGGTAGTTGACACTTCCTTTGAGTCAGGTCGTGCCATCGTGATGTTTGTTTTCGCTTCAGGGGTAGCAGGACCCTCAGAGTTTTGTTTATCTCCTTGTGTTCTGAGGGGAATTCCTCGAGTCGTTCCTTCGTTAGAGTAGTTGTGAGATCTTTTGGGCTATGTCTGTCTTCGATCCATTATATGGAGACCGTGGATAAGAGGTCTTCTTCCTTCGACCCTTCTTTGTATTCACTCGTTCCCTTATTGTTTTGTTTTGTATTGTTTTCCTTTCTCAATGATATTTCGGCTAAGTGTTGTACACTATCACCCGGGGGTCCCTTATCGCGGGTCCCGTAAGATCCGGGCGGCGGAGTTAGCTCGTTGAAAGGTCGTCGTATTGATTTGGGGGGGCTCTCTCGTGACTTTCCTTGGGGGTACCCCTGATCGTGAGTGACTCTGAGCCGTTAGGTGAAATATACTCGAGTCTTTTGATCCAGGCCGTGTGCCCTTATTAGGGTGTTAGCCGGTCGTGACCGGGGGGTACCTTTTCCCTAGTGTTCAGACCGTGTACCTTAATTGAGGTGTTAGTTGATCATGACCTGAGGTACCTTTTCCCTAGCCGTTGGTCATTTTTGTGGGGTACCCATTTTGCCTTTTTTCGAGGGGTGGCGGATTATGCATCATCAATATTAATTTAACTAATAATCACAAGATTAATTTAACTAATAACAGTTTTGGGGGTATGTCATGAACAAAACATTTCGGGTAGTGGACAAAGGACACAACAAAGTCGAGTTGCCTCTTTTTCTTCATCTTGGCGTGGACGTAACAACGACGAAAATAACGTGGGCAACAATAGTGACTTATAACTGGACACCATAGATGTTAACGGTATCTTCGTCGTGCTTGCTAGTTGTGACGATCGTCCTGCCTGGTAGTTGTGACCGTCCTGCCTGCTAGCTTTGACGAAGAGCATAACGGATTGTTTGAAACGCTGATCTCGACCCGAGGAGATTGTTGGTTTTTATTGATTTGCAGCTGGACTCAGATATTTTCCGAGATGCCTACGTATCCCCCGATTGGGAATCAAGCCACTCGTAGTTCTTGTTTTCGATCGGTTCTTTGGTGCTGGATATTTGTTGCTTGTCAATTTTATCAGATGAATTGATTTTGTATTTGTTGGAGGAGTTGTCCTCGTGAAGAGTCCGAGGGGGAGAGAGAGGAGTCCGAGGGGAGGAGAGAAAGAAGGAGTTTTTTGTTCGTAGGTTGCGTATGTGTGTCTCTCTTTTTCTCTCCATCTTGTTTCCCTCTCCGAACTCTTTTTCTCTTTTTCTTTTTCTGGAAAAGGATCCCCTGCCTCTATTGTTCTTGTCCCATTTTATAGGAGTTTTTTAGAGGCAGGTGTCATTGTGCACGTGTTAATATAGGTGTCGGTATGCATGTGTTAATACAGGTGTTGGCATGCATGTGTAGGAGGATAGATTCTATCTGTTTAGTATATCTGCTGACGAAATGCTGACTAGGAGGAATTATATCTCTTTCGGTGGCTCCAATGGGCTCCGATGAACTGGCTCCTCGGTCTTCTTCTCTCCGATGGGTTGTATCTATTGGAAATGTTGGATGAGTGGGACGGAATGCTCGTCTGTCATTGTTGTAGCTCCTACAGTAGTTAAGTCTTAGTTGTCTTCTTTGGGAAGTGTACTCCGAGCGGTATATCTGTTTTCTTTCTCTCGTGGCGCGACCTCCGATGGCTCCTTGACTTCAGTGGTGTAACGTTATCGTACTCAGGTCTTCGTAACAAGTACTCTGACGGTTTCCGAGCTTTGATAAAACATTGTTCTTCGGGTTAATCCTTCGGGATAGGGGCTCCGATGGTCGTAGTGCCTCAATATGGCATTGTTCTTCGTATGGACCTTTGTGGCAAGTGCTTCCGATGGCTTTTGGGTTTTTAAATGAGGCGTTATACTTCGAGTTTGGCATTCGGAGTGGATGGTCCGATGGCATTTAGGAGTGTTCAGTGAGGGGATGTTCTCGCATTCTCTAGCTATAAATCCAGTCGATAGGCATGCGTCGTGATTTACGATATACGAATAATTTTTTAACGAAGTAAACCGGTAATTAAACTGTGTTATAGTTCGATGTCGTTTATGAATAATAATATACCAAGTAATTTTGGTAATTGAATTATCGCGTATTTTAACCACGTGATTTTTTACCCGGTTAACACAAGCCCCCCAGTGTTTAGTGCAGTCGTATGTTTATGACTGCACTAGAAACTTAAAAAGACGAGAGTTACGATGGTTCAAGTATCGCGGATTTTTTAGAGAGGTAGTTGTTTAAGGCATTGCTTCGAGCCTTTTAAAGTATTGTACGTCCTATTTAAGACATCTTAGTGCCTTTTTAAGAATCGTATTGGCTGCTTCGATTCTTTTAAAGTGTCGTAGAGTTATCAAGGACCTTGTGGATTCTTGTCAAACATTGCATCGTGAATGTCCCATAAGGCATTGTAGATCCTCGAAAGGCATCCGAGTCTCATATAGGACTCGAAAAGCCTTGGTAAGGTATCGTAGAACTCTTTTGGGGTATTGTAGACATTCGTCGTTCGACGTTTATATCGGTTTAACACAAGCCCCCTAGTTTTTTGCTTGCCTTTGAAGAGGCGAGGGGAATATCATGGTTGCCTTCTTCGAGGCGAGAGATTTTTTTTTTTCGATGCCTTCATTGAGGCGAGAGGTTTTTTTACCTCCGATGCTTTCGTTGAGGGGTGAGGTTTTTCACCTCCGATACCTTCGTTGAGGCGAGAGGTTTTTTTTACCTCTGATGCCTTCATTGAGGCGTGCCTTCGTTGAGGCGTGAGGTTTTTTACCTTTGATGCCTTCATTGAGGTGTGAGGTTTTTCTCCTCCAATGCCTTCGTTGAAGCGTGCCTTCATTGAGGCGAGAGGTTTTTTTTGTGTTTACCTCTGTAGTGGTCCCTCTTGGCGCATTGATGGATATCGGAGTTGCGCGGATCCATCGGGGTTTACTCTTTTTCCGATGCCGCGTTGATATCTTTTCTTTATTCATCGTGACTTTCTAAGGGACGCTTTGGTGCCTCTTTGGGTGCCACTGCTTACCGCTTTGGGTTTGTGACACTCGGTGGGCCTCCTCATTGGGAGTATGCATTCCTCATCGGAAATGCATGTGACGATAGTATTGTCCAAAGGGTTAACCCCTATTTTTAGGGTTAACATTTTGGTTAATCCCTATACATTATTTTTAAAATTTTGAACTTTTTACTTCGCATTTTAGCATTTATAATTACTTTTCATGCTTTGTAAGCATTTCTTCGAGGAGTCCTCGGCTTTTGATGAATGTGCAATTATTTTGTCCTTCATTCTATTTTGTCTTTTTCGTGCTAATAGTCATTATAACTTTTCAGCACCTATAAATACTTGGACCCTCTCCTTTAATTTTAGGATTTAAGATTGAGTTTAAAGAGATGAGATTAAATCTCATTCTTACTGGCCAAGCAAATCACTTAGCATGACGTGTCCGTTTGCATTGCAAACTGTGGAGATATGTTTTCTCTAAATAGAGATATCAACTGACACGTAACCGTGGCAAATAATATAGCTTGGACAGCTCAAGCTTAACTCGGTTATCCAAGGAAAGATTCCTAAGTATATATAGGTGCTTGGAGTTTAGTGAATATTTCCACTTACTTCCAAAAAAGAAAAAATCCTTTTCAGCTATTGTATCGAGTTGTTTACTCATTTCCTTATTCGGGGAGTTTTACATTCTTGTTATTTTGTGCAGGCAATGCCTTGGAAAAATATATCATAGTTTGTTTGTCCACGGCCGTGAAATCCTCGGAGCAGGGTCTTTCTACTCGGAGTGGGAGGAGGCGGCTTAGGACGTTGGCCGCGATTCTGCCTCGCTCTTCTAGTGGAACTTCATATGCTCCCGAGGAGGATTATTTTTTGTTTAGGAGGACCAAATGCCCGAGGGGGATGACGATCTCGAAGACGAGACCGATGCATCCGAGGATTAGGATCTGAATCCGATGGAGGGGGATAGCTCTACTTTCACTATCGGGGAGGGGGTCCGAATCGTAGGTTTTTGTATCTTAGGACTAGTTGTTTCATTCATTTACTTCGGGAGTAATTGGTGAGTTGGAAGAGTTAAGGTTAATCCTTAACTTGCTTTGCAAGTTTTCTTGCATGACAAAGTTGAATTGGTACGTGTCCGTCTCCTGCGCACGCTCGGAGGACGACTTGGGTAACTTCTCCTCTAAGTAGGGAGAGTACCGGGCACGTGGAGGTCATAGTTGACCTTATCGGGCAGATCCTCTTTAGGGCTTTATTTATTTAGAAATCTTTTTGGGGATATTCCCTTAGTATATATATTGGGATTAGTGAATGTTTTCACTTAATCCTAAAGGTTTCCATTGCAAGCTTTCACTTTTGGAGTTTACTTGTTTTGAAAGGTGAAGTTATGTCTCTCTGTTGAGTTTTATACTTAGGGTATAAATTTATCGAAATCAAAATTGCGTAAAAGGAGCATAGCACTTATCTGGAGTCCTGATGCCTCTTCGTTCCATGCGCGCTAATTCGTTATCATCAAGGAATTCTCCTCGGAATCCTTTTCTTCTACATGGCGTTTGTCATGCTTCATCTGAGGTTCGTTCCTCACGTCTTAGAGAGAGGGCTAACGAGGGTTTCTTGGCTATCGGAGGGAGCTCTTCGGGGGTCCCGGCTATAATGCCTGCATATAGTTTAAACAAAATAGCTGGCTTTGCTCGAAGTTTCCTCCGGCGGCGTCAGTGTTCAAAAATATATAGAGCATAGTCTATATTTAAGTATGAAGATCTCATGGATTATAGATTCTTGGTATATTTATACCCTCTTTCTGTTTTCGATGGAAAAGCTATTTATCTCACGATAAAATGATGCGACAAAATCGGTGAATGGGTGCGTATTACTTGTAAAGCCCGAGAATAAGACCCGTTGTATTTGGTTTGGGAAGAAATATATATTGGCAATAATTTGCACTTTTGTCGCCATACTTAGAATATTTTTTATTCCTCGTGTAGATACCTGTAAATTACTCTCGATTTCTCGCGTGGGTAGCCGTGGCCATCGTATTTTGAGATTTTTTTTTTACTCGTTTGGGGGTGGTCACCTGCGAACCTCGCGGGTGGGGTCGTTTCGAGCTCCCGTTTTGAGTGTTCGTAACTACCGTTCCTCTGAGTGTGCTTAGTCTATGTTCTGATGCTCAAAGCTACCACACTTAGGGGAGTTCGATTTCATACACGGATACCCGTGAGTATCATACTTAGAGAGAATCTTTCAATATTTTCGTATGAGTGCTCGTGGGTAGGGTTTATTTTCGAATTTTCTATTTTTATTTTTGTATTGTATTAAGGTGCCATAATGGCAAAATATTTAACACTATAGGAGCTTGTCCTGATGGTATTATGCAGGAGGTTAGGTTGGAGGGGTCTCGTGATCAAACCCTCTCTTTGACTGTTCTCCCTTTTTTTCTGCTGAAAAGAGCAAAAAAAAAAACAAATTCCTATCCCCTTATCAGGGATTCGAACTCGAGTCATCAAAGAGCCCAAGCATGGAGCAAACCACTAGGCTACAGGTCTCTTTGGGATACAATATGGTTATTGTTCTATATATCATAGGAGTAACCTTAAAAAAAGAAATTGTGTTGAGAAACACAACAAGGATTCGAACTCGTGCCCACAACAAAGCTGCCCATCGGAGAGTTCGTCCGATACCACTGGGCTATCGCCACTTTGTGGTTACAATATTGGCATTTTTGCTACATATTATAGCAGTAGCCTCAATAAATTTTTTTTTTTTTTTTGAGAAACACTGGTGGGGGATTTGAACTCTAGTCACTGGAAGGATGGTCCATCGGAGCCTTCATCTGATACCACTGGACCATCACCCCTTTTGATGTAGGTTTTAACTATTTTGATATTTATATCAAAGCACTGCCCTAGTAAGTAAAAAAAAGCTTTCGGAAATGAGGATCGATCCCTGGTCCTCTGGGAAAAAAGCTATCGGAGGGTTCCTCCGATGCCATTGGGCTATGCCCATTTTTATAATGAATTTTTCATTTTTTTTGTAAGATATATAGCAGCGTTTTTATAACCAAAAAACTTTCGAGAATGGGACTCAAACCCTGGTCCTTCGGGTAGAGGCCCTCGGAGAGTTGCTCCGACCATTGGGCTATTCCCATTTTTGTTTATAAGGAGCTTATTTTTGCTACATATCATGTAGCAGGGTCTTAATAAAAAAAAAGGCTATCCGGGGGTGGGACTCGATCCCAGGTTCTTCTGCTAGAGGCCTTCGGAGAACTACTCCGGTACCACTGGACCACGTCCCCTTTTTGGATACAACAAGATCCTTTTATTTTTTTTTATTATATTATAGCAGTAAAAAACTGCTTTGGAGATGGGATCCGATCCCGAGTTCTTCGGGTAGATGTCCTCGGAGAGCTGCTCCGATACCGCTGGACCATCTCTTATTTTTGTTTATAAAAGATCCTTTATTATTTTTATTATATTTATAACAAAAAAGGAAAAAAAAAACTTTCAGGAATGGGATTAGATCCTCGGTTCTTCTGGTAGAGGGCCTCGGAGAGATGCTCCGATACCATTGGGCTACGCCCATCTTTGTTTATAGTGAAATTATTTCTTCTATATATCATAGCAGAGTCTTAATAACAAAAAAATTCTTTCGGAGATGGGGCTCGATCCCTGGTCATCGGGGAGTAGAGCCATCAGAGGCCTGCTCCGATACCAGTGGACCATCTCTTCTTTTTCTTTATAAAAAGATAATTTTTTATCTTTATTATAACGACCCCTTATTATAACAGCCCTCAGAGATATCCCTCTCTCTCTCTCTCTCTCTCTCTCTCTCTCTCTCTCTCTCTCTCTCTCTCTCTCTCTCTCTCTCTCTCTCTCTCTCTCTCTCTCTCTCTTTATAACTCAACTCACCACAGTGTGACAGTTCTTATCAACAAGAGTAGTGCGAGACATATGTCCCTTTCACAACTCAAATTCGTCACAGGAGAGACGTGACTATTTTCTTCTCTTTCTTTTATTTCTTTTCTTCTTCTTTGTTCTCTCCTTTTCTTTCATTCTTCTCTGTTTATTCTTTCATTTCATTTTTCATTTGCAGATTTTCTCTGCACCTCTCAAGCAGTAGGCAAAAGATTCCACTCCTACTCAAGTCTTTTACAAGTCTTTTACAGACTTTGTATGTATACACTTATATGTACTTATATAGAAAATAGAAAATCTTATGATTTTCAAGGAGATATCCAAGGTTGGAATCGAATCACGCAAGTGTGGAGAAAGGAAAACTTAACTTCGGAGCGTATCGCCCTGTGGCAGTAGCACCTGCTTTCCCTTTTGGTTTTGGCAGTGATCTCCTCGGGCTTGCTCAAGTCAACGACGCTTCCCATAGACGGCGCCATTTTGTTAACGGTATCTTCGTCGTGCTTGCTAGTTGTGACGATCGTCCTGCCTGCTAGCTTTGACGAAGAGCATAACAGATTGTTCGAAACGCCGATCCCAACCTGAAGAGATTGCTGGTTTGTATTGATTTGCGGCTGGACTCGGATATTTTCCGAGATGCCTACGTATCTCCCGATTGGGAATCAAGCCACTCGTAGTTCTTGTTTTCGCTCGGTTCTTTGGTGCTGGATATTTGTTGCTTGTCGATTTTATCGAATGAATTGATTTTGTATTTGTTGAAGGAGTTGTCCTCGTGAAGAGTCCGAGGGGGAGAGAGAGGAGTCCGAGGGGAGGAGAGAAATAATGAGTTTTTTGTTCGTAGGTTGCGTATGTGTGTCTCTCTTTTTCTCTCCATCTTTTTTCCCTCTTCGAACTCTTTTTCTCTCCCCTGCCTCTATTGTTCTTGTCCCCTTTTATAGGAGTTTTTTAGGGGCAGGTATCATTGTGCATGTGTTAATACATGTGTCGGTATGCATGCGATAATACAGATGTCGGCATGCATGTGTAGGAGGATAGATTCTATCTGTTTAGTATATCTGCTGACGAAGTGCTGACTAGGAGGAATTATATCTCTTTCGGTGGCTCCAATGGGCTCCGATGAACTGGCTCCTCGGTCTTCTTCTCTCCGATGGGTTGTATCTATCGGAAATGTTGGATGAGTGGGACGGAATGCTCGTCTGTCATTGTTGTAGCTCTTGCAGTAGTTAAGTCTTAGTTGTCTTCTTTGGGAAGTGTACTCCGAGCGGTATATCTGTTTTCTTTCTCTCGTGGCGCGACCTCCTATGGCTCATTGACTTCAGTGGTGTAACGTTATCGTACTCACGTCTTCGTAACAAGTACTCCGACGGTTTTCGGGCTTTGATAAAACATTGTTCTTCGGGTTAATCCTTCGGGATAGGGGCTCCGATGGCCGTAGTGCCTCAATATGGCATTGTTCTTCGTATGGACCTTTGTGGCAAGTGCTTCCGATGGCTTTTGGGTTTTTAAATGAGGTGTTATACTTCGAGTTTGGCCTTCGGAGTGGATGGTCCGATGGCATTTAGGAGTGTTCAGTGAGGGGATGTTCTCGCATTCTCTAGCTATAAATCCAGTCGATAGGCATGCGTCGTGATTTACGATATACGAATAATTTTTTAACGAAGTAAACCGGTAATTAAACCGTGTTATAGTTCGATGTCGTTTATGAATAATAATATACCAAGTAATTTTGGTAATTGAATTATCGCGTATTTTAACCACGTGATTTTTTACCCGGTTAACAATAGAGATGGAGTTGATTTGAGAAAGAGCGAAAGTGAGGTTACCGATCCGGAAGTTAAAATTGTTACCTTAGCAGACAAACGATGTGTATACTAATTTATTAGTAGATATCTTTGGTAATTAAATTTTATTTTATTAATTTTCTCCAAAACATATCGAAACGTTTCTATTTTTACCCTACGCAAACAAATTACCAATCCTTCAAAACATGTCTAAAGGTTCTCAAAGCAACTTGGAAATGTTTTTATAATTCTTTTAAGAGAAAGAATAAATTTTAACCCCTACACAATTTAAAGGCGGTTGGTTTTTCTTCTAAACCCAGAACCCTGGAGAACCGAGGTCCTCAACAATGGCCTCCAAAATCTCCGAAGCCCTCCCCAAATTCACGGCCGAAACCCTAAAACTCGCCGCCAAACAGTCGGAGCGCTGCCGTGTTGTGCCCATTTCTCTCCGCCGCGCCATAAAGAAATTCATCCGAGGTAATAATAAACTTGTTAGTCTCTCTCCTGCACTCATAAGAATTTCGAATTTTGAAAAATGAGTATGTGATTCATTTCGTATTATGTATTGTAGAGAAAGACGTTGTGAACATGAGGAGAAATGTACTGAGCTTGTCACAGTCGTTCAATGGAATCAAAGAAGCGAACTTACTTCTTCCGAGCTCGACATCGAAGGAGCTGGTAGAAGATCCGCTCAAGGCTATGGAACGCTCGCAGAGGTGGAAACTCAAAACCTCGTACGGAGATATTGGTCTTAAGTACGAAGAAGAGCAGACTGTCGCCTACGTTGCAGCTCGTATGCCCGCGGTCTATTCGGCCCTCTACCGTGTCCTGAGTGAGGTATAAAAGTGAGTTCGTTTGCCGATGCTTTCATTTGCCGTTGCCACCTTAATATCATTTCTTTGAGCAGCCTAGACATTGTACTCTTTCTCCGGCCTGAGATAAAAAAGCCAGCTGCTGTTTTTCAAAAAGATTCATGTTTTCAATATATAAAGTGCTTTTGTTGTTGTTGTACATATCATTTATTTTGTTTAAACATTTTCTTGGTTAAGATATGGCCACAAGAGCTAATTTTGGCACTTTTGCTTCTTAGAAAATTAAGTAGGGGCCTTAATCTTGAATGGATGAAGTTGTGGAAGTTTTATGTATAACATGGTAATGGAAAAAAAGTGACTCGTCTTGGTTTAACTGTTTTTCAAGGTGAGGAAAAGAGTTCAAGATTTTGATCCAGCTAAAGTGCTTGATTTTGGGGCAGGAACTGGTTCAGCATTTTGGTAAGAGGCATTGTGTTCTTCTTTCTTGTGTTTAACAAGTGTTTGGGCGAATGAGTTGGTTTAATATCTTGTATATTTGTTGAAAATTGGTAGGGCCTTGACAGAGGTGTGGCCTGGGTCTCTGAAAAAAATTAATTTGGTGGAGCCATCCCAGTCAATGCAAAGAGCAGGACAAAGCTTAGTTAAAGGTGTTCACTTACATACATGTTAAAACTGTTGGTGGTTTGGCAATATTTTGTAATAAGCTGCCTATATTTTGAAAAATTGTTGGAACCCAGCAGGTTTGGAGTTATCGATATGCGCAAGCGATATTACGTATAGAATGTATGTTAAGTTTGCCAAATGATCTCTATGTCTGTGTTTGAGGGAGGAAGAGAAAAAGAGAAACTGTTCGCAGAAATATTTTTTGCTGATGAATTGTCTTTTCATATTAGTGGGACTTCAACATGAATGTTTCATTATGGATTGATATCATCTGACCTATTAATGGCTTATTTGAAGTTTAACATCCCCAAACATTGCCACTGACCCCTTTCAGCCAAAGGCTTCTAGTTATATATAGTTTCAAGAACAATCTTGCCGTTGGATGCTTAGATTTGATATAAGTCCTGATGATTTAAGAAAATAAAGGATTTTATGATGGTGGCCGTGGTTGATCTGTAGGCGAGTATATGGAGTAAATGAGTCATGTTCAGCTCTATATGATATGTTAAGCATTTTGCATGCTATTGTTTTTCGAGAATATATTTGAAATGGCTTGATTTCCCAATCTTTACATCTCAATATAGGTCTAAAAGATTTGCCACTTATACAAAGCTACGATAGCATCCAATCATTGTCTAAGCATATCAACAAGTCTGGTAGACAACATGATCTGGTCATTGCTGTAAGTATCATTTGTATTGCCTTCTTGGTAACTTGTTGCATTCTAATGGAATTGATAATATGTTTTGTAATTTGAGGAGTTTTTTCGTTGGTTTCTTGTTTGTTTCAAGATTATTTGATTATTTTTTGCTTTCGATGAAGTCCTATGTGCTTGGAGAGATACCATCTCTGAAGGACAGAATTACTCTTGTGCGTCAACTCTGGGACCTTACGGGAGACATCCTGGTAACATTTGACCGCAAAAGATTACTTTTCTTGTCTGCATACTGTAGTGGAGCATCTTATGGACTGCTAACAAGAATTGATGATTCCATAATATTCTCATTGTTTAATCAACTGTACAAAAGATGCCATTAAAATTTTATTCTCCACACTTTCGCATTTTCTTTAGACAGTAATGTCCTGCACAATACAGAAGATGTTTGTAGTAACTAGCATCACTTCTGTTGATTCTTTACTGTCAATGTCTTTTAGCTACCCATGGCACATGACCTGATTTCTACCTGCTAGTTGTGAAATCAGCTATAATGAGTTTTATTCCTTTAACATATAGATATCTGGCGACTCTGTTGGGCCAGAATGAAGGAAATTAACAAAATATGAACATGCTTTTTGCAATGTATTTACTGGAATAAAAATTCAGGTGTACTAGGCAGTAGTTGAGTCTCGAAGTGTTTTTTTTTTTTTTTTAAAATATTGGATTAGATCACTAATAAACAGGACCCAAGGTTATTTACCTTGGAATAAAGAGGCAAAAATGTTATAAAGTTATATTGTGAGTTGGCAAGGGATGCCGTCGGTGAAAAGTCGAGTTAAATTAGTATGATCAGTTGCCCCTATTTTCTGTCAAGGTAGAATTCACTTATTGTTTTTTTGAAGTCATGGGCTGCCAGTTAGTTTGAATTTTTAAACTAAATTGCACTTGATTTTGCTACATTTGGATCTAGCAAGAACTGACAATCTATGGAAATATTTTGTAAATTGCCTTGTCTATATGGAGTGGTTTTACTCGCATTTCGGGGAATAAAGATAAACTGATAAAGTTAGACTTTTGGATACCCCAGATATGTGTTATCCGTTTTCTCAAAAAAAAAAAAAAGATATGTGTTCTCCGTTACAGAGAGAGAGAGAGAGAGAGAGAGAGAGTTTCTTTGCAATTCCCTTAACAAACTTCTTGACATACTGGCACATGCTTGTGAGGAAGTTTCTCTTGTACGACCCATAATGATATATCTACCCATACGTCAATATGAAAAAATGAATAAAGTAAGATAAAACCTATTTTTCGCAAGTTTGTTCATGTGAAGTGACTTGATACTTTAGGTTTTTACCTGCCATTGTTTTCTAACACTGGAGCAGGTTTTGGTTGAGCCTGGGACACCACAAGGATCAAATATTATATCTCAAATGCGATCACATATCCTATGGTTGGAGAAGAGGGTAAAGATTTTTTGGTGTTACGTTCATCTCAAGATGTTTGAACTTTGCAGAGGTCTCTTTTAGGTCTTTATCTCTTAAGTGAATGCGGGTTTAATGGCTTTTCAGAGAAGTCGCAAATTGCAAAATGCAAAGAATAATACTTCTAAGGATTTGATGACACTTAAAACTGGTGCATTTGTCGTTGCTCCTGTAAGTTGACGATGGTTCTCTTTTATAAGTTGCATTTTGTTATTTATACCGGTGTTTTTCTTGAGGTTTGTTGGAGCTTAAACCAGTGCTAGCACATTAAAAAAGAGTTGTGGTTTTGCAGTGTCCCCACGATGGACCCTGTCCATTGCAGAATACCGACAAATACTGTCATTTTGTTCAACGCTTGGAGAGGACATCGTCTCAGCGAGCATTCAAGGTTTTAACCGGAACCCTGTTTTACATCTTGTATGAACTCCCCATCTGTTGTCTGTGTGATCCTTAATGGTACATGCAAATACCGAGAATCACCAGTTATTCAATCATTCACTGTGCTCCAAGTGCCCACTTTAGGGTTACTTTAGTGGATCTTGGTGTTAGTCATATTTCAAGGAAGCAAAAAGCTAAACTTGAAAGCTTAATATGTTTCATTATACAACCATTAACAAGCCTGTAAAATGTGACAATATGTTGGGAAATAGTTTGAGATTGCCATGTTCATTGGATATTCGCATGTGCTAAGAGATTCATAAAAAATAGATGTTCCCTAGGGTAGGCTTATTTGTAGAGAATGGGTTTTTGCCTGTCTTCGTCCCCATGGGTTTAACCTTTGCAAGAAACAAATTTATGTTACAGTATCAAACAAAAGCCTCAATATATCTACGAAGAGCTTCAACTATCACATGCTCTTCTTTGTCTGATGATAGCAGAAGCTCTCATGCCACATGTTACAGTAAAAGCTGTATATCTTTGCTGCCATCACTTCCATCACAAATTGCAGTTGTTTTGTGCTTCTTTCATGCCATCTGCAGCTATGTTTGTCTCCGGATCTTGACTAACTTCCTGCATCCCCATACAATTAATCCAAATTTTATTCGCCACAGTGACCCCTTCTTAAGCAACTTTATACTCTTTGTGACTGCTAGTGCAATCTGATGAGTTTTACACGCTTGACCATAAATAATTACAATTACCAACAGAAAGTGAATTACACAAAGGCACTTTAGATACTGAACTTTGATTGTTAGGTAGATATGCCGCCATCCAAACGAAATATGCAACTCTGCTTTTCCAATTTGATACCTCAATTGAGATCGAAATGATATAAATGAAGCCAGAAAAAAAATCCAAATGATAAACTAACTACAGGCGGGGTGGAGCGTGTTTTTGAGACTTGATAGATACCATGTATAAGTAGACCTTCTTTAACATTCACCAAAATTCTCCTTACCACAGTTCCACAATATTCAGAAGCACATTCAAATGCAAAGGGGGTACTGGTTTCTAGCACTCTCATCAGAAACTTACTTCTGCAAGCCTCTTTTTAACCTGTAAAATTTGGATCAAAAAGTTATTGAGATCACTAGTGTTTCTTCTTAATCAATTGAAAGAATATTTTTGTAGTTTGTGGTCGAAGGCAAAATAGTGCTTTATTTTGTCTACTGGTTACTTTTGAAACTAAAATTTGATTTATATTAGTCCTTACCTGCATCTTCTTGAGTAGAATCATTTACAGGTATAAATCAGCAATATAAAGCAACATGAAAGAACTACATACTTATTTCTAAGAGAAACTATATTTCAAGATTAATTTAGTAATGAATGATCAGTTTGTTTGTATATTTGATTCCATGCGGTCATTGCTCGTTAGACTACAATTTCATTATCTTTTTCTTATTATTCTCTTGATGTAGAGCTAATGGTGTCCAAATTGGGTAATTCTTACATGTTTCAAGATTTAGATATTCGTTTCATCTCCATACTACACGTGATGCTCATCTGAAGTTTCTTGCTCCAGAACCTCTAATTCAAACTAAATCTAATTGTAGGCTCCAGTTAAAATTAAGAATTAGTTTGTATGGTAAGTTTTGAATTGATTCGTGATTAAAGTTTACAGTCCTTGAATGCTATTAAATGATGTCCAGTTAAGCCTCAAATTTCTCCAAAGAACATAGTTGTAGAACTTCTGTAAGTGGGTTTAATTCTTTGAAATTAATAGCGGTAAAGGATCTCGAAATAAAGGGGATAGAAAAAATATGTGATAGCTAAGATCTTTTGAAATTGAAGAAAGAATATGGCTGCACCTAAAGGGGGCTTTTGCGCTGAAGTTAGGGCCCCCCCCGGACTGGAATGGTTGTATTACGTGGCCAAGTGCAAGGCCATGACTGACTGTGAATGACATATCAAAGATAAGCATTTAGATCTCATAGTCCTGGTTTTTAATGTGGGCAAATGTAATGATCTTGCCTCTGACCGTGAAAAGCAAGGGCGTTGCCTCCAGCTATTATGGCTTGCACAGAGCTATTGAGAGATGAATAAGTGTAAATTTGCATGGTCTTGGGATCATGCTTTTTTTTTTCATTTCCCAATTGGCTCAACTCTTCTCAAATGCTTGCAAGGATTGGGGAAAGGCTACATTTCAAACATGTTGTCCTGAAACTGGTGTCTGCATCTTTGTTCAATGAACTCGGTCAATTGTCCTATAACTACCCAGTCCCAAGATATATCATCCCTTTTAAAAAAGGGAGAATTACACAAACTACCCCTCAACTATTGGGTAATTAAACAAACTACCCCTCATGTTTGGGAAACTACACAAACTACCCTTATGGCCATTTTTTTGCATATTTTTTTTTTTACATTTTATTGAATGTAAATTCATGCTCTTCATTTTTTTTACAAAGGAAATAAAAGTTAAATCAAAATTGTTGCATTAAACCTCATTTATCTCGTTGAAAAAGACAAAAAAAAATTAAAAACAAAGAATATCCTCTAAGAAAAAATAAAATATCTGCGGATTAGTCTATGCTATGATTTGAAGTTGAAAGATTGTCTTAATTATTTTAATTTTCGGCTATAAGGGTAGTTCGTGTAATTTCCCAAGCAGAAGGGGTAGTTTGTGTATTTACCCCATAGTTGATGGGTAATTTGTGTAATTCTCCCTTTAAAAAAATTGATTATCTACTGGAATTTGTAAAACTGGAACTGATTAAGATAGTGGCATGCAGCAATCTGTATCTGTTAACCTTCCATCTAAAAGACATTGCTCGTATTATTTCTTTGTACTCATATTATGGAGCTTTGCTGTTTTAACAATTTCTGCCTCTCTGTCTCTCCCCTAGCCCTGATATTTCTGCTGCTTTTCTTCTGATGTTTTATGGAAAAATATGCTGAAGTGGCTGAAAAAGTCTGTTTGATCGTCTGATCAAATTGGTGTGGAGAAGTTTTCAATAACAAAACTTCGCATTTTAAGCATTCAGCGGTCTTTGAGCCATATAGATAGCTCGGTTATTGTTGATGTTATATGGGTTTGTTCGCGTCATGCATTAGGCGTCATGTAGTTATTCTTAATCCGTTTTAAGTTTTGAAGATGTTGGGTAATTAATACTGAAAACTTTCTTCAGCGATCCAAAGGTCCATTACGTGGCTTTGAAGATGAAAAGTTTTGCTATGTTGCTCTGAGACGGGGAACACGACCAAGGTAAGCAAGTTACTAAAGAATTATTTAACCTTGTATTTAATTATGGATGTTATAAGTTAGTTATGCCTTTGATTTTTCACGATGCATTTCAACTATTTGACATTTGTAGTATAGTTTCACCAGTAATAATGTGGTAAATATTTCTGGCTAAACATCATCATTCCCGCGTTGCAATTGCTGTTTGACCAAAATTATTATAAAATGGGTTTCATGATTGGGTTCAGATCTTTCTTGATTAATGATTGAGATATGAAAGGTAGTTGTTCCAGCTGAAGCCCATGCTAAATATTTGACTATTGATATCTCTCTTTTATGTAGTCAAAAGCATTATTTGCTTTGAAATATTTCCTGATAAACAGTTTTTCAAATGAATAGCCACCTGACTTTGACTTTTGTGATTTTGCTATGGCGTGGCAGGTTTGTACGCTTTTGTGCCTATCTCCTCGTATCATGTTTCCTTGTTTGCTTTGCTCTCGGTTGATTCTTCAGTTGTCAAGTGTTGCCTTCATGTCATATTATAGTGTCATAGTGTCACTATGACACTATAATATCTCACCTTGACCTGTCTGAGTGTTGCCTTCATCGTAAAATTTCCTGTATAATGCACGCTTAATCTACGTGAGGTCGACTGGGTTGCTCTTAAGCAGATTTTGCGTTACTTAAATGACTTCTCTTGTGCCGTGCTGGTGCTTTCTTTTTTTATGTTTATTCAACCGATGATTGTGTGGGTACTTCTATGTTTATTCGAACGTATTGGGTAGGTGACACTGTGTCTGTGACATCTACTTCAGCATTTGTTGCCTTTTTCAGCGAAAATCCTATCACGTGCTCATCCAGCAAGCAATGAGTTGTCCTGTAATCCTCCAGGAGTGTGAATACTGCACTTTTGGCCATCAACTGTGTAAATTTGTTGGTTGCAACACTTACTCGTTGAAGTCAGTTTTCTTCTGCACACCCCTCCACTTCTTCTTTGTGTGATAACATGGGTGCCATTTTGTCTTTCCTACCCTGTTCACCGTTCCTGCATGAAATATTCCTATTTGCATTTTGTCCATGACCTTGTTGAAGAGGGCTTTCTCACTGTCTCTTATGTTAATATTGTTAAGCAAGTCGTAGACGTATTCACTAATTCACCAGCACTCACTAGAGAGGATCTTCTATTCCACTATTGTGTTCCACTTTTTGTGCCACTTTCTAATAATAGTATTAATTAATTAAAATCTTTAATAAATTCATTACACTTCCACTAGTTCTTTTCACCCAAGGTAAAGTCTTCTCTCTCTTTATTATATGAGTCGGTCAACCCATCTCTCTCTTTCCTTCTTGGAAATAAAAATTACAAATAGAATTATTAATTTTTCTCTATCTCTTTCCTTACTTAGCCGGCTAGCTCCTTAAAAATATGATGCTAATTGTTTTAGATAGCTATATATAAAATAACGTATTTCAATATTCTTCTTTTATAATCATCACATTTTTTTTTATATAAATTAGTGTGGTCGGTGGAGGGGAGCCTTGGCGCACTAGTTAAGGTGTTGCTGTGTGACTGAGAGGTGGGAGTGGCCTCTTGTCAAATTTGACAAGGGAAGGTTTGCCCCTTATACACCCTTGCGGTGGGACCCTTCCCCGGACCTTCGCATTGCAGGAATGCTTTCGTGCACCGGGCTGCCCTTTCTTTTCTTTCTTTCTTTCTTTCTATAAATTAGTGTGGTCGGCACCTAGGTCACCTAATCCTCTATCTTTAGAAAGTTGCAGACGCACCGGTCTCGCACTGGCGACTTCAGTGCCCGTGCTTCGAACTAAGACGCTTTACAGATTCTTAGTTCTCGCACTAAGATTTCTTAGTTCTTATGTTAAAATCTAATGAATAATCATAGAAAATTGGTAGAAGACATACAAAAGAGTAACATTAAAAAAAAGTTGGAGCAAGAGGAGAACAAAACTAAGTCAAAAATTAAATAATTACAAAAAAATGGAAGTGATTTAAGGCTTATACATTTGACTTCCACCATAATCATTTAGAAAATATTGTACAAAATTAACAACAATTAAAAGTTATGTACTTTTCTTTTATTATAATTCATTTCTTTGTGTGAGAATTATATACATACTTTTATCTTATGTGTTTATAATATACTAATTTAGGTAATAACTGTTTATTTTTATATATAAGTTATTTTTTTTAAAAGCGCATTATAGTGGCGCACTAAGACTTTAATTTTTTAAAATTTCCGCATTGGCGCACCCGCACCGGCACTCGCACCCGCACCCGCATCCGCCTCAGGTGACTTAGGTCGGCACTATTACTATCTTATGCACACAAAACTCATCATACCAATTATGAACTTCAAAGAAAAAATAATGTAATGCAGTTTCTAGTTCTTTTATATAATATTTGCTATTTAATTTTTAAATATTCAGTATAATTTATATTTACAACATTGTATTCATGCATTTGTTGTATAGTTTTGTTTTTTTATTTCTTTTTCCATTATAGAGTAGCATGGTCAAAGTAATATAGAAGCAAAACATTTTTAGGACTCTGCCAAATCGAAAAATCTTTAAGATATTGACGGATTTCTCATAAATTTTTTCTTTTCCAATTTAAATATTGGTGAAAAGTAATTATTCTATTTCTCAAGAATAATAATTTACATTTACGGCTATGTTGTACGGACACAATAGAAAATGGATCTACATAGCTAAGAAATTAAATCTCAAAAATATTTTATAATAACTTGAGAAAATATTTGCTGACATGGCTGAAAAAATCCACACCCAAATACCATAATGACATAAGAATAAAAGACTAAATTTAGTAATTATATCTCTACCAATTTATTATAGTCATTTTTTTTAGAATCCCTCTTATTATGTATTCAAATTACTTTAAGTTTTTTATGTTGATAAAGGTTTATATTTAATAGTTTATTTGCTTCTAAATTCATTGAGTGTTTGAATTACTATTTGTATTTTATTAAGATCTAGCTTCTAAGAATTAATTGTATGAAAATTTCAAATAAAGCTGAGGAGAGAAGAGAGACGAGAGAGGAAAGATAGATGGAGAGTAAGAGAGAGGAGTGAAAATGATTATGTTAATTTAAGTGGAAGAGAGAGAAAGATTAGTGTGAGTATCTTTTTTTTTAATAAATTTTATTTGATTAATGTTATTAGTAGAAGGTGGCACACAAAGTCGAACACAAAAGTGGGATAGAAGATCCTCTCCCACACTCACTTTCAGCTTCTGCGTTTCAGAATCTCCATCGCTAATGTGACTATTTTGTAGTGTATATTAGAAGAGTTCAGAATATAAAATCTTATAATATCTTTTATATCTTTTTTTGAAGTCTCTAATCTCTCTATAAGGCGCCTTATAGAGATATTTATTTTGGGCAGGATTCTTGCATTGTATTTATATTCCCTTCGTGATGATAGAAACTATCACTATTAATAATCTTATACGTTTCTCGTAAAAGTTGTATAATGAAGCATTTGAATTTGTGAATTTTATTTAACCATTAATATGTTACCCTTCTTTTTGCTATTGCCAAGATGTGTGTTATGTTTCTAATTACTCTCTTACCTTTTTCTATAGTTTGTAAAATGACATTATATTGTGAACAGAGAATCCTGGCCCCTTGACGGTATGAAGTTCGAAACATTGAAGGAGATGCATGCTCAAAGAATACCGGAAAATCTGGATATTGATGTGGGTGAGTCCATGTTACGAGTTTATAACTTGTATTTTACTTGGATGATCATTACACCACATCTGTTCAGGTTTAATCTAATTATAGAAACATATGCTACTATTCGAATAATTATATGAGCTCTCCTTGGAACTTGAAAAACATTTTAGATTGACCTCTTAAGTTTTGAATCATTATGGAGACACCCAATGAAGTCTGAGAGGTAGACCATTTTACATGTTTTGCTACTTTCTATGTGATCATTCAAATGGTAACGGTCTATAATTAGCCAAACCCGAAGGGATATAGGTTTATCTGGCTCTTTTACATATATTGACCTCAGTGATCTCCATGGGGTTGGAGTTAACAAAATTGAACATGTTATTACCAGAAAGCCAATTTGCAACTGAAGAATCCGAGAATGATTTGTATGAAGAGGAAAGCAATGAGAATACAGTTGCGCTCAAGTCTTGTCGTAAGAAGGCTTCATATGATTCAGATTTATCAGAAACGGAGAATGATAGTGTTATAGATGAAACAGAGTTCAGTGAGAGTGAAAAGGAAGAAACTCCAAGCGCTGATCTTGGGAGTGGCTGGGGAAGAATCATTTACATGCCTTTCCGGCGGGGCAAAAGAGTTGAAATGGATGTGTGTCGTGCTACGAACGGTGAAGGGACAGAGGGTTCTTTCAACCGTGTTGTGGTAACTCAGAGTAAGAATCCTACATTGCACCATCAAGCCCGGCGATCAATGTGGGGGGACTTGTGGCCTCTTAGGAGTGAAAAAAAATGAAAACTTAAACTACAGATAAATTATGGCATTTCTGATATATGTTATTCCTATCCTGGACTTCTTGTGGCTTACCTGTATTCAGGGAAGAGTCCGTTGTTAGTTATTGTAATCTTTAATTTGAAATAATAAAATATATCAACGAAAATTATCAGCATTTTTGCATGCATGAACTATTTTCTTTTCGACCGTTCTGGTGAAATTTCCACAATAACACACATCGCAGCCCGTGAAGTATTTTCCATCGAGCTGGGTTGTAGTGGTACACTGGAATGTATTGTCATCTCAAAGAAAATTTTATTTATTTTGGCTGTTTTAGTAGCTGTTGGACTTCAAGGATTGGAAGGGGTCTTTGGAATTATTATGCCTGGTATTTTTATTTTTACTTCGGACAATTTATACCTTGTAAATTGTTTGAGCCCTCATCTCAGAGTAGCTGGAACTATCAGTTTCTAAGGAAGTATTAAGTATTCACTGAGGTAATCGAGTTGGTGTTTCGATATATAAATCGAGGCATACGGTTACATAAGAAGTCATTGCTTGTGTATAATCACGAAAGTTGTTTTTGCTGCCTAACCGTCTATGATAAAATTTGTGATTAGAGAATATTACGCTCTATCTGTGATGTTACTGGACTTTGCACATATTTGGATGGCATAACTACAGGTTTACTAGTTAGGCTATTGCTGAAGACCAATTTACTGATTTGTCCTGAATATCTTGTTAAACTAAGAGATAATAGCGTCTCTAAAAGACAAGAATAGACAAAGCTTCCGCGGAAATATAGTAAAAAGGTAAATATACCAATAATGAGGCACCGAATGGGTAATGATACTCATATAAGTCAACATGCATATATATGATAAGGGATTTCTTAGTTGCCTAACAAATGACAATTACTTTCATATTTGAAGATAATATACGCGTGGATACAATTAAGGTAACAAGATACAAGGTAAGAATAGATTCAATGTTTATTATAGAAAATAACATCCACAAGATTATTTAGACGCGGTTACAGAATATATTTTACGATTTTAAGACAAAACGTGTTGATTAAGGATATCTCCAAATTAGTTGAGTACATACAATATGGTCATAACTAGTTGAGAATCGTAACATTCTCAAAATAGGAAAATATTGATAAGAGTGAAGTCAGGTCCACGTTATCGAGCACAGCTTTTGTAAAATGGGCCACCGGCCCACGCGGTTTACCACCTTTCCCTCAATCAACACTAACCTAAGTAAAACAAAAACTAATGGAATTATATAGTAATATATTCTTGTTTGATGTATAATGGGATATAGGATAGTTGTAAACTAAAAATAAGAAACTGACCAATAATCTTGAATTTTATTACTTCCATGAAGAAAGTAACCCATGGAATACTTAAAACTTTTAAACATGTTTCAAAAAATAGTACAAATATTTATTAGGCATAATTTTGTATTCTTAATGAGTTTCAAGTCATTTACATAAAGATCTTGAAAATTACTCCTCAGTCCTCACAAACATGAAGTATCGTTTTGTTAAAATATAATGTTTTCGTTGCGCTAAATATTCACGGTTTGAAATGTTATTGGTATGTTTCATAAATTATGTATAAATTGCAATTGCAATGAATATAGAATATTACATGCATATTGGTTCTGGTAGAGTAAAAATTAAATAAAACATAGGATTCTTCAATTTTTTTTTTTTAACAAATGATACTCATTCGAAATATGAATATTACATGCATATTGGTTCTGGTAGAGTAAAAATTAAATAAAACATAGGATTCTTCAATATTTTTTTTTAACAAATGATACTCATTCGAAATATGGAGGATATTATCCCTATCAAAAAAGAAATAAGTAGGTTACAACTGGTGACAGAGTTGGATTGATTTTAATTTTTCCTAATCAACCAGAACTAGTAATTGAATTATTGATCCGTTAAACTTTGCTGTAGATTATTTCCTTAATAACTCTTTATACCCATAATCTGAAAGTAAAACAAAATATTCCGTAAATTAACAACAATAAAAAATAAGAAGTCTAAATCCCTATTGAATGACGGGAGTTTTGTTATTATGTCCTGGCCCAATCAAACAAAACCGACGAGTATGTGATAAATTTCACAGAAGAATCAACACTATGTTAAGTCCGTAATTGTTTTCTTTTCCAGTTTCTTTTTCTTCTATTCAGTTTATTTGTTGAAAAGTTTTACCAACACATTTTCGTGTTGCTCTGTTTTTAAGTTTTCTTCAATATTTGTTAATTTCTCGAGGACATTAACTGGTCCACGTCACTGCATGCATTATGATGTAGCGAGCGGAAGACATAAGAGAAGATGAAATAACACAGAAAATCAAAGGATCGTTGATTTCGCAAAATACCAAAAAATTGACAAATACTCAGAAAACTCTCAAGTTAGTTTTTTTTTAATTCAATCAACAACTTCCCCCAATACTGAAAGACGACTAACTTATAATGATAAAACCTATATCTAATTAATACCAAAATTACAAAAGACTCTTAAAATAAATTTAAAAAAACATAATATTCCTGCATGAAATATTAAACTGCCTATTTGACCCTCTAAACGTTTGAATTTACTTAAAATCACGTGGGCGTAAAGACTAAAGTCTTTACGTTTTGCTCGGTTGGCCATTTTCAATTGGAAAAGTGGTATCGTTTCTCAAAAAGAGCTCTATTGACTTCTTGGTCAAACTTCGACTCATTTGAAACTTGAATAGGTTTTTCTCGATCTTAAAATAATTCATTTTCTGCACTTCATCATTCTCCTCTGGTTGATTCAGATTCGTCCTCGGATCAGAATCATGTGTAGTACCTGTAAATTTATCACCACAACACAAAATAAAATCTGAAACTTCAAGAAAAGCAAAACCTTGAGGATGAAGTTTATGTTTCTTCTCCTCGTCGACATTGTCACGCCTAAATCAATTTTTTCCTTTTCAACACCTCAAGCATATCAACTTTTGCATCAACCTCATGCTTTACCGACATCTTCGTGTCTTTCATTGGATTCTCCATTGTGATCTTCTCGTCCACACCCTCCATGAAAGTTTTTAATATAGAAATCTCGAACTCATCAACAATATCATCACTATCGCTATCATAAACAACATCATATGAAGATTCGAAATCCTCTTCATAATCACCAAGTAAATTTAGAATATCACCTTGAAACCCCGATTGCCAATGTTTTTCCTCTAGGTTTGTGGACTTCATCATGCAAGATTTTATAGCAAACAATAGAATATCACCATGTAAATTTACTTAATCACTACGCTTGTGGACTTCACATCAAGATTTTAAGGCCATTAATGGAGATCCGTCAGCATACTTTTCTACTTGGTGCTAGGTATTGAACAAACAATCTTATTCTAGATGAAAAGATAAATTAATTGGTTGGTTTGATAAGATAAACCCTAATTATGAAATGAAAAAACAATAGTTACACTTCGGAAACGCCTTTCGTGCGGGTCGGAACTTACCCGACAAGGAATTTCGCTACCTTAGGACCGTTAGGAGATATTTCAATTGGTATGAGAATTTTGGGCGTTGAATCCAGAAAACGAGAGCTTGAGCCCATAGTGAATAATATCATACCAATATGGAGATTCCAATCCTAACAACTGGTATCAGAGCCAGTGCTCTAAATCTGTGTGGGTGTCTTAAAAGTGAACGAGTATGGAGGTGACCTTTAGTTTAAGGAGATGGTCCCAGGTGGTGAGTCGCCGGGTTAAGATGAGGCTCAGAAACCCTTTGTTCAAGGGAAAAAATGCTTTTTGTGCTAAGAAGAATATCTAAGGAGCAAACTAAAAAAATGAGGTGAAGTCCCAACCGCGTGAGGCACACGTAGGGATAGTTAGGTGGTCCTTTGTGTAAGGGGAGGATTGTTGAGGACAAACAAGAGTTCCACATCCGGAATGATGTAGAAGTTGATCTCGGATTATATGATTAGAGATATCTCAATTGGTATGACACCTTTTGGAAATTTGGATGCAAATGCCTTGAGCCCAAAATGGACACTATCATACCAATGTGAAGATTACAATTCCTAACAACTGGTATCAAAGCCAATGCTCCTGAATCCGTGTGGGTGCCCTTGGAGTGAACGAGAAAGGAGGTGAGCCCTAGCTTAAATAGATGATCACATGTGGTGAGTCCTCGGGTTAGGATGAGGCTCATAAATCCCTTGTTCAAAGGAGAAAAAGTCTGTTGGGTCAAGAAGAATATCCAAGGAGCAAAATGAAAAAGCAGGCGAAGTCCCAACTATGTGAGGCGCACATACGGACAGTTCGATGGTCCTTTGTTAGATGGAATGATTGTTGGGGCAAACAAGAGTTCCACATCACAAAAGTAAAACAATTTGAGTTGGATTTACAGGATTAGAGATATCTCAATTGGTATTAAACCTTTGGGGGAGTTGGACCCAAAAACAAAATCATGAGGGTTGTCCCAAACTGGTGTTAGATTTAGTTTTCAATAAATAATCTTGTGAGATATATGCCACATTGGTAAAATGTTGGCGGGATGTGGATTCAAGGTAGAATAAAAGTCTTTTGTGTGTTATCCCACATTGGTAAAAGATATTGGGCTCTATGTCACGTCCTTATACATTTGGGTCGGACGATAGGACGTGACCATGGGGCATCGACTAGACAAGGCATGCAGATCGGGCGGCATTAGCTAGGCGGGACGCCTAGACCATCTGCATCGGCTAAACATGGTTGACTAGACCAAAGAAGAGTTTGGGCTAAGTGGCCGACGTTGGTACTTTTATCGTTGTTGATGTTGCAAAGTGCATCGAGGCACAAAGGAACGACGTCGTGTGAGATTGGGCAGCCCTTGCATTTAGTGGATTTGGGAAATTTCTTGCTGGCGAGAGTGCCAAAATTGCCAGAACCCGGGTAAGGAAGACGAATCGATAGGCAAGTGTCGGCCTGTCCTCCCCGTGTGCAACACAATGGGGAGCCCGCACAACTGGGCGACTCTCTCGGCGACGGATAGCTGAGGGGCCTATCGTGGGGACGTTGAGGGACGCATGTGATACTTGAGCGGCGAGGTGCCGTTCGGGCAGTTGAGGCTGGGGAGGCCTTAACTGGGCGTGAGTTTTGCGAGGAGGTTTCTTATTCTTTTTTAGGGGGATATGTTTATGTATGATGAGAATGAGCCTCCAAGCAAGACGACGCGAGCGGTTTGGCATTTGATAAGCCCCGCGAGCGACTCGTACGTCAGTTGGGGGTTCGAGTCGAGCACATGGGTCTGAAAGCCATGATGACGTGCGGTTGGGGCGACAACGCACGAGTGGGAACGAAGTGTCGGATTGGTTGAACGACACGGCGGTATGGGATGTCGATGCCTTATTCTATGATGGCATGAAGTGTTGGCTTAAGGGCTCGGTCTCGTCCTTTGTCGGGTAGCCTGTTAGTGAACGAGGCAAGGGACTACGGGTGACGCCGAGCGTCGGGATCAAACGATGCGCATGAGGACTACGCTATGGGTGGACGACGACCCTCGGCGTGATCCCAACGAGAGTTGAACAGAGTGGCCGCGTGGTGCCAGCCCAAGAACAGATGAACGACCCGACAAATGACGGTGTAGGTCGATAGGACCTCTCGGGGCTTAGACGTGTGAAGGACTGCGCGGGCGACATAACGATTGAGGATGGCCGAGTGGATGGGCTAGCTAGGCAGCCGTTGGAGCCGGGAAACACCGACGAGGCGAGTGTGTGCATCGGGCGGCTTGGGCCGAAAGCATGAATGGGCGAGGACGGTCATGGGGTGACGGCGTGCCCAAGGAAGCGTTTATGTTGCTTACTTCTTTGTTGAAAAGTGATGAAAAGTGGGTTGAAGCGAAAAATGGCTCGACGATGGTAAGGCTGGCACAAGTAGGAAGGACTTGCGCACGGGCAAAAATTTCCACTGCGTACTGTCGGCCCGTGACATCTAGCTCTAGTTTCTATAAAGACTCTTATGGGCTTGAAGAGCTTTAGCTCTTATAGACCAATTTTTAAAAAGTGGTTTAAGTGTCCCACATAGAAAGATTAAAACTTCTTTGTGGGTTTATATATGTTTGCTCTATATTATTTTGATAATTAAAAAATACAAGACATAAGTGGTGCACATGCACACACGTGCGTCGAGCTGAGCACCTAGGGCTGCACCGGCGTGTGCGTTTGTGGCGCTTAAGTGGCACTTTTGTCTGGTACACTTAAAAGGCACTTAACACTTTGTACACTTGCATCGCGCATCGGTCTAGACCGTAGATTTTATTTAATTAAATAAATAAGACAAACGACCATGATTTAATCTGAATATTAAATATAATATATTAAATTGGATGGTGCATATTTGATCTTACTTAAGATTTAAATCTGAAGGCTTAGATTAATAAGGAATATATGAAGGGAATATTTAAATATTTGAATATTTAAACATTAACATCCATTTAATACAAACCATCAGATCATCTATTCATATGATCTAACGGTTAAGATTTAAACGAGAGTGTTGTGTCTTTTTGCGAAAGATTTCGTGGGAAAAGTTGTGACTTTTCCAGATACCTTTTTAGTGTCTATAAATTTGTAGGATTATCAGAAGCCATAATCATTGATTTTCGTACTCTCTCAATCTTATACGGTTTTAATTGCTGCAAAAATTACTTCTGTATTTTCTCTACACTCTTCTTATTTTTTTTATTGACTTTGTAAGTCCAAAAATGCAGCCAATTATTTTTCATTCCTGGGCTTAAACTGTATTATGAAAAGCGATTCAGTGTAACCCATTTTTGGCACACACGAGGTGGGGGCGAATTACGCTTTAAGGAAAGCGTCTCAATTTTTGCGACTTTCAAGTTTCAGATTGCGGCATTTTCGACATACTCACCAACAATCTTAATGCGTGATTCTCTATTCTTTGAAAATGCCTGGAGGAGGATCGTTGAAGTAGTTCGCTACCAACATTGTGAAACTGGAGAAGTTAGATGGCGACAATTTTAGGCGCTGGCAGTAAAAGTTGCACTTCCTTTTGGCGCAACTCGGGGTGGTTTACATGCCGATGAATCCAAAACCAGTGCAAGTATAAAAGCAGAATGGTTGAGAAACTTGCTATTGGAACTGCCAATATGGTCTAAACAAATGTCTCCTGTGTTAATACACTGTGACAGTCTGTCTACTTTGTCTAGAGCTTATAGTTATGTCTATAAAGAAAAATCTAGCATATTAGTTTACGGTATAGCTATATGAGACAGTTAGTTAGTGATGGAATTACCACAATAAATTATGTGAGTTCAACAAGTAATTTGGCTGATCCTCTGACTAAAAGTCTTGCAAGAGATATGGTGCATAAGACTTCTAGAGCGATGGGACTGAAAGCTCATACATAGTGATCACACATGAGGGAACCTCAACACAACACTTGAAATATCAAACTTGGGTTCAATGAGAAAAGTACTTTGTTTTGTGAATGTCAAACACTTAGTATTTAAATAATAATTCTATTATTAGTTCCATATAGGTGTAGTGCTTGATACCTGTAATATCTTAGTTCCATACATGAGCTTCTTGACAAGTCTACCTAAGTGAGTAGTAGAAGTGAGGCTGCTTCTTTAGAGTTTAGGGCTTAACTCTAAAAACTACTCATGATACCATGTTATAGACACATGATCGTTAACGTGTCAGCTTGTTAGAATAAAGAACAAGTTCAGGAACTATGTGTGGTACTTATCCGGTTGGTCGATATAGAATTTCTAGTTTAAAGACTTGTCTACTTTGCTTTTCTGGTTAACATTAATAGGTATTCACTAAATGATGGTTCAAGACGAGAGACACATTCATTTATTCACACAGAACTTCTTAAGGTGCAAACTATGATTATTTTTCAGAAATGGTGGAGATTGTTAGATTTATCCCATAAACAATATTGTGAGAGATATCCCATATTGATAAAGTGTTGGTGGGATGTGGATGCAAGGTAGAATAAAATCCTTTTGAGTGTTATCTCACCTTGGTAAAAGATGTTGGGCTCTAGCTCAAATTTCTATGAAGGCTTTTATGGCTTGAAGAGCTTTAACTCTTATAAGCCAATTGTTAAAAAGTTGGCTTAAGTGTCCCACATAAAAAGATGGTTTTTTTTTGGGGTTTATATATATATATATATATATATATATATATATATATTTAGCCATTTAATACAAACCACCAGATGATCTAACGGTTGAGATTTAAACAGGAGTGTTGTGTCTTTCTATCAAAGATTTCCTTGGAAAAGTTGTGACTTTTCGAAATACCTTCTCAATGCCTATAAATATGTAGGATTATTAGAAGCCATAATCATCATTTTTGTTCTCTCTCAGTCTTATACAGTTTTAATTGCTACATAAATTACTCTTATTCTTATTTCTGTTTATTGACTTCGTAAGTCCAAAAGCGCAGTCAGTTATTTTTCATTTCTGGTCATAAATTGTATCATGGAAAGCAATTCGCTGTAACCCTTTTTGGCACACACGAGGTTGGATTGAATTACGCTTTAAGGAAAGCGTCTCTATTTTCGCGACTTTCAAGTTTCAGATTGCGACATTTTTGACAAACTCACCAACAAGTGGACAATATCATACCAATGTGGAGATTACAATCCTTATAAAAGATAATAAAAATTAAGAATGCCCTACAACTTCAATTAGGAATGGCCTACAACTTCAATATCACTAGAACCTTTCCGTGTTTCGTTCTAATTAAAAAGGATTTTCGAGTGTTACTATTAATGTAGTTATTCATTCAAATCTTAATTTATGTCTCAGTCAAACCATGACTTACACTCTTTAATAACCTACATCCTGAATTTAAGAGAACTAGGTCCACTTTTCCTCTAAAAAAAAGGTTCTTTTAACAACCTTTAACCAACATAGATCATATTAAGATCTCTCCCTAGTATGTATTTTATGGTTATTCCAATATAAGAGATTTGTGCACGAGGTTCCCACTTCAGTTTCTTGTACAAATATCTATTCATTTGTTCATATTTTGGTGATATATATGAAAAGAATATCTACAATATGTAAAAACTAAGTTCTAAACTCCACAAGGTGTAGTTCTGTGTTACTCGCTTGGTCGGTGGTGTGCTATAATTTCTCTATCTTAAGAATGTGAATCACTTCAATGCTTACACGGAACCAAGAGAATGAAAAGGAAATTCTCACTCGATCCTTAAAGCTAAGAATATGTCGAGACGATGTCCGAACGATTCGATCCACATAGAGACATTAAGTGGGGTCGAGAAAACTCAATACACCCGTGATCATGAAACTCATGGGACCCACATCAAACGAACCGATGTGGCCAAACAAAAAGCACAAATGACACAAAACGACATGCTGCGTTGGTTAAAGCCGACGTGGCACACATTACCTCGCTTGCCCCTAAAAAGGGGGCCACGTCGATAACGAGACTGACATGCCACGTGGTACATCAGTCCAATTATAGACATGCCACGTGGCACGGTCCGACTATAGACGTGCCACGTCGTGACACATCGGTCCGATTATAACTGTGATACTACGTGGCACGTAGTTTCGATAATAGACTTGCCACGACGTAACATGTTAGTTCAGTTATAGATGTGCCACCACGTGTCGCGTCGGTCTGATTATCGACGTGCCACGTGAAACGCCAGTCAACAACCCACTCAAGCCTCCTTGGGTAGGTGGTCCCCACACTCCAAGGCCTCCTACTCATCTATAAATACACCCTTATTTATCCATTTGAGGGGTTGGATTATTGGGAGCTCATGGGTGTGAGTGCTTTCTCTCTCTAGAAAAACACGTCTATCATCCACTTCAACTCATAAGTTGGCACGTCAAACCTTCCAAGGTTGGTGGATTCTCCTCTTGTGGCACGTCTACTTACGTCACGTCAATTAGTGACATGTTTTGTAAACAACGTCATATAATGCAAGTCTTATAAAGCACGTCTTATAATGCACATCTTATAAAACAAGTCTTATAATGTACATCATACAAAGCACGTCTAACAAGTACGACAAATAAAGTACTTCTACCAATTTCCTCTACTTCTCTATAGACACCGATATGTCAACAATTGGAATAAGTGAGAGATGAATTTGACTTCTAAGTTAACGACATTAATTTAAACTCATGATTTGACCACTTCGTAGTGCAAATCACTCGACGTCCAATTACTGAGCCTCCTAGTGAGCTCGATGAATAATAATCACCGTTAGATTGACCAAATGATCTCTAAGCGAGACATTCTCCCCTACGGGGTCGACTATCAAGCCAATCAGGCCTCGCCTATGAGACAAAGACCCTTGAGGGTCGTTCATCATGCCCATAGGATCTACACGCGCTCAAATGCTACCTGCCATACACTATATCAGAGACAACCTGGCACATGTGCCCATGGATATTGAACTACATCCGACTTGATTCTCTCTTCTTAAAGAGATACGTAGGTAGCTTGACCCTGTGTAAAGTTCAGTCGTAATACCCCGTATTCTTCCCTTAGTTTATTTACTTATTAAGCTATTATTGTCTAACCTTGTTCCTTGAAGTACATGTTTCCATCAAACCAAATGCTCTTCTCGTATTGCCTGGTGCGAGAGAGTTTGGTAAGGGAGTAATCTTGAGACTAGTGAAAAGCATCCGCCCCAGTCAATAATCTTGTGTTTTTTGAGCTTTGATCTTTTTTCGTTGGTCCCTTTAATTTGCTCGTTTTGTGTCTTTTTGGTATGTATTCTTTCATTGTTCGCCAGTGCATTGCTTTTTATTTATTTATTTCTTTGTTTGTTTGTTTGTTTCATGCTCCTCATAAACCTTAGTTGTAATTACATTTGGTTTCTTCTTGTTGTGTCGTGTAAGGTTTGTAACTTCTAGTCATCGAGGGTCTCCTCACAATTGTTTGGGTTGCCTATCACATCTTTTATTGACTGCGGGCTTAGGTTCTCAAATGGATTCTAAAATCAAACATCTCGGACAAAGACTTACATTTGCCGAAGAAATAGAGGTCGGAAGAGTGGTGCTGGATTTCGTGTGGTATAAAGGCATTAATCCGTCTCCTAAACTTGCTCTAGTTAGGTGGTTTGTTGATAACACAGGGCTATAACTTCAATTCGTTTTGTTTGGTTATCAAATAGATCATGAACCTATGATAGCGCTTGGATATCAAACATATATTCTATCATGTGATTCATAAGAACAAGGCCCTTAAGAGATATTTGTAGACACTTGATAACCATATTCTTATCTTGAATGATGTTGAGTAATGTGAACCAAAAGGGGAAGGTGGGAATAACGACATGGTTTGAATCCGAGAGTGAGGTGGACATATAACCATATGGTTTGGGACTTGGTAGGATACGAGACCAGATGTGGAATGGGTGATGGAGAATTTTGGGATGATTTTTAGATTCCAAAAACCTACAATTTAGGAAATAAATTATGGGATACAAAAGCTTGGTCGTGTGTGAGTTTTGAAATGAACCATGATCAGACCTATCATACGCATGAGGTAACAAAATCTATTTTTGAAAAGTAGCCCGTTAAATCGTTGGGACCCGATGGTTTTTCTATTCATACTATCAAAAGTTTTTGAAATTAATTCACATTCATGTTTCAAACTTTCTGTCGTCTAAATTTCAAGGCTTTTTTGAAATGTCAATCGAACCAATATTGTGCCTATTTCTAAGTGCTGCATGGCTCATTTTTGCCCTATTAGTTTGAATTTCAAGAGTAGCAAGATTTCGTAAAAGGCCATAGCTATTGTGATATTATTTCAAATCCAAAATAGGCTTTTGTCACGGGATGACTAACTGATAACAATAGCGGTGGCCTTTAAGATTAAACATTTTCTAAAGAACATATTAAGTGACACGAGCAAAGCATATGCCATAGTCGAGTCGGGAGAAGGTAATGCTGAGGTTAAGTTCTAATTCTCATATATTGTTGTTGATTATGATGTGTGTCCGCTATGCATCCTATTCATCAATTGTTAATGATTGTGAATTTAGTCATGCTAATCAAGAGAGATGCATTTGTCAGGGGATGTGTTTTTGTCTTTTTTGGTCACACAGACATATTTAGGGTTAGTTACATATGCAAAGGAAAAAAATGTGATCAAAGGAATCTCAGTTTTCCAGCATATGCTAAGGTGGTCTCACATATCCACTTTGCTGATTCTGCACTTGTCTTTTGTAAGGCAAGGGGCTGATACTGCAAAGGTGATTCGCCAACGTTCCACACATGTTTTTGACATGAGATTAACCTCAAGAAGTGAATGGTTATTTTGAGGAAGAAGACGGGAGATAGTAAAATCGAGGCTAAGAACAAATGAATTAACTTCGATCAATGAGGTAACTCGACTAAGATGTCTTCTTACAATGGTGATATTCTTGTGAATAAAAGTGTGTATGTATGCTTGAACGTGCTAAGGTCCCTATTAAACTTGGTATGTAGACAATATAGTCTATGTAGGAATCTTTTATTTATGCCATGCCACTTGATCTTCGCTAATCAACCAAATGATTCATGCTTGATTCTAGCCAAAAGTGGAAGATCTCCTAACATCCTTAAAGTTGAATTGTCCTTGGTATATATGCACCCTGATTGGCCAATTAGTGCGTAGTGGGTCTTTGACGTACTGAAAGGAGGCCTTTATTGCGTTGGATCTTGTTAGGTCCGGGAATATAATAATCCTCTCTTGTACGAGGCTGCTATGTATTGATATTTGTACGAGACCGCTATTTCCTTTAGCTACGAGGATGGTAGTCATGGTTTTTTTTTTTTTACGGAACCCCAGCATATCTCGCCTGAGTGCCATATGCTTTGGTAACAGTTCTTCATCCTACAAGGCTCAAAAGCATTGTGAGCTTCTTCTCTAGTCTCGTTCATGTTTGAAGGAGTAGATGTGTCATTGATGGGTCATTGAAATTCACTTTTACCCCTCTGGCATTTTATATATTATCATAAAGTATTTTATGAAAGTTACCCTATCATCAACAAATAAAAAACATTCCCTCTATCATTTGCCTTAACTAATGTAGATATTCTCACCCGGATAAATTTTCCTAAATTAGAATACATTTAGAAAATAAGAGTTATGGTTATGTTTTATTTTGGTTAAATGCTGTAAAACTTCAAATTTATCTTTACTTTTACATTCCCTTTATCATTTGCCTTAACTAATGTAGATATTCTCACCCGGATAAATTTTCCTAAATTAGAATACATTTAGAAAATAAGAGTTATGGTTATGTTTTTATTTTGGTTAAATGCTGTAAAACTTCAAATTTATCTTTACTTTTACAGAGTACTTCCCCCCCCCCCCCCATATACCCCCCCCCCCCATATATATATATAATCTTGAATTAAATATAATACGACAACATACTGATTTAGAAGAGTACTTCTGCTCCCCCCCTTCCATGGCCAAATGCAACGAAATGTATACGCCGGTGTCCAAACTAAATGATTGAATGTTTAATACGACTTTCCATACGTTTGTGTGCAACTTGTAAACGTGAGCATAGGCAGGGGGTTTAATGCTTTTATTCTTTCTTTTTAAACTCTTAGTTACAAAGTATAGTGATACAGGGTAATGTCGTCTACAGACTAGTCACTCCACGTCAGACTAATCTAAGCTCCTGATTGGTGACAACCTAGCTTTGAGTTCAGAAGACCTACACTGGAAACATGCCACGTGAACTAGGCAGGGGCTGACCCAGCGAAGGTACTCCGACGCTCAAGTCAGTATGCGGGAGTTGTATGTAGTATGCAAGTTGTAGAACTTAATATCGAATATAACTTATTGTAGAGTATCTCAGAATTTGGGTGACCTAAGAGTGTCTTGAATTTCGGTTATCTCAGAGTACCTCGAAATTCGGGTAGCCTCAAAGTGTCTCGAATTTTGAGTGATAGGTAGTGTGTCGAAAGTGCTTAACCCGAAGCTTATCTATCTCGAAACAAAGCTATCTTGAAATAACTCTATCTCTCGAAATTTCCCTTAGGCGCAAAAGACAAGATTCGAGTTAAGCCGAATCTCAAAACTGACGAGGGGTTTCGAGTTATAGGTGAGAGATCTGAATTTTGGGTGATTGGTAGTGTGTCGAAAGTGCTTAACCTGAAGTTTATCTATCTCAAAACAAAGTTGTCTTTAGTGTGACATCAATAGTTTGATGTTAAAAAATTGGTAGAAAGTCGAGTGTTGTCTTTAGCTAGTTTGTCCCCAGTTCCGTATAACGGGAGATTTACTCTTGGTATAATTTTGCATCTTTTTCGATATTTTGCTTTGTGTTAATAATATGAATATCCTAAGGATGTGATATTTTTGCAGGCCGTTTTTTCATGGATTACCACGCCCGCATGGAACGAGCCATTGCTGCTGAGCAAGCAAGCTCTCAAACCGCCATTGTTGAGCCTTCGGCCGCTGCCGCTGCCGATTCCCATGTCGATCCTTTTTGAGGATGTTCTGGGAGTGAATCGCCATACTGCGCCAGCTGCTGCTGAGTTTAGCCATGCTGAAGCTTCTGAAAGTATGGTGGCTGGTTTGGGTGATAATACCGAAGGCGTTACCCATGCCAAAAGAAGAAGAGTCCACCAGACCCGCTCTCAAACTGGAGGGGCTATCCCACTTGCTGCTAATGCAGGTGGTCCGAGTGCTGGGAGTGGCCCTACTCATGCAATGGGGCCGAATGCCGGGGTTGGATCTAGTCAGGGTCCGCGTGCCTGTGTTGGGGGATACAAAATCTCTGAGGCTGCGTCTATTGACGCTCTGAAGACTCTTCTTCCCAACATTGCTGTGCCTCATCCGGTCTCTGCCGAAAAGAGGAAAATGGTGGAGCGCAACGCTCTTCATTTATTGACTGTGGTAATAAAAACTTCTTCCTGAGTGAATTGTTTTTGGGCTTGCTGTGTGAATGTTGATTTGTTTGCTTATTATCTTTTAGGGTGGCGAATAGTGGATGCCATGTTTGCGGCACTGGTCCAAGCTCATGAAACGGCCACAAGTGGACAGCCACAGAACAAAGGGGAGGTCTATGGTGGAGATGTTGAAGCCTTAAAGGCTGCTCTTGATGGAAAAGAAAAGGCATTGCAAAAGGTCAAGGAGTATGCCGCGATGGCCCATGCCAATAGAGAGGCAGTGAAGCAGGCGCAAGAGGCTGTTGATCAACTCCAACTGCAACCATCCAATCTCTCAATCAGCAAAGAAAAGCTGACCAAACGAGTCACCGAGCTCAAGGTGGAGGTGGCGGTGGAGAAGAAGAAAGCTTATCACGCCGATGGCGTTGGATATTTGTGTGGCCTTAACGAGGTAAAGAATTTTAACTCTTTGTATGTTTGTATTCTTTTTATATTCTTTCTTGTTAATTTCCTTTGTGCTCGTATAGGTTTTCGCTCAGCAGAGGGTGGAGATTGCCGAGGAGTTCCTTCAGAGCAGCACCTTCCAAGAGATTAGCACTCGTCGGTGTGCTCGCGAGGTCGCAAGGCTCAGGTCTTGACCGTTCACCAATTCTACATGATGAAGTACGTCCGTGGTGGTTTCAAGCCCGAATGGTTGGATCTTACTTTGGGGCCTAACCTAGAAAGTCTGCTGCCCCCAATGAGTGCTCAGCCTGACTCGCTAGATGAGTTTGCCGTGCTTCTGGAGAACGAAAACATTGTTCTTCGCGGTCTCTCACCATCGCCCCCTATGCCAGCAATATATCCTTCTTCGGAGGATGAGGATGAAGCTGAGGCCTGAAGGCTTTCGTATTTGTTTTGCTTTGTAATGACCGATTTTTAATTTTCTATTTTGTGGTGCTGCATCGCCTTTTATGTATTTGAACTATTCTTAACAATCATATGTTTGTCCGCTTTGACTTTTTCTACTATTTGGTTGAGCCGTGGCACATATCGCTGTCTTTTCTTTCAATTGCTGTCTTCGCTTTTTACTTTACTTTGACAACGTGAGCATCCTTTCACAACCTTGATAGTTTTTGTTTTGCTTTATGGTATGGGCCAATGGTTCGACTTGATTGAATTAGAACCATTTAAATTTTTTTCGTCCCTTTCTAATTGTTATTCAGGGAGTCGCGGTGTCTCGTGTCGTTTTTAGACAAAATTTCTATCCCTTTCTAATTGTTGAGGGAGTGCGGTATCTCGTGCCGTTTTAGACAGAGTCTCCGTACCTTTTTAATTGTTGAGGTATCTCGTGTCGTTTTAGACAAAGTTTCTGTTCCTTTTTAATTTTTGAGGGAGTGTGGTATCTCGTGCCGTGTTAGACAGAGTCTCCGTCTCTTTTTAATTGTTGAGGTATCTCGTTCGCTTTAGATAGAGTATCCGTTCCTTTTTAATTTTCGAGGGAGTGCGGTATCTCGTGCCGTGTTAGACTGAGTCTCCGATGCGGTATCTCGTGCCGTTTTAGACAGAGTCTCCGTTCCTTTTTCATTTTTGAGGGAGTGCGGTATCTCGTGCCTTTTTAGACAGAGTCTCCGTCTCTTTTTTAATTTTTAAGGGAGTGCGGTATCTCGTGTCGTTGTAGACAGAGTCTTCGTCCCTTTTTTAATTTTTGAGGGAGTGCGGTATCTCGTTCCGTTGTAGACAGAGTCTCCGTCCCTTTAGGGAGTGCGGTATCTCGTGCCATTTTAGACAGAGTCTCTGTCCCTTTTTAAATAATATTTAATGACGAAATATCGTGTGGAGATTCAATCGGGCAATTTATGCGATTTGAGATAGTTTTTTGAAAGTGTCTCTTCGGAGACGATTTTAAGTAATGGGAGTAGAGCGGAGCTTAATTCAACAGCTCGGCCTGCTATGTTCCCAATATTAGCCCTCGGGCTCAAGTCTTTAGTGTACCTGTTTTAAGTTATTACATATTCTACCCTTCAAGCTTGTCATGGCTGAGGGGACGAAAAAATGTTGTTCAAAAATATTCGGGGCACTAACAACTTGCAAAAATTGAATCGGGGCCCCTTAATCGATGTGCTCTATCTGCATGGGGGCCAATGCCTCTACCGCCTCTTGTCCCTGTTGTGGTTGTGAACGAAGTGAATTCACGTAGCACTTCCATCATACGATGTGATCTCCGATAACTTCGCCTGTACTTGCAGGAGTAGGGAATTTCACCATATGATGGTAAGTCGAGGGCAGTGCCCGGAATGCGTTTAGAGTGGGCCTTCCTAAGATGCCGTTATACGCGAAGCACATGTCCACAATTACATAATTTGCCAAGAATGTTCTCCTTTGTGGCACAGTTCCCAAGGAAGTTGGAAGCACAAGCACTCCGCGGGGTATAATTTCCGGGCCTCCAAAACCGCTAAGAGAAGTTCTCACTGGTTCTAGAGCTTCACCGTTCAGCCCCATCTTGTCCAAAGTAGAGCAGAACAAAATGTTGACCGAGCTGCCTGCATCTACCAATATTTTGGTAACACCGAAATTGGCTATGTCCACTGTTATCAGCAACGGAGAATCCAAATTTATCGTTTGAATGACCTCGAATTTCAGCTTTCACAGATCTACAGTAGAGAAGGTGACCTATTCGTGCGGTATTTCCTCGATCCTTAGGATATTTGCCATGCTGACAAACTTATCTGACAAAACAAGCCTCGAAATTCTCATTTAGGCGTTGGTGGAATATGCCCCCCAGGACCTCCCGATATCACGTTTATCATGGCCTTTCTGATATTTCCATTCCCAATTTGTGGATACTCGAACGACTGTGGCAGTTCGATCATATTTTGCTTGTCCTTTCTATGGGAGGGTGTCCTCTCTCTGTCCGTACTATCGTCCTGTTCTTTCATTCTTCTGACAAACTCCACTAGTTTACCATCCTTCAATAATCGTTCAATCTAATCCTTGAGATCCTTGCAATACTCTGTGTCGTGCCCCTTCTGATTGTGATATTTGCAATAGTAAGCCTAGTATCTTGTTGCCTTTTCATCTGTCTGGTCTCTTTCAGCCACCCTTTTCTTTTGGCCACCCCAAATACTGTCATGATATTTGCTTTCAGAGGCGTGTACCGCTTAGGAGTTGCATCCCGGTACCTATTGTTCCTGTTCCTGTTGTTGTTGCTGTAGTTGCGGGTTTGGTCTTCCCTTCCCCGCTCATTCTCTTTCGGAGGCATGGCATTGGGCGATTTAGTTGCCATCATTTCTTCCAAATGAACCACACCCTGCGCTATCTTATTGATAGCTTTGATTGTGGTGGGTTTATGTATGATCAAATCCCCTCCGAAAGTGGTGTTGTTAGTCGCTTGAACGAGAATAATCATCACCATCTCTCCACTTGGGTTGTCTACCCTTAGTAGCTCCGCGTTGAAGCTTCGCATGAAGTCCTTCAAGCTCTCCTTGGTCCTCTGCTTCATGGCATAAAGATGGGAGTGATCCAAAACCAATATGGCCTGACTCGAGAATTTATCTTTGAACATTCCCCTCAGCTGTTTGTAGTCTTTGATCGATCTCGACGCAATCCGAGTAAACCAATCAATTGTCACCTCCGTTAGGGTGGTTGCGAATATCCTAGCTTGCAAAACTTATTTAAAACCATACAAAGACAGTTTCCTGTCCAAGTGAAACAGATGATCGTGGGGATCAGATTTCCCATCGTAGGTTTACAATTCAGGGATCTTCTCTCCCTGTCCCAAGGTCACAACTTCGATCTCTTCGGAAAACGGACTGCCCTTCAGAACGCTTCAACCGCGGTTTTCTCTCTTTCAAGCCTTTTCACTCTCCTTGTCATCTCATCATATACTTTCCTGGAGTCGTGACTCTCTTCACGTCTCCTGTCTTCCTTTTCTTTTCTCCTTGCAGGTTGTTCTCGATGATTTTCTCTCTTTTCTTTCATACTTGTCTCACGGTGCCTTCTCTACTGCACCTCTATCGACTTGGGCTTTCCTCCTTGGTCCATGCGGACCGATTTTTCTCTACCCTGCCCTCCTCTAGAGGTAGGTTTGCTCCTTTGGTCGTCATGGCGCGACTCCTCTTTCTCAGTTTCCTTCGAAGCTCTAGCAGCGGAACCTTGTTCATTTACAGCCCCCATCTGCGGTGCCAGTAGCAGCGCCTATACTTGTGGCACATGTGCCCAAAATTCAGCCATGGCAGTTTTCACCACTGCCATGATCTATTCTCTCGTCATGTTCGAGGCTGATGCTGTCGTTGCGGTTGCCCCTGTTGCACCAGCATTATCTCTCGGTACCTCTTCTACTGGTGCCTCCCTTCTCACTCGTGTTGACACTCCTGTGGGCACAATTGGCGGTTGCTCATTGTCTGGTACCGTTCGGCTTGCTGAAGCCCCATCGACTTCCTCGTTCATACCTCTACAGCTCTGCTTTTGACCGAGTAGTAATTCTAGATGCCATACCTAGTAAATTTGAAATATGCGGTGTTCCCACAGACGGGCGCAATATCTTGGTCTTATTTTGTCCGTGTAACAAAACACTGAATAAATGTACAAATGGAAAACAAGAGGCCAAAATAATGCTAATCAATTAATTATCAGACTAACTTGGTCCAGAACACCTTATACAAAGCTTACTAAAATGTATTGAAGAAATACATGTAAATAGAGTGTGTCGAATAAGCTGATTTATCGAACATAGGTTGTACGATACTAACAGTTCTGTGAATGATGTGTATCAAATTGCTGAAAGTCGAACAAGTCTGATTCGATGCTGGATGCATATTATAGGAGGCTGGTTCGATGTAGTACTGTGTGTTGAACGAAATGCCTTCGATGTTCAATCGTGTCGAATGCTATGAGTTCGATACGGATCAGGTTCGAGTATGTTTTTCGAATAAATGTGTCCAGACTACATGGGGACGGGGTATATATAACCATCGTCTTGCGGGTCCCATTATCAAATGTGGAACATACATCGAATGGAAGCGTTTCGATGCTTATTCCGCATCGAACAAGTGCCGTTCGATGCACATTTAACATCGAATATGACCTGCTCGATGTGCTATAAAGTAGGCTGATACTGTTGGGCCGGTCCAATATGCGATATTGGGCCAATCTTAAAATATCACCATCATTTCTAAATAATTTGGTCATGTCTTTCTTTATAATATTATTAGAAGATCAGCCAAGACCATACCAAAACGCCTTCGTGCCCCACCGTTCAATTAGTGACTATGTCCTCATTGCCCAAGAACTGATCCACACGATAAAGAATCAAAGGACTGGTCGGCGAGGTCTACTGGCCATTAAAATCGACCTTGCAAAGGCATACATCCACATCAATTAGGCATTCATTGAGTACACACTGCGACTGTTTCACTTCCCTCTCGGCCTCATTAGTTGGATCGATATCATGGAATATGTCTGCTCGGTGGAATACAACGTATGCATCAATGACACTCATTCGCGGGGTTGGTGGGCGGAAAAGAGCCTACGACAGGGAGATCCCCTCTCCCCTTACTTTTTATCTTGTGCATGGAACTCCTCATTGTCGCATTTGTGCACGCCACTGAGGATGGGCGATTTCGGGCAGCGCACGCCAGTTGAGGTGGACCCCTATTCCCACACTAAGCTTCGTGGGCGACTACTTCATCTTCTGTGAGGACCACCCGCAAACACTGAAACTCCTCATTGAGTTTCTCGAATCCTCCCATGCCGTAGATGGCCTAGGGGTTAGTTACGAAATATCCTGTGTACGCTTCTCTCTAAATATATCTTGAAGGCTTCGTTCCATAATACTCCGCCTCCTCCAGATGGAACCCATGACCAACCCTATCAACTACCTTGGAATCCCAATATGGTAGGGGATATTTTATCCCCGTTCATTAGACTCGTTCTTAGAGCGCTTCAACCGTCGCATAGGGGCGTGTCATTCACGACACTTGTCATATGCTGACCACCGCCTCTCCAAACCATCCGGGGATATCAAATGAGTATGTTGCGCCTACCCCGAACGATACTAACTACCTTCACCAAGATGTCCAAATCCTTCCTCTGGAACGCGGACTGCCACAACCGCCGCAAGAGCTTGGTCTGTTGGAGGACCGCCTTCCACCCAATTAGGCGGATTGGGCTTTGGACACCTTGAGCAACTCAATGATGCGTACATGCTCAAACTCAGGTGGATCTTGCTACAGAAACTAGGTATACTCTAGGCACGGGTACTCAAGGCGAAGTACTTCTCACAATAGAGCCCATTCACGACACTGATTCCTGTCAACTTCAGTCGCATATGGAAATCTGTTGCCCGCCTATCCCCCAAACTCCTGGAATCCATGAGATGGATGGTAGGCAACGGAGTATCCATTAACTTATGGCTCTTACGTTGGCTCGGTCCCTTCACGATAACACAGTACGTCTCGATGACTCCACCCTCGCGCGGAATGGAACCTGAACCTTATTGGCCACTTGGTGCCAACCCACATATTGCAACAAATTAGCGGGGTTCCCATTCCCCTAACTAGTGTGCCGAACATCCCCTGCTGAGCATGGCACCCTGGAGGGATATTCCCAATCAAGTCCGCCTACAACTGGCTCACTCAAAAGACCTACAGAACCCCATCTCCCAACCTCCCGTGGTTGGCCCTTTTGAAGTCCCCGATTTTACCCCGTATTAAAGTCTTTGGTTCTCTATTGGCACACAATGCTCTACCCACACGGGATAACCTTGTATGACGTCACATTCCCATCTCCAACACGTGCCCACTCTGCCTTTCCAAGGTTGAAAGGACGACACACCTTTCCCCGGAGTGCCCTATTCTCATAGAGGTGCGAGTCACATTTCCACACTTCTCCTCCTCTGGGGAGGAAAAGAACCCCATTGCACAACTTCACCGCCTCTCAAGCCCAAACATCACCCTTGTCGGGTGCTGGGCTATCTGGCGTACCAAAGGTTTTGTTTCAAGGCCATGCAAGCTCTACAGAGCGCATACCACACCGTATTAATCTAACACTAGTGGAGTATCCAATAGGACCTCTCCCAAAACCTCCCAAATATTATAGATTATCCATCCACTGGATCCCGCTGTCATGAGGCTTCTTCAAGCTGAACAAAAATGGCTCAACCCTAGCCAAACTATGCCCCTCGGGTATTGATGGTGTGATACATGTTTTTGCACTCAACATAGTTGGTGCTTTTTGCAAATCGATCGGCTGCAGCACTAACAACACAGTAGAACTCTGGGCTATTCATCAAAGAGTACTGATCTCGTTACATATTTCTATTCTTGCACTTATAATTGAAATAGATTTAGAAGTCACGTTCGGTTGTTTGACCAGGAATGGAGGCCTGATGGCCTCGGCAGAGAGCAGAGCCCTTTTTCGTGATGTTCGGGGATTAGGAGGAAGTAGCACATCTTGCTTGTCTCATGTGTTGTACCACTTGGATGTATTCCTTCATCCTATCCTCTTTGACTTTGTATGCTCCATTGATTTATTGCCCAATCAGCTGCGAATCACCATGTATTGCCAGTCTTCTGACATCTCCCTCACGAGCGAGCTTCATGCCTATCAGCAGGACTTCGTATTCAGCCTTATTATTAAACAAGGGATAATCCATTCTTACAGCAAAGTTAAGGATTTCATCTCTCACTTCGGTGTTCTTTTCAGCATTACCCCATGCGTCCCAACAGAAGACCATCCACGAATGCATGCCACAGTTGCGCATGTTCTACTGACTCGGGTTCGATCATTTCTACGATGAAGTCAGCTAGCACTTGGACTTTGACAGATGGTCGTGTGGCATACACAATGTCATATTCTCCTAACTTCACTACCCACTTTACTAACTGTCCTGATACATCTGGCCTGTTGGGGACAGAGCGTAGTGCTTATTCGGTCAAGATTGTAACTTGATGGGAAAAGAAGTACAATTGCAGCTTTTGGGCCGTGGTTACGAGGGCTAATACTAGTTTTTCCAGCTGCGTATACCTAGCTTCAACCCTTGTAACGCTTTGCTGGTGTAATAGATGGGAAGGTGTTCATTCCCTTGCTCTTTTACCAGCACAACACTTATAGCTTCCTCTTCTACGGCTAAATAAGCTAATAGTTCTTCTTCTCGCCTTGGCTTCACCAGCGTGGGAGGGTTGACCAAGTATTCTTTTAAATCTTGAAACGCCTTTTAACACTATTCATCCAATTGGAAGTTCTTGATATTCCTCAATATCTTGAAAAACGATAATCCCTTTTCCGCCGCCTAGGAAATGAAGCAGCTAAGGAAAGCCATCCTCCCTGTTAATTTCTGGACATCTCGGGTGGTTTTCGGTGAGGGCATATCAATGATGGCCTTAGCTTTCTATGGGTTTACTTCGATGCCCTTCTCTGTTACCATGAATCCTAAGAACTATCCTCCTCTGATTCTAAAAGCACATTTTTTTGGATTGATTTTCATTCTAAATTTGTCCATGTTAGCCAGGGCCCTTTCCGGATGATCTTTCGCCCGCCTGCTTTTTACTGTCATGTCATCGACGTATACCTCCATAGAGTCTTTGATTAAATCTGAAAACATGAGGTTGACCAATCGTTGGTATGTAGCCCCCTGTATTTTTGAGCTCGAAGGGCATCACAAGAAAAAAAAGCTGCAATCGTCTGTGATGGAAACTGGTTTTATCCTGTCTACTTCTGCCATTGGTATTTGGTTATATCCCTGGTCACCATCGATCACGGAGAGGAGTGCACATCCGACGGTAGAGTCTACTAGCTGGTCGATGCTGAGTAAGGGGTAACACTCTTTTGGGCAGGGATCATTTTAGGTTGGTAAAATCTACACAAATCCGCCATCTTGCGCCTGTTTTAGGAACAATGACCACATTCGATAGCCACCCAGGATAGACTTCTCTTATCTGTCCGAGGTTCAATAGTTGTTTGATTTTTGACCTTATTATTTAATTTCTTTTCGGTACCATACTCCTTTTCTTATGATGTACGGGTTTAACATTTGGCGTCACGTTCATCAAGTGCTGGCGTATTCAGGCACTGATACGCCCGGAGTCCCCCATTCCCATGCAAACAGATGGCTATACTTTTTCAGGATGGCTATCATCCGTGCTTCCATGACTGGTTCCATTTCGGAGCCAAATTTGACAACTTTTTCTGGATCTCCTTCTACTATTATGATCATTTTTAGCTCTTCTACTAGGGTTACTTTAACCGCTTCCAACTTCCTATTTTTTCCTAGTGCAATATTCCCTTCTTCATTTTCCAAGGAGATCGCATTCATTTGACAATCTCAGGCTTTAACTTGGCTCCCTCTTACTTCCCCGATACCTGACATGGTGGGAAATTTTACTTTTAAGTGGATGGTGGATATTGCTTCAAACGCCTGAATTGACGGTCTGCCACATATAGCATTATATGCCCTCGATGATGCTTCCACCACCCATAATTTTATATGCTCGGTGCATCTTAGGGCTCCCTCTCCCCATGAAATGGGCAGTGTTATTGTACCAATGGTGCAACTAGGTTCTCTGAAAAATCCTACGAGGGGAACTTCCGTGGGCTGTAGTCATTCTTTCCTTAATCCCATCGCCAGAAAAGTAGGCATGAAAAGAACGTCTACTAAATTGCCAGTGTCAATGATTATTCTATGACTTCCATTCCAAATATGGTTGTTGTTATTACGAGAGGGTCATTGTCGGGCTATATTACTCCTTTCAAATCTTTGGGTCCAAAGGAGATGGTAAGGAGCTTTGCTACTTTTACAGAATAGATTTGGAGCCCTGCCCCATTCTCCTTGCTCTTTTGAGGTATTTCTTTAGCTTATCAGCTGAGGTAATGTCTATATCTCCTTCCCCTATCATGTTGACCGTCCTTCAGATGGAGCATTGTCTTCATCTAAGTCACCTGAGGCAGATGCGGGTGTAGGTGCAGGTGCGGGTGCGCCAGTGCGGCAATTTCAGAAAATTACAATCTTAGTGCGTTACTATAATACGCTTCTAAGAAAAATAAAAAAAATAACTTATTTATAAAAATAAGGCAGAAATGTCAAAAATGCCCGTTATCTTTTGCCAACTTTACTTTTTGCCCGTTATCTTTTTTATCTACCAAAAATGTCCGCTATCTTTGCCAAAAATGCCCGAAACACTGTTCATGAACATTTGTCCGCCAAATCATCCAATTGCGTCCTACGTGGCTACCATGTCATATTTTTTTCATTTTTATATTTTTATATAATTAACTATATTATAAAAATAAAAAAACATATATTAAAAAACAAAATATTATAATTTTGATTTAAAATATTTACTTTTAATAACTAATAAAATTTTAAAAAAATAGAAGAATAAATAAAAAAAAGTAAATACCCACCAGCCCGTGAAAGTAAAAAAGTAAAAATAGAAGAATAAATAAAAAAGTAACCAATTTTTTAATAACTTATAAATTAAAAAAACATATATTTAAAAACTTATTAAATATAGAAAAATGAAAAAAAGGAAAAAAGAAAAAATGAAAACCCACCAGCCGTTCACTTCCCTCCACCACCCCCCCCCCCCCCCCCCCCCCCCCCCCCCCCCCCCCCCCCCCCGACCCCCACCCCGCCCACCACCACCAGCCCGTCACCGGAACGGCGGAACTCTCACGCCGGAATTCTCATGCGTCGTCTACCAAAAACTCAATCAATCAATCCGCAAAAAACAATTATTGAATTGATTTCAATCAATCGAACATTGAAATAAATTAGTTTTTTTTTTTGTTTTCCAAAATTGTGCAAATCTGAGCAGTAAATTGGGTTGCGGATAATTGGTGTTAATGGAGTCGATTGGGAGGGAAAGAGTTTTGGGGAGATTCGCCGGCGGTGGGGGGGTGGAGGTGAGGGGCCGCGGGGGGTGCGGGGGGGGGGTGCCGCGGGGATTGGGGTTGGGGGGGGGGGGGTGCGTGGAAGGAGATGAACGTTTTTTTTTTCAAATATTTTTTTAAGTTTTTTAATTTTTAAAAAATTAAGTATAAAGTTTTTTTAATTTAAATAAAATAAAGTTTGACATTTTTCTGTTTTTTTAAACTTTTTTCTGTTTTTATAACTTTTTAATTTTTTCTGTTTTCTTTAAGTTTTTTAATTGTTCGTTTTTAAGTTTTTTTAATTTTTTTTAATATTCCAGGTGTAATAAAAAAAATTGCCACGTAAAACACGATTTTGCCACGTAGGACACGATTTTATGAGTTGGCGGACAAATGGCTATGAACAGTGAATCGGGCATTTTTGACAAAGATATCGGGCATTTTTAGTAGATAAAAAAGATAACGGGCAAAAAGTAAAGGGGGCAAAAGATAACGGGCATTTTTGACATTTCTGCCTAAAAATAAAACAATTATTACCTAAATTAGTATGTTATAAACACATAAATAAAAATATATGTAAAGTGTTTAAACAAAGAAATGGATTATAATGAAGAAAAGTACACAACTTCTCATGGTTATTAATTTGGTATAATATTTTCGAAATTATTATGGTGGGAAGACAAGTATAAGCCTTAAATCAATTCCAATTTTTTGCAGTTATATAATTTTTTAGTTAGTTTTGTTCTCCTCTTGCTCCTTCAATATCATTCTTTTGTTTGTCTTCTACCAACTATAATTATTCATAAGATTTTTTATATAAGAACTAACAAATCTTAGCGCCATGCACGGACGCTGAAGTCGCCAGGGCGAGATCGGTGCGCTTGCCACTTTCTAGCCGTGGAGGATTAGGTGACTTAGATCTTCATATAATTCTAGAGGTGGTGGAAGCTCTAATGAATGATATTTTGTATTTTTGTAACTTCTAATTTTCATTTATAAAAAACTATTATGTACACAATTTTAATGTTAGTAGAATAATAGGAATTAAAAAATATTATAATTTTAATCAGTCATACATAATAAATCATATAGCGAAAGTTGTTATATTTTCATGATCTTATATACGTTATTCTGATTAGTTTTTTTTTATTGTTTGATTAAGAAAATATATAAAAGTTATTAATAAATAATTAAAACATAGCTAAATGAGTCGTTGTTATTATAAATATTAAAATATATACGCTTATCTAAATTTTTGATTATGAAAATAAGTATGTTATTTGTAAATTTACAAAAATGAAAATAACAAAAATAACTTGAAGCACAAATTACACATGTGCCATCAAATATAATAATTGACTAACGGTCAAAGGATACAAAGGAGTATATGCCAAAAGTTAAAACTTCAGGGGGGTATTTGCCAGTGGTCCAAACATCAGGGGAGGTGGATAAAAAATACCCATGTGGCCATGTTTTGAATTTAAGTGGCTCATACATTCATCCACCATTTCCTTGGGATATATACTTGGTTCGTAGCTATACTTACCATTATATTATTATTTGATTCATGCACTTGCGCCAAAGTGGGATTTAGGTGTATCATTCTAGCGTTGACTTATATTCTGTTTTATTACACTTAAAACACCCATCAGTGGCGACCCATGATCAAATACTCTGCAAATAAAAATACAACAAGGTTAAGTAAATATCAAGCCATGAGAGGTATGTTAACAATTGAATACAACATGACAATTTAAATATGCTAATACTAACACCTCCCTCGTAAGCCACAGATGACAAACCCCCGACCCTCAACACCTCATTCGCCACCAATTTGGTGATATCAAATTCGTTATGCAAAACAAGCTCATTCTTCAAATGACTACCCCATCTAGGTGCCCCTACACCTAGTCACACAAAAATCTAAGAATTTACCTCACCAACTCCTTGATATGGAAATACTATTTTTTCCAATATTTTCATTAACTAGTATGCCGTCTAAACAAGAACTTATAATTCTTCAATGCCTTTATATGGAATAACCCGACCCCTTTTTGTTGAACTTCAAGAAGGGCCCAGAACTAGGCCAGCCCATGTGGAACCTTCATCCCTTTCATAACAAGGATGAAAGCAACAATAATAACAATAACATTCGAGGTGAGTTGACTAAGAACCAATCCTATACTACATATGATAGTATCAACAGGCACGGGTATGGGAAATTGTAACCCATTTACCAACTACCCAACAAACACTATAAGGTGTCCGGGTGCAGCAGTATGCACTCGCTCATTCTCTTTGGGGAGTACCATAGTATAGCGTGTCTATGTGGTAATTGCGGCGGTTGTGAGCTTGGTCTTTGACCAACACAGTAATCAAGTCGGCCAAATTCTCCTCCTTCACAGTAGACCCGACATCGACCTCGTTTCCTTTAAACTCGTTGGCCGCACGATTTCGGTCAAATCCAAGAAGGTAGCATTGTTGTTTCCTCCCTCAACTCTAAGATCAAAACTATGTTGCGACAAGTCATCATTGGCAACACCCACCCGCAAAGATGATGCATCCGTAGTTTGAGTGGCTCTCGAGTTACTACTCTCAAGATCATTCCTTGACCCACTCGAGTCACCGCTTGAATCACTCACCATGTCAACCAAATCAGCCATATGTTGGTCTGACACTTTGGTTACAAAATGAAAAAAAAAAGAAAAACAATAACTACACTAATCGACACTACAATGAAACGACAAATAATTACAATCAGATCACCTAGCTATGTGTATTTATAAAGGGTAGAAAGAAAACCAGAGGAATCAATAGTTATGACAAACAAAATTAAAAAGTTAGAAAATCTTCCAAGTACGATACATCGAATTTTGACAGTATCGAAAGAATTCACTATCGATAGGGTAATTCAACTCACCATACTTTCAGTGTAGCAAAGTATTTGATACTCAGATGAATTTGATCAAAGAGAAAAAAATGACAAAACTTCTCTAACGCGTTGCAAATGAGCTCCCCACGTCAAGGATGGCCTATTTATAGGCGAAAGCCCATATTTTTCAGCATTAAATGCGCATCTATTCAAACTACCATCGAATTGTAAATTGGGTACTCATTACAAAGAATCAAAATTTCAGAATTTGATATATGCAGAATTCGATACTCATTAGAAACAATCAAAGTTTTACAATTTGATAGTCAAAGAACAATTTGACACTCATTACAATCAATCGGAATTTTAGTATTTGTTAGTCGCAGAATAATTTGATACTCATTAGAAACAATCGAAATTCCAGAATTTGATATTTACAGAACAATTCGATACTCTAGCACGAGAACACAGTAACATAAATGTTGAAGCCAAATAATTTTATTTAGCAACCGATCCTCCCAATTATGGCTCCCAAATGGGGGGAATATTTTGAAGCCAAATAATTTTATTTGGCAACCGATCCTTCAAATTACGGCTCTCAAATGGGGGGCATATTTTGAAGCCAAAAAAATCTATTTGACAACCAATCCTCTAGATCACGCCACCCAAATGGGGGAGGGGACACATATTTTGAAGTCGAATAATTCTATTTGATAATCGATCCTTCAAATTACACCTTCAAATGGGGCTGGGAGGGAGCATATTTTAAAGCATAATAGTTTTAAAGAACTTATCTTCACAAAGCACAAATGGATCCAAGTATTTACGTCCAAACACACCAAGACACTATTTGACTTGGCACCCGCTCTTTCACAAGAACACGTCGCTAATAGGGGGATGATATGGTGGGGGGATAATTAGCCTAGCCCAATGCAAAGAGTTGGGCTGGCCCAAACAAACGATACCCAGCAGAAAGAGTATCGAATCTGAAATTTGATATTCTTCTGGGCAATGATCGAATAGCAAACTCGATACTAAGCCATTATTGAATGTCCAAATGTATCTAATCTTGAGGAATTCGGGATACGGGGCCCATAATTTAAAGTCTATAAATACTCAAAATCCGATAATTATAAAGATGATTATTTACTGTGGCACCAACTAAGTCGAAGAGCTCAGTTCGATACTCACGCATTTGATACATTTATACTTTCACCTAACAACATCGAAGCTGAGTATTTACAATACTGTATAGAGTTCGATACTCCCAGTTCCACGATTCAACGTTCAAATTGCATTTCCATTTCGTGGCGACCTAATTCGATGTTTCTCAATATTCGACATTGGATCAACTCGATAGTTCCATAACGATATGTACTGGCCTGGCCTATTAACCAAGATGGTTCGATAATACTTGCCCCTAAACTGATCAATGCCAGCCCTCCTCTCGGCATGGGCTCGCTCCAGGCCTTGAGCCATGGCGTCAACAAGACCACCTTGCTGAGAAAATCAAACTTGTCGACATTAGCCTCGAATCTCACAAAAATGCACCTATGTACGAACTCAAGGTCATCGATATCATTACCGAATTGACTAGTAGGAGCAAAAGCCTTTCCAATTTGGCTCACTCTTCAGCAGATGCGAGAATCTTGCAGATATAGTGGGAAATAACACGTGCAATGATTCGATTACTTCCTCTTTAGATTGGGCAACCCCAGTGAAACAAATGTGTAGGACGCCGGCTGTAGCCGCTCCCGACTGTATCGCGATGTGGAGCATTGCCAGGGACCGATATGCCAGCTTGGTCAGCTGCACAAATGTGCAACCTAGTCTAGGGAGATCGTTTCCTTTATGTCCCGCTAGCAACCCCTCCATCAGCCTTGCCTCCAACGTTCTCCACAGCGGGTACGTCAAAGCCCCCTTAGATTTCTTCCTCATCGCGCGGAGGTGGGGGGGGGGGGGGGGAATCGGGATCTACGATTCTGCCTGACCTTCCCCCGGTATTGGCAGCCAAAACTAGATTCATACGAGCGTGTGGAGTCACATTGATAACGATAATATAGAGAGCACACGATTACACATCTAATTTGACTGAACCCTATACCAATGGTTAAAAGCATATTAATGGGATGGAGACAATCCTTCGAGACTCAACTTGTCATCCGTAACCAACTTGATCACATAGAGCTTATGATTGGTCACAAGGTTGGCTCTAAAGATGTTACACCACCTCAGAGCTCCCACACCGCGAGGATTGATAATCCTTGGTACTTCCACCCAGTCTCTCTTATTGGCGAAAACTCATTCATCCTATTGTATTCAATATAGAAGTGCCTCTTATTCCATTTCTTCCCATAACCGGTCCGCTCCCCACATAGAAATTTCACATTTTACAGAAAGCCCATCCCCTTGCGCCCTACCTCAAACAAATATCAGAACTCATTGGGACCACAAGGAGCAATTAATCCTTTCATCACAAGTATGAAACCCATGATATGCCAGATTGAATTGGGGGTAAGCTGACTAGGCACCAATCTCATGGTTTGAAATATGTCATGAACCTCCAGTGGGATAGAAAACCCCAATCCGTTGATCAACTGCCTGACGAACACCGTGAGAAAGCCTGGCGGTGGGGTGTTAACTCTCTATGCAATCATCGGTATCTTGATCTTATAGTTTCAACCAATATGGAAGGTATCACGTATATATGTCCGACTATGCTGCATGCGCGAGATATAGTCGGTATACTGCATATTTGTCGGCTCGCATTCGTTATAAGATTCCTCACCTTTCTCTTCTCAGCTCCATTTGACTCGCTATCAACGCGATTATCGGGAAGTTCGTAATGGGCTCACCACCTAGCCTTTGTGGGGCCCTATGATCGTGACTATCCTTGAACATATTTTCCTCATCCCCTCCCATACGGGATGATGAAACATTACCAACCTGATTCGATTGCGAGTTTCCACCACTTTGTTTTCTTACCGAGCTATTCAACTTGGCTCACGAGTCATCACTCCAACCACTCCCAATGGCAACCGACTGACTTGCATCTTGACTTAACATTTTTCTTACTAACTGAAAATAAAATAAAAAATGGAATTGACTATTCTAGCTCGACTCTACAATGCGCACATAAACAATAGCCAAACTACCTTGGGGCCTACCAAGTCGAGTGTACGCGCTTGAAGAAAGAGAAATATAAATGGAAGGAACAAAAACAGAGGTCGAAACAACACAAATTTCTACTAAGTATAACAATGGAAGGAGAAAGAGCATCGAACGGATTAAGTGTCGAACAAGGAATCTAACACTCAGAGAACGATCTAATGCCTACTCGTTCGATATTGCTCAATATTGCTCTCGGTTCTAACGCAAGTAGAAAACGCAACCTTTTCCCTCAGCCACACCTCCTATTTATAAAGAATGGCTCTCGATAAAAGGCCTTAACTACCAGGCCCGTATACAGAACAATTGAATCACCAATGATTCGATTGTTTCTATAGTAATCGAATCACCTAAGATTTGATTATAATAACAATCAAATCACCTAGAGTCCGATTGTCTCCATAACAATCGAATCACCTGAGATTCGATTGCCTTCATAACATTCGAATCATCTAAGATTCGACACTATTCAAAATAATCGAATCCATGATGATTCGATGCTCTTAAAAATGTTAGATATAAATGCAATAAACTTCAGAAGCATCAAGATCATCGTCAAATGGCTCCCAAATGAGGGGCATATTTTGAAGCTAAATATTATTATTTGGCACCCGATTCTTCGAATTATGGCTCCCAAATGGCGGGCATATTTTGAAGTCAGATATCATTATTATTTGGCACCCAGTTCTTCGAATTATGGCTCTCAAATGTGGGGGGGGGGGGGGGGGGGAATATTATGAAGCCAAATATCATTATCTGGCACCCAATCCTTCGAATTATGGTTCCTAAATGAGGGGCATATTTTGAAGCCAAATATCATTATTTGGCACCCGATCCTTCGAATTACGGCCCCTAAATAGAGGGCATATTTTGAATCCATATTTCAGTATTTGGAACCCAACATTTCGGATTACGACTCCCAAATGGGAGAATATTTTGAAGTAGAACGCTTTCTTATTTCAGGCACGACAACAAACATTCTTAAATTTAGCACCCGCTCTTAAATCAAGACTGATTCCCAAATTAGGGGGACTATATGATGGGGGTATTTTAGGTGGCCCAGAAATGAACTGGGTCGACCTGGCCCATTAACGACCCAGACAAAAAAGTATAAAACCGAGATGGTTCAACAATTCTTGAACACGATTGAACGGTGTCGTTCAATTGTTATTACATTTTTTGCAGAACGGTTTCCACACCCCGCGGTTTATAAATACCCAGATCACGAGATTCACACCAGATTATTGATTACTATTAACCAACCCTACATCAATCGAACCAAGCGGTTCGACTGTTTGAGAGTTCTTTGGTTCGATCGATCTGCCCTTCTGTTTGATCTTTATCAATTAGTCAGTAGGGTTCAAGAGTTTCCAGGGTCAAATATTGTTGTATCATACTATGTTCAATCGTTCCGAGTTAGACTGTTCGGGGTTACTTTTGTCATTTTAAGCTTCTTACCGTGTAATAGGTGTTCTGGACAAAGCTGATCCATTTTCTTATAATTGACTAGCATAGTTTGGTTTATTTCAAACTCGATTGTATTGTAACACAAACAAAATAACTCCAAATTAGACATATTTGTACTTTTCGTCCTTCAAACGTGTAAGGCCTATACCTAATTTAATTGTTTGTCAAAATATTATTAACTCTCACTTATAACCATGCATATAACTTGACTTCTTGTATTAAAAAAGAAAAAGAAAAAAAAAGAAAACACTCACACACAAAAAAGCATATAACTTGACTTTGGTTGAATTATTTTGGTTCTAATAAATACATAACCATTTTTGAAAAATAATAAATTGCCCTTATTGTGTTTTGGGCTAGAGCAATTGCATTTCTGATTGATGAATGAAATGAGAAAGAATATAATAAAGTTAGCTTTTATCATGGAGAAAGAAACAAAATTAATAACTATTCGACAAGAATATTTAACAAAAAACTCGATGGGTATAGGCCTAATTGCATATATTTAGGACGGGAATTGCGGGACCGTGAACAAAACTGCCAATTTCGATTTAAATTGAAAGATAGCTAAGAGTATCAAAATTGACTAAAAAAAAGATCAATAATATGGGACTAAAATTGAAGAAAAATGTATTATGCGGGCATAATTGTAGCCCGAAGTACCAAGTAGGATAAAAAAGTTATCAATATGGGACTAAAATTGAAAATCAGATAATTATGAGACTAAAGTAAAAACAAAGTCATAATTATGTGACTTGTTTTGAAGATTTTCCTCCATATATAGAGTAAAATTTTAGTGGTCACTATAAAGATAAAATTTGGGAAATTCTTAAATTTGGCTTCCTTTGTTCAAGTAATTGAAGATTTTTAATTTCAGCAAAAAAGCCTATTTTCTAGGTTAGTCGGCCGCCACATAGGTAAATTCCGGCGAAAACTAAAATTACCGTGTTTTTATTAGGTCCAAAGTTGAACTCAAAAGCCATCATAGCTGACTGAAATCGGGTGGTTCCTTAATAAGGGACTAAAATCGAAATCGTGCCAAGGTAATTAAAAGAAGGGATAATTCTATCAAACCCCCCAAACTATGGTACTTTTTACCGTACGAGGTCCAAACTTTTATTTTAGCACTAGTGCCCCCTAAACTTTAGTCGTTTGTGCGAGTTAGTTTAGTGCGTGTTCCAGTCACATTTTTACCGGAATATTCTTAGAATATTCCATCACGTGCATGTCCCACGTGACCTGTCAGGGGTAAAATAGACCCGTCACTTAAAATAATTAAAAACTAATAAAAAACTAAAAAATAGACCCGCATACACCATTATTACTCTTCTCCATTGAGCTCCCACATTTCTCAAATTCATACCTCATCCGACACCGATGATCAGCAATTGCGAGAAAATAAGCTGATCGATTGCGAAAACACCCGTCGGCACAATATTTTGTCTAATCGAGGGTTTTCGGCTTATCCGATCTGAGCGAAAGACGGTTGGCAATTTTTCCCTGTATTCTCTCCAAGCGAGTTCACGCGGGTCATCTAATCCAACGGTCCTCGAGAGGAGAAGAGGTTCGAGCAGAAGATCGTGACCGTTAAATCTCGTCATTGCTTTTTCTTCTTCTTCTTCTTCTTCTACTTTTTTTTTTTTTTTTAAATTTCAATCGCTGAATTGAGCTCGGATTAAGAGTATGTCAAAAATGCTGCCGTATTCGATGAAAGATGTGAGCTACGACAACGCAAAGTTTCGCCAGCGATCGGTAGTACAGGTTCGTATTGATGTCTTTTTCAGATCTTATTTGTTGAGCTGTTGAATGCTGTTTTTGCTGAATTTTGTGTTTGTTCAGATTCTGTTTTTTGATTATATGTGTAGATTTACTGTTTCCGTGGCTCGATATCGATTTGCCGTGTTAGTTAGATGTTCAAGGTTTATATTATGCTCCGTGTCTGTCGAAAATTACTCTGGCTCCGTATTTCAGTTTATTGATGAAATGTGGAGGTATCGGCTTTTCGTTTGTTGAGATGAATGTTCTGTGACAATCCCGATTGATTTGGCAATAGGTCGTTTTATATATATATGCGAGTCTTGGTTACAAGTGAGTGGTCCAGTAATATAACGAGCATATCTCAAATCAGACCTACACTACGAGTCTCGTGTAGGCTTGGTCCGGAACACCTCGGATCTTCACCTCGATGCTTGGATGGGATCGGAATATCGGTAAATAGATCGAATGGACGTCGGTGATCGCCTTCGTTGTGACGTCGAGGATGACCCCCGATGTGAGATCGGTGATGAAGTGGTATGACGTGGCACAGGCGTGCATTGTAGTCAAGATATCGAATTAGATATCGAAAGAGACATCGGTGATGTATTTCAATATGGCGAGTGGTAGCTGAGGGATAATAAATTACTTGTTTTGGGATCCGGGCACCGCGTATTTATAGACCTCGGGATTCGGGGACCACAGTACCATATCGGTGATGATTACCGATATGACATCGAAAGTGATCCCCGATATGCACCAAAATGGGCCTGGTTTGGGCCTGGCCCAAGATGCGGGAAATGCCCATATCATGTAGTCCCCCGATTTGGGGATCCTTATCTTAAAGATAAGGATTCGCAAATTTAATTTAAAGTTTCTGGGTTACCTGTACCCTTCGTCCCGCCAGTTCAAATGACGGAGATTAAACTTGTGGGGAGTGCACTTATGATGAACGCCCAGTTTGAGGTCCTCGTTTGAATTCTAGTTCCCTTGATATTTTGGGTTTCTTGAAAATTATGATGAGGTTGCCGGGGAAGTTGTTATATTCTCGTGGCTCTTAGCGTAGTAGGGTAGGACGTCGGGTCTCATCTTCGACATGATGTCGAAATGCTTATTCGATATGACATCGGAAGTATATTTCGATATAGTTAAGGCCTCCGTCTATAAATATGGCTTGTAAGACACTCTGAAGTTCATATATTTCTGCGTTTTCTCTGTCGTTTAGCGTAACCACATCGGTAAGCATATCGATAATTATATTCGATATATCCCCCGTCGTGTATTTTGATCTCTCTGTTGTAGTTGACTTTATTATTGTTTTCTTCTACTGATATTCCCATTATTCTGTAGGTATATTACCTTTTTCTAGGATACTTCGTTAAAATGGGGTTTAGACAATTGATGCTCAAGCTTCAAGCCGACCGTGATGCTTACAAAGCTGCATTGGCTGAGACGGCAGCAGTTGCAGTGGCGCCTGAAACAGGGTCTGCGTCTAACTTTGATCTGAATAATGCAGCCACTGAGGTTCTGGCGGAGGTATCGGGAGTTGGAAAACCTCCCCCTGGCATTGTAGTACGTGCACATTTTAGTGAAGAATGCTTTGAAAGTGTTCCTGCAACGGTTGGGTCCTTTAGCCAGGACATCCTTGATGTGGTGGGAGGCCTGGTCGGTGCAGCCAATCTCTTAGAGGTGCTGACCTCGAAACAGGAGGGTGTGGTTCATCCGCCTGAAGGGGCTGTGTTGACTGAGAGACCAGATGTGTTGACTGAGAGACCAGATGCTAGGTCTCCCTCTGGTGAGTACGTAGCCCCACGTTCTTAGTCGGAGTCCAACATTCCTTTGTCTGAGAACGTTGGTGGTTCGGGATCGAATACCCGTGTCAACTTAGGTGATTTAGTGGATGCGCCCTTTATCGTGGGGTCGGGCTCTTCAAGCCCGAACCCTATCAGCGGCAAGGGAAAAACGCATGTTTCAGGTACGATTGACAAGGGTAAAGGGCCACTGCATGAGCCCTCGATATTGGGGGGCTTTGCCCCTATCTTTCCTGGAATTCCGATTAGGAAGCCTGCCGTTGACTCGGCTAGGGTATCGGGTAATAAAAGGTCTCGTGACGGGACTGTCCACAATGTCCATTCGTCTTCGAGTTCGGGCCCCAAGAAGGCGGGTGCAGTCAAATTCTCCAAGCGAGTAGAATTTCCTGAAGCAGACGCTGTGCGGGGCATGATGTGGGCTTTTCCTCCGCCTGCGAATGTGCGGGTGCTTTCAGAATTTGAGCGGGCCTAGAACACACGTCGCAGCACTCACCTGTTTCAAAGTGTACGTGCCTTAGCACGTCCTTGATTGTTTTCATTTGAATGTTTAGCATAATATTATGTATTGTATTGTGCAGACGGCCAAGCTGGCGGTCTCGTGTCTGAAGACCATTCGCGAGTCCAAGGGTGACCCTGACGCTGTTGCTACCGAGCTCGAGGGTGATATCTTAAAGATGGGTGAGTTCAACCCCATGGTGTTGGAGAAGTTAGAGGCTGAAAAAGAGGATGCACTGAAGACATGTCGTACACTCCGGGGGGAGTATGATTTGTTGAAGGGCAACTTAAAAACAGTAGTGACTGAGCTTGATAAAGGAAAGGCGCGTGAATCTGCGGCCAATAAAGAGCTGGAAACATTGAAGGCTGAGGTGGCGGCGGTGAAGGTTGCTAATGAACGTCTCTCATTGGAGCTCTCCACTGCCAGATTAGCTCCCTTGGACTTGGTATGTATCTTGTGTAAGATATCTGTCTCTATTTTTTGTCCTCTTGTATTTAATAGAGTTCAACTTGTAGGAACGTCGTCTTGATCTCCTCCGGGTTGGGCGGAGAAGTTTATGGAAAGCTCGAGCTTCCGAAAAATGATTTTGAAGGTTCGAGATGCAGCCTTTCATGCTTGCGTAGGGCAAGTGTTGAGACGTGACGGTTTCAAAGACTCCCTCGAATTGAGTGGGTTGAACCCAAGGCATGATCATCATGATCTGCCGATCGGCGGCCTAGATGAGGTGGAAGAGAATTTGACCGACCCTGGCGTGTTTTCTGGGGTCGTGGAGAAAAAGACTGAAGGGTCCTCGTGGGAGTAGTTGTTTACCGCCTTCATTGTAACTTAATTTTATCCCTTTCCGGACTATCTCCGATTTGTGGTTCTGTAACTGAATATTTATTTCTCTGTTGTCTTCGTAGTATGTGACTCTTCGTGGCCTTGTTGTTTCATAATTTATCGGTTTTCTTTTATTGTCATGATGGTGGAATATGCGGTATTTCGATATCTGACACTGCATTCATTTCGTTCTCGTATTTATGAGATTTCATTACTTTGCTTGTTGTCAATAAAGGATGATTTGAATTCCCTCGGTGTTGGTGGAAACATGGGTAATCTGCCACTGCTCCTGTGTTTAGGATTGACCGGGCTATTACAGGGGATATTCTTTTTGTGGTTAGGGGCCCATAGAACCTGTCTCTTCACCTAGTTTGCTTTGTGGAATTTTCATCCAATAGGCTCTTCACCTAGCGTAATTTTATGGGATTTCCACCCAATAGGCTCTTCACCTAGCTTGATTTATGGGATTTTCACCCAATAGGCTCTTCACCTAGCTTGATTTATGAAGTTTTCACCCAATAGGCTCTTCACCTAACGTAATTTTATGGGATTTCCACCCAATAGGCTCTTCACCTAGCTTGATTTATGGGATTTTCACCCAATAGGCTCTTCACCTAACGTAATTTATGGGAATTTTTTCTTGAATCGACCCCGTTATCACAGGGGATTTTTTCTTGAATCAACCACGTTATCACAGGGAATTTCTTCTTGAATTGGCTCTGTTATCACAGGTTTTTTTTTTTTTTTTTTTTTTTTTTTTTTTTTTTTTATCATCGACCCGTTACTGCTCATGGGTAGGAGCCCGCCCGTTATCACAGGGAACCCGTTATCGCTCATGGGTAGGAGCTTTTTCTTTGTAGATGACCCGTTACCGCTCACGGGTAGGAGCCCGCCCGTTATCACAGGGAAACCCGTTATCGCTCATGGGTAGGAGCCTTTTCTTTTGTAGATGACCCGTTACCGCTCATGGGTAGGAGCCCGCCCGTTATCACAGGGGAACCCGTTACCGCCCATGGGTAGGAGCCTTTTCTTTTGTAGATGACCCGTTACCGCTCATGGGTAGGAGCCCGTCCGTCATCACAGGGGAACCCGTTACCGCTCATGGGTAGAAGCCTTTTCTTGTATTGGCCCCGTTATCACAGGGAATTTTTTGAATCGACCCCGTTATCACAGGGGACTTTTTCTTTGTGTTGTAGGCGAGCCTTTTCATTGTCTTTTTGGCTATATCTCTTGGTGACTGTGTCGTCGTTGAATATGTAGGTCATTGAGCCCTGCAAAACATCATAGACAAGAAAAATTTTCGACATAAAAGCTAATACAAAAGCACGAAATGACGTGCATGTGTTATTTGAGGAATGTTCCCTCATTCTGGGAATATATGTTTTATACAAGAAATAGTGTTTCCGTAGTGCTCTATCATGCCATTGGTACCTGTTTGTACCTGTTGTACCTGTTTGAATAGAAAATATAGAATAATCTGGGGCCATGCCCCCTGAATCACCCTTTTAATATACCCTATGTCCTTTTCGGACATAGTAATGGGCGATCCTTTGAGCCATGTACCTGTAAGAGGGAGATGTGCTAAACATATATCTAGAGGAACATTCCTAATTCTTTGTGCCATTCTCTGCACTTCTATAATGTCCACTTAGGACATATCCCTGCATGAAATATGAGATTGCACCAAGCAACAGATAAAAAGGTAATAAAGGATAACGGTCGAAGGCTAGGTAAACCTAACCCGCCTACGTATCCCGTTGAGTGGGGAATCAGACCGGCGTAGTTCCCCCTGTTTTAAGTTACATGCCGACCCACGAAGGGGTTAAATAAGAGATAACGGTCGAGAGCTAAGTAGACCTAACCCGCCTACGTATCCCGTTGAGTGGGGAATCAGACCGACGTAGTTCCCCCTGTTTTAAGTTTACAGACCAACCCACGATGGGGCAATGTTTTCGTCGTTCGAACGTAATTTAAAAGGTGTAGAAATTTAAAGCATTGTTCTGTTTGCTCCTTATGGTTATCACTCCGTGCGCGGAAGGTATTCTTGGTGTGGGACTTGTATTTCCTGCCTTCTCCTGATTCTTGGATGCTTCAGCGAATCCACATAGCACATCCATCCCTGTACCTGGTCGCCTATTATCTCACCAACTCCTTGAGGGGTCGAGAATTTAACTTTCTGATAATAAGTAGAGACCACGACCCTGATCTAGTTGAGCGCCGGTCGGCCAATGATGGCGTGGTAGGGAAATGGGGTGTTGACAATTGTGTATTTTATCGGTGGGACCCAAGTGCGTGGAGTCCTGCCAAACGTGGTGGGCAATGTGACTTGTCCAAGTGGCACTACCTCTGCTCCACCAAATCCGGTCAACGGGGTGGATATCGGCTTCAGTCGGTCCGGGGCTATCCCCATCTGCTTGTAGGCTTTAGAGAATATCAGGTTTGCGGAGCTCCCGTTATCCACCAACACTTTATGCACCTGATAGCCATCCACATTAATCGTGATAACCAGTGGGCAATCTAGTTTCCCCGCGGTCAACGCCAATGGACTAAGCTGCTCCAAGTCTTTCTTGGTGAAGGAGATCTCCTGGTCCAAGTATGCTTCCGGCATGATTGCGTTGGTGTACCCAACATAGGCTCCACCCTGAAGTTTTCTCGTTATGGTTTCTCGGCCGTGAGCCGTGTCGGCTCCCAAGCCTCCTCTGTTGATCACATTTATAACGCCTCTGCTCGGGGCATTCACAGTGGCCCTACCTTGTTCCTCGGGTGCCTCAATTATTTTCTGCTTTCCTCTCCTGGGTGAGTAGTCTCTTCTAGGGGGTGAGTAATGCTCTGCTCCTCTAGCATCCTCCCTGGCACCCCTGACAAACTCGACCAGTTTCCCTTCTTTGATCAATCTTTCGATTTCGTTCCTCAGGTGTGTGCAGTCTTCCGTCCTATGTCCAGGTTGACGGTGATACGCGCAGTATTTGCCGGATGACTTCATCTTGGGAGTCTCATTCAACGGCCTGGGTTTCGTCAACCATCTGTTTCACTTCGCCACGGCCATCACCTCCAGAATACCTCTGTTTAACGGGGTGTACGTCCGTGGGGGCCTTTCCCTATCGCGCTCTCTGTTTGCGTTCCTACTGGAAAACGAACCCTGACGTGTTGCCATCATTTCGTCCTCGTAGACCATTTGGTTGGCAAGCATGTTGATCTGTGCTATGGTAGGCTCCGTTAATTTGATTAGCTCCCCGGCAAACCTACGGTGGGTCGTACCCTTAAACAATATCACCATGACCTTCCCACCATGTGGCTCATCCACCTTTAATAATTCATCATTGAACCTTTTCATGTAGTCTCGAAGGTTCTCCCTATCTTTTTGCTGTACAGCGCCGAGGCGTAGCAGGTTGGTCTTCATTCTCTTTTGGCTAGAGAACTGGTTCTCAAATTTCTCCCTTAGCTGCTCATAGTCCGTTATGGATCCGGCCCCCAGCCTAGCAAACCAATCTAGTGCAGCACCCGTTAAAGTGGTGGAGAGGATCTTTGCCTTTATGTTCTTCGAGTAGTTGTGCAAGTTCAGAATGCTATCGACCTGATGGAGATGATCCATCTGATCACCTCTTCCGTCGTATGGCTTTATCACTGGGATCTTGTCCCCTCTTTGCAATACTTCAGCCTCTATCTCATCCGAAAGATTCTGAGTCAACTTCCTTGACAATTCTGAGTCAACTTCCTTGACAATTCCGCCCTTTTGCGGTCTAGCTGTTCCATCCTTCTTGAGATTACCAGCAGTATCTCTGCTTCCTCATCCTTCGAATACGCAATCTCGGCGCGGTCGCGACCGCGTTCCATTCTCCTGACTACTTCTGCCCTCTCACGGTCCAGCCGTTCCATCTTCCTTGCTATCTCTCGATCTAGGGTCCCTGAGTCCCGTCTCTCCACCCTGTCATAAGTAGCAGACGATATCTCTCTAAATGAGTCCTTTGTATCCTCATGTTCATTATATCCTTGCCTTGCATATCTCCCGCCCGCTCTGGATCCGTAGGGCCTCGCCTGAGCTTCCCCCGTCCTCTGTTCTGCGAGTCGTGGAAGCAAAGCCTCCATCGTAGCGTCAAGTGCTTCCTTCACAGAGTTGTTGGGACGGACGATGCCTTGTCCCACGGGCATTGTCTCCTCTTGGCCGGGAAAATCCGCATTTGACGCTTCGGTCATTGGAATGTCAGTTGTGTGGTTCTCGATGGGCGGACCCTCAGTCTCTGGTTCTGCCGCACTTGGTGCAACAAGGGTCGGAACTGCATTTGCGGCTTGCGGCGGCCTCCCGGGCCCGCGCTATCGTTGCACTTGTGGTGGAGGCGGTGTGTCCTCGATCCTGGCGCCCCTAGTCACAACTCCGCTCACTTCGGATCGGGTCCTCCTTCCTTGCATCTTGGCGTTCTTGTCCGGGAAACGGTGTTCCCACAGACGGCGCCACTGATTTGGCAATATGTCGTTTTATATATATATATATGCGAGTCTCGGTTACAAGTGAGTGGTCCAGTAATATAACGAGCCTATCTCAAATTAGACCTACACTACGAGTCTCGTGTAGGCTTGGTCCGGAACACCTCGGATCTTCGCCTCGATGCTTGGATGGGATCGGAATATCGGTAAGTAGATCGAATGGACGTCGGTGATCGCCTTCGATGTGACGTCGAGGATGACCCCCGATGTGAGATCGGTGATGAAGTGGTATGATGTGGCACATGCGTGCGTTGTAGTCAAGATGTCGAATTAAATATCGAAAGAGACATCGGTGATGTATTTCGATATGGCGAGTGGTAGCTGAGGGATAATAAATTACTTTTTTTGGGATCCGGGCACCGTGTATTTATAGACCTCGGGATCCGGGGACCACAGTATCATATCGGTGATGATTACCGATATGACATCGAAAGTGATCCCCGATATGCTCCAAAATGAGCCTGGTTTGGGCCTGGCCCAAGATGCGGGAAATGCCCATATCACCGATGCCATTTTTAGGATTTACTTGAGGTGTCTAAGACTAATGGAGATTGATGAATGAAACAAGCGAATTAAAATGTGGTGGAAATATATGGTGTGATGGTAAACAAGTTTTGTCACCTTAGAATTGAGGCATTTTTAGAGTAGATTTGACTGGTGTGTAGTCATCTTCCTATAATGCAGAAGAAACGTGAACTAAAAAAAGAGTTCAAGAGGCAGTGCTCAAAATCATACCATAGTTCAGGGGGAAAATCGCACACTTGATAGTTCAGGGGGAAAGTCAAAAAAGAGTATAGTTTGGGGGTTTGAAAGTTTGGCGAATATTTTTTGGACAAAAATGCCCTTAAACTTTAACATATGCTGTGCACGTGCCTTACTGTTCCGACAAAAATATGGCCGGAACATGCACAAAAGTAAATCGCACAAACGACTAAAGGTTAGGGGGCACTGGAGCTAAAATGAAAGTTCTGACCTCGTCCGATAAAAGTTTGGGGGGTTTGATGGAATTATCCCTTAAAAAAAACCAAGAATAATCTTTTTCCTCTCACTTGGTAACACAATTTTGCAATTTATTTCCTCGAGATCACATATCCCATCACGGCATCATTGTCACGTCTCCAACGCAACAAGTTAATAAGTCGTTTGGATATTGATAACAACTGATGTACCATGAAGCATGGAACATAAGTTTGTACTAAAATACTTAAGAGTGTATAAAGGTTGATGGGTGTGATTTACGATTGGCCCAATACATGGTTATTGGGCCGGCCCATAAGCGCATCGAATTGAGTGAATTTGATGCGCGCATCGAATCCACAGTCTAATGCGTCGTTATTAGGTTGGCCCATAAGCGCATCGAATCGACAGTATTCGATGCACACATCGAATAAGTAAGATTCGATGCGCCTTTCAGCATTTGTCTGTGGGCTCCACGGGACGGCTGCTATAAATAGCCCGTCCCCTTGTATTCCGTGCACGTTTTGAGAAGACATCAACTTTAGCACAGTCATCATCGAACCACTATTCATTCGATACGCATCGGATCGAACTGCCCTCATTCGATACGTGATAAAACAGTGTATCCATTCGACACGCAAAATGGCGCATCGAATTCGACACCTAATGTACGCATTGAATTCGACACCATCCAGAATAACTTCGAATCAGTGTTAATTGTTCCGCATCGAACAAAGACATTCGACACGTCAGCATCGAATACCGACGATTCGACACGCTACATAAATCTTGTAATTAGTTTATTCTACCTAATAAGCTTGTAATAAGTGTTCTGGACCAAGCTAGTCCGTTAATAAAGTTGGATAGCATTATTTTGGTTATTTATATCTCATTTTGTACTCTTTTACTGTGTTCTATTACCGTGACGAAATAAGACCAAAATAAAGGTGTGAGATCGGATCTAATCAAGATGGGAGATAGTTGAAATAGGCTACCACCATCCGTTGAAAAATTTATCAGGCATAAAGAAGTTGGATAATTATATTATCCAGGTTTTCACACTCGTGTCAACATTAAAGTAAACCTTTGTCATAACTCATAACCTGGCGATTATAATCAAGATATAGACAGGTTATGATCACGATAGTAGTTTATTATTCTAGTCCTACGACCTGTTATCATTATATAACAAACTACTCGTACTAGTTTATTAAAGAAGCATACCCAATGTGATAACCACGCCTTTCTCGTTCATGCATCCGGGTGTGGTAGATTGTTTTCGTGGTTTATATAGCACCACCACAGCCCATGTGTTGTGTGAAATACGGAAAGGAAAGGACTAGAGGTCCCGCACCTGTGCCTGTGGTTATGGTATATTAAGATTTTTTGTTACAAAGTGGAATAGAAGACAGTGGGAAATGGGAAGAGCTCCTTGTTGTTCCAAAGTAGGGTTGAACAGAGGACCATGGTCAATTAAAGAAGACACCATCCTGACTACTTATATTCAAGAACATGGTGAAGGCCAGTGGAAATCTCTACCCAATAATGCAGGTAAGAAACTGATTAGTTATTTTGTATGCATCTTCATTAACTACGATAACGTTAACATATTGTGATATTGGAAGTATGGCTGATTGAAGAGGCTGAATCGTGTACTGCAGGGCTGTTGAGATGTGGGAAGAGTTGCAGATTAAGGTGGATGAATTACCTGCGGCCGGGAATCAAGAGAGGGAACATCAGCCAAGATGAAGAGGATTTGATCGTGCGGCTGCATGGATTGTTGGGTAATCGGTGGTCCCTGATCGCGGGGAGATTGCCTGGTCGAACGGATAATGAGATCAAAAACTACTGGAATACATATCTTGTCAAGAAACTTAGTAATGCTGGAATCAAACTGAAACCCAATAAGAATTTCCGCAGACTTATGGAATCTGATAAGTTTGTCACCTCTCCCGCGAGTAAGGAGTCTTCGGCTAAGATACAGGAAACAACTAAGAAAATTTGTGAAGAACAGAATAATTGCAATGACCCTGCAAAGACGAAAGTTTATAGGCCGAAGGCGTTAAGAGTTTCTTCCATGTTCTCGACAACTAGAAGCTCGGTCAGTCGTACTTCAAGCAACGAGGATGTCCAGGTGGCGAGAAAGGTGGTAGATCATGCAACAGAAGAGTGGCCACCACGATTAGAAGTGAAGGGTGCAAATTACGGATTCTTTGAAGCTGGAGATGAGGATTATTTTCTTGGAGAGCGCTTTATTCTGCAGGATTCAGTATCAAGTACGGACGATGTAAAAATGTGGGATAAATTCTACAACGAGTATTTGCAGCTTCTCTAGAAAACGTAAATCAGTTTGATCATGTTTCCATTAGTTTTTGGCCAATAATAATCATCTGGCAATGCATGTAATTACCATTCTAACTAATGTGAAATTTGTTTAATACCGTCTGTTCAATTTAGAGCAGAAGGTTTGTTAATTTTGTATCAGAAGCTAAGTACTCTTCCTTTTGATTTTCTCTATTCCACTTTTTCATTAGCAAACGATCGAACTGCTACTATGTTTTAAGCAAGTAGTAAAAGATTCACTTGAGTATGATTATATTCTCTGAATGAGCAGGGGAAATAAATCTTGATACAACATGTTTTTCTCAATTTAAAGCAAAATAATTTATAGCTTGCAATTTCGTCATGTGATCACCTTTTGTCTGGGAAGAAGATATGTTTTTCTTCGTATGATGTTGACGTGAAGATAAGTGATTTGGGGCGGTTTCGTATGCTGACTTGGCAGGCTGACGAAACACTCTACATCATGTTGGTTCTAGGCCACGCTGGAACCAGCTTTGTCCTTTGCACACATCTATTCTAAGCGACGTGGTGAGCGGACGATGGATCTTTGATGATTTCGGACTGAAATCGGGTTATCCCAAGCTGCCTACGTTACCCTTTGAAGGAATCAAGCCTAACGTAGTTCATTTATTTATTCTGATGACCGAACCCTAATCGGGCTATGTGATTCACTCTTTTCTGCACTGCACGGCTTCACGGTTTTGACCATATCTCCTCGTAGGAAGGTTCAAACCTTGATCCGCTTCTTTATATGAAAAGTTGACTCCCTTAGCTTTCCAAGCATATAAGGCGCATGTCGGGACACATGTATAACGGACTCGACATCGAATATCATGTCGGGTATCTGGCATGTCGGGTGTGATGTCGATGCTCCATCATATCGGCCATATCTCGATATAAGTAGATCGAAACCTCAATCTGCTTCTTCCAATGGAAAGTAGACGCGTGTAGATTTTCGTACATATAAAGTACATATCGAGTGGATAAGTATAGTGTTCTCTATGTCAAATATAATATCGGGTATTGCATATCGAATGTTTTGTCGAATGTATGTCAAATGTTATGTTGGGAATATCCTATGTTGGAGGTCTATATCGAGTATTATTCAATATAGGGGGGTCTGGGGGAGATCCCCAGGCATTCTCTCTCTACTTTAGGGCCAAATGGAAGGATATTTATAAGCATATGGGCCAGGGTATGTCGAAAATGGTCCCCGACATAGTATATCGAATATCATATTTGATATACTCTCCAGCTCTGCGCAGTTCTACTGTTTCGGGCATAACTTTCACTGCGGAGATCCGAATGCAATACGTTTATTGCATTACGAACTAGACATGCGTGGCTTTCCAATGACATATCATAAGGTACCTAGTTCGGGATACACCAATAATGGTGATCCTTGCAATTGTAGTATCCACGTAATATAACACGTATTGCTACTATTAGTAGTCCCCGATTTTGGAGTGTGATATTGGAACATGAGCATACATCAAACTCTAATTGGATGATATACTTGTACATATCAATAGTCCCCTAGTTTAGGAGTTATCATTGTAGATGTTAATTCGTAAACTTGAGTTGTATGTTCAAGTATTTTATTGAGGGATACCCTTCACTTCCCTCATTTTTCGAGTTGCATGAACAACGAATTGGGATTGTGAAAATAGAGCTCGGATAGTCCCCCATTTTCCTGGACATGTTTGTTAAGATGGAAGTCTAAAATTCAAGGATATCAGATTGATATCAAATATGCGTTTTCAATAGCTCCCCAATATGGAAGTCATATATGGCCAGCGGAGCCCAAGTGTGGTTATTATATAAGCTGGTCCCCTCCATTTGCCTGCATGCAAAAATTCGTCGAAGTGGTTTATCGTTGACGTCATTCACCAAGACGGTGCTGATGACGTTACCGGAGACCGCTAGTGGGTGAGTAGAGGTCGTAAACTCTATTTGTAACTATGATTGCAAAAGATATAATGTGCAGTTGCTTAATGTCGATTGACTCTCGATGCGAAGATTTTTATATATATCGGCGGTCTTCAAGATTTTTGCCATTCGATGAGGTTTTTGAGACATGATACTTTAAGATGCATTGCTACTCTATACTCCCCTTAGGACATGCATTTCGAGTAACATGCCTATGTTCGATGCAAATGATGATATAGAGGCGGATGCAACGCGTGGTCGGAAGAGGGCTATGTATAATAAGATGCGTACCGAGCTGGGTACTTGACCATTTAGTGTAATAGGTTGATGGGCAAGATGGCTTACAATAGTATAGGGATAAATATGTCTTAATTAAGAGTAGTGTAGAACATAAGGAGGTTGTTCTCCGCCCGAGGTCGTCATGGCCCCAAAAGCGTTACTGCTAGAGACAAATTGGACCGCTTGGGGTCTGTATGTGCAATCTTGCATGTATTATTGTGATTATAGCTTGGAATTGTGTATACACGATTGTTTATGAAAATCAGGTTTTTACCAACCTTGCGTTAGGTTGACAGATGATTGAGAGTCTTGGGGTCACCGGTGAGAGCGCTCTTTATTGCTTATTATGATTTTACCCTCATAACAATTTGGGATATGCAAAAATATTTGAATTTTCTAGCCCAGCCATAATACTAGTGTGGCTGGCTCTCGCGTTGGAAAGGTGGGTACGTAACTAACTCAAACTTTGTATGTACCTGTTGAGTTATTCGAGTACTTTAGCAGATGTAATATCTGACCGCGCTTCTATCACCTTTACATGTAGACCTAGTTGACATTGTATCACAAACGATTCTTGTTATACCTTGTGAGGTATGATCTATGATAATGTGCTCAGTGTGCCCTATGGCATAAATATCATGTAGAGAATATTGCATTGTATCATGAGAGGTGAATGAATTGGATACCGCGCAAGGTATGTTTCACTATACTGTTAATGGGCCATTTCTAGCTGAAACTATTGTGGAATGTAGCTTCAAATATTACTACATCTCGCGGGTGGTTTTGAGCTATCACCAACGCAGAGTGTAGGTATGATAATGCTGAGCCTGATGGCATTGTCGAGATTCATAAGAAAAAGAGTCTCATGTTCATTGGCGTGAAGTATGGGCCGAAGTGTCCAAACTGAGAGTAGGAGCGGCACTATGTTGCCTTTGTTGTGGTTGTCTAATAACCTTTAGATAATCGTAATCATTGTTTGCTATTTTGTTTGAATTCTAGCATTTGCTGCTATATTTTGCATGGTTGCTACTGTTTTATGATAGGAGATATCATTTGCTTGGGTAGGAATCTATTGCCGTGCACTGTAGGATAAGTATGTCAGTTAAGTTGTTTGCTGCCATATCACATAGGATAGGAGATAAATCAATATGTTAAGGTATTCTCGGCCATCTTACTGTAAGATAGGATATTCATTTACATGTTAGGGTACTGTCCATCATTTCCCGTAGGATATGAGATATGATTTATCGTTTGAGGTATTTTCTTCCTTTGTCCGTCGGCGAATTAATTGATAGTAAATTGCTTGAAGTCAAGCAAGGTTGCAGCGAGAGGAAAAATCATTTGAAGCATCATTTGGAAAAGTTGTAGCCCGTCATGGTGGACTTGAGGCTCCTCAGGCCAATGTTTGTAAATGATGGTTTACGTCCATATCATTTATAGGTCCAATGAGAGATGTCAACATTCTCTTCTATGTAACTTAAGCATGCGCTTTGTCAATCTTAAAGAGGATAAGATAGGTAATGAGTGAGAAGTCATCGTGAAGAAGGTTCTGGTCTATAGTAATTGTGAAAATGATGAAAGCGATGATGGATGCAGAGAAGTTTCTTGACATTCTTAGGTTAGCTCATAGTGCGTATTAGATCGCTTGCTTGCGCTACTAAGGGGTGTAGGTTGGTCACAATTTGAAAGGGTTATATAGTTTAAGCTGATGTATGAGGCGGGGATACCACGTAGGTACTAGTCGTTGTGCCTTAAGAGACGGGTTACGACGCTGGTATTTAGTGTTGTAACCTAGTTCATCTTTGTTCATTTTTGTCTGGATTAATAGAAACGTGTCATCTCATATTTGTGCGTGAATGTTTGCCATTCGCGTGGTGTCTCCAAGTAACTTACTTATTTGTAATAGAACGAAATATTAAAAATGCCCACTAACTTTTTTTAAAAAGTTAAAATGCCCATTTTTTCGGGCCTTGCCAAAATGACCCGTATGTTTAAAAAAACCTTTCAAAAATGCCCGTTACCCTTATTCGGGATAAAACTGCCTACGTAGCGGTACAGTCAATGCCACGTCAATAAATTGCTCCGCCATGCCATATTTTCAGCCAAAAATATTTTTTACACAAACTAATATTAAAAATTGTACGTAGAACCCATAGTAAATTACACTTTGCACCCTAAAATATATATACATAAAAAATTAGAATAAACATATATATAAAAATATAAATAATAAACACACACATATATATATATATAAATAATAATAATCATAAACATACATATAAAATAATAATAATAATCATCATCTTTGTCGCCGCTGCCCGTACCCCCCCCCCCCCCCCCCCCCCCTCCGAGGCCACCAACAGCACTGCCCCTCGTCAGCTTCATCACCTTAGGTTCATCGCGTATAGCGGAAATGGGATCTGAGAGGAGGTCGAAGCAAAGCAGTGGGTCCGATGGTTTGTGGGCGACTGAAACGACGACTGATTCGAGCTACGCCACCAGCCCTCCGAATCTCGATAACGAGATTGGGATCAATTCGATTCGAGCTGCGACGATATGATTCGAGCGGGATTTGGATCAGTGCAGTGTATCAGTGCGGTGATGAAGAAGACCGGGGAAGCAGTGGCGGCGGCTAAGGGGATGGGGTAGGGGGTGATGGAGATGATAATGTTTTTTAAATTGTCTTTTTTTGTCGTTTTTTTTTAAAATATTTATTATTTTATAAATAGTTATATATAGATGTTTACTATTATTATTTATAATATGTTTATTATTATTATTTTTATATATATGTTTATTATTATTAGTTATATATGTTTATTATTATTTATTTAGATATATATATATATATATATGTGTGTGTGTGTTTTATTATTATTATTTATATATATGTGTTTCTTATTTTTACAAATAGTTATACATATGTTTATTATTATTATTATTATTATTATTTATATATATTTATTATTTTTACATAGTTATATATATATATATATATATCTTTATTATTATTTCTTATGTATATATATTTTGGGGTGCAAAGTGTAATTTAATATGGGGTGTAAGTACAATTTTTAAAATTTCAAGAGTTTGTGTGAAAAATATTTTTTTGCTGAAAAATATGACGTGGCGAAGCACTTATTAACGTAGCAACACTGTACCGCCACATAGGCAATTTCAGCCCGAATAAGGGTCGAGGGCATTTTTAACAAAAAAATTGAAACATATGGGGCATTTTGGCAAGGCCCGAAAAAAACGGCCATTTTAACTTTTTAAAAAAAGTTAGCGGGCATTTTTAATATTTCGTGCTTTGTAATATTTAAAAGAATACTGTGTAAGGAATCATGTATTTGATTTGTTGTCATTTCAGTTAGGGTACCTCGTGGGTGCATGATTCATTGTCATTTAAGGCAGGGTACCGCATATGTACATGGTTTGTTGCCATTTTAGGCAGGGTATCGCGTAGGTACTTATGTCTCCGCCGTTAGGCACGGTACCGCGTAGGTACATATTTATTTGCATTTTAGGTTTGGAACCGCCTAGGTAAATATTCCTCTTGGCAATTTAGGCATGAAATTGTATCGGTATACGTTGCTCTACCTTTCTGGCATGTTACCATGTACGTAGATATACCCCTTGTCATTTTTAGCATGTTTTCGTGAAGGTACATGTTCTCTTGTCATTTCGGACATAATACTGTATAGGTAGTTATCACTCGCGTATTTTTGGCATTTTACCGAATAGGTAGATGTGGCTCTGCCATTTTTTGCATTTTGCCGTGTTAAAAGAAGTGACACTGCCATTTCTAGCATGTCTCATTTGTGTTATCGGCGTTGTCCGTTTCCTCGTTTGAATTAATGAATAAAAGAGGGTCTCTGAGTCTATTTGAATATTTTCTGTTATATCATGTAGGATAGTAAGTAAACAAATTACATGTGACGGTATTCTTGCCTCCTCCGTAATTTTGTGGATAGGGAATTAAGATTCTACAAGATTTGTAGATATTTGTCCTTTTCGTATAGTTGGAATCTCGTAGGATTTGTATATGGTTACTCCGTCAGGTTCTCTCCTGCCTATCGTGCTGGATAGGGGAGTTATGACCTCGTAAGATTGTAGAAGCTATGGATAGTCGCCTTTTCAAGCGATATGCCATGAGGGCGATACCTCTCTGCTGTTTGATCATCATCTTTGCCGTGGAGGCATATGGACAGTCGCATTTTCAAACGATATGTCCTGAGGGTGATACCTCTGAGGACGATACCTCTCTGCTGTTGTACCAGCAATTTTTTTTTAATCCTCCTTATCTCGATGGATATGGGATCTCTTTTTCTCCTTGTTTTGTTGACGGAGGATGTCTGCGTTCTTGTCATTTAAACGGATAACAATATATATATATATATATATATATATATATATATATAAAACTTCAAGATAGATAACAAACAAGAACCGGATAGTCTCCGATTTGCTATCCTTTTGGATAGGAGATACTTTTACCCTTCAAGGTATGTTTCTGTCTTATCCCGTAGGATATGTTTGTTCCTACAATCAATCTATCAATGTGAAAGAGATGGATATATAACATTCTATAGATAAAGATTAATAACTGGTAACAGTTGAGAACCAGGTTAATCATAATTCGCCTATGTATCCCGTAATAAGGGAATAAGACCTGCGTGGTTCTTTCTGTTTTTAATACAGGCGAGCCCGGAGAGGCAATTTAAGTAAATAAATATTGTTCCAATAATAATTAAAGATAGAAATTGAGTGATAACGTAATTAATTGCGGAATATGTAGGTGAATAATATAATGTAATTGATATGACTTATCTAGATTGGCGGGGCGGAGTCCCAACTTGACATGCGCCAGGGTTTTGATGAGTCTGAGTAGCCCATAGTCGTAAGGATGAACATGAAAAGCATAGGTCCTATGGCGGTCCAATTTCCCAATGTTCTTGATGAACTCGATTGTTCTTGATGAACTCAATGGAATTTTACAGTTGGTTGCTTGTTTTCAGTATATTCCAGTGTGTTCCCACCAACGACGCCAATGATTTGGGGCGATTTTGTATGCTGACATGGCAGGCTGACGAAACACTCCACATCATGCTGGTTCTAGGCCACGCTAGAACCAGTTTTGTCCTTTGCACACATGTACTCCGAGCGACGTGGTGAAGGGACGATAGATCTTTGATGACTGCAGACTGAACTCAGGTTATCCCAATATGCCTATGTATCCCTTTGAGAGAATCAAGCCGAACATAGTTCATTTATCTATTCTAATGACCGAGCCATAATTGGGCTATGTGATCCAGTCATTTCTGCACTGCGTGTCTTCACGGTTTTGATCATATCTCCTCGTAGGAAGGTTCAAACGTTGACCGGCTTCTTGATATGAAAAGTGGACTCCCTTAGCTTTCCAAGCATATAAGGCACATGTCGGAAAGACATGTATAACGGCCTCGGCATCGAATATCATGTTGGGTATCTTGCATATTAGGTGTGATGTCGAGGCTTTACCATATCGGCCGTATCTCAACGTAGGTATATTAAAACCTCAATCTGCTTCTTCTTATGGAAAGTACACACGTGTAGCTTTCCGTACATATAAGGTACATATCAAATGGATAAGTATAGCATTCTCTATATCGATTTTAATATCGGGTATTGCATATCGAATGCTTTGTCGAATGTTATGTCGGGAATATCCTATGTCGGAGGTCTATATCAAATATTATTCGATATAGGCGGTACGGGGGAGGTTTCCAGGCATTCTCTCTCTACTTTAGGGCCAAATGGAGGGATATTTATAGGCATATGGGCCAGGGTATGTGGAAAATGGTCCCTGACGTAGTATATCGAATATCATATTCGATATACTGTCTAGCTCTGCGCAATTCCACCGTTTCGGGCATAACTTTCACTCCGGAGCTCTGAATTGCAATTTGCTTGTTGCATTATGACTTAAACATTTGTGGCTTTCTAATGACATATTATAAGAGGTCTATTTCGTTATACACAAATAATGGTGATGCTTACAACTTAACATCCACGTGACATAACACATATTGCTACTATTTTATGTAGTATCAGTGAGCGTACATTGTATGTTGAAAATTACTTTTGTGCAAGAAAGGGAGTATATAAGGATACTCATCATGAGTTTGCGTGAAACTTTTTAAAGTTCTCTCGAATTAATTTCCGACAACTAGTTTTGTATTAATTTCATTATCCTAATAACTAAGTGGTAGTTCTTGGATATGCGTTTGGCCACTTGGAGTCTACAATTAAAAATATTATCACAAAATTATAGTAAAACAGAATGCCTAACACGTTTTTAATCAATTTCCTAAGATTTGTGTGCTATTTGAAGCATATCTCATTCCACGATGATGATTGAACCTTAAAAGTTTTTGGATCTGTGGACCGATAGCAGCAATAAGGTGGAGAAAATAATATTAAATACTAAAAGATTAAATGGAACGGAATAATCTTTTACGTACATCAACTAGATCCAATTTAGTAACGACATGTTTGGATGCCCTTAATAGGCCATATTAATTAAATGGTATAGGTTTATACTATATTTAGTTGGCAAATAAAAGGTAGAACGGGCCTAACATAAATTGTTTTTTTGGAGCATTTTCCAAGATAACTAATCTCACCTCCCCCATATGATAATTTAATGCCACAACCACCAACTTCACCCACTCAAGTTAAATACCGTTATGCCCCCACTTTTTCAAAAAAAAATTACATTTTTATACCCCTAAAAAGGTGCCTACATCACAATTGAATGACATAAAGTAGAATCACGAATTACAAAGCAACTTAAGGGTAGCTTTGGTAATTCACGAAATTATGTGGATGTGTATGTGCAACCAAACATGAGTTTTAGTAAAGTTAAAAGCTACAAGGTGGGATTTTTTTTGGCAACCAAATGTAAGATTAATTGTTTTATTTAGTATAATCTTGACACTAAATTATATGGGTTTCAGCTCATGTGGCAACCAAATGTGCCGTAACATTATCTCATAAACAAGTATTAATTTGGTACAAGTTGGTAAGGTAAATACAAGAGCATTTTTATACACATATGTTAATATATAACTTATACAAGTGTCTAGAGTAAAACTTATGTCCGAAACACTTACATACCAACGCTAAGTTTATAATATGGGAGATGTCGAGAGTTTGGAGACGCCGAGTCGGGATGATGTCGAGTGACGATGATGTCGAGTGTGATGGATGTCGAGTGTTGGCAGATATCAGGCCTGGGAGATATCGAGACTGGTGGTTATCAGGGTTCAGGAGACATCGAGAATAGCCTCCATATCGAGTGTAAGTATGTCGAGGGTTAAGTATGTGGAGGGTATATACAGAGTGAACAATGCTACATATTAAATGAGCTTACCTTGAATTGCTCCAACAAGGGTTTTATAGACCTCGGGGCATAGGGACCGCTTCCGAGATTTTTGGACTAGGTCTGTACCATGTCGAGCAGTATGTCGAGCATAGATGCCCGACATATAGTAGATTGGCGGATTCCATGGGCTTGACCTAACTTGCTTATTGGGTCGGCTCGCTAGGCCATATAATATCCTATATTATGTACACCCCCGAGTTTGGGATCTATTGTCGCAGACAATAGCTCGTAAACTATACTATTGCTAACTTGTGTCTCCCCAGTTTATAGTTCGGGCTTGTGCTTGACATGTGAGTTTGATATTTAAATTGCTGTGTAGATTGGTCCCTCAAAATACAAAGTCACTAGTAGTCAGCTGCAATGGAAACTGTCGGTCTGTATGTGGATTGTTGTGTCAAATTGTATATGTCGTAATAATTTTGCCTGGCAAATTTCTCGTATAACAAAAAAAAGATTTCTTTAATGATATCGAAATTGAAAGATATCGAATATGCATGATATCGAATCTACGTGCTATCGAGACGGTGGCACGTCGAACAGCAAGTCTCGACGTGGTTGTTATGTCGAGCCACATAATTTAATTTTTGCAATATGTCGAGTATAATATATATTTGACAGGAAATAAGACTTTTAGTAGAATTAAATATCGAATCGATATATGTTGAATATGATACTTTCCAAGTGAGCTCTATATCAAAGTTGGGTCCTCAACGTAACCAGATAGTAATATGTCGAATATGGCACATTCGATATTAACTATGGAGGGCCGATAATTAATGCGATTTTCGGCTCGAAAACCACTATAAATAGTGGAAGAAAGGGGAGAGAAAGTATTTGCTTTCTCGATGATATGTAGTTTCAACATCTTTGGTTCGAAATATTTTGTTTGACATGTGCTCGATATACCGTGTTCATCGAATTTCATCTAACAACTTGATATCTTTGTATATTGAAAATATATGCTCGATATGTTACAACTCATTTTGACATCTGTACTTGGCAAACTTTTGTGATTTTAGGAGGTTTCACATTTTTTCAGATTTTGTCGTGCAAGCTTGCAATTTCTGTTAACCGCAAGGCAGGTTTAAAGGCTTTCATTTGAAATTTATGAAGTTAGTAAATTATAGACATTTTCTCCCATTGTGGATTTTAGAGGAATTTTTGCTATGTTTTTTTGGAAAAATGTCTCCGTAAGAAGAATATAGGGCAGTACTTGGAAGCGAGACTGCGGTTCATTGGGTTGAACCTGAGGAGTATAATGCAAGCCCTTCTCATAAATTGGGTCACGTGCCCTTAGCTGAAAACGATAATAAAATGTGGGACGCGTCACAAGATCTTATCGAGGATAGTTATGGGAAGAGTTGGTCGAGGATGTGGGTTCTGAGCATAATCCTGTTGAGCAGAATGAGTTGTCTCGCCGGTGAGACCGAGGTCAAACACTTGAATACTTTATGCATTGTTAGTCTTTAAACTTTATTTATGTCTTTAGGGATTATTTGATATTGTGTTATTTTTAGACCTTCAACATTGTTTATGCCCTTTATAAAATCAATTTATAAATTAGATTTCATAATGCTTTTAGGGAATTACTATAAAGTAGAAATGATTATATTTTTAGAATATCTACTTGGAATTTATGTTATTAGCTACTCTCGAAATATCTATATGCCTTTTTTAGGTAATATTATTTATCTTTGTTTTTTTTATTTTATATAACTTTTATATGTGTTAATTTAGTTATTATGGCTCTAGTTTTATGAAATCTTGTTAGATATCTTACAAATGATAGTTTTTATAACATAATTCATGCCTTTAGGAAAACTATATAACTTAGTAATGATTAAATTTACGTCATCTCTAATATTAGAAATATTCTAACTTAGATGCTTTTACTTAGTACAACCACTTTAGTCGGCAACATGTCGGGCGATCCTCCACACTCGTCTCGTGATACTGGCCATAGCCAGCCCTCGAAGAGAGGGCGTAGTGGTTCACTGAGTACCGGAGAGCATAGCGCTCCACCGAGATTAGGTCCTTGCCTTCGATTTGTTCATTCTGACGCTACACCACCCGATCTTGTCGATGCCCCTGCTGTCGAGATTAATGTATATATTTTTTTCGACCGGACTCCGGTTGAAAAATTTGCTACCGGACTATGGTTGAGAAAGAATATTCTGACCGCAGTCCGGTCGGAAAATCGATCGGGAAAGGTCCCGACCAGAGGCCGATCGAAAAAAATAATTTTCGACCGGACTCCAGTCGGGAAAACTTTTCCGACCGAAGCATCCCTGATCGGACTTTTTCCACCGGGATGAAGTCGGGAAAAGGTCTTTCTCGACCGGATTTGGGTTATTTCCGACCGGAACACCGGTCGAAAAAGGCCCAATTTTCTTGTAGTGTTTATGGGAAAAATGTGAAAAGGTTTTACCAAATAATCAAATACTGGTTTATCTTTTTTTTATTGTAATAATTTATAATAATGAAATAAATATAACGATTACCACTACAAGAAAAAAGGGTCATTCGCGACCGCCCGGGCGGTCGCGAATGACCCATTTCCGGTCGCGGATGACCTCGGTCGTGGAGGTCATCCGTGACCGCTGAGCGGTCACGGCGGTCATCTGCGACCGCCCAGCGGTCACGGTAGTCATCCGCGACCGCCCAGCGGTCGCGGTAGTCATCCGCGACCGCCGAGCCGTCGCGGATGACCCCGGGGTCATCCGTGACCGCCCAGCGGTCGCGAAAGTCATCCGCAACCGCTGGGCGGTCACGGATGACCCCAGGGTCATCCGCGACGACTCGACGGTCGCGGGCAACACCGCGACCGCCTGGCGGTCACGGATGACCCCGAGGTCATCCGCGACAGCTCGGCGGTCGCGGGCAACACCGCGACCGCCTGGCGGTCACGGATGACCCCGGGGTCATCCACGACGGCTCGGCGGTCACGGGCAACACCGCGACCGCCTGGCGGTCACGGATGACCACGGGGTCATCCGCGACGGCTCGGCGGTCGCGGGAAACCCCGGGAGTCATCCGTGACCGCCAAGCGGTCACGGATAATATTTAAACCATCCGTGACCGCCGGGCGGTCACGGATAATATTCAAGTCATCTGTGACCGCCCGGCGGTCACGAATGACAATTAACGAAATAAAAAAAATATTCCGGTAAATTACCGGAATAAATATTTGTTTTTTGCGAATATAATGTATGGTTGGACGATTTTTTTTATATAAACATCATTTAAGAGAATGATTTGTGTTATAAGTAAAGAAAAGAAGAAAATAAGAGAGTTGGTGTTTTGTTTTTTGGAGATATAAAGGAAGAGGAGAAGAAAAATTGTTGGTGTTTTGTTTTTTGAAGATATAAGAAAAGAGGAGAAGAAAAATTGTTGGTGTTTATGTTTTGGATTGGGAAATGAGGAAAGGAGGAGAAAGTGTTGGGTTTTTTAGAGAAGTTAATTTGAGTGTAATGAAAATTAATGGGTGGAATGGTGGGTATATATAGAATTTTGGTGAAAATTTTGAATTTTCAAAAAATTTGAATTTCCCCCCAATTCCAAGGTCTTTCGCGACCGCTTGGCGGTCACGAGGTCATTCGTGACCGCCGAGCGGTCACGAATGACCCCTCTTTCGTGACCGCCCAGCGGTCACGAACCTACTTCGTGACCGTCCAACGGTCACGAATGCCAACGGCTAGTTTGCTTCGTGACCGCTAATGCCAACGGCTAGTTGGCTTTCGCGACCGCCCGGCGGTCACGAATGACAACGGCAAGTTGGCATTCGCGACCGCTAGGCGGTCACGAACTGCCATATTTTCATTTATAAATACCCTTTTCCTTACTTTCCTAATTCATAACAATCTTCACCATTTCTTAAGGTATTCTCGTTTTTTTCATTTAGATGGTCAACTATATTTTTAAATACTAAATATTGGTATGATATGTTAACTTGTTTATTCATTTCTTGATAGATATTCGCGTAAATACATCGAGGGTACTCGTAGAGGACACAAGATTCTTGAAGATCGTTTTTTTACGCTTCAAGAAGTAAGTTGATCAATTTATCACTCTACAACCTTATCGTGCATGATAATTGTTACGTTTTAATTAAATTGTTAATTATTAATTGTTTGTAGTATTAATTGTAATTAATTATTTCCTTTAAAATTTACATCTTAGATAAATAATGGACTATCAAGTAGATAGGAATTGGATGTACGATAGATTCGAGAGCAATGGTTATTTGCGAGATAGTTTTGTGGTTGGGGTTCGCACATTCATAGAATTTGCTTCGCGACAAGATGGCTATTTAGATCTAAGGGGGCGTATTAGGTGCCCGTGCAAAAAATGTAACAATTCAAAATTTTTTGATCGATACCAAGTCCGTGATCATCTTCATAAGTCGGGATTTACGCCTGGATATTTTGAGTGGGTTTTGCATGGAGAGCAGTTTACCACCACTTCTATGACGTTTATCGACGAACCTCTCGGCCCATCACACGCCAATATTCCCGACAGCCCTATTCGTGCTGACGATTCGTTTAGACAGATGGTCGTGGATGCATATGGAGGCCGATTTGATGAGGACGCTGTGCGTAACGAGGATCCGAATCCCGATGCGAGAGATTTCTACGACTTGATGGGTCTAGGTCAGGTGAAGATGCACCCTAAGAAGAGCAAAACCGTCCTGCAGTGGATTGGAGAGTGGGTGAATTACAAAACTATTCACAAGGCGAGTAACATCGTTTCTGACCATTTTTTAAAGATGTCTAAAGATGGGTTCGACCCTGAGATTGAGAAGTTGTTACCTAAAGACACGAAAGAGATGCATAAGATGGAGCGAACCTTGGGGTTAGGGTACGAGAAGATCGATGTTTGCACAAATCAGTGTTTTCTATTTTACGGGTTTGCGGCGAGCAATGACTTCCTAAAATGCCCGATATGCGGGGTTGATAGATACGAGGAAGGTAGGAAGTCAAAGGTCGCAAAGAAGCATTTGTGGTATTTCCCCCTAGGTCCTCGTCTTCAGAGGATGTATTATACCGTAGGTACTGCAAAGCATATGACTTGGCATTTGAAGTGTCGAGAGGCTACGGATCGAATGATTCACCCGGCTTCCAGTGAGGCATGGCGACACTTTGATCGGACACATCCAGATTTTGCAGCTGAGCCTAGTAACGTACGACTCGGCTTATGTACGGATGGATTCACACCGTATGGCTCATCTGGGAAAAATTACTCTTGTTGGCCAGTGATGGTAACCCCATATAACTTCCCCCCCGATCTTTGCATGAGGCAGGAGTTCATATTTTTGAGCCTTATCATTTCCGGTCCAGATAGTCCCGGGAAGAACTTGGATGTTTATCTTAGACCACTAATTAACGAGCTTAATGCTTTATGGAGCACTGGTTTGGAGACGTTTGATAGCTCAAGGAAGGAAAACTTTCAATTACGACCGGCCCTGATGTGGACGATTAGCGATTTTCCAGCGTATGGAATGTTGTCTCAGTGGAGTACGCACGGGAAGTTAGCCATCGTCGTTTTTTGCGTTGAAGAATGGTGGTAAACCGTGTTGGTTCGATTGCCATCGTCGTTTTTTGCCCAAAAATCATAGGTGGCGGCATGACAAGAATTCATTCAAAAAAGGGGAAAAGTCACTAGAAGAACCTATTTGTAGGAAAATGGGCGACGAAATGAGGGAAATTGTGGAGGGACTTGGGGATGTTGGTTTTGGGGCCAAAGTGAACAATCTACCGGGTTTTCATACAGACCATAATTGGCTGAGGAAGAGCATATTTTGGGAACTTCCCTATTGGTCCACAAACTTGATTCGTCACAATTTAGATGTCATGCATTGTGAGAAGAACTTTTTCGATAACATCATCAACACAGTATTGGATGACTCTAAGACTAAGGACAACATCAAGTCTAGACATGATTTGAAGATTTGGACTATCCGTGAAGAGCTATTTTTAGAACAATCACGAGGAGGCGCATATGTGAAGCCAAGGGCAACCTATTGTCTCAAGCGGGATGAAAAGGTCAAGGTCTTGAAATGGTTGGGCGATCTGAAATTTTCGGACGGATACACGTCAAATTTGGGACGATGCGTACAAAAGCAACAACATAGGCTCTTTGGTATGAAGAGTCATGATTGTCACGTCTTCATGCAGAGATTGATTCCCATTGCTTTTCGCGACTTCCTGCCCACCAACATTTGGGAAACATTGGTGGAGATTAGTTTATTCTTCCGGGCAATTTGTGCTTCAGAGGTTTCGGCCACCGATATGAGAAGTCTTGAGGAATCCATTATAGTCACGATGTGCAAGCTTGAGAGGATATTCCCTCCTTCCTTCTTCGATTCTATGGAGCATTTGGCAATACACCTACCATACGAGGCTAAAGTAGGCGGCCCGGTTCACTACAGATGGATGTATCCATTCGAGAGGTACACAATGTTTAATGAGTTTAATTCGCTACTGTTATTCTATATGTTATTGAATTTTCGGTATTCCCAGGCGTATGTTTGATTTTAAAAAGTCAGTGATGAACAAAGCAAGGGCAAAAGGATGCATAGCGAATTCCTACCTCCTTTCAGAGCTATCCAATATGTGTGCACAATATCTAGGTATCTCCGCGAGTACTAGATTTAACCGTCTTAATAGGAACGAGACTTTTGAGAGTTCAGAGTGGGATGATGAGCTGATGTTATTTCGAAAGAAAGGGAAGGCCCTTGGGCCACTAAACAAGAAGAGGCGGTTGTCGTTCGAATAGTTGGAGCAAATTGAACTGTACACGCTTCTTAATTGTGAAGAGCTGGATGGATGGGTCGAGTAAGTCAATATTCTTTATTTTACGTGCAAACACTCTTTATTAAGGATAACTTGTATGTATCACGTATTTCTAACTTATTTTGTGTGTAACTCACAGGTTGTTTATTGAGGAGGAGTGTAATGGACTTACTCCCATGGAGGTACAAAAGAAGAGAAACTGCGAGTACGTGGCATGGTTCAAGCAGACCTACTCGAGTGGCAAGTACATGACAGACGATCGTGTTAAGCCGTTGCTCGCATGTCCTCTCAACTCAGTGTTGTACTATGAAGGGTACCTTGAGGACGTAGTGGCAGAACATCGGCCTTGGGAGCGTGTGGAGGCGGGACAGTCGCGACTAGAGCTGCTGCTACTATTTCCTGTATGACGATGTTGATTTGCGTGATCACTTCAGATGGTAAGACGTCTGGTGTTGGCGGTGCATGTGCAGAAGCTTGTTGGGAGCAAGGGCACTTCTGGCGATCGCACTGCAGTAGGGGTTGGCAATGGTTGATCCACATGAACATTTTCAGTAGTCGAGTTCTCCACAGTCACTTTGTGAATCGTGATATGGTTACACGTTCCATCCTAGCGTCCTTGTCTAGAAATATGGTATTCCCACAGATGGCACCACTAAATCGGTACAAGTTGGTAAGGTAAATATAAAATACTGGCATACAAGAGAACTTATGCATAACTATATAACTTATACAAGTGTCTAGAGTAACTTATGTCTGGAACACCTACAAAACAGTGCTATGTTTATAATCTGAGACATATTCGAGAGTTTTAGGACATCGAGCCTAGATGATGTCGAGTGTGGATGATGTGGAGCGTGATGGATCGCGAGTGCTGGCAGATATCGGGTCTAAGAGATATTGGGAATGATGGTTATCGGGGTTTAGGAGACATCGAGAATAGCCTCCATATCGGACTAGTCATATAAAGAATAGTAACTAGGACTAGGACTAGGCTATCCCATCATTCCTTGATAAAGTGCTTAAGAAAGATATAAACGGATCTCCTTCTTAAGAATGTTAGGTTATTCAACCCATATGTTGCCAACCTCAATGTCTTCAGTGCCGTTAGTTTTTTTGCCGATTAATGAAGGGGTGAAAAAACTTCGTGTTGGCATCTTCCTTTTTCTACGACTTCGAGCATGCTTTTTCTTAGCTTAAGCTCTTACCATAACATAATAAAAACAAATTATATTTCAGCAACTTCCTCACACAACAAGCCAACATATTCCCCCTACTCATCAAAGTGCTTGATTCTCTGTTTATCTTCTTCAACCTTCTTGTCGAGATGTCCGAAAAACTTGATATTTCAGTCGTGAATTTTTTACTTTGAGAAACTTTGTTTTCTCCTTAAGCACATAAGAAACCTTACCAGCAAACATGACTTATCCCCATTGATGCACCACAAGTTATACAAGCTCTCCGAACTCCTTTCTGTCGAGATACCATTTCAACATACCAAAAGGTCTTGGATCAATTCTTTCATTTTATCTCTTAAAATTATATGGTAGTGATCGAGTATCAATCCCCCAAAGCCCATTGAACTAAGTTGTTTCATGTTTCGAACTATCCATTAAACACGAGGTATCAATCAATACGACTTTTTGGCTTACCATCAAACTTGTAGCATGTATATTTTCTATGATGAAGAGTAGTTTATTTAGATCAATATTTACAATATCCTGGAATTTCCTCATTGTTTTCAAAGTATTAGCGGAAAGCTCTATCATTTCTAATCAGGTTTAAGGTCCTTGAATGGGTCAATTTGTGTAGATCAACTAAAGTAATTTTTCAAAATCTCACCTATGGGGGGGAGAAAAGGAGTAGAAAGTCATCTATTTTTTGTTGTCTTATGAACTATCTAGACAAAGAAAACACAAAACTATCAAAAAAATTGAACCAAGCGGATATAAACGAAAGTGATAGAGCAGATCAAAACTCGTGCTAGTTATGGTTGAAGTCAAGATTTATGAGTTGTCCTTTCTCATTTATCTAGTTGTCCAATTTGCATGCTTATTGTTTGGGCTAATCTTGTTGCTTTGTTCTTTAATAACTTTGTATCTCTCGTACTCAGTTTGATCCTTCTTACCTTCAATAAAATTCACTATTTTGTTGGTAAAAATGATTTTATCCAATTAGAACAAGGATTTGTGTGTAGTAGTAAGTGCATGTAATCCTTTTAGTACGATAATCAGGACCTTACGAACATGTTGTTTAAGTGTCATTCCTAATTCGTACAACTATAATCCCAATATAGTTGTGAATCACGTCGAGTCGGTTAATTGGTCGAGCATATCTTCATTTGGATATTTTAGCTTCATGTCGTTCCGTATGACCCCCATCAATGTTTTTTTCGGTCTCCCACGAGCTCTAGCTATCTGTCCTAAGTCAAGATCTTCAACTCGTCGTACCGGTGCATATATGAGTCTGAGTTTAATATGCCCAAATCATCTTAAGCAGTTTTTTTGTATTTTCTCGTCGATAGCCGCCACACTCAATTTATGCCGAATATCTTCATTGCGCACCTTATCTCTCCTTACCGCACATCCACCGTAGCATGCGCATCTCTGTAACGTTAATCTTTTGTGCATGACTTTGCTTAATAGCCCAACACTCGAAGCCATAAAACAAAGCATGTCTAATAGCCATATGATAGAACTTTACTTTAAGTTTTACATGAAAGTTACGATCGCACAAGATCCCTACTGCACTCTTCCACTTTGTCCATCCAGCTTGGATGCGGTGGTTGACATCCCTGTTTAACTCTCAATCATTTTGTAGTTCGGAGCCTAAATACCAAAAATGCAAACTTCTTGGTATCTCTTGGCCATCCAACTAAAACCGTGCCATCGTTGTTTCTTCGTTGTTTACTAAACTTGCATTCGAGGTACTCTATTTTTGTTCGACTTAGTCGAAACCCTCGTGCTTCTAATGTTTGTCTATATCATTCTAAATGATTGAATGTTTAATACGACTTTCCATACGTTTGTGTGCAACTTGTAAACGTGAGCATAGGCAGGGGGTTTAATGCTTTTATTCTTTCTTTTTAAACTCTTAGTTACAAAGTATAGTGATACAGGGTAATGTCGTCTACAGACTAGTCACTCCACGTCAAACTAATCTAAGCTCCTGATTGGTGACAACCTAGCTTTGAGTTCAGAAGACCTACACTGGAAACATGCCACATGAACTAGGCAGGGGCTGACCCAGTGAAGGTACTCCGACGCTCAAGTTAGTATGCGGGAGTTGTATGTAGTATGCAAGTTGTAGAACTTAATATCGAATATAACTTATTGTAGAGTATCTCAGAATTTGGGTGACCTAAGAGTGTCTTGAATTTCGGTTATCTCAGAGTACCTCGAAATTCGGGTAGCCTCAAAGTGTCTCGAATTTTGAGTGATAGGTAGTGTGTCGAAAGTGCTTAACCCGAAGCTTATCTATCTCGAAACAAAGCTATCTTGAAATAAATCTATCTCTCGAAATTTCCCTTAGGCGCAAAAGACAAGATTCGAGTTAAGCCAAATCTCAAAACTAACGAGGGGTTTCGAGTTATAGGTGAGAGATCTGAATTTTGGGTGAATGGTAGTGTGTCGAAAGTGCTTAACCTGAAGTTTATCTATCTCAAAAGAATAGTTTGATGTTAAAAAATTGGTAGAAAGTCGAGTGTTGTCTTTAGCTAGTTTGTCCCCAGTTCCGTATAACGGGAGATTTACTCTTGGTATAATTTTGCATTTTTTTCGATATTTTGCTTTTTGTTAATAATATGAATATCCTAAGGATGTGATATTTTTGCAGGCCATTTTTTCATGGATTACCACGCCCGCATGGAACGAGCCATTGCTGCTGAGCAAGCAAGCTCTCAAACCGCCATTGTTGAGCCTTCGGCCGCTGCCGCTGCCGATTCCCATGTCGATCCTTTTTGAGGATGTTCTGGGAGTGAATCGCCATACTGCGCCAGCTGCTGCTGAGTTTAGCCATGCTGAAGCTTCTGAAAGTATGGTGGCTGGTTTGGGTGATAATACCGAAGGCGTTACCCATGCCAAAAGAAGAAGAGTCCACCAGACCTGCTCTCAAACTAGAGGGGCTATCCCACCTGCTGCTAATGCAGGTGGTCCGAGTGCTGGGAGTGGCCCTACTCATGCAATGGGGACGAATGCCGGGGTTGGATCTAGTCAGGGTCCGCGTGCCCGTGTTAGGGGATACAAAATCTCTGAGGCTGCATCTATTGACGCTCTGAAGACTCTTCTTCCCAACATTGCTGTGCCTCATCCGGTCTCTGCCGAAAAGAGGAAAATGGTGGAGCGCAACGCTCTTCATTTATTGACTGTGGTAATAAAAACTTCTTCCTGAGTGAATTGTTTTTGGGCTTGCTGTGTGAATGTTGATTTGTTTGCTTATTATCTTTTAGGGTGGCGAATAGTGGATGCCATGTTTGCGGCACTGGTCCAAGCTCATGAAACGGCCACAAGTGGACAGCCACAGAACAGAGGGGAGGTCTATGGTGGAGATGTTGAAGCCTTAAAGGCTGCTCTTGATGGAAAAGAAAAGGCATTGCAAAAGGTCAAGGAGTATGCCGCGATGGCCCATGCCGATAGAGAGGCAGTGAAGCAGGCGCAAGAGGCTGTTGATCAACTCCAACTGCAACCATCCAATCTCTCAGTCAGCAAAGAAAAGCTGACCAAACGAGTCACCGAGCTCAAGGTGGAGGTGGCGGTGGAGAAGAAGAAAGCTTATCACGCCGATTGCGTTGGATTTTCGTGTGGCCTTAACGAGGTAAATAATTTTAACTCTTTGTATGTTTGTATTCTTTTTATATTCTTTCTTGTTAATTTCCTTTGTGCTCGTATAGGTTTTCGCTCAGCAGAGGGTGGAGATTGCCGAGGAGTTCCTTCAGAGCAGCACCTTCCAAGAGATTAGCACTCGTCGGTGTGCTCGCGAGGTCGCAAGGCTCAGGTCTTGACCGTTCACCAATTCTACATGATGAAGTACGTCCGTGGTGGTTTGAAGCCAGAATGGTTGGATCTTACTTTGGGGCCTAACCTAGAAAGTCTGCTGCCCCCAATGAGTGCTCAGCCTGACTCGCTAGATGAGTTTGCCGTGCTTCTGGAGAACGAAAACATTGTTCTTCGCGGTCTCTCGCCATCGCCCCCTATGCCAACAATATATCCTTCTTCGGAGGACGAGGATGAAGCTGAGGCCTGAAGGCTTTCGTATTTGTTTTGCTTTGTAATGACCGATTTTTAATTTTCTATTTTGTGGTGCTGCATCGCCTTTTATGTATTTGAACTATTCTTAACAATCATATGTTTGTCCGCTTTGACTTTTTCTACTATTTGGTTGAGCCGTGGCACATATCGCTGTCTTTTCTTTCAATTGCTGTCTTCACTTTTTACTTTACTTTGACAACGTGAGCATCCTTTCACAACCTTGATAGTTTTTGTTTTGCTTTATGGTATGGGCCAATGGTTCGACTTGATTGAATTAGAACCATTTAAATTTTTTTCGTCCCTTTCTAATTGTTATTCAGGGAGTCGCGGTGTCTCGTGTCGTTTTTAGACAAAATTTCTATCCCTTTCTAATTGTTGAGGGAGTGCGGTATCTCGTGCCGTTTTAGACAGAGTCTCCGTACCTTTTTAATTGTTGAGGTATCTCGTGATGTTTTAGACAAAGTTTGTGTTCCTTTTTAATTTTTGAGGGAGTGTGGTATCTCGTGCCGTGTTAGACAGAGTCTCCGTCTCTTTTTAATTGTTGAGGTATCTCGTTCGCTTTAGATAGAGTATCCGTTCCTTTTTAATTTTCGAGGGAGTGCGGTATCTCGTGCCGTGTTAGACTGAGTCTCCGATGCGGTATCTCGTGCCGTTTTAGACAGAGTCTCAGTTCCTTTTTCATTTTTGAGGGAGTGCGGTATCTCGTGCCTTTTTAGACAGAGTCTCCGTCTCTTTTTTAATTTTTAAGGGAGTGCGGTATCTCGCGTCGTTGTAGACAGAGTCTTCGTCCCTTTTTTAATTTTTGAGGGAGTGCGGTATCTCGTTCCGTTCTAGACAGAGTCTCCGTCCCTTTAGGGAGTGCGGTATCTCGTGCCATTTTAGACAGAGTCTCTGTCCCTTTTTAAATAATATTTAATGACGAAATATCGTGTGGAGATTCAATCGGGCAATTTATGCGATTTGAGATAGTTTTTTGAAAGTGTCTCTTCGGAGACGATTTTAAGTAATGGGAGTAGAGCGGAGCTTAATTCAACAGCTCGGCCTGCTATGTTCCCAATATTAGCCCTCGGGCTCAAGTCTTTAGTGTACCTGTTTTAAGTTATTACATATTCTACCCTTCAAGCTTGTCATGGCCGAGGGGACGAAAAAATGTTGTTCAAAAATATTCGGGGCACTAACAACTTGCAAAAATTGAATCGGGGCCCCTTAATCGATGTGCTCTATCTGCATGGGGGCCAATGCCTCTACCGCCTCTTGTCCCTGCTGTGGTTGTTAACGAAGTGAATTCACGTAGCACTTCCATCATACGATGTGATCTCCGATAACTTCGCCTGTGCTTGCAGGAGTAGGGAATTTCACCATATGATGGTAAGTCGAGGGCAGTGCCCGGAATGCGTTTAGAGTGGGCCTTCCTAAGATGCCGTTATACGCGAAGCACATGTCCACAATTACATAATTTGCCAAGAATGTTCTCCTTTGTGGCACAGTTCCCAAGGAAATTGGAAGCACAAGCACTCTGCGGGGTATAATTTTCGGGCCTCCAAAACCGCTAAGAGAAGTTCTCACTGGTTCTAGAGCTTCACCGTTCAGCCCCATCTTGTCCAAAGTAGAGCAGAACAAAATGTTGACCGAGCTGCCTGCATCTACCAATATTTTGGTAACACCGAAATTGGCTATGTCCACTGTTATCAGCAACGGAGAATCCAAATTTGTCGTTTGAATGGCCTCGAATTTCAGCTTTCACAGATCTACAGTAGAGAAGGTGACCTATTCGTGCGGTATTTCCTCGATCCTTAGGATATTTGCCATGCTGACAAACTTATCTGACAAAACAAGCCTCGAAATTCTCATTCAGGCGTTGGTGGAATCTGCCCCCCAGGACCTCCCGATATCACGTTTATCATGGCCTTTCTGATATTGCCATTCCCAATTTGTGGATACTCGAACGACTGTGGCAGTTCGATCATATTTTGCTTGTCCTTTCTATGGGAGGGTGTCCTCTCTCTGTCCGTACTATCGTCATGTTCTTTCATTCTTCTGACAAACTCCACTAGTTTACCATCCTTCAATAATCGTTCAATCTCATCCTTGAGATCCTTGCAATACTCTGTGTCGTGCCCCTTCTGATTGTGATATTTGCAATAGTAAGCCTAGTATCTTGTTGCCTTTTCATCTGTCTGGTCTCTTTCAGCCACCCTTTTCTTTTGGCCACCCCAAATACTGTCATGATATTTGCTTTCAGAGGCGTGTACCGCTTAGGAGTTGCATCCCGGTACCTATTGTTCCTGTTCCTGTTGTTGTTGCTGTAGTTGTGGCTTTGGTCTTCCCTTCTCCGCTCATTCTCTTTCGGAGGCATGGCATTGGGCGATTTAGTTGCCATCATTTCTTCCAAATGAACCACACCCTGCGCTATCTTATTGATAGCTTTGATTGTGGTGGGTTTATGTATGATCAAATCCCCTCCGAAAGTGGTGTTGTTAGTCGCTTGAACGAGAATAATCATCACCATCTCTCCACTTGGGTTGTCTACCCTTAGTAGCTCCGCGTTGAAGCTTCGCATGAAGTCCTTCAAGCTCTCCTTGGTCCTCTGCTTCATGGCATAAAGATGGGAGTGATCCAAAACCAATCTGGCCTGACTCGAGAATTTATCTTTGAACATTCCCCTCAGCTGTTTGTAGTCTTTGATCGATCTCGACGCAATCCGAGTAAACCAATCAATTGTCACCTCCGTTAGGGTGGTTGCGAATATCCAAGCTTGCAAAACTTATTTAAAACCATACAAAGACAGTTTCCTGTCCAAGTGAAACAGATGATCGTGGGGATCAGATTTCCCATCGTAGGTTTACAATTCAGGGATCTTCTCTCCCTGTCCCAAGGTCACAACTTCGATCTCTTCGGAAAACGGACTGCCCTTCAGAACGCTTCAACCGCGGGTTTCTCTCTTTCAAGCCTTTTCACTCTCCTTGTCATCTCATCATATACTTTCCTGGAGTCGTGACTCTCTTCACGTCTCCTGCCTTCATTTTCTTTCCTCCTTGCAGGTTGTTCTCGATGATTTTCTCTCTTTTCTTTCATACTTGTCTCACGGTGCCTTCTCTACTGCACCTCTATCGACTTGGGCTTTCCTCCTTGGTCCATGCGGACCGATTTTTCTCTACCCTGCCCTCCTCTAGAGGCAGGTTTGCTCCTTTGGTCGTCATGGCGCGACTCCTCTTTCTCAGTTTCCTTCGAAACTCTAGCAGCGGAACCTTGTTCATTTACAGCCCCCATCTGCGGTGCCAGTAGCAGCGCCTATACTTGTGGCACATGTGCCCAAAATTCAGCCATGGCAGTTTTCACCACTGCCATGATCTATTCTCTCGTCATGTTCGAGGCTGATGATGTCGTTGCAGTTGCCCCTGTTGCACCAGCATCCTCTCTCGGTACCTCTTCTACTGGTGCCTCCCTTCTCACTCGTGTTGACACTCTTATGGGCACAATTGGCGGTTGCTCATTGTCTGGTACCGTTCGGCTTGCTGAAGCCCCATCGACTTCGTCGTTCATACCTCTACAGCTCTGCTTTTGACCGAGTAGTAATTCTAGATGCCATACCTAGTAAATTTGAAATATGCGGTGTTCCCACAGACGGGCGCAATATCTTGGTCTTATTTTGTCCGTGTAACAAAACACTGAATAAATGTACAAATGGAAAACAAGAGGCCAAAATAATGCTAATCAATTAATTATCAGACTAACTTGGTCCAGAACACCTTATACAAAGCTTACTAAAATGTATTGAAGAAATACATGTAAATAGAGTGTGTCGAATAAGCTGATTTATCGAACATAGGTTGTACGATACTAACAGTTCTGTGAATGATGTGTATCAAATTGCTGAAAGTCGAACAAGTCTGATTCGATGCTGGATGCGTATTATAGGAGGCTGGTTCGATGTAGTACTGTGTGTCGAACGAAATGCCTTCGATGTTCAATCGTGTCGAATGCTATGAGTTCGATACGGATCAGGTTCGAGTATGTTTTTCGAATAAATGTGTCCAGACTACAAGGGGACGGGGTATATATAACCATCGTCCTGCGGGTCCCATTATCAAATGTGGAACATACATCGAATGGAAGTGTTTCGATGCTTATTCCGCATCGAACAAGTGCCGTTCGATGCACATTTAACATCGAATATGACCTGCTCGATGTGCTATAAAGTAGGCTGATACTGTTGGGCCGGTCCAATATGCGATATTGGGCCAATCCTAAAATATCACCATCATTTCTAAATAATTTGGTCATGTCTTTCTTTATAATATTATTAGAAGATCAGCCAATCAAAAAGAAAATATATAAATAAAGGAATATTAATAGAGAGTAAAGATCTAATTAATCAAAACACGAGGTGTATCCAGCTAATGTAATTTATATGTAAACATTTTATACAATTCCTCCCCAATTGGGACCAACTACAATCCCCCCATCACACTTTCGACCCATTAGGCTATGTAATTTAATCTACATGATCATCTCGAAGCTCCTGGTGGCACGACTCCGGCATGCAATGGACTCTCTTATCTCACCATACCAAAACGCCTTCGTGCCCCACCGTTCAATTAGTGACTATGTCCTCATTGCCCAAGAACTGATCCACACGATAAAGAATCAAAGGACTGGTCGGCGAGGTCTACTGGCCATTAAAATCGACCTTGCAAAGGCATACATCCACATCAATTAGGCATTCATTGAGTACACACTGCGACTGTTTCACTTCCCTCTCGGCCTCATTAGTTGGATCGATATCATGGAATATGTCTGCTCGGTGGAATACAACGTATGCATCAATGACACTCATTCGCGGGGTTGGCGGGCAGAAAAGAGCCTACGACAGGGAGATCCCCTCTCCCCTTACTTTTTATCTTGTGCATGGAACTCCTCATTGTCGCATTTGTGCACGCCACTGAGGATGGGCGATTTCGGGCAGCGCACGCCAGTTGAGGTGGACCCCCATTCCCACACTAAGCTTCGTGGGCGACTACTTCATCTTCTGTGAGGACCACCCGCAAACACTGAAACTCCTCATTGAGTTTCTCGAATCCTCCCATGCCGTAGATGGCCTAGGGGTTAGTTACGAAATATCCTGTGTACACTTCTCTCTAAATATATCTTGAAGGCATCATTCCATAATACTCCGCCTCCTCCAGATGGAACCCATGACCAACCCTATCAACTACCTTGGAATCCCAATATGGCAGGGGATATTTTATCCCCGTTCATTAGACTCGTTCTTAGAGCGCTTCAACCGTCGCATAGGGGCGTGTCATTCACGACACTTGTCATATGCTGACCACCGCCTCTCCAAACCATCCGGGGATATCAAATGAGTATGTTGCGCCTACCCCGAACGATACTAACTACCTTCACCAAGATGTCCAAATCCTTCCTCTGGAACGCAGACTACCACAACCGCCGTAAGAGCTTGGTCCGTTGGAGGACCGCCTTCCACCCAATTACAATTAGGCGGATTGGGCTTTGGACACCTTGAGCAACTCAATGATGCGTACATGCTCAAACTCAGGTGGATCTTGCTACAGAAACTATGTATACTCTAGGCACGGGTAGTCAAGGCGAAGTACTTCTCACAATAGAGCCCATTCACGACACTGATTCCTGTTAACTTCAGTCGCATATGGAAATCTGTTGCCCGCCTACCCCCCAAACTCCTGGAATCCATGAGATGGATGGTAGGCAACGGAGTATCCATTAACTTATGGCTCTTATGTTGGCTCGGTCCCTTCACGATAACACAGTACGTCTCGATGACTCCACCCTCGCGCAGAATGGAACCTGAACCTTATTGGCCACTTGGTGCCAACCCACATATTGCAACAAATTAGCGGGGTTCCCATTCCCCTAACTAGTGTGCCGAACATCCCCTGCTGAGCATGGCACCCTGGAGGGATATTCCCAATCAAGTCCGCCTATAGCTGGCTCACTCAAAAGACCTACAGAACCCCATCTCCCAACCTCCCGTGGTTGGCCCTTTTGAAGTCCCTGATTTTACCTCGTATTAAAGTCTTTGGTTCTCTCTTGGCACACAATGCTCTACCCACACGGGATAACCTTGTATGACGTCACATTCCCATCTCCAACACGTGCCCACTCTGCCTTTCCAAGGTTGAAAGGACGACACACCTTTCCCCGGAGTGCCCCATTCTCATAGAGGTGCGAGTCACATTTCCACACTTCTCCTCCTCTGGGGAGGAAAAGAACCCCATTGCACAACTTCACCGCCTCTCAAGCCCAAACATCACCCTTGTCGGGTGCTGGGCTATCTGGCGTGCCAAAGGTTTTGTTTCAAGGCCATGCAAGCTCTACAGAGCGCATACCACACCGTATTAATCTAACACTAGTGGAGTATCCAATAGGACCTCTCCCAAAACCTCCCAAATATTATAGATTATCCATCCACTGGATCCCGCTGTCATGAGGCTTCTTCAAGCTGAACAAAAATGGCTCAACACTAGCCAAACTATGCCCCTCGGGTGTTGGTGGTGTGATACATGTTTTTACACTCAACATAGTTGGTGCTTTTTGCAAATCGATAGGCTGCAGCACTAACAACACAGTAGAACTCTGGGCTATTCATCAAAGAGTACTGATCTCGTTACATATTTCTATTCTTGCACTTATAATTAAATAGATTTAGAAGTCACGTTCGGTTGTTTGACCAGGAATGGAGGCCTGATGGCCTCGGCAGAGAGCAGAGCCCTTTTTCGTGATGTTCGGGGATTAGGAGGAAGTAGCACATCTTGCTTGTCTCATGTGTTGTACCACTTGGATGTATTCCTTCATCCTATCCTCTTTGACTTTGTATGCTCCATTGATTTATTGCCCAATCAGCTGCGAATCACCATGTATTGCCAGTCTTCTGACATCTCCCTCACGAGCGAGCTTCATGCCTATCAGCAGGACTTCGTATTCAGCCTTATTATTAAACAAGGGATAATCCATTCTTACAGCAAAGTTAAGGATTTCACCTCTCACTTCGGTGTTCTTTTCAGCATTACCCCATGCGTCCCAACAGAAGACCATCCACGAATGCATGCCACAGTTGCGCATGTTCTACTGACTCGGGTTCGATCATTTCTACGATGAAGTCAGCTAGCACTTGGACTTTGATAGATGGTCGTGTGGCATACACAATGTCATATTCTCCTAACTTCACTACCCACTTTACTAACTGTCCTGATACATCTAGCCTGTTGGGGACAGAGCGTAGTGCTTATTGGGTCAAGATTGTAACTTGATGGGAAAATAAGTACAATTGCAGCTTTTAGGCCGTGGTTACGAGGGCTAATACTAGTTTTTCCAACTGCGTATACCTAGCTTCAACCCTTGTAACGCTTTGCTGGTGTAATAGATGGGAAGGTGTTCATTCCCTTGCTCTTTTACCAGCACAACACTTATAGCTTCCTCTTCTACGGCTAAATAAGCTAATAGTTCTTCTTCTCGCCTTGGCTTCACCAGCGTGGGAGGGTTGACCAAGTATTCTTTTAAATCTTGAAACGCCTTTTAACACTATTCATCCAATTGGAAGTTCTTGATATTCCTCAATATCTTCAAAAACGATAATCCCTTTTCCGCTGCCTAGGAAATGAAGCAGCTAAGGAAAGCCATCCTCCCTGTTAATTTCTGGACATCTCGGGTGGTTTTCGGTGAGGGCATATCAATGATGGCCTTAGCTTTCTATGGGTTTACTTCGATCCCCTTCTCTGTTACCATGAATCCTAAGAACTATCCTCCTATGATTCTAAAGGAACATTTTTTTGGATTGATTTTCATTCTAAATTTGTCCATGTTAGCCAGGGCCCTTTTCGGATGATCTTTCGCCCGTCTGCTTTTTACTGTCATGTCATCGACGTATACCTCCATAGAGTCTTTGATTAAATCTGAAAACATGAGGTTGACCAATCGTTGGTATGTAGCCCCTGTATGTTTGAGCTCGAAGGGCATCACAAGAAAAAAAAAGTTGCAATCGTCTGTGATGAAACTGGTTTTATCCTGTCTACTTCTGCCATTGGTATTTGGTTATATCCCTGGTCACCATCGATCACGGAGAGGAGTGCACATCCGGCGGTAGAGTCTACTAGCTGGTCGATGCTGAGTAAGGGGTAACACTCTTTTGGGCAGGGATCATTTTAGGTTGGTAAAATCTACACAAATCCGCCATCTTGCGCCTGTTTTAGGAACAATGACCACATTCGATAGCCACCCAGGATAGACCACTTCTCTTATCTGTCCGAGGTTCAATAGTTGTTTGATTTTTGACCTTATTATTTAATTTCTTTTCGGTACCATACTCCTTTTCTTATGATGTACGGGTTTAACATTTGGCGTCACGTTCATCAAGTGCTGGCGTATTCAGGCACTGATACGCCCGGAGTCCCCCATTCCCATGCAAACAGATGGCTATACTTTTTCAGGATGGCTATCATCCGTGCTTCCATGCCTGGTTCCATTTCGGAGCCAAATTTGACAACTTTTTCTGGATCGCCTTCTACTATTATGATCATTTTTAGCTCTTCTACTAGGGTTACTTTAACCGCTTCCAACTTCCTATTTTTTCCTAGTGCAATATTCCCTTCTTCATTTTCCAAGAAGATCGCATTCATTTGACAATCTCAGGCTTTAACTTGGCTCCCTCTTACTTCCCCGATACCTGACATGGTGGGAAATTTTACTTTTAAGTGGATGGTGGATATTGCTTCAAACGCCTGAATTGACGGTCTGCCACATATAGCATTATATGCCCTCGATGATGCTTCCACCACCCATAATTTTATATGCTCGGTGCATCTTAGGGCTCCCTCTCCCCATGAAATGGGCAGTGTTATTGTACCAATAGTGCAACTAGGTTCTCTGAAAAATCCTACGAGGGGAACTTCCGTGGGCTGTAGTCATTCTTTCCTTAATCCCATCGCCAGAAAAGTAGGCATGAAAAGAAAGTCTACTAAATTGCCAGTGTCAATGATTATTCTATGACTTCCATTCCAAATATGGTTGTTGTTATTACGAGAGGGTCATTGTCGGGCTATACTACTCCTTTCAAATCTTTGGGTCCAAAGGAGATGGTAAGGAGCTTTGCTACTTTTATAGAATAGATTTGGAGCCCTCCTCCATTCTCCTTGCTCTTTTGAGGTATTTCTTTAGCTTATCAGCTGAGGTAATGTCTATATCTCCTTCCCCTATCATGTTGACCGTCCTTTCAGATGGAGCATTGTCTTCATCTAAGTCACCTGAGGCGGATGCGGGTGTAGGTGCAGGTGCGGGTGCGCCAGTGCGGCAATTTCAGAAAATTACAATCTTAGTGCGTCACTATAATACGCTTCTAAGAAAAATAAAAAAAAAAAACTTATTTATAAAAATAAGGCAGAAATGTCAAAAATGCCCGTTATCTTTTGCCAACTTTACTTTTTGCCCGTTATCTTTTTTATCTACCAAAAATGTCCGCTATCTTTGCCAAAAATGCCCGAATCACTGTTCATGAACATTTGTCCGCCAAATCAGTCCAATTGCGTCCTACGTGGCTACCATGTCATATTTTTTTCATTTTTATATTTTTATATAATTAACTATATTATAAAAATAAAAAAACATATATTAAAAAACAAAATATTATAATTTTGATTTAAAATATTTACTTTTAATAACTAATAAAATTTTAAAAAAATAGAAGAATAAATAAAAAAAAGTAAATACCCACCAGCCCGTGAAAGTAAAAAAGTAAAAATAGAAGAATAAATAAAAAAGTAACCAATTTTTTAATAACTTATAAATTAAAAAAACATATATTTAAAAACTTATTAAATATAGAAAAATGAAAAAAAGGAAAAAAGAAAAAGGAAAACCCACCAGCCGTTCACTTCCCTCCACCCCCCCCACCCCCCCCCCCCCCCGCACCCCCCACCCCGCCCACCACCACCAGCCCGTCACCGGAACGGCGGAACTCTCACGCCGGAATTCTCATGCGTCGTCTACCAAAAGCTCAATCAATCAATCCGCAAAAAACAATTATTGAATTGATTTCAATCAATCGAACATTGAAATAAATTAGTTTTTTTTTTTGTTTTCCAAAATTGTGCAAATCTGAGCAGTAAATTGAGTTGCGGATAATTGGTGTTAATGGGTGTCGATTGGGAGGGAAAGAGTTTTGGGGAGATTTCGCCGGCGGTGGGGGGGGTGGAGGTGAGGGGCCGCGGGGGGTGTGGGGGGGTGCCGCGGGGATTGGGGTTGGGGGGGGGGGGGGTGGTGCGTGGAAGGAGATGAACGTTTTTTTTTTTTCAAATATTTTTTTAAGTTTTTTAATTTTTAAAAAATTAAGTATAAAGTTTTTTTAATTTAAATAAAATAAAGTTTGACATTTTTCTGTTTTTTTTAAAGTTTTTTTCTGTTTTTATAACTTTTTAATTTTTTTCTGTTTTTCTTTAAGTTTTTTAAATTGTTAGTTTTTAAGTTTTTTTAATTTTTTTTAATATTCCAGGTGTAATAAAAAAAATTGCCACGTAAAACACGATTTTTCCACGTAGGACACGATTTTATGAGTTGGCGGACAAATGGCTATGAACAGTGAATCGGGCATTTTTGACAAAGATATCGGGCATTTTTAGTAGATAAAAAAGATAACGGGCAAAAAGTAAAGGGGGCAAAAGATAACGGGCATTTTTGACATTTCTGCCTAAAAATAAAACAATTATTACCTAAATTAGTATGTTATAAACACATAAATAAAAATATATGTAAAGTGTTTAAACAAAGAAATGGATTATAATGAAGAAAAGTACACAACTTCTCATGGTTATTAATTTGGTATAATATTTTCGAAATTATTATGGTGGGAAGACAAGTATAAGCCTTAAATCAATTCCAATTTTTTGCAGTTATATAATTTTTTAGTTAGTTTTGTTCTCCTCTTGCTCCTTCAATATCATTCTTTTGTTTGTCTTCTACCAACTATAATTATTCATAAGATTTTTTATATAAGAACTAACAAATCTTAGTGCGAGAACTAAGAATTTGTAAAGTGTCTTAGCGCCAAGCACGGACGCTGAAGTCGCCAGGGCGAGATCGGTGCGCTTGCAACTTTCTAGCCGTGGAGGATTAGGTGACTTAGATCTTCATATAATTCTAGAGGTGGTGGAAGCTCTTGCTCATAATCTTCCTACGGGGGGGGGGGGGGGGGGGGGGGGGGGTGTTGGGGGGTTTCCTTCTGACATCTTCCCCCTCACTCTCTTCATCTTGAGTTATTGTTCTCTTTTTGGTATCTGACTTCCTATTTCCTTAATTGCTGCCTTCGAGGAAATTTTTAAGGTATCATAGATCAAGTAACCAGTGTATCTCCTTTTTTAGGGTAGTGCAGTTATCAGTTGTTCGCCTATAGGCTTTGTGATATTTGCAAAATTTTCTCGAGTCCTTCTTCTTATAGGGTTTTTGACTGGCAAAGGATATAATAAGTCTTTGTTTCCTCTAATTACATTTATCACCTGAGCTAGTGTGATTGTCAGGAATGGCAGCGGAATGGGTTAAAAATGTTTCTTTATAATATTCTTATCATTTTTTCGGTGGGAAGAAGCCTTTTCCTCATTTCCCTTGTTTTTTGCCTCGTGCTCATCATTACCGGACATAATATTTAAGCTCTTGGCTTCTTCCATGATAATATAAGTTTTCGCTTTCTTCATGAGTTCATTCATATCTCTGATCTGGTTTCCAATGAGATATCGGAAGAAGTTTCCCGCTCTGAGTCCTTGGGCCAATATATCGACGACCATAGAGGGCTCTACATTAGGGAAATATAGGGCTTCATTGGAGAAGCACTTCATAAAGTCACGCAAGGATTCATCCTTCTCTTGCGTGATAGTGAACAAATGGCACGTCGACTTGGAGTATCTCCTATTGCATGCAAATTGGCGTACAAATAGACTAGCTAATTGATCGAAGTTAGTTATCGTACCTGGTGGAATCTGAGAGAACCATGCTTGGGCCCGTCATATCCGAGTAGTTCTAAACACTCGACAAAGCACAAAGTCGGGTGCCGATACCATGTCCATACTAGCTAGGTATTGGTAGATGTGGTCTTGTAGATCCCGTCCATTCTTTTCCCCCGAATAGAGTGGTAAGTTAGCGGGTTGCATGCCCATCGAAACTAATGCCTGTGTTATACTGGGAACAAAAGGGGAACCCTGGTAGACTAATTCTTCTCCCGGGGTAATTGTCCTCTTCATATCCTGCATTTTTTGTCTTAGGTGGTCGACTACTCTTTAGAGGGAGAGTTCTCCCCTAGGGCGAAAAGGAGGACCGGGTCCATGCCCCAGTGGAAAGATTGTTCGATGGTCCCCGTTTCCCCTATTGGACTCATAGAGGGGGTTCTTGTACTTCCCTTCCCTGCTACTTTGCATCTGCGTTCGGTGCGGGGGTGTGCAACATGGGTTCGGGTCATGCGAGAACCTTGTTCCTCCACATGGTATCTTCCATGATATGGTTGGATGGGTTGGGGTTCGGCGGATCTCTCGACAGCATGTTGAGCACCTCTAAGGGCGACATTCATCAGGTCTTCAAAGAATGTTCAGGGTACATTGATGAAATCGCCCATGTTGACCGGTGGGGGTGTCACCGGCGGATTTTCCAAGGGCTCTGGGGAGAATATTTCCCGCACAACCTCACATCGGCTTTCTGTCTCCTAGCTAGTGGATCCTTCCATCAGGGGGTTGTTAAACCTGATCTCTTTCTTGCTTCTTTTTCCAAAATTACTCGAAGGTAGTTGTTATGGCATTCTCCTAGACGACGCCATTTTGTTAACACTATACTTATAATGCTTGAGTATCAGAATTAATGAAGGTGTTCTTGGGTCGGAACTCCCTACCTGGGCTTTGGAATTTTGTTGTGTATCATAGGTTTCACAATGAAATATGAAGAATTTTAATGTTAAAGAGAAAAACCCGTGCATTAGGCTGCTTTATTCAATTTTCACTTGCCCTTAATATTATCGATATTCCTCTTATTTATAGGGGTGCATGGGGATGCATATGTCTCGATGCGTGGGGCCCTATTGACATGTGGTTCTAGATAGGTTTTGAATAGCTGACTAATCTCTCCCGATACTAACACCTCGTACTTTTAAGACCACGTGCCCCCATGTCAAGTTTTACTACGTGGTGCGTTTCTATCCCCAATCTTGCTACAATGACTGGCAATGACTTTTGGGTATCGTGAATGATAGCATCGTTGAGCTTCGTCTGCAGTGTGCCTCTGAGGGAGTAACTGGGAGAACATCATTGGATACTATGGGGGTATCGTGGGACCATCTAAGGTCCGTAGTACCTTTCGTGGGCCTTGTATTCTGAGAGCTCCCTCGTGGAACTTAGACTTTTTCAGTGTGCGTTTTGATGTCCGCTTGAGATATCTAAGCTCTTGGGGGTATCTAAGATTTTACCCTTGCCTTCTTAGCACGACACTTCCATTACCTTTATTCCCGATGCCCCAATTAAGAGCGGGTTAACATGAAGACTCTGAATACCCGTTATTTGATAGTCGATGAATGTAGTGCCCCTCACCAAGCATCCTGCTCGGTTCGAAGCCCCATCTCTACAAAAGTCATTAGAGAGCACCTCGCTTCTCTTCTGAAAGATGCAGCTAATCTAAAATAACAATGAGCGGAAGCTGTTATTTTAAAGTTGCATTCAATATCTCCAATTGTCAAATACCTCAGAATCAGGTACGACTAGGCTTGTCTCAGACAACGAACCCTAAGCTGTTCCCATCTCAATCTGGCATGAAAACATGAAAATATCTTTATGAGTCAAAAGGACATAGTGAGATTTAATGCATGAGGATTTTTGTCATAAAACATATCCTTGCAAAACTTGATTGCACAAGAATCCTTTCGAAATAAGTTTATATATTCATGCCAAATCTTAACACTTATAAAATCAATCATGTCACAACAATCCAGCCTTGTATCTCATGTCCTTATACCTCTCATCTAGGAGCGACCCCCAAAAAAGCGAGGACGTGCCCAGGTACACGCCTCAACTCTTATTCACCCCTATGTGACGTTCTGTTCTAGGCGTAGAATAGAGTTTGCTCAAAGAGGCACTGGATTGTTAAAGCTACATTGATAGCCCGATGCTATCCGGGAGAATTTCACAATCCATGCAAGGGCCCAAATAGCCATCAAGTGGCAATAATTTAGCCATCAAAGTGGCTTCAATAATTGATCAATCATAAAACTAATTCTTGTACGATATTGACATGCTTTTATATTAGGAAGCTCAGTATATAAATCAAGAATCCTCAAGAGATTTTTCAATACAACTCGATAATATCATTCTCGTGATATTCACGACAAAATCCATGTCATGTAAATAAGTACCTGAACATTCCTTGAAGTCATAATATTTGTAAACGACTTTGAAAACATCATGATTTCATAATCTTCAGGATAAAATATTTTTGCGTATAATACGTATAATTTTCATTGCAGCGAAAAAATATATAATTTTAATTTCACCTTAATTGAAGATACGGAGTCTCGCCCTTGTTAAATACCTCGATGTTCATGGTCTACATATTGTCCACGTTACCTACATATCATGTTCAGGGAATAATCCAAGCTGATCAGTTAAGCTTCTTATATTTTTTCTAATCTCTCTTAAGCAAAGCCTACAGATTCGAGTAGCATACCAAGTCAAATAGCAAAGTACTTAGTGGACCTCATTTCCAAATACTCTTTGTAAACAAAAGCATTAGATATATTTAATGAAGGGCGCTTCTTATCTTAACTGCCGAATGAGTTAATTGGATTGCAGATTTGATATCTCTTCTAAAATAACTAGCAATTGGGCTGATCCGTTAACACGGTAGGTTAGTAGAGACTCATAGGTGCATGGTTGAGATAACTCCAGCCATATGTCACATATCCATTAGACATAGAAACATCAAATAACTATCAAGTACTACAAGTAGATATAGGTAATATGTCTATAAACTATTATGGTTAAATCATTGTGAAACCTGACCTCGAAACAATATTTCCAATTATTGTTTACAACCACAATCAATCACTCAATCAATAAATTATGTCTTTAGTTTAGTTAAGTTAGTTAATCAATCTTTCTTCCAGCATTCTTAGTTTAATTGTTTACTTGCTTTCATTAGTTTAATATTTAATTATTTTCTTGCATTCAAAACCAAAAATCAAAAACCAAAAATATATTTAATTGTTGTTTCTGCATTGTTAGATTAATTCATTGCATTCTAGATTAAACAGTCGTAGCATAAAAAAGCATTCAAAGCATATTTAGTATACAAATCATTCATAATCATTCATTAAATCCTGCAAACACAAGAAAGACCCTGGCAATTGTTAATGTTTTGAAGGGTATTTTTTATTCACCTCCCCTGAGGTTTGGACCACTAGCAAATACCCCCTCCCTTGAAGTTTTAACTTTTTGCATATACCCCCTTCCATCCTTTACCGTTAGTCAACTGTTATATTTGATGGCCCATGTGTAATTTGTGCTTCAAACTATTTTAGTTACCTCTTTATTTTTGTAAATTTACAAATAACATAATTATTTTCATATTTAAATATTTCGATAAGCATAAATATTTTTATATTTCTAATAATAACGACTCATTTATCCATGCTTTAATTATTCGTTAATAACTTTTTATATATTTTCTTAATCAAACAATAAAAAATCTAAACTAATTAAAATAATTTGTATAAAATCATGAAAATATAACAAATTACACTACATGATTTGTTTTGTATAACTAATTTAAATTATGATCTAGTTTGCATACCTCTATATCTAATGAATGATATTTTGTATTTTTGTAACTTCTAATTTTCATTTATAAAAAACTATTATGTACACAATTTTAATGTTAGTAGAATAATAGGAATTAAAAAATATTATAATTTTAATCAGTCATACATAATAAATCATATAGCGAAAGTTGTTATATTTTCATGATCTTATATACGTTATTCTGATTAGTTTTTTTTTTTATTGTTTGATTAAGAAAATATATAAAAGTTATTAATAAATAATTAAAACATAGCTAAATGAGTCGTTGTTATTATAAATATTAAAATATATATGCTTATCTAAATTTTTGATTATGAAAATAAGTATGTTATTTGTAAATTTACAAAAATGAAAATAACAAAAATAACTTGAAGCACAAATTACACATGTGCCATCAAATATAATAATTGACTAACGGTCAAAGGATAGAAAGGAGTATATGCCAAAAGTTAAAACTTCAAGGGGGTATTTGCCAGTGGTCCAAACATCAGGGGAGGTGGATAAAAAATACCCATGTGGCCATGTTTTGAATTTAAGTGGCTCATACATTCATCCACCATTTCCTTGGGATATATACTTGGTTTGTAGCTATACTTACCATTATATTATTATTTGATTCATGCACTTGCGCCAAAGTGGGATTTAGGTGTATCATTCTAGCGTTGACTTATATTCTGTTTTATTACACTTAAAACACCCATCAGTGGCGACCCATGATCAAATACTCTGCAAATAAAAATACAACAAGGTTAAGTAAATATCAAGCCATGAGAGGTATGTTAACAATTGAATACAACATGACAATTTAAATATGCTAATACTAACATCTCCATCGTAAGCCACATATGACAAACCCCCGACCCTCAACACCTCATTCTCCACCAATTTGGTGATATCAAATTCGTTATGCAAAACAAGCTCATTCTTCAAATGACTACCCCATCTAGGTGCCCCTACACCTAGTCACACAAAAATCTAAGAATTTACCTCACCAACTCCTTGATATGGAAATACTATTTTTTCCAATATTTTCATTAACTAGTATGCCGTCTAAACAAGAACTTATAATTCTTCAATGCCTTTATATGGAATAACCCGACCCCTTTTTGTTGAACTTCAAGAAGGGCCCAGAACTAGGCCAGCCCATGTGGAACCTTCATCCCTTTCATAACAAGGATGAAAGCAACAATAATAACAATAACATTCGAGGTGAGTTGACTAAGAACCAATCCTATACTACATATGATAGTATCAACAGGCACGGGTATGGGAAATTGTAACCCATTTACCAACTACCCAACAAACACTATAAGGTGTCCGGGTGCAGCAGTATGCACTCGCTCATTCTCTTTGGGGAGCACCATAGTATAGCGTGTCTATGTGGTAATTGCGGTGGTTGTGAGCTTGGTCTTTGACCAACACAGTAATCAAGTCGGCCAAATTCTCCTCCTTCACAGTAGACCCGACATCGACCTCGTTTCCTTTAAACTCGCTGGCCGCACGATTTCGGTCAAATCCAAGAAGGTAGCATTGTTGTTTCCTCCCTCAACTCTAAGATCAAAACTATGTTGCGACAAGTCATCATTGGCAACACCCACCCGCAAAGATGATGCATCCGTAGTTTGAGTGGCTCTCGAGTTACTACTCTCAAGATCATTCCTTGACCCACTCGAGTCACCGCTTGAATCACTCACCATGTCAACCAAATCAGCCATATGTTGGTCTGACACTTTGGTTACAAAATGAAAAAAAAAGGAAAAACAATAACTACACTAATCGACACTACAATGAAACGACAAATAATTACAATCAGATCACCTAGCTATGTGTATTTATAAAGGGTAGAAAGAAAACCAGAGGAATCAATAGTTATGACAAACAAAATTAAAAAGTTAGAAAATCTTCCAAGTACGATACATCGAATTTTGACAGTATCGAAAGAATTCACTATCGATAGGGTAATTCAACTCACCATACTTTCAGTGTAGCAAAGTATTTGATACTCAGATGAATTTGATCAAAGAGAAAAAAATGACAAAACTTCTCTAACGCGTTGCAAATGAGCTCCCCACGTCAAGGATGGCCTATTTATAGGCGAAAGCCCATATTTTTCAGCATTAAATGCGCATCTATTCAAACTACCATCGAATTGTAAATTGGGTACTCATTACAAAGAATCAAAATTTCAGAATTTGATATATGCAGAATTCGATACTCATTAGAAACAATCAAAGTTTTACAATTTGACACTCATTACAATCAATCGAAATTTTAGTATTTGTTAGTCGCAGAATGATTTGATACTCATTAGAAACAATCGAAATTCCAGAATTTGATATTTACAGAACAATTGGATACTCTAGCACGAGAACACAGTAACATAAATGTTGAAGCCAAATAATTTTATTTAGCAACCGATCCTCCCAATTATGGCTCCCAAATGGGGGGAATATTTTGAAGCCAAATAATTTTATTTGGCAACCGATCCTTCAAATTACGGCTCCCAAATGGGGGGCATATTTTGAAGCCAAAAAAATCTATTTGACAACCAATCCTCTAGATCACGCCACCCAAATGGGGGAGGGGACACATATTTTGAAGTCGAATAATTCTATTTGATAATCGATCCTTCAAATTACACCTTCAAATGGGGCTGGGAGGGAGCATATTTTAAAGCATAATAGTTTTAAAGAACTTATCATCACAAAGCACAAATGGATCCAAATATTTACGTCCAAACACACCAAGACACTATTTGACTTGGCACCCGCTCTTTCACAAGAACACGTCGCTAATAGGGGGATGATATGGTGGGGGGATAATTAGCCTAGCCCAATGCAAAGAGTTGGGCTGGCCCAAACAAACGATACCCAGCAGAAAGAGTATCGAATCTGAAATTTGATACTCTTCTGGGCAATGATCGAATAGCAAACTCGATACTAAGCCATTATTGAATGTCCAAATGTATCTAATCTTGAGGAATTCGGGATACGGGGCCCATAATTTAAAGTCTACAAATACTCAAAATCCCGATAATTATAAAGATGATTATTTACTGTGGCACCAACTAAGTCGAAGAGCTCAGTTCGATACTCACGCATTTGATACATTTATACTTTCACCTAACAATATCGAAGCTGAGTATTTACAATACTGTATAGAGTTTGATACTCCCAGTTCCACGATTCAACGTTCAAATTGCATTTCCATTTCGTGGCGAACTAATTCGATGTTTCTCAATATTCGACATTGGATCAACTCGATAGTTCCATAACAATATGTACTGGCCTGGCCTATTAACCAAGATGGTTCGATAATACTTGCCCCTAAACTGATCAATGCCAGCCCTCCTCTCGGCATGGGCTCGCTCCAGGCCTTGAGCCATGGCGTCAACAAGACCACCTTGCTGAGAAAATCAAACTTGTCGACATTAGCCTCGAATCTCACAAAAATGCACCTATGTACGAACTCAAGGTCATCGATATCATTACCGAATTGACTAGTAGGAGCACAAGCCTTTCCAATTTGGCTCACTCTTCAGCAGATGCAAGAATCTTGCAGATATAGTGGGAAATAACACGTGCAATGATTCGATTACTTCCTCTTTAGATTGGGCAACCCCAGTGAAACAAATGTGTAGGACGCCGGCTGTAGCCGCTCGCGACTGTATCGCGATGTGGAGCATTGCCAGGGACCGATATGCCAGCTTGGTCAGGTGCACAAATGTGCAACCTAGTCTAGGGAGATCGTTTCCTTAATGTCCCGCTAGCAACCCCTCCATCAGCCTTGCCTCCAACGTTCTCCACAGCGGGTACGTCAAAGCCCCCTTAGATTTCTTCCTCCTCGCGCGGAGGTGGGGGGGGGGGGGGGAATCGGGATCTACGATTCTGCCTGACCTTCCCCCGGTATTGGCAGCCAAAACTAGATTCATACGAGCGTGTGGAGTCACATTGATAACGATAATATAGAGAGCACACGATTACACATCTAATTTGACTGAACCCTATACCAATGGTTAAAAGCATAGTAATGGGATGGAGACAATCCTTCGAGACTCAACTTGTCATCCGTAACCAACTTGATCACATAGAGCTTATGATTGGTCACAAGGTTGGCTCTAAAGATGTTACACCACCTCAGAGCTCCCACACCGCGAGGATTGATAATCCTTGGTACTTCCACCCAGTCTCTCTTATTGGCGAAAACTCATTCATCCTATTGTATTCAATATAGAAGTGCCTCTTATTCCATTTCTTCCCATAACCGGTCCGCTCCCCACATAGAAATTTCACATTTTACAGAAAGCCCATCCCCTTGCGCCCTACCTCAAACAAATATCAGAACTCATTGGGACCACAAGGAGCAATTAATCCTTTCATCACAAGTATGAAACCCATGATATGCCAGATTGAATTGGGGGTGAGCTGACTAGGCACCAATCTCATGGTTTGAAATATGTCATGAACCTCCAGTGGGATAGAAAACCCCAATCCGTTGATCAACTGCCTGACGAACACCGTGAGAAAGCCTGGCGGTGGGGTGTTAACTCTCTATGCAATCATCGGTATCTTGATCTTATAGTTTCAACCCATATGGAAGGTATCACGTATATATGTCCGACTATGCTGCATGCGCGAGACATAGTCGGTATACTGCATATTTGTCGGCTCGCATTCGTCATAAGATTCCTCACCTTTCTCTTCTCAGCTCCATTTGACTCGCTATCAACGCGATTATCGGGAAGTTCGTAATGGGCTCACCACCTAGCCTTTGTGGGGCCCTATGATCGTGACTATCCTTGAACATATTTTCCTCATCCCCTCCCATACGGGATGATGAAACATTACCAACCTGATTCGATTGCGAGTTTCCACCACTTTGTTTTCTTACCGAGCTATTCAACTTGGCTCACGAGTCATCACTCCAACCACTCCCAATGGCAACCGACTGACTTGCATCTTGACTTAACATTTTTCTTACTAACTGAAAATAAATTAAAAAATGGAATTGACTATTCTAGCTCGACTCTACAATGCGCACATAAACAATAATTATTTGTAAATTAAGACCTAAAAAGCGTAGCCAAACTACCTTGGGGCCTACCAAGTCGAGTGTACGCGCTTGAAGAAAGAGAAATATAAATGGAAGGAACAAAAACAGAGGTCGAAACAACACAAATTTCTACTAAGTATAACAATGGAAGGAGAAAGAGCATCGAACGGATTAAGTGTCGAACAAGGAATCTAACACTCAGAGAACGATCTAATGCCTACTCGTTTGATATTGCTCAATATTGCTCTCAGTTCTAACGCAAGTAGAAAACGCAACCTTTTCCCTCAGCCACACCTCCTATTTATAAAGAATGGCTCTCGATAAAAGGTCTTAACTACCAGGCCCGTATACAGAACAATTGAATCACCAATGATTCGATTGTTTCTATAGTAATCGAATCACCTAAGATTTGATTATAATAACAATCAAATCACCTAGAGTCCGATTGTCTCCATAACAATCGAATCACCTAAGATTCGATTGCCTTCATAACATTCGAATCATCTAAGATTCGACACTATTCAAAATAATCGAATCCATGATGATTCGATGCTCTTAAAAATGTTAGATATATATGCAATAAACTTCAGAAGCATCAAGATCATCGTCAAATGGCTCCCAAATGAGGGGCATATTTTGAAGCTAAATATTATTATTTGGCACCCGATTCTTCGAATTATGGCTCCCAAATGGAGGGCATATTTTGAAGTCAGATATCATTATTATTTGGCACCCAGTTCTTCGAATTATGGCTCTCAAATGGGGGGGGGGGGGGGGGAAATATTATGAAGCCAAATATCATTATCTGGCACCCAATCCTTCGAATTATGGTTCCTAAATGAGGGGCATATTTTGAAGCCAAATATCATTATTTGGCACCCGATCCTTCGAATTACGGCCCCTAAATAGAGGGCATATTTTGAATCCATATTTCAGTATTTGGAACCCAACATTTCGGATTATGACTCCCAAATGGGAGAATATATTGAAGTAGAACGCTTTCTTATTTCAGGCACGACAACAAACATTCTTAAATTTAGCACCCGCTCTTAAATCAAGACTGATTCCCAAATTAGGGGGACTATATGATGGGGGTGTTTTAGGTGGCCCAGAAATGAACTGGGTCGACCTGGCCCATTAACGACCCAGACAAAAAAGTATAAAACCGAGATGGTTCAACAGTTCTTGAACACGATTGAACGGTGTCGTTCAATTTTTATTACCTTCTTTGCAGAACAGTTTCCACACCCCGCGGTTTATAAATACCCAGATCACGAGATTCACACCAGATTATTGATTACTATTAACCAACCCTACATCAATCGAACCAAGCGGTTCGACTGTTTGAGAGTTCTTTGGTTCGATCGATCTGCCCTTCTGTTTGATCTTTATCAATTAGTCAGTAGGGTTCAAGAGTTTCCAGGGTCAAATATTGTTGTATCATACTATGTTCAATCGTTCCGAGTTAGACTGTTCGGGGTTACTTTTGTCATTTTAAGCTTCTTACCGTGTAATAGGTGTTCTGGACAAAGCTTATCCATTTTCTTATAATTGACTAGCATAGTTTGGTTTATTTCAAACTCGATTGTATTGTAACACAAACAAAATAACTCCAAATTAGACATATTTGTACTTTTCGTCCTTCAAACGTGTAAGGCCTATACCTAATTTAATTGTTTGTCAAAATATTATTAACTCTCACTTATAACCATGCATATAACTTGACTTCTTGTATTAAAAAAGAAAAAGAAAAGAAAAGAAAACACTCACACACAAAAAAGCATATAACTTGACTTTGGTTGAATTATTTTGGTTCTAATAAATACATAACCATTTTTGAAAAATAATAAATTGCCCTTATTGTGTTTTGGGCTAGAGCAATTGCATTTCTGATTGATGAATGAAATGAGAAAGAATATAATAAAGTTAGCTTTTATCATGGAGAAAGAAACAAAATTAATAACTATTCGACAAGAATATTTAACAAAAAACTCGATGGGTATAGGCCTAATTGCATATATTTAGGACGGGAATTGCGGGACCGTGAACAAAACTGCCAATTTCGATTTAAATTGAAAGATAGCTAAGAGTATCAAAATTGACTAAAAAAAAGATCAATAATATGGGACTAAAATTGAAGAAAAATGTATTATGCGGGCATAATTGTAGCCCGAAGTACCAAGTAGGATAAAAAAGTTATCAATATGGGACTAAAATTGAAAATCAGATAATTATGAGACTAAAGTAAAAACAAAGTCATAATTATGTGACTTGTTTTGAAGATTTTCCTCCATATATAGAGTAAAATTTTAGTGGTCACTATAAAGATAAAATTTGGGAAATTCTTAAATTTGGCTTCCTTTGTTCAAGTAATTGAAGATTTTTAATTTCAGCAAAAAAGCCTATTTTCTAGGTTAGTCGGCCGCCACATAGGTAAATTCCGGCGAAAACTAAAATTACCGTGTTTTTATTAGGTCCAAAGTTGAACTCAAAAGCCATCATAGCTGACTGAAATCGGGTGGTTCCTTAATAAGGGACTAAAATCGAAATCGTGCCAAGGTAATTAAAAAAGGGGATAATTCTATCAAACCCCCCAAACTATGGTACTTTTTACCGTACGAGGTCAAAACTTTTATTTTAGCACTAGTGCCCCCTAAACTTTAGTCGTTTGTGCGAGTTAGTTTAGTGCGTGTTCCAGTCACATTTTTACCGGAATAATCTTAGAATATTCCATCACGTGCATGTCCCACGTGACCTGTCAGGGGTAAAATAGACCCGTCACTTAAAATAATTAAAAACTAATAAAAAAACTAAAAAAAGAGACCCGCATACACCATTATTACTCTTCTCCATTGAGCTCCCACATTTCTCAAATTCATACCTCATCCGACACCGATGATCAGCAATTGCGAGAAAATAAGCTGATCGATTGCGAAAACACCCGTCGGCACAATATTTTGTCTAATCGAGGGTTTTCGGCTTATCCGATCGGAGCGAAAGACGGTTGGCGATTTTTCCCTGTATTCTCTCCAAGCGAGTTCACGCGGGTCATCTAATCCAACGGTCCTCGAGAGGAGAAGAGGTTCGAGCAGAAGATCGTGACCGTTAAATCTCGTCATTGCTTTTTCTTCTTCTTCTTCTTCTACTTTTTTTTTTATTTTTAAATTTCAATCGCTGAATTGAGCTCGAATTAAGAGTATGTCAAAAATGATGTCGTATTCGATGAAAGATGTGAGCTACGACAACGCAAAGTTTCGCCAGCGATCGGTAGTACAGGTTCGTATTGATGTCTTTTTCAGATCTTATTTGTTGAGCTGTTGAATGCTGTTTTTGCTGAATTTTGTGTTTGTTCAGATTCTGTTTTTTGATTATATGTGTAGATTTACTGTTTCCGTGGCTCGATATCAATTTGCCGTGTTAGTTAGATGTTCAAGGTTTATATTATGCTCCGTGTCTGTCGAAAATTACTCTGGCTCCGTATTTCAGTTTATTGATGAAATGTGGAGGTATCGGCTTTTCGTTTGTTGAGATGAATGTTCTGTGACAATCCCGATTGATTTGGCAATAGGTCGATTTATATATATATGCGAGTCTTGGCTACAAGTGAGTGGTCCAGTAATATAACGAGCATATCTCAAATCAGACCTACACTACGAGTCTCGTGTAGGCTTGGTCCGGAACACCTCGGATCTTCACCTCGATGCTTGGATGGGATCGGAATATCGGTAAATACATCGAATGGACGTCGGTGATCGCCTTCGTTGTGACGTCGAGGATGACCCCCGATGTGAGATCGGTGACGAAGTGGTATGACGTGGCACAGGCGTGCGTTGTAGTCAAGATGTCGAATTAGATATCGAAAGAGACATCGGTGATGTATTTCAATATGGCGAGTGGTAGCTGAGGGATAATAAATTACTTGTTTTGGGATCCGGGCACCGCATATTTATAGACCTCGGGATTCGGCCCACAGTACCATATCGGTGATGATTACCGATATGACATCGAAAGTGATCCCCGATATGCACCAAAATGGGCCTGGTTTGGGCCTGGCCCAAGATGCGGGAAATGCCCATATCATGTAGTCCCCCGATTTGGGGATCCTTATCTTAAAGATAAGGATTCGCAAATTTAATTTAAAGTTTCTGGGTTACCTGTACCCTTCGTCCCGCCAGTTCAAATGACGGAGATTAAACTTGTGGGGAGTGCACTTATGATGAACGCCCAGTTTGAGGTCCTCGTTTGAATTCTAGTTCCCTTGATATTTTGGGTTTCTTGAAAATTATGATGAGGTTGCCGGGGCAGTTGTTATATTCTCGTGGCTCTTAGCGTAGTAGGGTAGGACGTCGGGTCTCATCTTCGACATGATGTCGAAATGCTTATTCGATATGACATCGGAAGTATATTTCGATATAGTTAAGGCCTCCGTCTATAAATATGGCTTGTAAGAGACTCTGAAGTTCATATATTTCTGCGTTTTCTCTGTCGTTTAGCGTAACCACATCGGTAAGCATATCGATAATTATATTCGATATATCCCCCGTCGTGTATTTTGATCTCTCTGTTGTAGTTGACTTTATTATTGTTTTCTTCTACTGATATTCCCATTATTCTGTAGGTATATTACCTTTTTCTAGGATACTTCGTTAAAATGGGGTTTAGACAATTGATGCTCAAGCTTCAAGCCGACCGTGATGCTTAGAAAGCTGCATTGGCTGAGATGGCAGCAGTTGCAGTGGCGCCTGAAACAGGGTCTGCGTCTAACTTTGATCTGAATAATGCAGCCACTGAGGTTCTGGCGGAGGTATCGGGAGTTGGAAAACCTCCCCCTGGCATTGTAGTACGTGCACATTTTAGTGAAGAATGCTTTGAAAGTGTTCCTGCAACGGTTGAGTCCTTTAGCCAGGACATCCTTGATGTGGTGGGAGGCTTGGTCGGTGCAGCCAATCTCTTGGAGGTGCTGACCTCGAAACAGGAGGGTGTGGTTCATCCGCCTGAAGGGGCTGTGTTGACTGAGAGACCAGATGTGTTGACTGAGAGACCAGATGCTAGGTCTCCCTCTGGTGAGTACGTAGCCCCACGTTCTTAGTCGGAGTCCAACATTCCTTTGTCTGAGAACGTTGGTGGTTCGGGATCGAATACCCGTGTCAACTTAGGTGATTTAGTGGATGCGCCCTTTATCGTGGGGTCGGGCTCTTCAAGCCCGAACCCTATCAGCGGCAAGGGAAAAACGCATGTTTCAGGTACGATTGACAAGGGTAAAGGGCTACTGCATGAGCCCTCGATATTGGGGGGCTTTGCCCCTATCTTTCCTGGAATTCCGATTAGGAAGCCTGCCGTTGACTAGGCTAGGGTATCGGGTAATAAAAGGTCATGTGACGGGACTGTCCACAATGTCCATTCGTCTTCGAGTTCGGGCCCCAAGAAGGCGGGTATAGTCAAATTCTCCAAGCGAGTAGCATTTCCTGAAGCAGACGCTGTGCGGGGCATGATGCAGGCTTTTCCTCCGCCTGCGAATGTGCGGGTGCTTTCAGAATTTGAGCGGGCCTAGAACACACGTCGCAGCACTCACCTGTTCCAAAGTGTACGTGCCTTAGCACGTCCTTGATTGTTTTCATTTGAATGTTTAGCATAATATTATGTATTGTATTGTGCAGACGGCCAAGCTGGGGGTCTCGTGTCTGAAGACCATTCGCGAGTCCAAGGGTGACCCTGATGCTGTTGCTACCGAGCTCGAGGCTGATATCTTAAAGATGGGTGAGTTCAACCCCATGGTGTTGGAGAAGTTAGAGGCTGAAAAAGAGGATGCACTGAACACATGTCGTACACTCCGGGGGGAGTATGATTTGTTGAAGGGCAACTTAAAAACAGTAGTGACTGAGCTTGATCAAGGAAAGGCGCGTGAATCTGCTGCCAATAAAGAGCTGGAAACATTGAAGGCTGAGGTGTCGGCGGTGAAGGTTGCTAATGCACGTCTCTCATTGGAGCTCTCCACTGCCAGATTAGCTCCCTTGGACTTGGTATGTATCTTGTGTAAGATATCTGTCTCTATTTTTTGTCCTCTTGTATTTAATAGAGTTCAACTTGTAGAAACGTCGTCCTGATCTCCTCCGGGTTGGGCGGAGAAGTTTATGGAAAGCTCGAGCTTCCGAAAAATGATTTTGAAGGTTCGAGATGCAGCCTTTCATGCTTGCGTAGGGCAAGTGTTGAGACATGACGGTTTCAAAGACTCCCTCGAATTGAGTGGGTTGAACCCAAGGCATGATCATCATGATCTGCCGATCGGCGGCCTAGACGAGGTGGAAGAGAATCTGACCGACCCTGACGTGTTTTCCGAGGTCGTGGAGAAAAAGACTGAAGGGTCCTCGTGGGAGTAGTTGTTTACCGCCTTCATTGTAACTTAATTTTATCCCTTTCCGGACTATCTCCGATTTGTGGTTCTGTAACTGAATATTTATTTATCTATTGTCTTTGTAGTATGTGACTTTTCGTGGCCTTGTGGTTTCATAATTTATCGGTTTTCTTTTATTGTCATGATGGTGGAATATGCGGTATTTCGATATCTGACAATGCATTCATTTCGTTCTCGTATTTATGAGATTTCATTACTTTGCTTGTTGTCAATAAAGGATGATTTGAATTCCCTCGGTGTTGGTGGAAACATGGGTAATCTGCCACTGCTCCTGTGTTTAGGATTGACCGGGCTATTACAGGGGATATTCTTTTTGTGGTTAGGGGCCCATAGAACCTGTCTCTTCACCTAGTTTGCTTTGTGGAATTTTCATCCAATAGGCTCTTCACCTAGCGTAATTTTATGGGATTTCCACCCAATAGGCTCTTCACCTAGCTTGATTTATGGGATTTTCACCCAATAGGCTCTTCACCTAGCTTGATTTATGAAGTTTTCACCCAATAGGCTCTTCACCTAACGTAATTTTATGGGATTTCCACCCAATAGGCTCTTCACCTAGCTTGATTTATGGGATTTTCACCCAATAGGCTCTTCACCTAACGTAATTTATGGGAATTTTTTCTTGAATCGACCCCGTTATCACAGGGGATTTTTTCTTGAATCAACCACGTTATCACAAGGAATTTCTTCTTGAATTGGCTCCGTTATCACAGGTTTTTTTTTTTTTTTTTTTTTTTTTTTTTTTTTTATCATCGACCCGTTACTGCTCATGGGTAGGAGCCCGCCCGTTATCACAGGGAACCCGTTATCGCTCATGGGTAGGAGCTTTTTCTTTGTAGATGACCCGTTACCGCTCACGGGTAGGAGCCCGCCCGTTATCACAGGGAAACCCGTTACCGCTCATGGGTAGGAGCCTTTTCTTTTGTAGATGACCCGTTACCGCTCATGGGTAGGAGCCCGTCCGTTATCACAGGGGAACCCGTTACCGCCCATGGGTAGGAGCCTTTTCTTTTGTAGATGACCTGTTACCGCTCATGGGTAGGAGCCCGCCCGTTATCACAGGGGAACCCGTTACCGCTCATGGGTAGGAGCCTTTTCTTTGTAGATGACCCGTTACCGCTCATGGGTAGGAGCCCGTCCGTTATCACAGGGGAACCCGTTACCGCTCATGGGTAGAAGCCTTTTCTTGTATTGGCCCCGTTATCACAGGGAATTTTTTGAATCGACCCCGTTATCACAGGGGATTTTTTCTTTGTGTTGTAGGCGAGCCTTATCATTGTCTTTTTGGCTATATCTCTTGGTGACTGTGTCGTCGTTGAATATGTAGGTCATTGAGCCCTGCAAAACATCATAGACAAGAAAAATTTTCGACATAAAAGCTAATACAAAAGCACGAAATGACGTGCATGTGTTATTTGAGGAATGTTCCCTCATTCTGGGAATATCTGTTTTATACAAGAAATAGTGTTTCCGTAGTGCTCTATCATGCCCTTGGTACCTGTTTGTACCTGTTGTACCTGTTTGAATAGAAAATATAGAATAATCTGGGGCCATGCCCCCTGAATCACCCTTTTAATATACCCTATGTCCTTTTCGGACATAGTAATGGGCGATCCTTTGAGCCATGTACCTGTAAGAGGGAGATGTGCTAAACATATATCTAGGGGAACATTCCTAATTCTTTGTGCCATTCTCTGCACTTCTATAATGTCCACTTAGGACATATCCCTGCATGAAATATGAGATTGCACCAAGCAACAGATAAAAAGGTATTAAAGGATAACGGTCGAAGGCTAGGTAAACCTAACCCGCCTACGTATCCCGTTGAGTGGGGAATCAGACCGGCGTAGTTCCCCCTGTTTTAAGTTACATGCCGACCCACGAAGGGGTTAAATAAGAGATAACGGTCAAGAGCTAAGTAGACCTAACCCACCTACGTATCCCGTTGAGTGGGGAATCAGACCGACGTAGTTCCCCCTGTTTTAAGTTTACAGACCAACCCACGATGGGGCAATGTTTTCGTCGTTCGAACGTAATTTAAAAGGTGTAGAAATTTAAAGTATTGTTCTGTTTGCTCCTTATGGTTATCACTCCGTGCGCGGAAGGTATTCTTGGTGTGGGACTTGTATTTCCTGCCTTCTCCTGATTCTTGGATGCTTCAGCGAATCCACATAGCACATCCATCCCTGTGCCTGGTCGCCTATTATCTCACCAATTCCTTGAGGGGTCGAGAATTTAACTTTCTGATAATAAGTAGAGACCACGACCATGATCTAGTTGAGCGTCGGTCGGCCAATGATGGCGTGGTAGGGAAATGGGGTGTTGACAATTGTGTATTTTATCGGTGGGACCCAAGTGCGTGGAGTCCTGCCAAACGTGGTGGGCAATGTGACTTGTCCAAGTGGCACTACCTCTACTCCACCAAATCCGGTCAACGGGGTGGATATCGGCTTCAGTCGGTCCGGGGCTATCCCCATCTGCTCGTAGGCTTTAGAGAATATCAGGTTTGCGGAGCTCCCGTTATCCACCAACACTTTATGCACCTGATAGCCATCCACATTAATCGTGATAACCAGTGGGCAATCTAGTTTCCCCGCGGTCAAGGCCAATGGACTAAGCTGCTCCAAGTCTTTCTTGGTGAAGGAGATCTCCTGGTCCAAGTCTGCTTCCGGCATGATTGCGTTGGTGTACCCAACATAGGCTCCACCCTGAAGTTTTCTCGTTATGGTTTCTCGGCCGTGAGCCGTGTCGGCTCCCAAGCCTCCTCTGTTGATCACATTTATAACGCCTATGCTCGGGGCATTCACAGTGGCCCTACCTTGTTCCTCGGGTGCCTCAATCATTTTCTGCTTTCCTCTCCTAGGTGAGTAGTCTCTTCTAGGGGGTGAGTAATGCTCTGCTCCTCTAGCATCCTCCCTGGCACCCCTGACAAACTCGACCAGTTTCCCTTCTTTGATCAATCTTTCGATTTCGTTCCTCAGGAGTGTGCAGTCTTCCGTCCTATGTCCAGGTTGACAGTGATACGCGCAGTATTTGCTGGATGACTTCATCTTGGGAGTCGCATTCAACGACCTGGGTTCCGTCAACCATCTGTTTCTCTTCGCCACGGCCATCACCTCCAGAATACCTATGTTTAACGGGGTGTACGTCCGTGGGGGCCTTTCCCTATCGCGCTCTCTGTTTGCGTTCCTGCTGGAAAACGAACCCTGACGTGTTGCCATCATTTCGTCCTCGTAGACCATTTGGTTGGCAAGCATGTTGATCTGTGCTATGGTAGGCTCCGTTAATTTGATTAGCTCCCCGGAAAACCTACGGTGGGTCGTACCCTTAAACAACATCACCAAGACCTTCCCACCATGCGGCTCATCCACCTTTAATAATTCATCGTTGAACCTTTTCATGTAGTCTCGAAGGTTCTCCCTATCTTTTTGCTGTACAGCGCCGAGGCGTAGCAGGTTGGTCTTCATTCTCTTTTGGCTAGAGAACTGGTTCTCAAATTTCTCCCTTAGCTGCTCATAGTCCGTTATGGATCCGGCCCTCAGCCTAGCAAACCAATCTAGTGCAGCGCCCGTTAAAGTGGTGGAGAGGATCTTTGCCTTTATGTTCTTCGAGTAGTTGTGCAAGTTCAGAATGCTATCGACCTGATGGAGATAATCCATCTGATCACCTCTTCCGTCGTATGGCTTTATCACTGGGATCTTGTCCCCTCTTTGCAATACTTCAGCCTCTATCTCATCCGAAAGCGGGGTCTTACTGCGACCCTTCCCATGATTCTGAGTCAACTTCCTTGACAATTCCGCCCTTTTGCGGTCTAGCTGTTCCATCCTTCTTGAGGTTACCCGCAGTATCTCTGCTTCCTCATCCTTCAAATACGCAATCTCGGCGCGGTCGCGACCGCGTTCCATTCTCCTGACTACTTCTGCCCTCTCACGGTCCAGCCGTTCCATCTTCCTTGCTATCTCTCGATCTAGGGTCCCTGAGTCCCGTCTCTCCACCCTGTCATAAGTAGCAGGCGATATCTCTCTAAATGAGTCCTTTGTATCCTCATGTTCATTATATCCTTGCCTTGCATATCTCCCGCCCGCTCTGGATCCGTAGGGCCTCGCCTGAGCTTCCCTCGTCCTATGTTCTGCGAGTCGTGGAAGCAAAGCCTCCATCGTAGCGTCAAGTGCTTCCTTCACAGAGGCGTTGGGACGGACGATGCCTTGTCCCGCGGGCATTGTCTCCTCTTGGCCGGGAAAATCCGCATTTGACGCTTCGGTCATTGGAATGTCAGTTGTGTGGTTCTCGATGGGCGGACCCTTAGTCTCTAGTTCTGCCGCACTTGGTGCAACAAGGGTCGGAACTGCATTTGCGGCTTGCGGTAGCCTCCCGGGCCCGCGCTATCGTTGCACTTGTGGTGGAGGCGGTGTGTCCTCGATCCTGGCGCCCCTAGTCACAACTCCGCTCACTTCGGATCGGGTCCTCCTTCCTTGCATCTTGGCGTTCTTGTCCGGGAAACGGTGTTCCCACAGGCGGCGCCACTGATTTGGCAATAGGTCGTTTTATATATATATATATATGCGAGTCTCGGTTACAAGTGAGTGGTCCAGTAATATAACGAGCCTATCTCAAATTAGACCTACACTACGAGTCTCGTGTAGGCTTGGTCTTGAACACCTCGGATCTTCACCTCGATGCTTGGATGGGATCGGAATATCGGTAAGTAGATCGAATGGACGTCGGTGATCGCCTTCGATGTGACGTCGAGGATGACCCCCGATGTGAGATCGGTGATGAAGTGGTATGATGTGGCACATGCGTGCGTTGTAGTCAAGATGTCGAATTAGATATCGAAAGAGACATCGGTGATGTATTTCGATATGGCGAGTGGTAGCTGAGGGATAATAAATTACTTTTTTTGGGATCCGGGCACCGCGTATTTATAGACCTCGGGATCCGGGGACCACAGTACCATATCGGTGATGATTACCGATATGACATCGAAAGTGATCCCCGATATGCTCCAAAATGAGCCTGGTTTGGGCCTGGCCCAAGATGCGGAAAATGCCCATATCACCGATGCCATTTTTAGGATTTACTTGAGGTGTCTAAGACTAATGGAGATTGATGAATGAAACAAGCGAATTAAAATGTGGTGGAAATATATGGTGTGATGGTAAACAAGTTTTGTCACCTTAGAATTGAGGCATTTTTAGAGTAGATTTGACTGGTGTGTATTCATCTTCCTATAATGCAGAAGAAACGTGAACTAAAAAAAGAGTTCAAGAGGCAGTGCTCAAAATCATACCATAGTTCAGGGGGAAAATCGCACACTTGATAGTTCAGGGGGGAAAGTCAAAAAAGAGTATAGTTTGGGGTTTGAAAGTTTGGCGAATATTTTTTGGACAAAAATGCCCTTAAACTTTAACATATGCTGTGCACGTGCCTTACTGTTCCGGCAAAAATATGGCCGGAACATGCACAAAAGTAAATCGCACAAACGACTAAAGGTTAGGGGGCACTGGAGCTAAAATGAATGTTCTGACCTCGTCCTGTAAAAGTTTGGGGGGTTTGATGGAATTATCCCTTAAAAAAAACCAAGAATAAGTCGTTTGGATATTGATAACAACTGATGTACCATGAAGCATGGAACATAAGTTTGTACTAAAATACTCAAGAGTGTATAAAGGTTGATGGGTGTGATTTACGATTGGCCCAATACATGGTTATTGGGCCGGCCCATAAGCGCATCGAATTGAGTGAATTTGATGCGCGCATCGAATCCACAGTCTAATGCGTCGTTATTAGGTTGGCCCATAAGCGCATCGAATCGAAGTATTCGATGCGCACATCGAATAAGTAAGATTCGATGCGCCTTTCAGCATTTGTCTGTGGGCTCCACGGGACGGCTGCTATAAATAGCCCGTCCCCTTGTATTCCGTGCACGTTTTGAGAAGACATCAACTTTAGCACAGTCATCATCGAACCACTATTCATTCGATACGCATCGGATCGAACTGCCCTCATTCGATACGTGATAAAACAGTGTATCCATTCGACACGCAAAATGGCGCATTGAATTCGACACCTAATGTACGCATTGAATTCGACACCATCCAGAATAACTTCGAATCAGTGTTAATTGTTCCGCATCGAACAAAGACATTCGACACGTCAGCATCGAATACCGACGATTCGACACGCTACATAAATCTTGTAATTAGTTTATTCTACCTAATAAGCTTGTAATAAGTGTTCTGGACCAAGCTAGTCCGTTAATAAAGTTGGATAGCATTATTTTGGTTATTTATATCTCATTTTGTACTCTTTTACTGTGTTCTATTACCGTGACGAAATAAGACCAAAATAAAGGTGTGAGATCGGATCTAATCAAGATGGGAGATAGTTGAAATAGGCTACCACCATCCGTTGAAAAATTTATCAGGCATAAAGAAGTTGGATAATTATATTATCCAGGTTTTCACACTCGTGTCAACATTAAAGTAAACCTTTGTCATAACTCATAACCTGGCGATTATAATCAAGATATAGACAGGTTATGATCACGATAGTAGTTTATTATTCTAGTCCTACGACCTGTTATCATTATATAACAAACTACTCGTACTAGTTTATTAAAGAAGCATACCCAATGTGATAACCACGCCTTTCTCGTTCATGCATCCGGGTGTGGTAGATTGTTTTCGTGGTTTATATAGCACCACCACAGCCCATGTGTTGTGTGAAATACGGAAAGGAAAGGACCAGAGGTCCCGCACCTGTGCCTGTGGTTATGGTATATTAAGATTTTTTGTTACAAAGTGGAATAGAAGACAGTGGGAAATGGGAAGAGCTCCTTGTTGTTCCAAAGTAGGGTTGAACAGAGGACCATGGTCAATTAAAGAAGACACCATCCTGACTACTTATATTCAAGAACATGGTGAAGGCCAGTGGAAATCTCTACCCAATAATGCAGGTAAGAAACTGATTAGTTATTTTGTATGCATCTTCATTAACTACGATAACGTTAACATATTGTGATATTGGAAGTATGGCTGATTGAAGAGGCTGAATCGTGTACTGCAGGGCTGTTGAGATGTGGGAAGAGTTGCAGATTAAGGTGGATGAATTACCTGCGGCCGGGAATCAAGAGAGGGAACATCAGCCAAGATGAAGAGGATTTGATCGTGCGGCTGCATGGATTGTTGGGTAATCGGTGGTCCCTGATCGCGAGGAGATTGCCTGGTCGAACGGATAATGAGATCAAAAACTACTGGAATACATATATTGTCAAGAAACTTAGTAATGCTGGAATCAAACTGAAACCCAATAAGAATTTCCGCAGACTTATGGAATCTGATAAGTTTGTCACCTCTCCCGCGAGTAAGGAGTCTTCGGCTAAGATACAGGAAACAACTAATAAAATTTGTGAAGAACAGAATAATTGCAATGACCCTCCAAAGACGAAAGTTTATAGGCCGAAGGCGTTAAGAGTTTCTTCCATGTTCTCGACAACTAGAAGCTCGGTCAGTCGTACTTCAAGCAACGAGGATGTCCAGGTGGCGAGAAAGGTGGTAGATCATGCAACAGAAGAATGGCCACCACGATTAGAAGTGAAGGGTGCAAATTACGGATTCTTTGAAGCTGGAGATGAGGATTATTTTCTTGGAGAGCGCTTTATTCTGCAGGATTCAGTATCAAGTACGGACGATGTAAAAATGTGGGATAAATTCTACAACGAGTATTTGCAGCTTCTCTAGAAAACGTAAATCAGTTTGATCATGTTTCCATTAGTTTTTGGCCAATAATAATCATCTGGCAATGCATGTAATTACCATTCTAACTAATGTGAAATTTGTTTAATACCGTCTGTTCAATTTAGAGCAGAAGGTTTGTTAATTTTGTATCAGAAGCTAAGTACTCTTCCTTTTGATTTTCTCTATTTCACTTTTTCATTAGCAAACGATCGAACTGCTACTATGTTTTAAGCAAGTAGTAAAAGATTCACTTGAGTATGATTATATTCTCTGAATGAGCAGGGGAAATAAATCTTGATACAACATGTTTTTCTCAATTTAAAGCAAAATAATTTATAGCTTGCAATTTCGTCATGTGATCACCTTTTGTCTGGGAAGAAGATATGTTTTTCTTCGTATGATGTTGACGTGAAGATAAGTGATTTGGGGCGGTTTCGTATGCTGACTTGGCAGGCTGACGAAACACTCTACATCATGTTGGTTCTAGGCCACGCTGAAACCAGCTTTGTCCTTTGCACACATCTATTCTAAGCGACGTGGTGAGCGGACGATGGATCTTTGATGATTTCGGACTGAAATCGGGTTATCCCAAGCTGCCTACGTTACCCTTTGAAGGAATCAAGCCTAACGTAGTTCATTTATTTATTCTGATGACCGAACCCTAATCGGGCTATGTGATTCACTCTTTTCTGCACTGCACGGCTTCACGGTTTTGACCATATCTCCTCGTAGGAAGGTTCAAACCTTGATCCGCTTCTTTATATGAAAAGTTGACTCCCTTAGCTTTCCAAGCATATAAGGCGCATGTCGGGACACATGTATAGCGGACTCGACATCGAATATAATGTCGGGTATCTGGCATGTCGGGTGTGATGTCGATGCTCCATCATATCGGCCATATCTCGATATAAGTAGATCGAAACCTCAATCTGCTTCTTCCAATGGAAAGTAGACGCGTGTAGATTTCCGTACATATAAAGTACATATCGAGTGGATAAGTATAGTGTTCTCTATGTCAAATATAATATCGGGTATTGCATATCGAATGTTTTGTCGAATGTATGTCAAATGTTATGTTGGGAATATCCTATGTTGGAGGTCTATATCGAGTATTATTCAATATAGGGGGGTCTGGGGGAGGTCCCCAGGCATTCTCTCTCTACTTTAGGGCCAAATGGAAGGATATTTATAAGCATATGGGCCAGGGTATGTCGAAAATGGTCCCCGACATAGTATATCGAATATCATATTTGATATACTCTCAAGCTCTGCGCAGTTCTACCGTTTCGGGCATAACTTTCATTGCGGAGATCCGAATGCAATACGTTTATTGCATTACGAACTAGACATGCGTGGCTTTCCAATGACATATCATAAGGTACCTAGTTCGGTATACACCAATAATGGTGATCCTTGCAATTGTAGTATCCACGTAATATAACACGTATTGCTACTATTAGTAGTCCCCGAGTTTGGAGTGTGATATTGGAACATGAGCATACATCAAACTCTAATTGGATGATATACTTGTACATATCAATAGTCCCCTAGTTTAGGAGTTATCATTGTAGATGTTAATTCGTAAACTTGAGTTGTATGTTCAAGTATTTTATTGAGGGATACCCTTCACTTCCCTCATTTTTCGAGTTGCATGAACAACGAATTGGGATTGTGAAAATAGAGCTCGGATAGTCCCCCATTTTCCTGGACATGTTTGTTAAGATGGAAGTCTAAAATTCAAGGATATCAGATAGATATCAAATATGCGTTTTCAATAGCTCCCCAATATGGAAGTCATATATGGCCAGCGGAGCCCAAGTGTGGTTATTATATAAGCTGATCCCCTCCATTTGCCTGCATGCAAAAATTCGTCGAAGTGGTTTATCGTTGACGTCATTCACCAAGACGGTGCTGATGACGTTACCGGAGACCGCTAGTGGGTGAGTAGAGGTCGTAAACTCTATTTGTAACTATGATTGCAAAAGATATAATGTGCAGTTGCTTAATGTCGATTGACTCTCGATGCGAAGATTTTTATATATATCGGCGGTCTTCAAGATTTTTGCCATTCGATGAGGTTTTTGAGACATGATACTTTAAGATGCATTGCTACTCTATACTCCCCTTAGGAAATGCATTTCGAGTAACATGTCTATGTTCGATGCAAATGATGATATAGAGGCGGATGCAACGCGTTGTCGGAAGAGGGCTACGTATAATAAGATGCGTACCGAGCTGGGTACTTGACCATTTAGTGTAATAGGTTGATGGGCAAGATGGCTTACAATAGTATAGGGATAAATATGTCTTAATTGAGAGTAGTGTAGAACATAAGGAGGTTGTTCTCCGCCCGAGGTCGTCATGGCCCCAAAAGCGTTACTGCTAGAGACAAATTGGACCGCTTGGGGTCTGTATGTGCAATCTTGCATGTATTATTGTGATTATAGCTTGGAATTGTGTATACACGATTGTTTATGAAAATCAGGTTTTTACCAACCTTGCGTTAGGTTGACAGATGATTGAGAGTCTTGGGGTCACCGGTGAGAGCGCTCTTTATTGCTTATTATGATTTTACCCTCATAACAATTTGGGATATGCAAAAATATTTGAATTTTCTAGCCCAGCCATAATACTAGCGTGGCTGGCTCTCGCGTTGGAAAGGTGGGTACGTAACTAACTCAAACTTTGTATGTACCTGTTGAGTTATTCGAGTACTTTAGCAGATGTAATATCTGACCGCGCTTCTATCACCTTTACATGTAGACCTAGTTGACATTGTATCACAAACGATTCTTGTTATACCTTGTGAGGTATGATCTATGATAATGTGCTCAGTGTGCCCTATGGCATAAATATCATGTAGAGAATATTGCATTGTATCATGAGAGGTGAATGAATTGGATACCGCGCAAGGTATGTTTCACTATACTGTTAATGGGCCATTTCTAGCTGAAACTATTGTGGAATGTAGCTTCAAATATTACTACATCTCGCGGGTGGTTTTGAGCTATCACCAACGCAGAGTGTAGGTATGATAATGCTGAGCCTGATGGCATTGTCGAGATTCATAAGAAAAAGAGTCTCATGTTCATTCGCGTGAAGTATGGGCCGAAGTGTCCAAACTGAGAGTAGGAGCGGCACTATGTTGCCTTTGTTGTGGTTGTCTAATAACCTTTAGATAATCGTAATCATTGTTTGTTATTTTGTTTGAATTCTAGCATTTGCTGCTATATTTTGCATGGTTGCTACTGTTTTATGATAGGAGATATCATTTGCTTGGGTAGGAATCTATTGCCGTGCACTGTAGGATAAGTATGTCAGTTAAGTTGTTTGCTGCCATATCACATAGGATAGGAGATAAATCAATATGTTAAGGAATTCTCGGCCATCTTACTGTAAGATAGGATATTCATTTACATGTTAGGGTACTGTCCATCATTTCCCGTAGGATATGAGATATGATTTATCGTTTGAGGTATTTTCTTCCTTTGTCCGTCGGCGAATTAATTAATAGTAAATTGCTTGAAGTCAAGCAAGGTTGCAGCGAGAGGAAAAATCATTTGAAGCATCATTTGGAAAAGTTAAAGCCCGTCATGGTGGACTTGAGGCTCCTCAGGCCAATGTTTGTAAATGATGGTTTACGTCCATATCATTTATAGGTCCAATGAGAGATGTCAACATTCTCTTCCATGTAACTTAAGCATGCGCTTTGTCAATCTTAAAGAGGATAAGATAGGTAATGAGTGAGAAGTCATCGTGAAGAAGGTTCTGGTCTATAGTAATTGTGAAAATGATGAAAGCGATGATGGATGCAGAGAAGTTTCTTGACATTCTTAGGTTAGCTCATAGTGCGTATTAGATCGCTTGCTTGCGCTACTAAGGGGTGTAGGTTGGTCACCATTTGAAAGGGTTATATAGTTTAAGCTGATGTATGAGGCGGGGATACCACGTAGGTACTAGTCGTTGTGCCTTAAGAGACGGGTTACGACGCTGGTATTTAGTGTTGTAACCTAGTTCATCTTTGTTCATTTTTGTCTGGATTAATACAAACGTGTCATCTCATATTTGTGCGTGAATGTTTGCCATTCGCGTGGTGTCTCCAAGTAACTTACTTATTTGTAATAGAACGAAATATTAAAAATGCCCACTAACTTTTTTTAAAAAGTTAAAATGCCCATTTTTTCGGGCCTTGCCAAAATGACCCGTATGTTTAAAAAAACCTTTCAAAAATGCCTGTTACCCTTATTCGGGATAAAACTACCTACGTAGCGGTACAGTCAATGCCACGTCAATAAATTGCTCCGCCATGCCATATTTTCAGCCAAAAATATTTTTTACACAAACTAATTTTAAAAATTGTACGTAGAACCCATAGTAAATTACACTTTGCACCCTAAAATATATATACATAAAAAATTATAATAAACATATATATAAAAATATAAATAATAAACACACACACATATATATATAAATAATAATAATCATAAACATACATATAAAATAATAATAATAATCATCATCTTTGTCGCCGCTGCCCGTACCCCCCCCCCCCCCTCCGAGGCCACCAACAGCACTGCCCCTCGTCAGCTTCATCACCTTAGGTTCATCGCGTATAGCGAAAATGAGATCTGAGAGGAGGTCGAAGCAAAGCAGTGGGTCTGATGGTTTGTGGGCGACTGAAACGACGACTGATTCGAGCTACGCCACCAGCCCTCCGAATCTCGATAACGAGATTGGGATCAATTCGATTCGAGCTGCGACGATATGATTCGAGCGGGATTTGGATCAGTGTAGTGTATCAGTGCAGTGATGAAGAAGACCGGGGAAGCAGTGGCGGCGGCTAAGGGGATGGGGTAGGGGGTGATGGAGATGATAATGTTTTTTAAATTGTCTTTTTTTGTCGTTTTTTTTTTAAATATTTATTATTTTATAAATAGTTATATATAGATGTTTACTATTATTATTTATAATATGTTTATTATTATTATTTTTATATATATGTTTATTATTATTAGTTATATATGTTTATTATTATTTATTTAGATATATATATATATGTGTGTGTGTGTTTTATTATTATTATTTATATATATATGTTTCTTATTTTTACAAATAGTTATACATATGTTTATTATTATTATTATTATTATTATTTATATATATTTATTATTTTTACATAGTTATATATATATATATCTTTATTATTATTTCTTATGTATATATATTTTGGGGTGCAAAGTGTAATTTAATATGGGGTGTAAGTACAATTTTTAAAATTTCAAGAGTTTGTGTGAAAAATATTTTTTTGCTGAAAAATATGACGTGGCGAAGCACTTATTAACGTAGCAACACTGTACCGCCACATAGGCAATTTCAGCCCGAATAAGGGTCGAGGGCATTTTTAACAAAAAAATTGAAACATATGGGGCATTTTGGCAAGGCCCGAAAAAAACGGCCATTTTAACTTTTTAAAAAAAGTTAGCGGGCATTTTTAATATTTCGTGCTTTGTAATATTTAAAAGAATACTGTGTAAGGAATCATGTATTTGATTTGTTGTCATTTCAGTTAGGGTACCTCGTGGGTGCATGATTCATTGTCATTTAAGGCAGGGTACCGCATATGTACATGGTTCGTTGCCATTTTAGGCAGGGTACCGCGTAGGCACTTATGTCTCCGCCGTTAGGCACGGTACCGCGTAGGTACATATTTATTTGCATTTTAGGTTTGGAACCGCCTAGGTAAATATTCCTCTTGGCAATTTAGGCATGAAATTGTATCGGTATACGTTGCTCTACCTTTCTGGCATGTTACCATGTACGTAGATATACCCCTTGTCATTTTTAGCATGTTTTCGTGAAGGTACATGTTCTCTTGTCATTTCGGACATAATACTGTATAGGTAGTTATCACTCGCGTATTTTTGGCATTTTATCGAATAGGTAGATGTGGCTCTGCCATTTTTGGCATTTTGCCGTGTTAATAGAAGTGACACTGCCATTTCTAGCATGTCTCATTTGTGTTATCGGCGTTGTCCGTTTCCTCGTTTGAATTAATGAATAAAAGAGGGTCTGTGAGTCTATTTGAATATTTTCTGTTATATCATGTAGGATAGTAAATAAACAAATTACATGTGACGGTATTCTTGCCTCCTCCGTAATTTTGTGGATAGGGAATTAAGATTCTACAAGATTTGTAGATATTTGTCCTTTTCGTATAGTTGGAATCTCGTAGGATTTGTATATGGTTACTCCGTCAGGTTCTCTCCTGCCTATCGTGCTGGATAGGGGAGTTATGACCTCGTAAGATTGTAAAAGCTATGGATAGTCGCCTTTTCAAGCGATATGCCATGAGGGCGATACCTCTCTGCTGTTTGATCATCATCTTTGCCGTGGAGGCATATGGACAGTCGCATTTTCAAACGATATGTCCTGAGGGTGATACCTCTGAGGACGATACCTCTCTGCTGTTGTACCAGCAAATTTTTTTTTAATCCTCCTTATCTCGATGGATATGGGATCTCTTTTTCTCCTTGTTTTGTTGACGGAGGATGTCCGCGTTCTTGTCATTTAAACGGATAACAATATATATATATATATATATATATATATATATATAACTTCAAGATAGATAACAAACAAGAACCGGATAGTCTCCGATTTGCTATCCTTTTGGATAGGAGATACTTTTAACCTTCAAGGTATGTTTCTGTCTTATCCCGTAGGATATGTTTGTTCCTACAATCAATCTATCAATATGAAAGAGATGGATATATAACATTCTATAGATAAAGATTAATAACTGGTAACAGTTGAGAACCAGGTTAATCATAATTCGCCTATGTATCCCGTAATAAGGGAATAAGACCTGCGTGATTCTTTCTGTTTTTAATACAGGCGAGCCCGGAGAGGCAATTTAAGTAAATAAATATTGTTCCAATAATAATTAAAGATAGAAATTGAGTGATAACGTAATTAATTGCGGAATATGTAGGTGAATAATATAATGTAATTGATATGACTTATCTAGATTGGCGGGGCGGAGTCCCAACTTGACACGCGCCAGGGTTTTGATGAGTCTGAGTAGCCCAGAGTCGTAAGGATGAACATGAAAAGCATAGGTCCTATGGCGGTCCAATTTCCCAATGTTCTTGATGAACTCGATTGTTCTTGATGAACTCAATGGAATTTTACAGTTGGTTGCTTGTTTTCAGTATATTCCAGTGTGTTCCCACTAACGACCCCAATGATTTGGGGCGATTTTGTATGCTGACGTGGCAGGCTGACCAAACACTCCACATCATGCTGGTTCTAGGCCACGCTAGAACCAGTTTTGTCCTTTGCACACATGTACTCCGAGCGACGTGGTGAAGGGACGATAGATCTTTGATGACTGCAGACTGAACTCAGGTTATCCCAATATGCCTATGTATCCCTTTGAGAAAATCAAGCCGAACATAGTTCATTTATCTATTCTGATGACCGAGCCATAATTGGGCTATGTGATCCAGTCATTTCTGCACTGCGTGTCTTCACGGTTTTGATCATATCTCCTCGTAGGAAGGTTCAAACGTTGACCGGCTTCTTGATATGAAAAGTGGACTCCCTTAGCTTTCCAAGCATATAAGGCACATGTCGGAGAGACATGTATAACGGCCTCGACATCGAATATCATGTTGGGTATCTTGCATATTAGGTGTGATGTCGAGGCTTTACCATATCGGTCGTATCTCAACGTAGGTATATTAAAACCTCAATCTGCTTCTTCTTATGGAAAGTACACACGTGTAGCTTTCCGTACATATAAGGTACATATCAAATGGATAAGTATAGCATTCTCTTTATCGATTTTAATATCGGGTATTGCATATCGAATGCTTTGTCGAATGTTATGTCGGGAATATCCTATGTCGGAGGTCTATATCAAATAATATTCGATATAGGCGGTACGGGGGAGGTTTCCAGGCATTCTCTCTCTACTTTAGGGCCAAATGGAGGGATATTTATAGGCATATGGGCCAGGGTATGTGGAAAATGGTCCCTGACGTAGTATATCGAATATCATATTCGATATACTGTCTAGCTCTGCACAATTCCACCGTTTCGGGCATAACTTTCACTCCGGAGCTCTGAATTGCAATTTGCTTGTTGCATTATGACTTAAACATTTGTGGCTTTCTAATGACATATTATAAGAGGTCTATTTCGTTATACACAAATAATGGTGATCCTTACAACTTAACATCCACGTGACATAACACATATTGCTACTATTTTATGTAGTATCAGTGAGCGTACATTGTATGTTGAAAATTACTTTTGTGCAAGAAAGGGAGTATATAAGGATACTCATCATGAGTTTGCGTGAAACTTTTTAAAGTTCTCTCGAATTAATTTCCGACAACTAGTTTTGTATTAATTTTTTAGCCTAATAACTAAGTGGTAGTTCTTGGATATGCGTTTGGCCACTTGGAGTCTACAATTAAAAATATTATCACAAAATTATAGTAAAACACAATGCCTAACACGTTTTTAATCAATTTCCTAAGATTTGTGTGCTATTTGAAGCATATCTCATTCCACGATGATGATTGAACCTTAAAAGTTTTTGGATCTGTGGACCGATAGCAGCAATAAGGTGGAGAAAATAATATTAAATACTAAAAGATTAAATGGAACAGAATAATCTTTTACGTACATCAACTAGATCCAATTTAGTAACGGCACGTTTGGATGCCCTTAATAGGCCATATTAATTAAATAGTATAGGTTTATACCATATTTAGTTGGCAAATAAAAGGTAGAAGGGACCTAACATAAATTGTTTTTTTGGAGCATTTTCCAAGATAACTAATCTCACCTCCCCCATATGATAATTTAATGCCACAACCACCAACTTCACCCACTCAAGTTAAATACCGTTATGCCCCCACTTTTTCAAAAAAAAATTACATTTTTATACCCCTAAAAAGGTGCCTACATCACAATTGAATGACATAAAGTAGAATCACGAATTACAAAGCAACTTAAGGGTAGTTTTGGTAATTCACGAAATTATGTGGATGTGTATGTGCAACCAAACATGAGTTTTAGTAAAGTTAAATGCTACAAGGTGGGATTTTTTTTGGCAACCAAATGTAAGATTAATTGTTTTATTTAGTATAATCTTGACACTAAATTATATGGGTTTTCAGCTCATGTGGCAACCAAATGTGCCGTAACATTATCTCATAAACAAGTATTAATTTGGTACAAGTTGGTAAGGTAAATACAAGAGCATTTTTATACACATATGTTAATATATAACTTATACAAGTGTCTAGAGTAAAACTTATGTCCGAAACACTTACATACCAACGCTAAGTTTATAATATGGGACATGTCGAGAGTTTGGAGACGCCGAGTCGGGATGATGTCGAGTGACGATGATGTCGAGTGTGATGGATGTCGAGTGTTGGCAGATATCAGGTCTGGGAGATATCGAGACTGGTGGTTATCAGGGTTCAGGAGACATCGAGAATAGCCTCTATATCGAGTGTAAGTATGTCGAGGGTTAAGTATGTGGAGGGTATATATAGAGTGAACAATGCTACATATTAAATGAGCTTACCTTGAATTGCTCCAACAAGGGTTTTATAGACCTCGGGGCATAGGGACCGCTTCCGAGATTTTTGGACTAGGTCTGTACCATGTCGAGCAGTATGTCGAGCATAGATGCCCGACATATAGTAGATTGGCGGATTCCATGGGCTTGACCTAACTTGCTTATTGGGTCGGCTCGCTAGGCCATATAATATCCTATATTATGTACACCCCCGAGTTTGGGATCTATTGTCGCAGACAATAGCTCGTAAACTATACTATTGCTAACTTGTGTCTCCTCAGTTTATAGTTCGGGCTTGTGCTTGACATGTGAGTTTGATATTTAAATTGCTGTGTAGATTGGTCCCTCAAAATACAAAGTCACTAGTAGTCAGCTGCAATGGAAACTGTCGGTATGTATGTGGATTGTTGTGTCAAATTGTATATGTCGTAATAATTTTGCTTGGCAAATTTCTCGTATAACAAAAAAAAGATTTCTTTAATGATATCGAAAATGAAAGATATCGAATATGCATGATATCGAATCTACGTGCTATCGAGACGGTGGCACGTCGAACAGCAAGTCTCGACGTGGTTGTTATGTCGAGCCACATAATTTAATTTTTGCAATATGTCGAGTATAATATATATTTGACAGGAAATAAGACTTTTAGTAGAATTAAATATCGAATCGATATATGTTGAATATGATACTTTCCAAGTGAGCTCTATATCAAAGTTGGGTCCTCAACGTAACCAGATAGTAATATGTCGAATATGGCACATTCGATATTAACTATGGAAGGCCGATAATTAATGCGATTTTCGGCTCGAAAACCACTATAAATAGTGGAAGAAATGGGAGAGAAAGTATTTGCTTTCTCGATGATATGTAGTTTCAACATCTTTGGTTCGAAATATTTTGTTTGACATGTGCTCGATATACCGTGTTCATCGAATTTCATCTAACAACTTGATATCTTTGTATATTGAAAATATATGCTTGATATGTTACAACTCATTTTGACATCTGTACTTGGCAAACTTTTGTGATTTTAGGAGGTTTCACATTTTTTCAGATTTTGTCGTGCAAGCTTGCAATTTCTGTTAACCGCAAGGCGGGTTTAAAAGCTTTCATTTGAAATTTATGAAGTTAGTAAATTATAGACATTTTCTCCCATTGTGGATTTTAGAGGAATTTTTGCTATGTTTTTTTGGAAAAATGTCTCCGTAAGAAGAATATAGGGCAGTACTTGGAAGCGAGACTACGGTTCATTGGGTTGAACCTGAGGAGTATAATGCAAGCCCTTCTCATAAATTGGGTCACGTGCCCTTAGCTGAAAACGATAATAAAATGTGGGACGCGTCACAAGATCTTATCGAGGATAGTTATGGGAAGAGTTGGTCGAGGATGTGGGTTCTGAGCATAATCCTGTTGAGGAGAATGAGTTGTCTCGCCGGTGAGACCGAGGTCAAAAACTTGAATACTTTATGCATTGTTAGTCTTTAAACTTTATTTATGCCTTTAGGGATTATTTGATATTGTGTTATTTTTAGACCTTCAACATTGTTTATGCCCTTTATTAAATCAATTTATAAATTAGATTTCATAATGCTTTTAGGGAATTACTATAAAGTAGAAATGATTATATTTTTAGAATATCTACTTGGAATTTATGTTATTAGCTACTCTCAAAATATCTATATGCCTTTTTTAGGTAATATTATTTATCTTTGTTTTTTTATTTTATATAACATTTATATGTGTTAATTTAGTTATTACGGCGCTAGTTTTATGAAATGTTGTTAGATATCTTACAAATGATAGTTTTTATAACATAATTCATGCCTTTAGGAAAACTATATAACTTAGTAATGATTAAATTTACGTCATCTCTAATATTAGAAATATTCTAACTTAGATGTTTTTACTTAGTACAACCACTTTAGTCGGCAACATGTCGGGCGATCCTCCACACTCGTCTCGTGATACTGGCCATAGCCAGCCCTCGAAGAGAAGGCGTAGTGGTTCACTGAGTGCCGGAGGGCATAGCGCTCCACCGAGATTAGGTCCTTGCCTTCGATTTGTTCATTCTGACGCTACACCACCCGATCATGTCGATGCCCCTGCTGTCGAGATTAATGTATATATTTTTTTCGGCCGGACTCCGGTTGAAAAATTTGCTACCGGACTATGGTTGAGAAAGAATATTCTGACCGCAGTCCGGTCGGAAAATCGATCGGGAAAGGTCCCGACCAGAGGCCGATCGAAAAAAATAATTTTCGACCGGACTCCAGTCGGGAAAACTTTTCCGACCGAAGCATCCCTGATCGGACTTTTTCCACCGGGATGCAGTCGGGAAAAGGTCTTTCTCGACCGGATTTGGGTTATTTCCGACCGGAACTCCGATCGAAAAAGGCCCCATTTTCTTGTAGTGTTTAGGGGAAAAATGTGAAAAGGTTTTACCAAATAATCAAATACTGGTTTATCTTTTTTTTTATTGTAATAATTTATTATAATGAAATAAATATAACGATTACCACTACAAGAAAAAAGGGTCATTCGCGACCGCCCGGGCGGTCGCGAATGACCCATTTCCGGTCGCGGATGGTCATCCACGACCGCCCAGCGGTCGCGGATGACCTCGGTCGTGGAGGTCATCCGTGACCGCTGATCGGTCACGGCGGTCATCCGCGACCGCCCAGCGGTCACGGTAGTCATCCGCGACCGCCCAGCCGTCGCGGATGACCCCGGGGTCATCCGTGACCGCCCAGCGGTCGCGAAAGTCATCCGCAACCGCTGGGCGGTCACGGATGACCCCAGGGTCATCCGCGACGACTCGACGGTCGCGGGCAACTCTTCGACCGCCTGGCGGTCACGGATGACCCCGAGGTCATCCGCGACGGCTCGGCGGTCGCGGGCAACACCGCGACCGCCTGGCGGTCACGGATGACCCCGGGGTCATCCGCGACGGCTCGGCGGTCACGGGCAACACCGCGACCGCCTGGTGGTCACGGATGACCACGGGGTCATCCGCGACGGCTCGGCGGTCGCGGGAAACCCCGGGAGTCATCCGTGACCGCCAAGCGGTCACGGATAATATTTAAACTATCCTTGACCGCCGGGCGGTCACGGATAATATTCAAGTCATCTGTGACCGCCCGGCGGTCACGAATGACAATTAACGAAATAAAAAAAATATTCCGGTAAATTACCGGAATAAATATTTGTTTTTTGCGAATATAATGTATGGTTGGACGATTTTTTTTATATAAACATCATTTAAGAGAATGATTTGTGTTATAAGTAAAGAAAAGAAGAAAATAAGAGAGTTGGTGTTTTGTTTTTTGGAGATATAAAGGAAGAGGAGAAGAAAAATTGTTGGTGTTTTGTTTTTTGAAGATATAAGAAAAGAGGAGAAGAAAAATTGTTGGTGTTTATGTTTTGGATTGGGAAATGAGGAAAGGAGGAGAAAGTGTTGGGTTTTTTAGAGAAGTTAATTTGAGTGTAATGAAAATTAATGGGTGGAATGGTGGGTATATATAGAATTTTGGTGAAAATTTTGAATTTTCAAAAAATTTGAATTTCCCCCCAATTCCAAGGTCTTTCGCGACCGCTTGGCGGTCACGAGGTCATTCGTGACCGCCGGGCGGTCACGAATGACCCCTCTTTCGTGACCGCCCAGCGGTCACGAACCTACTTCGTGACCGTCCAGCGGTCACGAATGCCAATGGCTAGTTTGCTTCGTGACCGCTAATGCCAACGGCTAGTTGGCTTTCGCGACCGCCCGACGGTCACGAACTGCCATATTTTCATTTATAAATACCCTTTTCCTTACTTTCCTAATTCATAACAATCTTCACCATTTCTTAAGGTATTCTCGTTTTTTTCATTTAGATGGTCAACTATATTTTTAAATACTAAATATTGGTATGATATGTTAACTTATTTATTCATTTCTTGATAGATATTCGCGTAAATACATCGAGGGTACTCGTAGAGGACACAAGATTCTTGAAGATCGTTTTTTTACGCTTCAAGAAGTAAGTTGATCAATTTATCACTCTACAACCTTATCGTGCATGATAATTGTTACGTTTTAATTAAATTGTTAATTATTAATTGTTTGTAGTATTAATTGTAATTAATTATTTCCTTTAAAATTTACATCTTAGATAAATAATGGACTATCAAGTAGATAGGAATTGGATGTACGATAGATTCGAGAGCAATGGTTATTTGCGAGATAGTTTTGTGGTTGGGGTTCGCACATTCATAGAATTTGCTTCGCGACAAGATAGCTATTTAGATCTAAGGGGGCGTATTAGGTGCCCGTGCAAAAAATGTAACAATTCAAAGTTTTTTGATCGATACCAAGTCCGTGATCATCTTCATAAGTCGGGATTTACGCCTGGATATTTTGAGTGGGTTTTGCATGGAGAGCAGTTTACCACCACTTCTATGACGTTTATCGACGAACCTCTCGGCCCATCACAAGCCAATATTCCCGACAGCCCTATTCGTGCTGACGATTCGTTTAGACAGATGGTCGTGGATGCATATGGAGGCCGATTTGATGAGGACGTTGTGCGTAACGAGGATCCGAATCCCGATGCGAGAGATTTCTACGACTTGATGGGTCTAGGTCAGGTGAAGATGCACCCTAAGAAGAGCAAAACCGTCCTGCAGTGGATTGGAGAGTGGGTGAATTACAAAACTATTCACAAGGCGAGTAACATCGTTTCTGACCATTTTTTAAAGATGTCTAAAGATGGGTTCGACCCTGAGATTGAGAAGTTGTTACCTAAAGACACGAAAGGGATGCATAAGATGGAGCGAACCTTGGGGTTAGGGTACGAGAAGATCGATGTTTGCACAAATCAGTGTTTTCTTTTTTACGGGTTTGCGGCGAGCAATGACTTCCTAAAATGCCCGATATGCGGGGTTGATAGATACAAGAAAGGTAGGAAGTCAAAGGTCGCAAAGAAGCATTTGTGGTATTTCCCCCTAGGTCCTCGTCTTCAGAGGATGTATTATACCGTAGGTACTGCAAAGCATATGACTTGGCATTTGAAGTGTCGAGAGGCTACGGATCGAATGATTCACCCGGCTTCCAGTGAGGCATGGCGACACTTTGATCGGACACATCCAGATTTTGCAGCTGAGCCTAGTAACGTACGACTCGGCTTATGTACGGATGGATTCACACCGTATGGCTCATATGGGAAAAATTACTCTTGTTGGCCAGTGATGGTAACCCCATATAACTTCCCCCCCGATCTTTGCATGAGGCAGGAGTTCATATTTTTGAGCCTTATCATTTCCGGTCCAGATAGTCCCGGGAAGAACTTGGATGTTTATCTTAGACCACTAATTAACGAGCTTAATGCTTTATAGAGCACTGGTTTGGAGACGTTTGATAGCTCAAGGAAGGAAAACTTTCAATTACGACCGGCCCTGATGTGGATGATTAGCGATTTTCCAGCGTATGGAATGTTGTCTCAGTGGAGTACGCACGGGAAGTTAGCGTGCCCTTATTGCATGGGAGATACGAATTCATTTACGTTGAAGAATGGTGGTAAACCGTGTTGGTTCGATTGCCATCGTCGTTTTTTGCCCAAAAATCATAGGTGGCGGCATGACAAGAATTCATTCAAAAAAGGGGAAAAGTCACTAGAAGAACCTATTTGTAGGAAAATGGGCGACGAAATGAGGGAAATTGTGGAGGGACTTGGGGATGTTGGTTTTGGGGCCAAAGTGAACAATCTACCGGGTTTTCATACGGACCATAATTGGCTGAGGAAGAGCATATTTTGGGAACTTCCCTATTGGTCCACAAACTTGATTCGTCACTATTTAGATGTCATGCATTGTGAGAAGAACTTTTTCGATAACATCATCAACACAGTATTGGATGACTCTAAGACTAAGGACAACATCAAGTCTAGACATGATTTGAAGATTTGGACTATCCGTGAAGAGCTATTTTTAGGACAATCACGAGGAGGCGCATATGTGAAGCCAAGGGCAACCTATTGTCTCAAGCGGGATGAAAAGGTCAAGGTCTTGAAATGGTTGGGCGATCTGAAATTTTCGGACGGATACGCGTCAAATTTGGGACGATGCGTACAAAAGCAACAACATAGGCTCTTTGGTATGAAGAGTCATGATTGTCACGTCTTCATGCAGAGATTGATTCCCATTGCTTTTCGCGACTTCCTGCCCACCAACATTTGGGAAACATTGGTGGAGATTAGTTTATTCTTCCGGGCAATTTGTGCTTGAGAGGTTTCGGCCACCGATATGAGAAGTCTTGAGGAATCCATTATAGTCACGATGTGCAAGCTTGAGAGGATATTCCCTCCTTCCTTCTTCGATTCTATGGAGCATTTGGCCATACACCTACCATACGAGGCTAAAGTAGGCGGCCCGGTTCACTACAGATGGATGTATCCATTCGAGAGGTACACAATGTTTAATGAGTTTAATTCGCTACTGTTATTCTATATGTTATTGAATTTTCGGTATTCCCAGCGTATGTTTGATTTTAAAAAGTCAGTGATGAACAAAGCAAGGGTAAAAGGATGCATAGCGAATTCCTACCTCCTTTCAGAGCTATCCAATATGTGTGCACAATATCTATGTATCTCCGCGAGTACTAGATATAACCGTCTCAATAGGAACGAGACTTTTGAGAGTTCAGAGTGGGATGATGAGCTGATGTTATTTCGAAAGAAAGGGAAGGCCCTTGGGCCACTAAACAAGAAGAGGCGGTTGTCGTCCGAATAGTTGGAGCAAATTGAACTGTACACGCTTCTTAATTGTGAAGAGCTGGATGGATGGGTCGAGTAAGTCAATATTCTTTATTTTACGTGCAAACACTCTTTATTAAGGATAACTTGTATGTATCACGTATTTCTAACTTATTTTGTGTGTAACTCACAGGTTGTTTATTGAGGAGGAGTGTAATGGACTTACTCACATGGAGGTACAAAAGAAGAGAAACTGCGAGTACGTGGCATGGTTCAAGCAGACCTACTCGAGTGGCAAGTACATGACAGACGATCGTGTTAAGCCGTTGCTCGCAGGTCCTCTCAACTCAGTGTTGTACTATGAACGGTACCTTGAGGACGTAGTGGCAGAACATTGGCCTTGGGAGCGTGTGGAGGCGGGACAGTCGCGACTAGAGCTGTTGCTACTATTTCCTGTATGACGATGTTGATTTGCGTGATCACTTCAGATGGTAAGACGTCTGGTGTTGGCGGTGCATGTGCAGAAGCTTGTTGGGAGCAAGGGCACTTATGGCGATCGCACTACAGTTGGGGTTGGCAATGGTTGATCCACATGAACATTTTCAGTAGTCGAGTTCTCCACAGTCACTTTGTGAATCGTGATATGGTTACACGTTCCATCCTAGCGTCCTTGTCTAGAAATGTGGTATTCCCACAGATGGCACCACTAAATCGGTACAAGTTGGTAAGGTAAATATAAAATACTGGCATACAAGAGAACTTATGCATAACTATATAACTTATACAAGTGTCTAGAGTAACTTATGTCTGGAACACCTACAAAACAGTGCTAGGTTTATAATCTGAGACATATTCGAGAGTTTTAGGACATCGAGCCTAGATGATGTCGAGTGTGGATGATGTGTAGCGTGATGGATCGCGAGTGCTGGCAGATATCGGGTCTAAGAGATATTGGGAATGATGGTTATCGGGGTTTAGGAGACATCGAGAATAGCCTCCATATCGAGTTTATGTAAGTTTGTCAAGAGTTAAGTATCTCAAGGGTACGTCAGGTACGAATGCTTGATATGCAGAGTGAACAATGCTATGCATTTAATGATTTTACCTTGAATTGCAGGACGGAGGTATTTATAGACATTGGGGACGCAGAGATCGTTCCCGACATTTCTAGACTGGATCTGTACCATGTCGAATGTGGATTCAACATGAGTAGTATGTCGAGCGTAGATGCTCGACATATGGCAAATTGGCAACTTCCATGGGCTTGGCCCAACTTGCTTATTGTGCCGGCTCGCTAGGCCACGAGAATTGCCCATATCAAGTATCTTATAGATAAGTTAAGAATATTACAATCAAAGAGGCTTTCCAAAGAAATTACTGACGCTGATTTTCTCGAACCAAGATAGAGAAGCATATTGAGTGAGTAATTCATACTTTGATAGAGACCTAAATTAAGATGGATAATGGAAAACCAGCATTTGGAAAAAAAAAAAAACTAATTAGTGTTGTGATTTGAGATATAATAAAGCTAAGGAAATAGGTATGATCCTAGTGAAATCAAAATTTTAGATCATTCATTATTATTGAAATCCTTTTTCTTGTTTAGTATTTTAATTAGTATTAGTTTAATCAACACGATGTCAATCTCAGATAGCCAGATTGAGAATTGCAATGGAAAAATGCCAAAGTTAAAATTTTCAAGAGCCTTGATGTTGAGCCCGTTATTTTTCTTTTCCTGGCGTACCACTTGATCCATGTGATTTCTCTTTCATCGACTCCTTCACCCCAATCAAGACTTCTAAGAAGTCTTGTCAAAAATTGGATACCTTTTTGGGTGCTTTATAAAAGAAAGACATGGGCTCGTTTGGTTGCAAGAGGCCCTAATATGCCTCTTCATATAACGTCCTACTAAGAACCTTTTTATGGTAGATTTAATAGTTTTGGTTGGACATGTTGTACTCCTCTTTATTCTGTGGGCCCCATTACATAATGTTCTTTGGTTGCACCTGCTATTACCTGGATTACTCCATATTATGTCTAAAATTCCTTTTATAACCTTACATATATACTATTCTATTTTATGCCAGATCAAAAAGGAAGAATACCTTTATTATATTTGTTAATTTATGAGCTGCTAATTTTATTTAATTTTGCTTGAATTTGTCTTAAAACAAATATGTAAGTATTGTTCCCCTATATAAAAATTCACCAATAAAATAGAAAAACAAGTAGGAAAAATATTACCTCGATTTCTTGTGAAATAAAGTTCACCTCGAACATTTGTATTTGCATAGTTACCCACCGTAATCAAGTATATTTGTCGGATGAGGTGCGGACAACGTCAAAGCTCTCTTAAAGACGATTTCGTGCCCTACGAAATTTTCTTTGCCCATAATATTAAATTCATATATATTATACATAATACTAGTGAATAATGCTTGTTTACAAAGAAAATATTATTCTTATACTTGTTTAGAAAGAAAATACATAATACCATTATTTATAGTGTTTTGATTGTTGGTCTTGTAACACCAAATTAATTAGAAGTTTAATCATAACATTAGTGGGTGTGGTAAATGTATAAATCATGGGTCTTACCTTATTATTCCCCAATAACACCAACACTTGTAACCAATAAAATGTTAACCCTCACTAACCAAGTCAACAAATCCTTTTTAATTATTCACAATAATTGTGAAAACAGGTAATTTTATTAAAATATCCAACAGTAAGTAGTCAGGTGATTTGTACAAGGTTACGCGATAAATACAATTTGGAGAAATAGCGTTGTTCCACCAAACTCATTATCTTGTAATTAAAGCAACCTATCAATAATAATTGGAATGGAAGTCTTAATGATTTTTGCAGCACTCCTAATTAATCCTCATTCATATGATTTACTGCTTCTTGCCTTCTTCACATTTTATTATATTACATTTTGAAGGAAAAAATAGGAGAACAAATCTTCTTTTCTATCCACTTTACAAGCATTCATGTTTCTTTTTCATATTCTTTTCTCGTTAGTAATGAAAAGTAATGCGCCTGATTTTGTTGACCAATAAATTCTGCATGGCAAACCAATAATTTGTGGGCAATGTAGTAATTTATTTTAACAAATAAAATGAACTGTTCAAGTCATTTAACAAAAACGACCCCCAAATGCCATACTATATTCAGCGATGAGGCCCGGGTTGGATGGATAACCCGCTTATAGACATGGCCAACCAAACATGAAATTATTACTGTTGAACTCGGATAAAATCGTCTAATAGGACCTATAATGCCAAACCAAACGAGCCCCATATATGTTGGCAACCCCGTTAGAACTGCAATAACCAAAGTAAGATGCGATATAATTGTCACTACAACAAATTGGGCCTTTTCCGTCGGGCCCGACAATTTGGGCCGACGGTAAAGGCCCAATTGTTTCCGTCGGGCTAAGTCCCGATGGTAATGGGCTTTACCGTCGGGTTTGGGCCGACGAAAAAAATGGGCATATATTACCGTCGGCCCAAACCCGACGGTAAAGCCCATTACGGTCGGGTTTGGGCTGACGGTAATGGCCCATTTTTTTAAAAAAAAATTAATTAATAATAAAAAAAAATCATTTCGCCATTTTTTAAAAATAAAAAAAAAAGTAATAGTCTTTGCCGTCGGGTTATAGCCGACGGAAATAGTCTTTACCGTCGGCTTATAGCCGACGGAATAGCCCCGATCCGTGTGATTTTCATCACACGGATCGGATCGTGCCATGTCACCGATCCGTGTCAATTTTCACACAGATCGGTGACGTAGCACCCCTTATTTTATCCCCCCCTTCTCCAAAATCACTATAAATACCCCTTATTTTACCCACTAAATTCATTCATTCTTACCATTCTCCAAAAACTATCAACTTTATCTATAAAATATCCTTAATAACTAACAAAAGTTTTTTCATATTCACTAAATTATAATTAGAGTTTATTATTTATTTTATTATTTCATTTCTACTTATGTTTATTCATTATCTAACTAATAATAACTATAAAACCCTTATATTATCAAAATTTTATTTTAAATTCGAAATTTTATTTATTAGAATAAATATTTTAAAAAAAATCGCTCGAAAATGTGCATGTTATTATTTAAATCGATTTCTTTTAAATAAAATTGCCAAATAAACATAAAAAAAATTATTTAAAATCATTTTCTTAAAAAAAATAGCCAAATAATTATAAAATAATTATTTAAAATCGATTTCTTTTAAATAAATCGCCAAAAAATCATAAATCAATTATTTTAAAACAATTTCTTTTAAATCAATTGTTTTAAATCGTTTTTCTTTTAAATCAATTATTTTAAATTTTTTTTCTCGTCGGCTTAAAGCTGATAAGCCGACGGAAAAGAGGTAATCTCTTGTAGTGTGTTCCTCCAACCCGTGAGTTTCTTGCGCATTAGATTGATGATTAATATTCATGTTACCTCTCTCATTGCATTAGCCCCGCTCGAGATTCCGAAGTACCGTAATAGGTATATTCTCAATTTTATAGTTACACATATTAGAAAATCTTTGCATCTCCTGCTCACAACCATTAATGCAATCCAAACTATTTTTTCAGAAATTAACTTTGAATCCAAAAATAAGTTGAAAGCTCACCACAATTGCTTTCATCGCCCTATACATTTGCTTCACTAGCCCCGACATAATTAAGAGTATCATCCGCATATTGTGTGAGAAAGGAGATTGTGATCCAATCCAACGTCAACACCTTTTAACACCATAGCATCCTTTTGTCTCTTTTTTATGGTAATACCTAGAGCTTTGACACGATGGTGAAAACGAAAAGACCAAGTGGGCCCCTCCTCTAAACTCCCTTACAACATTAAATTCCTTGGTTGGACTTCCTTTGACACATCTAGATAAAGTCATTGAAGATAGGAAACCATTGATCTACTTATCACCAAAACCCAGCGGTTTTAGGATAAATAACAAGAACTCCCAAGTATGCCTTTTTAAGACCCTCTTCAAAATTGAGGGCTGATCTACTTGTTCTTCTCATCTCAACAATAACCTCTGTAAATCCGAAGAATAGTTTTCTCCGAGGAATAATGATTACAACCATCAGGGGAACATGAAAGAAACCCTTGGAGAAACATTATTAGGAAGGAGTCAGCGGAGCTAAATGATCCAAGGAGTTATCCTTGAGAACGATATGAAGGTAACCCTCGGAAATGCGAAAATATATCCATCGGAGGAAGTAGCCTTCGGACTTAGATGACCCGAGAGACTCTCCTCAATAACGATGATAGGAGAATGTGAACATGATACAAAATCTACGAGGTACCCCAAAGTTTAGATGACTTCATGATACCTTACGTGATTACGATTATCCTTAGGCATTTCTCCGATACTTTCGGGCATTATTCGATAGTTTTCTTAAACATCGGTTAGTCATAGATAAGCCCGAGGACAAATATTTAAATTATAGTGTTGCAGGATAACACCGGGTGTCTAATAATACGACCTCCGAGCCAGCTATCGAAGACCACTTGTCAGTCAGGCAAGCGGATGAAAGATGTATCAGCATGTTTGCATGATAACACCAGGTGTCTAATAATACGACATCCGAGCCACCTATCGAAGACCACTTGTCAGTCAGGCAAGCGGGTGAAAGATGTATCAGCATGTTTCCATGATAAAATACCAGATGCCCGACATACGGCGGCAATGTGCCACTCGTCAATTAAGCAAGGACTAGAAGTAAGTATAGTAGAAGAACGAGAATTACCTGTCAGAAAAGGAACATGCATAATGACAGCTGTATTTAATAATTACCCTCTATAAATAGGGAACTATGCCGTAATTGTACAGGGGATCGAAAAAGGTATCAAGGAAAATCAATAGAAAAAGAAAAATATTACTGAGTGGAGCAGACAAGGCGTTCAGATACCTAAAAATATTAGTTACCCTCGGAGTGCACAAATCGAGTGTTAACAACCTCATTAGTGGTTAAAATTCTATCAATGATGTGTCATCCTCGATGATGAAGGATTGTTTTTGTGTGATTAGCTTACAAATCACTTTTTTTTAGCCTCACAGCTAACAACTCGCTAGTGATCTTGTAGATACATTCGAGGAGTGATCCAAGTTTATCGTACCACTTGATCCAAGTTGATAGGATTATCTTTGTTCAGTAAGAAGACCAAAAATTAGATCAACTTGGACAAAGATAATCCTATCAACTTGGATCAAGTGGTACGATAAACTTGGATCACTCCTCGAATGTATCTACAAGATCATTACAGTGTTCTTGGTTGCCATCATATCATTACAATACACCGTCTTGTAGGAAAGTTCATTGATTTGGTCAATGGGTTTGGCACTTCCTCTAGAAACGCAACCACAAACCTCTTATGCTTAGTTGCAATGAAACAAATGATGGCCATGTGCTCACCCTTAGGCTCATCCACCTCGAGTAGCTTTTCATTGAATCATTTCATAAAGTCCTTCAGACTTTGTGTTATGTCCGCCTTGCCAGTGATGCTTGTAGTACTTCTTTAACTATCTCGTCACATGTGTGTCTTTCAGCATTCGTGGCTCATTGAGCCATCCAATCTGGGCAATGGCAAATATTGTGAAAATATCCTTGTTCAGTGGAGTATACTTCATGTTGATTTTTCAACATTGCGGCATTTCTATCCAGGTTCCATCCCTTCTTTCCTCTAAGGCGATTATGTATCTGGTTAGGAGTGTTCATAGTTGCCATCATCTGATCACAATAGACCGTCTTGTAGGCAAATTCATTGATCTGGTCAATCGTTTTTGGCTCTTCCTCTAGAAATACGACCACAAACCTCATATGCTTAGTTGCAATGAAAAGAATGATGGCCACGTGCTCACCCTTTGACTCATCCACCTCTAACTGGTCTTCATTGAATCGTTTCAAAAGGTCCTTAAGACTTTCCTTGTCTTCCTGTTTGACAGAATTCAGGTGATTTAAACTGGTGTGCTTTTTGCTCTAGAATTGACTCTCAAACCTCTTACTCAGTTTCTCATAACTGGATAATGAGCCCACAATATCCTAGTGAACCAATCAAGAGCCGTCTGTAAGAGGGTCGTGGCAAATATCATGGCATGCACATTATCAGTAAATACATCAAACGTTAGTATTCTAACCATATATAAGAGGTGTTTTGAGGATCGCTCTTTTCATCATAGGACTTTAGTTTTGGAATTATCTTTCCTCTGTCAAGCGCTTTCGCTTCAATTGCATCACAAAACGGTGTGAGTCTCCTGTGTCCCATAACCTGCATTAGTCTACGATGCACCTCCTCCCTTTTCTAGTTCTGTTGCTCCATCCTTCTTATTGTTTCCCGCATCTCTGCCCTAGGGTTGGGATCTCTCTATCCAGAGGCTCTCTAAAATTGGACGGTCCCTTCAAGATTCAGCCTCATCCTATCGGTTGTGCCCTATTGTCTTTTCAGTTAGACCCCTAGTCCTTAATTCTTGAGGACGTAGTGGCAGAACACCGGCCTTGGGAGCGGGTGGAGGCGGGACAGTCGCGACTAGAGCAGCTGCTACTATTTCCTGCATGACGATGTTGATTTGCGTGATCACTTCAGATGGTAAGACGTCTGGTGTTGGCAGTGCATATGCAGAAGCTTGTTGGGAGCAAGGGCACTTCTGGCGATCGCACTGCAGTAGGGGTTGGCAATGGTTGATCCACATGAACATTTTCAGTAGTCGAGTTCTCCACAGTAACTTTGTGAATCGTGATATGGTTACACGTTCCATCCTAGCATCCTTGTCTAGAAATGTGGTATTCCCACAGATGGCACCACTAAATCGGTAAAAGTTGGTAAGGTAAATATAAAATACTGGCATACAAGAGAACTTATGCATAACTATATAACTTATACAAGTGTCTAGAGTAACTTATGTCTGGAACACCTACAAAACAGTGCTAGGTTTATAATCTGAGACATATTCGAGAGTTTTAGGACATCGAGCCTAGATGATGTCGAGTGTGGATGGTGTGGAGCGTGATGGATCTCGAGTGCTGGCAGATATTGGGTCTAGGAGATATTGGGAATGATGGTTATTGGGGTTTAGGAGATATCGAGAATAGCCTCCAGATCGGACTAGGCATATAAAGAATAGTAACTAGGACTAGGACTAGGCTATCCCATCATTCCTTGATAAAGTGCTTAAGAAAGATATAAACGGATCTCCTTCTTAAGAATGTTAGGTTATTCAACCCATATGTTGCCAACCTCAATGTCTTCAGTGCCGTTAGTTTTTTTGCCGATTAATGAAGGGGTGAAAAAACTTCGTGTTGGCATCTTCCTTTTTCTACGACTTCGAGCATGCTTTTTCTTAGCTTAAACTCTTACCATAACATAATAAAAACAAATTATATTTCAGCAACTTCCTCACACAACAAGCCAACATATTCCCCCTACTCATCAAAGTGCTTGATTCTCTGTTTATCTTCTTCAACCTTCTTGTCGAGATGTCCGAAAAACTTGATATTTCAGTCGTGAATTTTTTACTTTGAGAAACTTTGTTTTCTCCTTAAGCACATAAGAAACCTTACCAGCAAACATGACTTATCCCCATTGATGCACCACAAGTTATACAAGCTCTCCGAACTCCTTTCTGTCGAGATACCATTGCAACATACCAAAAGGTCTTGGATCAATTCTTTCATTTTATCTCTTAAAATTATATGGTAGTGATCGAGTATCAATCCCCCAAAGCCCATTGAACTAAGTTGTTTCATGTTTCGAACTATCCATTAAACACGAGGTATCAATCAATACGACTTATTGGCTTACCATCAAACTTGTAGCATGTATATTTTCTATGATGAAGAGTAGTTTATTTAGATCAATATTTACAATATCCTGGAATTTCCTCATTGTTTTCAAAGTATTAGCGGAAAGCTCTATCATTTCTAATCAGGTTTAAGGTCCTTGAATGGGTCAATTTGTGTAGATCAACTAAAGTAATTTTTCAAAATCTCACCTATGGGGGGGAGAAAAGGAGTAGAAAGTCATCTATTTTTTGTTGTCTTATGAACTATCTAGACAAAGAAAACACAAAACTATCAAAAAAATTGAACCAAGTGGATATAAACGAAAGTGATAGAGCAGATCAAAACTCGTGCTAGTTATGGTTGAAGTCAAGATTTATGAGTTGTCCTTTCTCATTTATCTAGTTGTCCAATTTGCATGCTTATTGTTTGGGCTAATCTTGTTGCTTTGTTCTTTAATAACTTTGTATCTCTCGTACTCAGTTTGATCCTTCTTACCTTCAATAAAATTCACTATTTTGTTGGTAAAAATGATTTTATCCAATTAGAACAAGGATTTGTGTGTAGTAGTAAGTGCATGTAATCCTTTTAGTACGATAATCAGGACCTTACGAACATGTTGTTTAAGTGTCATTCCTAATTCGTACAACTATAATCCCAATATAGTTGTGAATCACGTCGAGTCGGTTAATTGGTCGAGCATATCTTCATTTGGATATTTTAGCTTCATGTCGTTCCGTATGACCCCCATCAATGTTTTTTTCGGTCTCCCACGAGCTCTAGCTATCTGTCCTAAGTCAAGATCTTCAACTCGTCGTACCGGTGCATATATGAGTCTGAGTTTAATATGCCCAAATCATCTTAAGCAGTTTTTTTGTATTTTCTCGTCGATAGACGCCACACTCAATTTATGCCGAATATCTTCATTGCGCACCTTATCTCTCCTTACCGCACATCCACCGTAGCATGCGCATCTCTGTAACGTTAATCTTTTGTGCATGACTTTGCTTAATAGCCCAACACTCGAAGCCATAAAACAAAGCATGTCTAATAGCCATATGATAGAACTTTACTTTAAGTTTTACATGAAAGTTACGATCGCACAAGATCCCTACTGCACTCTTCCACTTTGTCCATCCAGCTTGGATGCGGTGGTTGACATCCCTGTCTAACTCTCAATCATTTTGTAGTTCGGAGCCTAAATACCAAAAATGCAAACTTCTTGGTATCTCTTGGCCATCCAACTAAAACCGTGCCATCGTTGTTTCTTCGTTGTTTACTAAACTTGCATTCGAGGTACTCTATTTTTGTTCGACTTAGTCGAAACCCTCGTGCTTCTAATGTTTTTCTATATCATTCTAAATGATTGAATGTTTAATACGACTTTCCATACGTTTGTGTGCAACTTGTAAACGTGAGCATAGGCAGGGGGTTTAATGCTTTTATTCTTTCTTTTTAAACTCTTAGTTACAAAGTGTAGTGATACAGGGTAATGTCGTCTACAGACTAGTCACTCCACGTCAAACTAATCTAAGCTCCTGATTGATGACAACCTAGCTTTGAGTTCAGAAGACCTACACTGGAAACATGCCACGTGAACTAGGCAGTGGCTGACCCAGCGAAGGTACTCCGACGCTCAAGTCAGTATGCGGGAGTTGTATGTAGTATGCAAGTTGTAGAACTTAATATCGAATATAACTTATTGTAGAGTATCTCAGAATTTGGGTGACCTAAGAGTGTCTTGAATTTCGGTTATCTCAGAGTACCTCGAAATTCGGGTAGCCTCAAAGTGTCTCGAATTTTGAGTGATAGGTAGTGTGTCGAAAGTGCTTAACCCGAAGCTTATCTATCTCGAAACAAAGCTATCTTGAAATAACTCTATCTATCGAAATTTCCCTTAGGCGCAAAAGACAAGATTTGAGTTAAGCCGAATCTCAAAACTGACGACGGGTTTCGAGTTATAGGTGAGAGATCTGAATTTTGGGTGAACGGTAGTGTGTCGAAAGTGCTTAACCTGAAGTTTATCTATCTCAAAACAAAGTTGTCTTTAGTGTGACATCAATAGTTTGATGTTAAAAAAATTGGTAGAAAGTCGAGTGTTGTCTTTAGCTAGTTTGTCCCCAGTTCCGTATAACGGGAGATTTACTCTTGGTATAATTTTGCATCTTTTTCGATATTTTGCTTTTTGTTAATAATATGAACATCCTAAGGATGTGATATTTTTGCAGGCCGTTTTTTCATGGATTACCACGCCCGCATGGAACGAGCCATTGCTGCTGAGCAAGCAAGCTCTCAAACCGCCATTGTTGAGCCTTCGGCCGCTGCCGCTGCCGATTCACATGTCGATCCTTTTTGAGGATGTTCTGGGAGTGAATCGCCATACTACGCCAGCTGCTGCTGAGTTTAGCCATGCTGAAGCTTCTGAAAGTATGGTGGCTGGTTTGGGTGATAATACCGAAGGCGTTACCCATGCCAAAAGAAGAAGAGTCCACCAGACCCGCTCTGAAACTGGAGGGGCTAACCCACCTGCTGCTAATGCAGGTGGTCCGAGTGCTGGGAGTGGCCCTACTCATGCAATGGGGCCGAATGCCGGGGTTGGATCTAGTCAGGGTCCGCGTGCCCGTGTTGGGGGATACAAAATCTCTGAGGCTGCGTCTATTGACGCTCTGAAGACTCTTCTTCCCAACATTGTTGTGCCTCATCCGGTCTCTGCCGAAAAGAGGAAAATGGTGGAGCGCAACGCTCTTCATTTATTGACTGTGGTAATAAAAACTTCTTCCTGAGTGAATTGTTTTTGGGCTTGCTGTGTGAATGTTGATTTGTTTGCTTATTATCTTTTAGGGTGGCGAATATTGGATGCCATGTTTGTGGCACTGGTCCAAGCTCATGAAACGGCCACAAGTGGACAGGCACAGAACAGAGGGGAGGTCTATGGTGGAGATGTTGAAGCCTTAAAGGCTGCTCTTGATGGAAAAGAAAAGGCATTGCAAAAGGTCAAGGAGTATGCCGCGATGGCCCATGCCGATAGAGAGGCAGTGAAGCAGGCGCAAGAGGCTGTTGATCAACTCCAACTGCAACCATCCAATCTCTCAGTCAGCAAAGAAAAGCTGACCAAACGAGTCACCGAGCTCAAGGTGGAGGTGGCGGTGGAGAAGAAGAAAGCTTATCACGCCGATGGCGTTGGATATTTGTGTGGCCTTAACGAGGTAAAGAATTTTAACTCTTTGTATGTTTGTATTCTTTTTATATTCTTTCTTGTTAATTTCCTTTGTGCTCGTATAGGTTTTCGCTCAGCAGAGGGTGGAGATTGCCGAGGAGTTCCTTCAGAGCAGCACCTTCCAAGAGATTAGCACTCGTCGGTGTGCTCGGGAGGTCGCAAGGCTCAGGTCTTGACCGTTCACCAATTCTACATGATGAAGTACGTCCGTGGTGGTTTCAAGCCCGAATGGTTGGATCTTACTTTGGGGCCTAACCTAGAAAGTCTGCTGCCCCCAATGAGTGCTCAGCCTGACTCGCTAGATGAGTTTGCCGTGCTTCTGGAGAACGAAAACATTGTTCTTCGCGGTCTCTCGCCATCGCCCCCTATGCCAACAATATATCCTTCTTCGGAGGACGAGGATGAAGCTGAGGCCTGAAGGCTTTCGTATTTGTTTTGCTTTGTAATGACCGATTTTTAATTTTCTATTTTGTGGTGCTGCATCGCCTTTTATGTATTTGAACTATTCTTAACAATCATATGTTTGTCCGCTTTGACTTTTTCTACTATTTGGTTGAGCAGTGGCACATATCGCTGTCTTTTCTTTCAATTGTTGTCTTCGCTTTTTACTTTACTTTGACAACGTGAGCATCCTTTCACAACCTTGATAGTTTTTGTTTTGCTTTATGGTATGGGCCAATGGTTCGACTTGATGGAATTAGAACCATTTAAATTTTTTTCGTCCCTTTCTAATTGTTATTAAGGGAGTCGCGGTGTCTCGTGTCGTTTTTAGACAAAATTTCTATCCCTTTCTAATTGTTGAGGTAGTGCGGTATCTCGTCCCGTTTTAGACAGAGTCTCCGTACCTTTTTAATTGTTGAGGTATCTCGTGTCGTTTTAGACAAAGTTTCTGTTCCTTTTTTAATTTTTGAGGGAGTGTGGTATCTCGTGCCGTGTTAGACAGAGTCTCCGTCTCTTTTTAATTGTTGAGGTATCTCGTTCGCTTTAGATAGAGTATCCGTTCCTTTTTAATTTTCGAGGGAGTGCGGTATCTCGTGCCGTGTTAGACTGAGTCTCCGATGCGGTATCTCGTGCCGTTTTAGACAGAGTCTCCGTTCCTTTTTCATTTTTGAGGGAGTGCGGTATCTCGTGCCTTTTTAGACAGAGTCTCCGTCTCTTTTTTAATTTTTAAGGGAGTGCGGTATCTCGCGTCGTTGTAGACAGAGTCTTCGTCCCTTTTTTAATTTTTGAGGGAGTGCGGTATCTCGTTCCGTTCTAGACAGAGTCTCTGTCCCTTTAGGGAGTGCGGTATCTCGTGCCATTTTAGACAGAGTCTCTGTCCCTTTTTAAATAATATTTAATGACGAAATATCGTGTGGAGATTCAATCGGGCAATTTATGCGATTTGAGATAGTTTTTTGAAAGTGTCTCTTCGGAGACGATTTTAAGTAATGGGAGTAGAGCGGAGCTTAATTCAACAGCTCGGCCTGCTATGTTCCCAATATTAGCCCTCGGGCTCAAGTCTTTAGTGTACCTGTTTTAAGTTATTACATATTCTACCCTTCAAGCTTGTCATGGCTGAGGGGACGAAAAAATGTTGTTCAAAAATATTCGGGGCACTAACAACTTGCAAAAATTGAATCGGGGCCCCTTAATCGATGTGCTCTATCTGCATGGGGGCCAATGCCTCTACCGCCTCTTGTCCCTGCTGTGGTTGTGAACGAAGTGAATTCACGTAGCACTTCCATCATACGATGTGATCTCCGATAACTTCGCCTGTACTTGCAGGAGTAGGGAATTTCACCATATGATGGTAAGTCGAGGGCAGTGCCCGGAATGCGTTTAGAGTGGGCCTTCCTAAGATGCCGTTATACGCGAAGCACATGTCCACAATTACATAATTTGCCAAGAATGTTCTCCTTTGTGGCACAGTTCCCAAGGAAGTTGGAAGCACAAGCACTCCGCGGGGTATAATTTCCGGGCCTCCAAAACCACTAAGAGAAGTTCTCACTGGTTCTAGAGCTTCACCGTTCAGCCCCATCTTGTCCAAAGTAGAGCAGAACAAAATGTTGACCGAGCTGCCTGCATCTACCAATATTTTGGTAATACCGAAATTGGCTATGTCCACTGTTATCAGCAACGGAGAATCCAAATTTGTCATTTGAATGGCCTCGAATTTCAGCTTTCACAGATCTACAGTAGAGAAGGTGACCTATTCGTGCGGTATTTCCTCGATCCTTAGGATATTTGCCATGCTGACAAACTTATCTGACAAAACAAGCCTCGAAATTCTCATTCAGGCGTTGGTGGAATCTGCCCCCCAGGACCTCCCGATATCACGTTTATCATGGCCTTTCTGATATTGCCATTCCCAATTTGTGGATACTCGAACGACTGTGGCAGTTCGATCATATTTTTCTTGTCCTTTCTATGGGAGGGTGTCCTCTCTCTGTCCGTACTATCGTCATGTTCTTTCATTCTTCTGACAAACTCCACTAGTTTACCATCCTTCAATAATCGTTCAATCTCATCCTTGAGATCCTTGCAATACTCTGTGTCGTGCCCCTTCTGATTGTGATATTTGCAATAGTAAGCCTAGTATCTTGTTGCCTTTTCATCTGTCTGGTCTCTTTCAGCCACCCTTTTCTTTTGGCCACCCCAAATACTGTCATGATATTTGCTTTCAGAGGCGTGTACCGCTTAGGAGTTGCATCCCGGTACCTATTGTTCCTGTTCCTGTTGTTGTTGCTGTAGTTGTGGCTTTGGTCTTCCCTTCCCCGCTCATTCTCTTTCGGAGGCATGGCATTGGGCGATTTAGTTGCCATCATTTCTTCCAAATGAACGACACCCTGCGCTATCTTATTGATAGCTTTGATTGTGGTGGGTTTATGTATGATCAAATCCCCTCCGAAAGTGGTGTTGTTAGTCGCTTGAACGAGAATAATCATCACCATCTCTCCACTTGGGTTGTCTACCCTTAGTAGCTCCGCGTTGAAGCTTCGCATGAAGTCCTTCAAGCTCTCCTTGGTCCTCTGCTTCATGGCATAAAGATGGGAGTGATCCAAAACCAATCTGGCCTGACTCGAGAATTTATCTTTGAACATTCCCCTCAGCTGTTTGTAGTCTTTGATCGATCTCGACGCAATCCGAGTAAACCAATCAATTGTCACCTCCGTTAGGGTGGTTGCGAATATCCTAGCTTGCAAAACTTATTTAAAACCATACAAAGACAGTTTCCTGTCCAAGTGAAACAGATGATCGTGGGGATCAGATTTCCCATCGTAGGTTTACAATTCAGGGATCTTCTCTCCCTGTCCCAAGGTCACAACTTCGATCTCTTCGGAAAACGGATTGCCCTTCAGAACGCTTCAACCGCGGTTTTCTCTCTTTCAAGCCTTTTCACTCTCCTTGTCATCTCATCATATACTTTCCTGGAGTCGTGACTCTCTTCACGTCTCCTATCTTCATTTTCTTTCCTCCTTGCAGGTTGTTCTCGATGATTTTCTCTCTTTTCTTTCATACTTGTCTCACGGTGCCTTCTCTACTGCACCTCTATCGACTTGGGCTTTCCTCCTTGGTCCATGCGGACCGATTTTTCTCTACCCTGCCCTCCTCTAGAGGCAGGTTTGCTCCTTTGGTCGTCATGGCGCGACTCCTCTTTCTCAGTTTCCTTCGAAGCTCTAGCAGCGGAACCTTGTTCATTTACAGCCCCCATCTGCGGTGCCAGTAGCAGCGCCTATACTTGTGGCACATGTGCCCAAAATTCAGCCATGGCAGTTTTCACCACTGCCATGATCTATTCTCTCGTCATGTTCGAGGCTGATGCTGTCGTTGCGGTTGCCCCTGTTGCACCAGCATCCTCTCTCGGTACCTCTTCTACTGGTGCCTCCCTTCTCATTCGTGTTGACACTCCTGTGGGCACAATTGGCGGTTGCTCATTGTCTGGTACCGTTCGGCTTGCTGAAGCCCCATCGACTTTGTCGTTCATACCTCTACAGCTCTGCTTTTGACCGAGTAGTAATTCTAGATGCCATACCTAGTAAATTTGAAATATGCGGTGTTCCCACAGACGGGCGCAATATCTTGGTCTTATTTTGTCCGTGTAACAAAACACTGAATAAATGTACAAATGGAAAACAAGAGGCCAAAATAATGCTAATCAATTAATTATCAGACTAACTTGGTCTAAAACACCTTATACAAAGCTTACTAAAATGTATTGAAGAAATACATGTAAATAGAGTGTGTCGAATAAGCTGATTTATCGAACATAGGTTGTACGATACTAACAGTTCTGTGAATGATGTGTATCAAATTGCTGAAAGTCGAACAAGTCTGATTCGATGCTGGATGCGTATTATAGGAGGCTGGTTCGATGTAGTACTGTGTGTCGAACGAAATGCCTTCGATGTTCAATCGTGTCGAATGCTATGAGTTCGATACGGATCAGGTTCGAGTATGTTTTTCGAATAAATGTGTCCAGACTACAAGGGGACGGGGTATATATAACCATCGTCCTGCGGGTCCCATTATCAAATGTGGAACATACATCGAATGGAAGCGTTTCGATGCTTATTTCGCATCGAACAAGTGCCGTTCGATGCACATTTAACATCGAATATGACCTGCTCGATGTGCTATAAAGTAGGCTGATACTGTTGGGCCGGTCCAATATGCGATATTGGGTCAATCCTAAAATATCACCATCATTTCTAAATAATTTGGTCATGTCTTTCTTTATAATATTATTAGAAGATCAGCCAATCAAAAAGAAAATATATAAATAAAGGAATATTAATAGAGAGTAAAGATCTAATTAATCAAAACACGAGGTGTATCCAGCTAATGTAATTTATATGTAAACATTTTATACAATTCCTCCCCAATTGGGACCAACTACAATCCCCCCATCACACTTTCGACCCATTAGGCTATGTAATTTAATCTACATGATCATCTCGAAGCTCCTGGTGGCACGACTCCGGCATGCAATGGACTCTCTTATCTCACCATACCAAAACGCCTTCGTGCCCCACCGTTCAATTAGTGACTATGTCCTCATTGCCCAAGAACTGATCCACACGATAAAGAATCAAAGGACTAGTCGACGAGGTCTACTGGCCATTAAAATCGACCTTGCAAAGGCATACATCCACATCAATTAGGCATTCATTGAGTACACACTGCGACTGTTTCACTTCCCTCTCGGCCTCATTAGTTGGATCGATATCATGGAATATGTCTGCTCGGTGGAATACAACGTATGCATCAATGACACTCATTCGCGGGGTTAGCGGGCGGAAAAGAGCCTACGACAGGGAGATCCCCTCTCCCCTTACTTTTTATCTTGTGCATGGAACTCCTCATTGTCGCATTTGTGCACGCCCCTGAGGATGGGCGATTTCGGGCAGCGCACGCCAGTTGAGGTGGACCCCCATTCCCACACTAAGCTTCGTGGGCGACTACTTCATCTTCTGTGAGGACCACCCGCAAACACTGAAACTCCTCATTGAGTTTCTCGAATCCTCCCATGCCGTAGATGGCCTAGGGGTTAGTTACGAAATATCCTGTGTACGCTTCTCTCTAAATATATCTTGAAGGCATCGTTCCATAATACTCCGCCTCCTCCAGATGGAACCCATGACCAACCCTATCAACTACCTTGGAATCCCAATATGGCAGGGGATATTTTATCCCCGTTCATTAGACTCGTTCTTAGAGCGCTTCAACCGTCGCATAGGGGCGTGTTATTCACGACACTTGTCATATGCTGACCACCGCCTCTCCAAACCATCCGGGGATATCAAATGAGTATGTTGCGCCTACCCCGAACGATACTAACTACCTTCACCAAGATGTCCAAATCCTTCCTCTGGAACGCGGACTGCCACAACCGCCGCAAGAGCTTGGTCCGTTGGAGGACCGCCTTCCACCCAATTAGGCGGATTGGGCTTTGGACACCTTGAGCAACTCAATGATGCGTACATGCTCAAACTCAGGTGGATCTTGCTACAGAAACTATGTATACTCTAGGCACGGGTACTCAAGGCGAAGTACTTCTCACAATAGAGCCCATTCACGACACTGATTCCTGTCAACTTCAGTCGCATATGGAAATCTGTTGCCCGCCTATCCCCCAAACTCCTGGAATCCATGAGATGGATGGTAGGCAACGGAGTATCCATTAACTTATGGCTCTTATGTTGGCTCGGTCCCTTCACGATAACACAGTACGTCTCGATGATTCCACCCTCGCGCGGAATAGAACCTGAACCTTATTGGCCACTTGGTGCCAACCCACATATTGCAACAAATTAGCGGGGTTCCCATTCCCCTAACTAGTGTGCCGAACATCCCCTGCTGAGCATGGCACCCTGGAGGGATATTCCCAATCAAGTCCGCCTACAACTGGCTCACTCAAAAGACCTACAGAACCCCATCTCCCAACCTCCCGTGGTTGGCCCTTTTGAAGTCCCCGATTTTACCCCGTATTAAAGTCTTTGGTTCTCTCTTGGCACACAATGCTCTACCCACACGGGATAACCTTGTATGACGTCACACCGTATTAATCTAACACTAGTGGAGTATCCAATAGGACCTCTCCCAAAACCTCCCAAATATTATAGATTATCCATCCACTGGATCCCGCTGTCATGAGGCTTCTTCAAGCTGAACAAAAATGGCTCAACACTAGCCAAACTATGCCCCTCAGGTATTGGTGGTGTGATACATGTTTTTGCACTCAACATAGTTGGTGCTTTTTGCAAATCGATAGGCTGCAGCACTAACAACACAGTAGAACTCTGGGCTATTCATCAAAGAGTACTGATCTCGTTACATATTTCTATTCTTACACTTATAATTGAAATAGATTTAGAAGTCACGTTCGGTTGTTTGACCAGGAATGGAGGCCTGATGGCCTCGGCAGAGAGCAGAGCCCTTTTTCGTGATGTTCGGGGATTAGGAGGAAGTAGCACATCTTGCTTGTCTCATGTGTTGTACCACTTGGATGTATTCCTTCATCCTATCCTCTTTGACTTTGTATGCTCCATTGATTTATTGCCCAATCAGCTGCGAATCACCATGTATTGCCAGTCTTCTAACATCTCCCTCACGAGCGAGCTTCATGCCTATCAGCAGGACTTCGTATTCAGCCTTATTATTAAACAAGGGATAATCCATTCTTACAGCAAAGTTAAGGATTTCATCTCTCACTTCGGTGTTCTTTTAAGCATTACCCCATGCGTCCCAACAGAAGACCATCCACGAATGCATGCCACAGTTGCGCATGTTCTACTGACTCGGGTTCGATCATTTCTACGATGAAGTCAGCTAGCACTTGGACTTTGATAGATGGTCGTGTGGCATACACAATGTCATATTCTCCTAACTTCACTACCCACTTTACTAACTGTCCTGATACATCTGGCCTGTTGGGGACAGAGCGTAGTGCTTATTGGGTCAAGATTGTAACTTGATGGGAAAATAAGTACAATTGCAGCTTTTGGGCCGTGGTTATGAGGGTAATACTAGTTTTTCCAGCTGCGTATACCTAGCTTCAACCCTTGTAACGCTTTGCTGGTGTAATAGATGGGAAGGTGTTCATTCCCTTGCTCTTTTACCAGCACAACACTTATAGCTTCCTCTTCTACGGATAAATAAGCTAATAGTTCTTCTTCTCGCCTTGGCTTCACCAGCGTGGGAGGGTTGACCAAGTATTATTTTAAATCTTGAAACGCCTTTTAACACTATTCATCCAATTGGAAGTTCTTGATATTCCTCAATATCTTGAAAAATGATAATCCCTTTTCCGCCGCCTAGGAAATGAAGCAGCTAAGGAAAGCCATCCTCCCTGTTAATTTATGGACATCTCGGGTGGTTTTCGGTGAGGGCATATCAATGATGGCCTTAGCTTTCTATGGGTTTACTTCGATCCCCTTCTATGTTACCATGAATCCTAAGAACTATCCTCCTCTGATTCTAAAGGAACATTTTTTTGGATTGATTTTCATTCTAAATTTGTCCATGTTAGCCAGGGCCCTTTCCGGATGATCTTTCGCCCGTCTGCTTTTTACTGTCATGTCATCGACGTATACCTCCATAGAGTCTTTGATTAAATCTGAAAACATGAGGTTGACCAATCGTTGGTATGTAGCCCCTGTATGTTTGAGCTCGAAGGGCATCACAAGAAAAAAAAAGCTGCAATCGTCTGTGATGAAACTGGTTTTATCCTGTCTACTTCTGCCATTGGTATTTGGTTATATCCCTGGTCACCATCGATCACGGAGAGGAGTGCACATCCGGCGGTAGAGTCTACTAGCTGGTCGATGCTGAGTAAGGGGTAACACTCTTTTGGGCAGGGATCATTTTAGGTTGGTAAAATCTACACAAATCCGCCATCTTGCGCCTGTTTTAGAAACAATGACCACATTCGATAGCCACCCAGGATAGACCACTTCTCTTATATGTCCGAGGTTCAATAGTTGTTTGATTTTTGACCTTATTATTTAATTTCTTTTCGGTACCATACTCCTTTTCTTATGATGTACGGGTTTAACATTTGGCGTCACGTTCATCAAGTGCTGGCGTATTCAGGCACTGATACGCCCGGAGTCCCCCATTCCCATGCAAACAGGTGGCTATACTTTTTCAGGATGGCTATCATCCATGCTTCCATGCCTGGTTCCATTTCGGAGCCAAATTTGACAACTTTTTCTGGATCGCCTTCTACTATTATGATCATTTTTAGCTCTTCTACTAGGGTTACTTTAACCGCTTCCAACTTCCTATTTTTTCCTAGTGCAACATTCCCTTCTTCATTTTCCAAGGAGATCGCATTCATTTGACAATCTCAGGCTTTAACTTGGCTCCCTCTTACTTCCCCGATACCTGACATGGTGGGAAATTTTACTTTTAAGTGGATGGTGGATATTGCTTCAAACGCCTGAATTGACGGTCTGCCACATATAGCATTATATGCCCTCGATGATGCTTCCACCACCCATAATTTTATATGCTCGGTGCATCTTAGGGCTCCCTCTCCCCATGAAATGGGCAGTGTTATTGTACCAATGGTGCAACTAGGTTCTCTGAAAAATCCTACGAGGGGAACTTCCGTGGGCTGTAGTCATTCTTTCCTTAATCCCATCGCCAGAAAAGTAGGCATGAAAAGAACGTCTACTAAATTGCCAGTGTCAATGATTATTCTATGACTTCCATTCCAAATATGGTTGTTGTTATTACGAGAGGGTCATTGTCGGGCTATACTACTCCTTTCAAATCTTTGGGTCCAAAGGAGATGGTAAGGAGCTTTGCTACTTTTACAGAATAGATTTGGAGCCCTGCCCCATTCTCCTTGCTCTTTTGAGGTATTTCTTTAGCTTATCAGCTGAGGTAATGTCTATATCTCCTTCCCCTATCATGTTGACCGTTCTTTCAGATGGAGCATTGTCTTCATCTAAGTCACCTGAGGCGGATGCGGGTGTAGGTGCAGGTGCGGGTGCGCCAGTGCGGCAATTTCAGAAAATTACAATCTTAGTGCGTCACTATAATACGCTTCTAAGAAAAATAAAAAAAAATAACTTATTTATAAAAATAAGGAAGAAATGTCAAAAATGCCCGTTATCTTTTGCCAACTTTACTTTTTGCCCGTTTTCTTTTTTATCTACCAAAAATGTCCGCTATCTTTGCCAAAAATGCTCGAAACACTGTTCATGAACATTTGTCCGCCAAATCATCCAATTGCGTCCTACGTGGCTACCATGTCATATTTTTTTCATTTTTATATTTTTATATAATTAACTATATTATAAAAATAAAAAAACATATATTAAAAAACAAAATATTATAATTTTGATTTAAAATATTTACTTTTAATAACTAATAAAATTTTAAAAAAATAGAAGAATAAATAAAAAAAAGTAAATACCCACCAGCCCGTGAAAGTAAAAAAGTAAAAATAGAAGAATAAATAAAAAAGTAACCAATTTTTTAATAACTTATAAATTAAAAAAACATATATTTAAAAACTTATTAAATATAGAAAAATGAAAAAAAGGAAAAAAGAAAAAAGGAAAACCCACCAGCCGTTCACTTCCCTCCACCCCTTCCCCCCCCCCCCCCCCCCCCCCCGACCCCCACCCTGCCCACCACCACCAGCCCGTCACCGGAACGGCGGAACTCTCACGCCAGAATTCTCATGCGTCGTCTACCAAAAGCTCAATCAATCAATCCGCAAAAAACAACTATTGAATTGATTTCAATCAATCGAACATTGAAATAAATTAGTTTTTTTATTTGTTTTCCAAAATTGTGCAAATCTGAGCAGTAAATTGAGTTGCGGATAATTGGTGTTAATGGAGTCGATTGGGAGGGAAAGAGTTTTGGGGAGATTCGCCGGCGGTGGGGGGGTGGAGGTGAGGGGCCGCGGGGGGTGCGGGGGGGTGCCGCGGGGATTGGGGGTGGGGGGGGGGGGGTGCGTGGAAGGAGATGAACGTTTTTTTTTTTTCAAATATTTTTTTAAGTTTTTTAATTTTTAAAAAATTAAGTATAAAGTTTTTTTAATTTAAATAAAATAAAGTTTGACATTTTTCTTTTTGTTTTTAAGTTTTTTTCTGTTTTTATAACTTTTTAATTTTTTCTGTTTTCTTTAAGTTTTTTAATTGTTAGTTTTTAAGTTTTTTTAATTTTTTTTTAATATTCCAGGTGTAATAAAAAAAATTGCCACGTAAAACACGATTTTGCCACGTAGGACACGATTTTATGAGTTGGCGGACAAATGGCTATGAACAGTGAATCGGGCATTTTTAGTAGATAAAAAAGATAACGGGCAAAAAGTAAAGGGGGCAAAAGATAACGGGCATTTTTGACATTTCTGCCTAAAAATAAAACAATTATTACCTAAATTAGTATGTTATAAACACATAAATAAATATATATGTAAAGTGTTTAAACAAAGAAATGGATTATAATGAAGAAAAGTACACAACTTCTCATGGTTATTAATTTGGTATAATATTTTCGAAATTATTATGGTGGGAAGACAAGTATAAGCCTTAAATCAATTCCAATTTTTTGCAGTTATATAACTTTTTAGTTAGTTTTGTTCTCCTCTTGCTCCTTCAATATCATTCTTTTGTTTGTCTTCTACCAACTATAATTATTCATAAGATTTTTTATATAAGAACTAACAAATCTAGCGCCAAGCACGGACGCTGAAGTCGCCAGGGCGAGATCGGTGCGCTTGCCACTTTCTAGCCGTGGAGGATTAGGTGACTTAGATCTTCATATAATTCTAGAGGTGGTGGAAGCTCTTGCTCATAATCTTCCTACGGGGGGGGGGGGGGTGTTGGGGGGTTTCCTTCTGACATCTTCCCCCTCACTCTCTTCATCTTGAGTTATTGTTCTCTTTTTGGTATCTGACTTCCTATTTCCTTAATTGCTGCCTTCGAGGAAATTTTTAAGGTATCATAGATCAAGTAACCAGTGTATCTCCTTTTTTAGGGTAGTGCAGTTATCAGTTGTTCGCCTATAGGCTTTGTGATATTTGCAAAATTTTCTCGAGTCCTTCTTCTTATAGGGTTTTTGACTGGCAAAGGATATAATAAGTCTTTGTTTCCTCTAATTACATTTATCACCTGAGCTAGTGTGATTGTCAGGAATGGCAGCGGAATGGGTTAAAAATGTTTCTTTATAATATCCTTATCATTGTTTTGGTGGGAAGAAGCCTTTTCCTCATTTCCCTTGTTTTTTGCCTCGTGCTCATCATTACCGGACATAATATTTAAGCTCTTGGCTTCTTCCATGATAATATAAGTTTTCGCTTTCTTCATGAGTTCATTCATATCTCTGATCTGGTTTCCAATGAGATATCGGAAGAAGTTTCCCGCTCTGAGTCCTTGGGCCAATATATCGACGACCATAGAGGGCTCTACATTAGGGAAATATAGGGCTTCATTGGAGAAGCACTTCATAAAGTCACGCAAGGATTCATCCTTCTCTTGCGTGATAGTGAACAAATGGCACGTCGACTTGGAGTATCTCCTATTGCATGCAAATTGGCGTACAAATACACTTTGGTTACAAAATGAAAAAAAAAAAAGAAAAACAATAACTACACTAATCGACACTACAATGAAACGACAAATAATTACAATCAGATCACCTAGCTATGTGTATTTATAAAGGGTAGAAAGGAAACCAGAGGAATCAATAGTTATGACAAACAAAATTAAAAAGTTAGAAAATCTTCCAAGTACGATACATCGAATTTTGACAGTATCGAAAGAATTCACTATCGATATGGTAATTCAACTCACCATACTTTCAGTGTAGCAAAGTATTTGATACTCAGATGAATTTGATCAAAGAGAAAAAAATGACAAAACTTCTCTAACGCGTTGCAAATGAGCTCCCCACGTCAAGGATGGCCTATTTATAGGCGAAAGCCCATATTTTTCAGCATTAAATGCGCATCTATTCAAACTACCATCGAATTGTAAATTGGGTACTCATTACAAAGAATCAAAATTTCAGAATTTGATATATGCAGAATTCGATACTCATTAGAAACAATCAAAGTTTTACAATTTGATAGTCAAAGAACAATTTGACACTCATTACAATCAATCGAAATTTTAGTATTTGTTAGTCGCAGAATAATTTGATACTCATTAGAAACAATCGAAATTCCAGAATTTGATATTTACAGAACAATTGGATACTCTAGCACGAGAACACAGTAACATAAATGTTGAAGCCAAATAATTTTATTTAGCAACCGATCCTCCCAATTATGGCTCCCAAATGGGGGGAATATTTTGAAGCCAAATAATTTTATTTGGCAACCGATCCTTCAAATTACGGCTCCCAAATGGGGGGCATATTTTGAAGCCAAAAAAATCTATTTGACAACCAATCCTCTAGATCACGCCACCCAAATGGGGGAGGGGACACATATTTTGAAGTCGAATAATTCTATTTGATAATCGATCCTTCAAATTACACCTTCAAATGGGGCTGGGAGGGAGCATATTTTAAAGCATAATAGTTTTAAAGAACTTATCTTCACAAAGCACAAATGGATCCAAATATTTACGTCCAAACACACCAAGACACTATTTGACTTGGCACCCGCTCTTTCACAAGAACACGTCGCTAATAGGGGGATGATATGGTGGGGGGATAATTAGCCTAGCCCAATGCAAAGAGTTGGGCTGGCCCAAACAAACGATACCCAGCAGAAAGAGTATCGAATCTGAAATTTGATACTCTTCTGGGCAATGATCGAATAGCAAACTCGATACTAAGCCATTATTGAATGTCCAAATGTATCTAATCTTGAGGAATTCGGCATACGGAGCCCATAATTTAAAGTCTATAAATACTCAAAATCCCGATAATTATAAAGATGATTATTTACTGTGGCACCAACTAAGTCGAAGAGCTCAGTTCGATACTCACGCATATGATACATTTATACTTTCACCTAACAATATCGAAGCTGAGTATTTACAATACTGTATAGAGTTCGATACTCCCAGTTCCACGATTCAACATTCAAATTGCATTTCCATTTCGTGGCGACCTAATTCGATGTTTCTCAATATTCGACATTGGATCAACTCGATAGTTCCATAACGATATGTACTGGCCTGGCCTATTAACCAGGATGGTTCGATAATACTTGCCCCTAAACTGATCAATGCCAGCCCTCCTCTCGGCATGGGCTCGCTCCAGGCCTTGAGCCATGGCGTCAACAAGACCACCTTGCTGAGAAAATCAAACTTGTCGACATTAGCCTCGAATCCCACAAAAATGCACCTATGTACGAACTCAAGGTCATCGATATCATTACCGAATTGACTAGTAGGAGCACAAGCCTTTCCAATTTGGCTCACTCTTCAGCAGATGCGAGAATCTTGCAGATATAGTGGCAAATAACACGTGCAATGATTCGATTACTTCCTCTTTAGATTGGGCAACCCCAGTGAAACAAATGTGTAGGATGCCGGCTGTAGCCGCTCCCGACTGTATCGCGATGTGGAGCATTGCCAGGGACCGATATGCCATCTTGGTCAGCTGCACAAATGTGCAACCTAGTCTAGGGAGATCGTTTCCTTTATGTCCCACTAGAAACCCCTCCATCAGCCTTGCCTCCAACGTTCTCCACAACGGGTACGTCAAAGCCCCCTTAGATTTCTTCCTCCTCGCGCGGAGGTGGGGGGGGGGGGGGAATCGGGATCTACGATTCTGCCTGACCTTCCCCCGGTATTGGCAGCCAAAACTAGATTCATACGAGCGTGTGGAGTCACATTGATAACGATAATATAGAGAGCACACGATTACACATCTAATTTGACTGAACCCTATACCAATGGTTAAAAGCATAGTAATGGGATGGAGACAATCCTTCGAGACTCAACTTGTCATCCGTAACCAACTTGATCACATAGAGCTTATGATTGGTCACAAGGTTGGCTCTAAAGATGTTACACCACCTCAGAGCTCCCACACCGCGAGGATTGATAATCCTTGGTACTTCCACCCAGTCTCTCTTATTGGCGAAAACTCATTCATCCTATTGTATTCAATATAGAAGTGCCTCTTATTCAATTTCTTCCCATAACCGGTCCGCTCCCCACATAGAAATTTCACATTTTACAGAAAGCCCATCCCCTTGCGCCCTACCTCAAACAAATATCAGAACTCATTGGGACCACAAGGAGCAATTAATCCTTTCATCACAAGTATGAAACCCATGATATGCCAGATTGAATTTGGGGTAAGCTGACTAGGCACCAATCTCATGGTTTGAAATATGTCATGAACCTCCAGTGGGATGGAAAACCCCAATCCGTTGATCAACTGCCTGACGAACACCGTGAGAAAGCCTGGCGGTGGGGTGTTAACTCTCTATGCAATCATCGGTATCTTGATCTTATAGTTTCAACCAATATGGAAGGTATCACGTATATATGTCCAACTATGCTGCATGCGCGAGACATAGTCGGTATACTGCATATTTGTCGGCTCGCATTCGTCATAAGATTCCTCACCTTTCTCTTCTCAGCTCCATTTGACTCGCTATCAATGCGATTATCGGGAAGTTCGTAATGGGCTCACCACCTAGCCTTTGTGGGGCCCTATGATCGTGACTATCCTTGAACATATTTTCCTCATCCCCTCCCATACGGGATGATGAAACATTACCAACCTGATTCGATTGCGAGTTTCCACCACTTTGTTTTCTTACCGAGCTATTCAACTTGGCTCACGAGTCATCACTCCAACCACTCCCAATGGCAACCGACTGACTTGCATCTTGACTTAACATTTTTCTTACTAACTGAAAATAAAATAAAAAATGGAATTGACTATTCTAGCTCGACTCTACAATGCGCACATAAACAATAATTATTTGTAAATTAAGACCTAAAAAGCGTAGCCAAACTACCTTGGGGCCTACCAAGTCGAGTGTACGCGCTTGAAGAAAGAGAAATATAAATGGAAGGAACAAAAACAGAGGTCGAAACAACACAAATTTCTACTAAGTATAACAATGGAAGGAGAAAGAGCATCGAACGGATTAAGTGTCGAACAAGGAATCTAACACTCAGAGAACGATCTAATGCCTACTCGTTCGATATTGCTCAATATTGCTCTCGGTTCTAACGCAAGTAGAAAACGCAACCTTTTCCCTCAGCCACACCTCCTATTTATAAAGAATGGCTCTCGATAAAAGGCCTTAACTACCAGGCCCGTATACAAAACAATTGAATCACCAATGATTCGATTGTTTCTATAGTAATCGAATCACCTAAGATTTGATTATAATAACAATCAAATCACCTAGAGTCCGATTGTCTCCATAACAATCGAATCACCTGAGATTCGATTGCCTTCATAACATTCGAATCATCTAAGATTCGACACTATTCAAAATAATCGAATCCATGATGATTCGATGCTCTTAAAAATGTTAGATATAAATGCAATAAACTTCAGAAGCATCAAGATCATCGTCAAATGGCTCCCAAATGAGGGGCATATTTTGAAGCTAAATATTATTATTTGGCACCCGATTCTTCGAATTATGGCTCCCAAATGGCGGGCATATTTTGAAGTCAGATATCATTATTATTTGGCACCCAGTTCTTCGAATTATGGCTCTCAAATGGGGGGGGGGGGAAATATTATGAAGCCAAATATCATTATCTGGCACCCAATCCTTCGAATTATGGTTCCTAAATGAGGGGCATATTTTGAAGCCAAATATCATTATTTGGCACCCGATCCTTCGAATTACGGCCCCTAAATAGAGGGCATATTTTGAATCCATATTTCAGTATTTGGAACCCAACATTTCGGATTACGACTCCCAAATGGGAGAATATTTTGAAGTAGAACGCTTTCTTATTTCAGGCACGACAACAAACATTCTTAAATTTAGCACCCGCTCTTAAATCAAGACTGATTCCCAAATTAGGGGGACTATATGATGGGGGTGTTTTAGGTGGCCCAGAAATGAACTGGGTCGACCTGGCCCATTAACGACCCAGACAAAAAAGTATAAAACCGAGATGGTTCAACAATTCTTGAACACGATTGAACGGTGTCGTTCAATTGTTATTACCTTTTTTGCAGAACGGTTTCCACACCCCGCGGTTTATAAATACCCAGATCACGAGATTCACACCAGATTATTGATTACTATTAACCAACCCTACATCAATCGAACCAAGCGGTTCGACTATTTGAGAGTTCTTTGGTTCGATCGATCTGCCCTTCTGTTTGATCTTTATCAATTAGTCAGTAGGGTTCAAGAGTTTCCAGGGTCAAATATTGTTGTATCATACTATGTTCAGTCGTTCCGAGTTAGACTGTTCGGGGTTACTTTTGTCATTTTAAGCTTCTTACCCTGTAATAGGTGTTCTGGACAAAGCTGATCCATTTTCTTATAATTGACTAGCATAGTTTGGTTTATTTCAAACTCGATTGTATTGTAACACAAACAAAATAACTCCAAATTAGACATATTTTTACTTTTCGTCCTTCAAACGTGTAAGGCCTATACCTAATTTAATTGTTTGTCAAAATATTATTAACTCTCACTTATAACCATGCATATAACTTGACTTCTTGTATTAAAAAAGAAAAAGAAAAAAAAAGAAAACACTCACACACAAAAAAGCATATAACTTGACTTTGGTTGAATTATTTTGGTTCTAATAAATACATAACCATTTTTGAAAAATAATAAATTGCCCTTATTGTGTTTTGGGCTAGAGCAATTGCATTTCTGATTGATGAATGAAATGAGAAAGAATATAATAAAGTTAGCTTTTATCATGGAGAAAGAAACAAAATTAATAACTATTCGACAAGAATATTTAACAAAAAACTCGATGGGTATAGGCCTAATTGCATATATTTAGGATGGGAATTGCGGGACCGTGAACAAAACTGCCAATTTCGATTTAAATTGAAAGATAGCTAAGAGTATCAAAATTGACTAAAAAAAAGATCAATAATATGGGACTAAAATTGAAGAAAAACGTATTATGCGGGCATAATTGTAGCCCGAAGTACCAAGTAGGATAAAAAAGTTATCAATATGGGACTAAAATTGAAAATCAGATAATTATGAAACTAAAGTAAAAACAAAGTCATAATTATGTGACTTGTTTTGAAGATTTTCCTCCATATATAGAGTAAAATTTTAGTGGTCACTATAAAGATAAAATTTGGGAAATTCTTAAATTTGGCTTCCTTTGTTCAAGTAATTGAAGATTTTTAATTTCAGCAAAAAAGCCTATTTTCTAGGTTAGTCGGCCGCCACATAGGTAAATTCCGGCGAAAACTAAAATTACCGTGTTTTTATTAGGTCCAAAGTTGAACTCAAAAGCCATCATAGCTGACTGAAATCGGGTGGTTCCTTAATAAGGGACTAAAATCGAAATTGTGCCAAGGTAATTAAAAAAAGGGATAATTCTATCAAACCCCCCAAACTATGGTACTTTTTTCCGTACGAGGTCAAAACTTTTATTTTAGCACTAGTGCCCCCTAAACTTTAGTCGTTTGTGCGAGTTAGTTTAGTGCGTGTTCCAGTCACATTTTTACCGGAATATTCTTAGAATATTCCATCACGTGCATGTCCCACGTGACCTGTCAGGGGTAAAATAGACCCGTCACTTAAAATAATTAAAAACTAATAAAAAAAACTAAAAAAATAGACCCGCATACACCATTATTACTCTTCTCCATTGAGCTCCCACATTTCTCAAATTCATACCTCATCCGATACCGATGATCAGCAATTGCGAGAAAATAAGCTGATCGATTGCGAAAACACCCGTCGGCAAAATATTTTGTCTAATCGAGGGTTTTCGGCTTATCCGATCTGAGCGAAAGACAGTTGGCGATTTTTCCCTGTATTCTCTCCAAGCGAGTTCACGCGGGTCATCTAATCCAACGGTCCTCGAGAGGAGAAGAGGTTCGAGCAGAAGATCGTGACCGTTAAATCTCGTCATTGCTTTTTCTTCTTCTTCTTCTTCTACTTTTTTTTTATTTTTAAATTTCAATCGCTGAATTGAGCTCGGATTAAGAGTATGTCAAAAATGCTGTCGTATTCGATGAAAGATGTGAGCTACGACAACGCAAAGTTTCGCCAGCGATCGGTAGTACAGGTTCGTATTGATGTCTTTTTCAGATCTTATTTGTTGAGCTGTTGAATGCTGTTTTTGCTGAATTTTGTGTTTGTTCAGATTCTGTTTTTTTATTATATGTGTAGATTTACTGTTTCCGTGGCTCGATATCGATTTGCCATGTTAGTTAGATGTTCAAGGTTTATATTATGCTCCGTGTCTGTCGAAAATTACTCTGGCTCCGTATTTCAGTTTATTGATGAAATGTGGAGGTATCGGCTTTTCGTTTGTTGAGATGAATGTTCTGTGACAATCCCGATTGATTTGGCAATAGGTCGTTTTATATATATATGCGAGTCTTGGCTACAAGTGAGTGGTCCAGTAATATAACGAGCATATCTCAAATCAGACCTACACTACGAGTCTCGTGTAGGCTTGGTCCGGAACACCTCGGATCTTCACCTCGATGCTTGGATGGGATCGGAATATCGGTACATAGATCGAATGGACGTCGGTGATCGCCTTCGTTGTGACGTCGAGGATGACCCCCGATGTGAGATCGGTGATGAAGTGGTATGACGTGGCACAGGCGTGCGTTGTAGTCAAGATGTCGAATTAGATATCGAAAGAGACATCGGTGATGTATTTCAATATGGCGAGTGGTAGCTGAGGGATAATAAATTACTTGTTTTGGGATCCGGGCACCGCGTATTTATAGACCTCGTGATTCGGGGACCACAGTACCATATCGGTGATGATTACCGATATGACATCGAAAGTGATCCCCGATATGCACCAAAATGGGCCTGGTTTGGGCCTGGCCCAAGATGCGGGAAATGCCCATATCATGTAGTCCCCCGATTTGGGGATCCTTATCTTAAAGATAAGGATTCGCAAATTTAATTTAAAGTTTCTGGGTTACCTGTACCCTTCGTCCCGCCAGTTCAAATGACGGAGATTAAACTTGTGGGGAGTGCACTTATGATGAACGCCCAGTTTGAGGTCCTCGTTTGAATTCTAGTTCCCTTGATATTTTGGGTTTCTTGAAAATTATGATGAGGTTGCCGGGGCAGTTGTTATATTCTCGTGGCTCTTAGCGTAGTAGGGTAGGACGTCGGGTCTCATCTTCGACATGATGTGGAAATGCTTATTCGATATGACATCGAAAGTAAATTTTGATATAGTTAAGGCCTCCGTCTATAAATATGGCTTGTAAGAGACTCTGAAGTTCATATATTTCTGCGTTTTCTCTGTCGTTTAGCGTAACCACATCGGTAAGCATATCGATAATTATATTCGATATATCCCCCGTCGTGTATTTTGATCTCTCTGTTGTAGTTGACTTTATTATTGTTTTCTTCTACTGATATTCCCATTATTCTGTAGGTATATTACCTTTTTCTAGGATACTTCGTTAAAATGGGGTTTAGACAATTGATGCTCAAGCTTCAAGCCGACCGTGATGCTTAGAAAACTGCATTGGCTGAGACGACAGCAGTTGCAGTGGCGCCTGAAACAGGGTCTGCGTCTAACTTTGATCTGAATAATGCAGCCACTGAGGTTCTGGCAGAGGTATCGGGAGTTGGAAAACCTCCCCCTAGCATTGTAGTACGTGCACATTTTAGTGAAGAATGCTTTGAAAGTGTTCCTGCAACGGTTGAGTCCTTTAGCCAGGACATCCTTGATGTGGTGGGAGGCTTGGTCGGTGCAGCCAATCTCTTGGAGGTGCTGACCTCGAAACAGAAGGGTGTGGTTCATCCGCCTGAAGGGGCTGTGTTGACTGAGAGACCAGATGTGTTGACTGAGAGACCAGATGCTAGGTCTCCCTCTGGTGAGTACGTAGCCCCACGTTCTTAGTCGGAGTCCAACATTCCTTTGTCTGAGAACGTTGGTGGTTCGGGATCGAATACCCGTGTCAACTTAGGTGATTTAGTGGATGCGCCCTTTATCGTGGGGTCGGGCTCTTCAAGCCCGAACCCTATCAGCGGCAAGGTAAAAACGCATGTTTCAGGTACGATTGACAAGGGTAAAGGGCCACTGCATGAGCCCTCGATATTGGGGGGCTTTGCCCCTATCTTGCTTGGAATTCCGATTAGGAAGCCTGCCGTTGACTCGGCTAGGGTATCGGGTAATAAAAGGTCTCGTGACGGGACTGTCCACAATGTCCATTCGTCTTCGAGTTCGGGCCCCAAGAAGGCGGGTGCAGTCAAATTCTCCAAGCGAGTAGAATTTCCTGAAGCAGACGCTGTGCGGGGCATGATGCGGGCTTTTCCTCCGCCTGCGAATGTGCGGGTGCTTTCAGAATTTGAGCGGGCCTAGAACACACGTCGCAGCACTCACCTGTTCCAAAGTGTACGTGCCTTAGCACGTCCTTGATTGTTTTCATTTGAATGTTTAGCATAATATTATGTATTGTATTGTGCAGACGGCCAAGCTGGCGGTCTCGTGTCTGAAGACCATTCGCGAGTCCAAGGGTGACCCTGACGCTGTTGCTACCGAGCTCGAGGCTGATATCTTAAAGATGGGTGAGTTCAACCCCATGGTGTTGGAGAAGTTAGAGGCTGAAAAAGAGGATGCACTGAACACATGTCGTACACTCCGGGGGGAGTATGATTTGTTGAAGGGCAACTTAAAAACAGTAGTGACTGAGCTTGATCAAGGAAAGGCGCGTGAATCTGCGGCCAATAAAGAGCTGGAAACATTGAAGGCTGAGGTGGCGGCGGTGAAGGTTGCTAATGAACGTCTCTCATTGGAGCTCTCCACTGCCAGATTAGCTCCCTTGGACTTGGTATGTATCTTGTGTAAGATATCTGTCTCTATTTTTTGTCCTCTTGTATTTAATAGAGTCCAACTTGTAGGAACGTCGTCCTGATCTCCTCCGGGTTGGGCGGAGAAGTTTATGGAAAGCTCGAGCTTCCGAAAAATGATTTTGAAGGTTCGAGATGCAGCCTTTCATGCTTGCGTAGGGCAAGTGTTGAGACGTGACGGTTTCAAAGACTCCCTCGAATTGAGTGGGTTGAACCCAAGGCATGATCATCATGATCTGCCGATCGGCGGCCTAGATGAGGTGGAAGAGAATCTGACCGACCCTGACGTGTTTTCCGAGGTCGTGGAGAAAAAGACTGAAGGGTCCTCGTGGGAGTAGTTGTTTACCGCCTTCATTGTAACTTAATTTTATCCCTTTCCGGACTATCTCCGATTTGTGGTTCTGTAACTGAATATTTATTTCTCTGTTGTCTTCGTAGTATGTGACTCTTCGTGGTCTTGTTGTTTCATAATTTATCGGTTTTCTTTTATTGTCATGATGGTGGAATATGCGGTATTTCGATATCTGACACTGCATTCATTTCGTTCTCGTATTTATGAGATTTCATTACTTTGCTTGTTGTCAATAAAGGATGATTTGAATTCCCTCGGTGTTGGTGGAAACATGGGTAATCTGCCACTGCTCCTGTGTTTAGGATTGACCGGGCTATTACAGGGGATATTCTTTTTGTGGTTAGGGGCCCATAGAACCTGTCTCTTCACCTAGTTTGCTTTGTGGAATTTTCATCCAATAGGCTCTTCACCTAGCGTAAGTTTATGGGATTTCCACCCAATAGGCTCTTCACCTAGCTTGATTTATGGGATTTTCACCCAATAGGCTCTTCACCTAGCTTGATTTATGAAGTTTTCACCCATAAAACAACTCATTTTGACATCTGTACTTGGCAAACTTTTGTGATTTTAGGAGGTTTCACATTTTTTCAGATTTTGTCGTGCAAGCTTGCAATTTCTGTTAACCGCAAGGCAGGTTTAAAGGCTTTCATTAGAAATTTATGAAGTTAGTAAATTATAGACATTTTCTCCCATTGTGGATTTTAGAGGAATTTTTGCTGTGTTTTTTTGGAAAAATGTCTCCGTAAGAAGAATATAGGGCAGTACTTGGAAGCGAGACTACGGTTCATTGGGTTGAACCTGAGGAGTATAATGCAAGCCCTTCTCATAAATTGGGTCACGTGCCCTTAGCTGAAAACGATAATAAAATGTGGGACGCGTCACAAGATCTTATCGAGCATAGTTATGGGAAGAGTTGGTCGAAGATGTGGGTTCTGAGCATAATCCTGTTGAGGAGAATGAGTTGTCTCACCGGTGAGACCGAGGTCAAACACTTGAATACTTTATGCATTGTTAGTCTTTAAACTTTATTTATGTCTTTAGGGATTATTTGATATTGTGTTATTTTTAGACCTTCAACATTGTTTATGCCCTTTATAAAATCAATTTATAAATTAGATTTCATAATGCTTTTAGGGAATTACTATAAAGTAGAAATGATTATATTTTTAGAATATCTACTTGGAATTTATGTTTTTAGCTACTCTCGAAATATCTATATGCCTTTTTTAGGTAATATTATTTATCTTTGTTTTTTTTATTTTATATAACTTTTATATGTGTTAATTTAGTTATTATGGCGCTAGTTTTATGAAATGTTGTTAGATATCTTACAAATGATAGTTTTTATAACATAATTCATGCCTTTAGGAAAACTATATAACTTAGTAATGATTAAATTTACGTCATCTCTAATATTAGAAATATTCTAACTTAGATGCTTTTACTTAGTACAACCACTTTAGTCGGCAACATGTCGGGCGATCCTCCACACTCGTCTCGTGATACTGGCCATAGCCAGCCCTCGAAGAGAGGGCGTAGTGGTTCACTGAGTGCCGGAGGGCATAGCGCTCCACCGAGATTAGGTCCTTGCCTTCGATTTGTTCATTCTGACGCTACACCACCCGATCTTGTCGATGCCCCTGCTGTCGAGATTAATGTATATATTTTTTTCGACCGGACTCCGGTTGAAAAATTTGCTACCGGACTATGGTTGAGAAAGAATATTCTGACCGCAGTCCGGTCGGAAAATCGATCGGGAAAGGTCCCGACCAGAGGCCGATCGAAAAAAATAATTTTCGACCCGACTCCAGTCGGGAAAACTTTTTCGACCGAAGCATCCCTGATCGGAATTTTTCCACCGGGATGCAGTCGGGAAAATGTCTTTCTCGATCGGATTTGGGTTATTTCCGACCGGAACTCCGGTCGAAAAAGGCCCAATTTTCTTGTAGTGTTTATGGGAAAAATGTGAAAAGGTTTTACCAAATAATCAAATACTGGTTTATCTTTTTTTTATTGTAATAATTTATTATAATGAAATAAATATAACGATTACCACTACAAGAAAAAAGGGTCATTCGCGACCGCCCGGGCGGTCGCGAATGACCCATTTCCGGTCGCGGATGGTCATCCACGACCGCCCAGCGGTCGCGGATGACCTCGGTCGTGGAGGTCATCCGTGACCGCTGAGCGGTCACGGCGGTCATCCGCGACCGCCGAGCCGTCGCGGATGACCCCGGGGTCATCCGTGACCGCCCAACGGTTGCGAAAAGTCACCCGCAACCGCTGGGCGGTCACGGATGACCCCAGGGTCATCCGCGACGACTCGACGGTCGCGGGCAACACCGCGACCGCCTGGCGGTCACGGATGACCCCGGGGTCATCCGCGACGGCTCGGCGGTCGCGGGCAACACCGCGACCGCCTGGCGGTCACGGATGACCCCGGGGTCATCCGCGACGGCTCGGCGGTCACGGGCAACACCGCGACCGCCTGGCGGTCACGGATGACCACGGGGTCATCCGCGAAGGCTCGGCGGTCGCGGGAAACCCCGGGAGTCATCCGTGACCGCCAAGCGGTCACAGATAATATTTAAACCATCTGTGACCGCCGGGCGGTCACGGATAATATTCAAGTCATCCGTGACCGCCCGGCGGTCACGAATGACAATTAACGAGATAAAAAAAATATTCCGGCAAATTACCGGAATAAATATTTGTTTTTTGCGAATATAATGTATGGTTGGACGATTTTTTTTATATAAACATCATTTAAGAGAATGATTTGTGTTATAAGTAAAGAAAAGAAGAAAATAAGAGAGTTGGTGTTTTGTTTTTTGGAGATATAAAGGAAGAGGAGAAGAAAAATTATTGGTGTTTTGTTTTTTGAAGATATAAGAAAAGAGGAGAAGAAAAATTGTTGGTGTTTATGTTTTGGATTGGGAAATGAGGAAAGGAGGAGAAAGTGTTGGGTTTTTTAGAGAAGTTAATTTGAGTGTAATGAAAATTAATGGGTGGAATGGTGGGTATATATAGAATTTTGGTGAAAATTTTGAATTTTCAAAAAATTTGAATTTCCCCCCAATTCCAAGGTCTTTCGCGACCGCTTGGCGGTCACGAGGTCATTCGTGACCGCCCGGCGGTCACGAATGACCCCTCTTTCGTGACCGCCCAGCGGTCACGAATCTACTTCGTGACCGTCCAGCGGTCACGAATGCCAACGGCTAGTTTGCTTCGTGACCGCTAATGCCAACGGCTAGTTGGCTTTCGCGACCGCCCGGCGGTCACGAATGACAACGGCAAGTTGGCATTCGCGACCGCTAGGCGGTCACGAACTGCCATATTTTCATTTATAAATACCCTTTTCCTTACTTTCCTAATTCATAACAATCTTCACCATTTCTTAAGGTATTCTCATTTTTTTTCATTTAGATGGTCAACTATATTTTTAAATACTAAATATTGGTATGATATGTTAACTTGTTTATTCATTTCTTGATAGATATTCGCGTAAACACATCGAGGGTACTCGTAGAGGACACAAGATTCTTGAAGATCGTTTTTTTACGCTTCAAGAAGTAAGTTGATCAATTTATCACTCTACAACCTTATCGTGCATGATAATTGTTACGTTTTAATTAAATTGTTAATTATTAATTGTTTGTAGTATTAATTGTAATTAATTAATTCCTTTAAAATTTACATCTTAGATAAATAATGGACTATCAAGTAGATAGGAATTGGATGTACGATAGATTCGAGAGCAATGGTTATTTGCGAGATAGTTTTGTGGTTGGGGTTCGCACATTCATAGAATTTGCTTCGCGACAAGATGGCTATTTAGATCTAAGGGGGCGTATTAGGTGCCCGTGCAAAAAATGTAACAATTCAAAGTTTTTTGATCGATACCAAGTCCGTGATCATCTTCATAAGTCGGGATTTACGCCTGGATATTTTGAGTGGGTTTTGCATGGAGAGCAGTTTACCACCACTTCTATGACGTTTATCGACGAACCTCTCGGCCCATCACACGCCAATATTCCCGACAGCCCTATTCGTGCTGACGATTCGTTTAGACAGATGGTCGTGGATGCATATGGAGGCCGATTTGATGAGGACGCTGTGCGTAACGAGGATCCGAATCCCAATGCGAGAGATTTCTACGACTTGATGGGTCTAGGTCAGGTGAAGATGCACCCTAAGAAGAGCAAAACTGTCCTGCAGTGGATTGGAGAGTGGGTGAATTACAAAACTATTCACAAGGCGAGTAACATTGTTTCTGACCATTTTTTAAAGATGTCTAAAGATGGGTTCGACCCTGAGATTGAGAAGTTGTTACCTAAAGACACGAAAGGGATGCATAAGATGGAGCGAACCTTGGGGTTAGGGTATGAGAAGATCGATGTTTGCACAAATCAGTGTTTTCTGTTTTACGGGTTTGCGGCGAGCAATGACTTCCTAAAATGCCCGATATGCGGGGTTGATAGATACGAGGAAGGTAGGAAGTCAAAGGTCGCAAAGAAGCATTTTTGGTATTTCCCCCTAGGTCCTCGTCTTCAGAGGATGTATTATACCGTAGGTACTGCAAAGCATATGACTTGGCATTTGAAGTGTCGAGAGGCTACGGATCGAATGATTCACCCGGCTTCCAGTGAGGCATGGCGACACTTTGATCAGACACATCCGGATTTTGCAGCTGAGCCTAGTAACGTACGACTTGGCTTATGTACGGATGGATTCACACCGTATGGCTCATCTGGGAAAAAGTACTCTTGTTGGCCAGTGATGGTAACCCCATATAACTTCCCCCCCCCCGATCTTTGCATGAGGCAGGAGTTCATATTTTTGAGCCTTATCATTTCCGATCCAGATAGTCCCGGGAAGAACTTGGATGTTTATCTTAGACCACTAATTAACGAGCTTAATACTTTATGGAGCACTGGTTTGGAGACGTTTGATAGCTCAAGGAAGGAAAACTTTCAATTACGACCGGCCCTGATGTGAACGATTAGCGATTTTCCAGCGTATGGAATGTTGTCTCAGTGGAGTACGCACGGGAAGTTAGCGTGCCCTTATTGCATGGGAGATACGAATTCATTTACGTTGAAGAATGGTGGTAAACCGTGTTGGTTCGATTGCCATCGTCGTTTTTTGCCCAAAAATCATAGGTGGCGGCATGACAAGAATTCATTCAAAAAAGGGGAAAAGTCACTAGAAGAACCTATTTGTAGGAAAATGGGCGACGAAATGAGGGAAATTGTGGAGGGACTTGGGGATGTTGGTTTTGGGGCCAAAGTGAACAATCTACCGGGTTTTCATACGGACCATAATTGGCTGAGGAAGAGCATATTTTGGGAACTTCCCTATTGGTCCACAAACTTGATTCGTCACAATTTAGATGTCATGCATTGTGAGAAGAACTTTTTCGATAACATCATCAACACAGTATTGGATGACTCTAAGACTAAGGACAACATCAAGTCTAGACATGATTTGAAGATTTGGACTATCCGTGAAGAGCTATTTTTAGAACAATCACGAGGAGGCGCATATGTGAAGCCAAGGGCAACCTATTGTCTCAAGCGGGATGAAAAGGTCAAGGTCTTGAAATGGTCGGGCGATCTGAAATTTTCCGACGGATACGCGTCAAATTTGGGACGATGCGTACAAAAGCAACAACATAGGCTATTTCGTATGAAGAGTCATGATTGTCACGTCTTCATGCAGAGATTGATTCCCATTGCTTTTCGCGACTTCCTGCCCACCAACATTTGGGAAACATTGGTGGAGATTAGTTTATTCTTCCGGGCAATTTGTGCTTCAGAGGTTTCGGCCACCAATATGAGAAGTCTTGAGGAATCCATTATAGTCACGGTGTGCAAGCTTGAGAGGATATTCCCTCCTTCCTTCTTCGATTCTATGGAGCAATTGGCCATACACCTACCATACGAGGCTAAAGTCCCGATTCACTACAGATGGATGTATCCATTCGAGAGGTACACAATGTTTAATGAGTTTAATTCGCTACTGTTATTCTATATGTTATTGAATTTTCGGTATTCCCAGGCGTATGTTTGATTTTAAAAAGTCAGTGATGAACAAAGCAAGGGTAAAAGGATGCATAGCGAATTCCTACCTCCTTTCAGAGCTATCCAATATGTGTGCACAATATCTAGGTATCTCCGCGAGTACTAGATATAACCGTCTCAATAGGAACGAGACTTTTGAGAGTTCAGAGTGGGATGATGAGCTGATGTTATTTCGAAAGAAAGGGAAGGCCCTTGGGCCACTAAACAAGAAGAGGCGGTTGTCGTCCGAATAGTTGGAGCAAATTGAACTGTACACGCTTCTTAATTGTGAAGAGCTGGATGGATGGGTCGAGTAAGTCAATATTCTTTAGTTTACGTGCAAACACTCTTTATTAAGGATAACTTGTATGTATCACGTATTTCTAACTTATTTTGTGTGTAACTCACAGGTTGTTTATTGAGGAGGAGTGTAATGGACTTACTCCCATGGAGGTACAAAAGAAGAGAAACTGCGAGTACGTGGCATGGTTCAAGCAGACCTACTCGAGTGGCAAGTACATGACAGACGATCGTGTTAAGCCGTTGCTCGCAGGTCCTCTCAACTCAGTGTTGTACTATGAAGGGTAACTTGTGAATGGGTTCCGGTTTCACATAGATATGCGTTTGGGCCCTAAGAAGAGTGATTGTAGTGGGGTTTATGTGGAGGGGGACATGGGAGGATCCCACGCCACCAACTTCTACGGGACATTGAACGAAATCATAGAGGTGGAATATTGGGGGCACAGAAGACTGCTATACATTGTATTATTCAAGTGTAGGTGGTATGATATTAGAGCTCGAGGGACTACTATACGAGCCTTTTATTTTTGCCAATCAGGCCCTTCAGTCGTACTACGCCCCGTATCCACAACTTACAAATGGTCGACCAGGTCAAAATGGATGGATGGCTGTATCTACTATACCGGCTAGGCACGTGATCGACATGTCGTCACTAAGTGATTCGAGCGAAACAGAAACAGAAATAGGGATGCCAGCGGAAGTGTTCCAAGAGAACGCATCTGTAGGAATTAATATGTTCGTAGACTTTAGAGCGTTTGATATGGATATACAATTGGGGCGGGCAGATGATTTTGAGATTGTCGAAGATGTACAAGATGGACGAGAAAAAGAAGCTGAAGAGGAAGACGAAGAAAGTGAAAACATGGAGCTAAATAGTGATAATGATTAGTTCAAGTGTTTTGTAATAATTTAAAACACTACTTTGTGACGCACTTTATTTGTAACGATTTGGTAGTGTTGTAAAAGACATTACAATAATGAAAATTTAACAGTCCAACATTACAATAAGGAAAATTTAACAGTCCAACATTACAATAAGGAAAATTTAACAGTGCAATATTACAATAAGGAAAATTTAACAGTCCAATATTACAATAAGAAAAATACTATTAATCATCCGAACTATCATCCAACCCATCATACTCACAATCATCCTCCCCATCATCCTCACCACTCCCAACACCATCCTCAACAGGAAGTTCTACATAATCGTCCGCTAGCAACGACGCCATAATATCATCGCCATCGTCGTCATCATCGCCATCAGAGTACTCCTCGATATACGCAGGCCTATCGGAAGAACTGGGAGCAAATGGATCCGGCCTACGATGCGGCATACGAACCGGTGCTTCGTTCCTACGTGCTTTCCCCATGAATATAGAATCTGTTATCGGTGGAAGGTCCACGTCCACCTTCTCTTTAAGCAAGCATCTCCATAGCTCCATAATGGCTTTCATATCAGTCATCCTTTGATCACTGCGATAGATATTACGATCATTCTGCGTTTGTAATTCGTCGATGCAGGCTTGTGAATAATCTTCTTGTTTCCTGTATTTAATGTTGAACGCCTCCGGGCGTGCATCCCTCGGTAAGCCCATCGCCTTCCCCTTCTTCACAGGACCAAATGCATCGGTCCAACAGTCGGGATCGAACACCGGGAGCTTAGCTGGGCAGGGATATCTTTTCCTCAATAGTTCCATGTACTTTTTCTGCATTAACATTTGAAAGAATCAGTACTGATATTAGAATAAGTAATTTAAAGCTAGCTGAGGAAGATAAAAAAGAGTATGAGGTTGAAATAACTTACATAAATTGCCTTCGACGCAGCATCTACCCAAGTCCGCCGAGCTGGAACTCCTGTGTCACCGCCCGTCCCCTTCACCCGCTGCGTGTGACCACATCTGTAGGCCTCATCATATCGAATAGGGTCTGTTCGTGTAGGGTCCTCCTCAGCCTACACATTTCAAGAAAGAGTACGTCAAACTTGGCTTACACATATATTAAGATTACTTAATTACACCCATATTGTTAATTTTCATAAGTCATACCAGCCGACGTCTGAGCTCCTCTAGGTTGAGGGATCCACCCCAAAAAGTGGGAGGTGCCTTCACCCCCTCCTTTGGCTCCTCGCCCCCTCTCCTGTTTTTCTTAGACTTATGCGACACCTCTTGATGATCCTCGGTGGCCCAATGCTTAATCGCCGCCGCCTCTAACCCGTCGTGCATCCAAGTTTTGTCTTTCCCGGCCCATTTCGGATCCACAACCCTCTCAAAGTATTGTTTATTCGTGTTGTAGATCAAATTCTTATAACACGACTTCGCCTTCATTTCGTAGGCCCGTTGTACTGCGTGTTTTTCTCTCTCACGAATACCATATATTTTCTGCCAATTAATAAAATTTGATTTATGAATATATTAAATTAAATAATATGATATAGTTGTGAAATAATTCCTCACCGTAAATCTAACAAATATTTGGCCTCGCACAGTTTTGGGCATCGACAAGTAGGAAGGCCAGAACTCCTTCATGAATGACCTGATCAACTCCGTGATCGTAGTCGCAACCTCGTTGCTAGCGGGGTTCATAAAAAGGCCACGAGGACACAATTTAATGATTTGCCTTTGACTCTGGTCATTGGGTTGTTGTGCACCTTTAGAGGTGCCTCTTGGTGGACGCTGCTGCGTGACATTGAATACTCCCGATGCTGGAATATCACTCGGCCTCTCGCTCGGGCCAGCTCCTGTGGAACCAGCGCACGATGGTGCTCTAGCTCTAGATCCTGATGCAGTGGGTGCGGCATCGGGCACGGCAGCGGCATCAAAATAAAGTCGGCACTGTAGTAAAGGCGTCAACGCTGTAGACGCGTTGGGGGTTGCGGCATCGCGACTACGACCGCCATGTGTGATAACTATACGAGGTCCAAGACTACCTCGCCCACTAGAAGTAGGGGGAACATCGGGAACATCAGGAATATCGGGAACATCAGGAACATCCGGATCATCATAAACACTTGAACATTGTTGACCACTGCCAACCCGACGACGACGACTGCCTGCCATATCGAATATATGCTAGAAAAATACGAGAAATTATCTAAGTTAGATGATTCAGAGAGATTCCCTAAAATTCAGTCGTTACTAAGTTATAAAGTTCCCCAAAGATCATTTGTACTAAGTTATAAAGAACCCTAAAGATGATTTGTTCTAATATATAAAGATTCTCTAAAGGCATCATTTCTAAGTTATAAAGTTCCCTAAAGGCGTTATTTCTACAAAAAGAACATTAACCAATAATTTGACATGCATTTAAACTAATAGTTTAACATTAAATTACCGCGACAGATAATAATACATTAAATCACCTAAATTAACAATTTAATATTAAATAAAGATTCTCTAAAGGCATCATTTCTAAGTTATAAAGTTCCCTAAAGATCATTTGTACTAAGTTATAAAGAACCCCTAAAGATTATTTGTTCTAATATATAAATATTCTCTAAAGACATTATTTCTTAGTTATAAAGATCACCTAATTGCATTACTTCTAAGTTATAAATATTTTCTAAAAGAATTATCCATAAGTTATAAAGATTCCCCTAAAGACATTATTCACGGGATTTATGTCCGTGACCGCGGGGCGGTCACGGCGTTTTTTACCGTGACCGCTCGGCGGTCACGGTGGCATCCGCGACCGCCGAGCGGTCACGGATGCTCGTGACCGCCCGGCGGTCACGAGCCGGCGGTCACGAATGACCCCGGATTCTTGTAGTGTACCCGTTAATGAGAGATATATAGAATAATAATGTTGTAATTAAGCGTGTGAAGTTTAATATACCCTTTTTCTTTAGATAATCAATTGTCATATATATCATTCAATCATTACCAATTAAAATATTATTTTTATGTGACATTGATGTTTATATGTTATTAAATAAAAGTACTTAAATATTAAAATATTCATTAATTACAATGACAAATGAATATTTATTTCTCTATGTATACTCATTAGCTAAAAATATATCAGTCTGGGCATAAAAATGCCACATAAACTGCAGGTTTATAATTAGTTATTTTTCATTCATTTTATCAAAGAAAAAATAATTATGTATCACTATCTTCTGATGATAATATCTAAATAATATTAATCCACAAAGAATTATTTTTATTATTAATTAAAACAAGTTAAATATATATATATATATATATTAATTTACTGATTTGATGTCTAATACCTACATTTCTTTCCAACCCTCAAACATTAAAACTACATTCAAACTAAATTTCAATTTTCTGATACATTTTTCAAACAGTTTTCCAAACGTCCAAATCAAAATGAGCCAAGTCAAATTGACGAAAATACATCCAAATGAGCCATTTATGTCGCACGAATGCGTGATGCCGCGAAATCTCAAGGGGCCAAGGGAGGAGCCTCAGAGGATTAGGTTAGGGAGTACACTGATGTTCCGATCACTTAAGCTGGGCGTGCTAACGTTAGTGGGGCACCCTCCTCAAGCCAATACATGCTCGCGTGAGGGGCACGCAAGGTTTGGCCGAATGTAAGAGGCCATTTCTGGTGGTGCCTCGACTTCTCAACTAATTAACTATCCCGCTACTAGTTCCAACATTAATGTTGGGACTCATCAGTTTGCTGAGAGAGAAGCGATTTGCAACATGAGGAACCTTTTTCCAGAGTAGGCAAGGGACCCTTTGCTACATGAGCACGACCATGGGCAATTAGGCTAACATGACATTCATGTGTTCCAGGCTGTATGACTAATCAAAGTTGATGTATATGTGTACAGTCGTGAAACATTTTTTTTCAAGCAGCGTCGTCTATAACACCTTGTTTTAGTCTTATTTGTGATTTATGACTATGAGATATGTCTGTCTTTTGGTCGATTGGCAAGTTTTTGTCTAGTGTTGTGAAGGTCGTGGCTGGAGCTGAGGCGAACGTGGTAAAGCTCTAGGAAGAAATTGAGTAGTTGTCCATCTTTTATTCATCCGCCTGAAAAGCAGCCTTTGAAGAGAAAGATCATGCTCTAGAGCAACTAAGAGGTGCCAATTAGAGTCTTTGCCTGCTCGTGAGGAGACCAGAAAGGTTACAGAAGAGTTGAAGGACAAGCAGGCCGCTGCGCATGAGGTGAAGGAACTCAATGCAGAGAACGAGTGCCTTGAGGCGGAGCTAGCTAAAGCACGCAAGGAGTTGCACTTTGAGGCATTTTTCATATTTGTGTACTACCTTGTGTTGATGTAAGATTAGGCGTAGCCTTTTTGAATAAGCTCACAACTGTCGTAACAGGATCCGTCTCTCGAGATCAAGATTCGTATTACCACAGAGTTCATTCTGAGCGGGACTTATAAGGATATCAATGTGATTTGTGGCCTGCAAGATCATGAGGAGGCACAAGAAACCATTGTGGGACATATCTAGACTCTTGATGGTTTTTTTGAAGGATTCGACACCACTCAACTAGATGTTCCTTGGGGCTTGACCTTTAACTGATGGGAGGAGTCAGATTTTGACCAAGAGAGGAACCAAATGTCTTCGCTCCCATTTTGGATATTGACAGCCTTGTTAGGATCGACATGACTTGTGCTCCTCCTTATACCGACAGTTGAATTATTTTGGCGCTGCATCACCCTTGTTGTTTTTGTGGTTACAATACTTTGATAATTGCATTCCTAGAGCAATGCCCATTTTGAACTAGTTTTCATTTCGAACAATGTTGTATTTGTTTATATTTGATTGCCATCTTTGATTGGAATGCCATTTTTTTATGAGGGTATCCTATTAACATATGCAGGTGGTTATTTCTATGCCTTATCTTAAAATTTATTGCTTAAAGCATTTATTCTCTTATAATGCTGGATAAGAGATTGTACTGTACTAATTCTTAGTCTATCATTTAAGGTACTCTCTGCATACGACAATGGATATGAGATGATAGTTTACCGTTTAAGGTATTCTTTCCCATACCACAATGGATACGAGATGATAATTTACCGTTTAAGGTATTCTCTGCCATACCACAATGGATATGAGATGATAGTTTACCGTTTAAGGTATTCTCTTCCATGCACAATGGATAGGAGATGATAGTCTACTGTTAAAGGTATTCTCTGCCATATCACAATGGATAAGAGATGATAGTTAACGTTTTAATGTATTCTATGTTATACCACAATACATAGGAGATGATAAGTTACCGTTCTAAGGTATTTTCTACCATACCAAAATGGATATGAGAGCATAGTCTACCTTATAGGATATTTTGTTTCGTATCCTTATAGATAAGACATAGTATTGTTACCGCTTGTGGTATTCTTTGTTTCATTGCAAACTTTGAACGCATCCATGTGGTTGACAGTTAAGATATGCAATTGACATAACATATCAAGCATAACAGGGTTATGAAAGATTATGGACGAGTTCGGGTATATTCTGATTTGCCTATGTATCTTGTAGTATGGGAATCAGGCCAGTATAGTTCCTCTGCTTAATTACATGCTGGCTCATGATGGGAAACTTAGGGAAAGTTAAATTGTTCAGACATAATTGTAAATTGTTCGTGTATAAGGATAAATAAAAACTAAGAGAACTTGTCCAGGCTACTCCGCCATAGCTTGATCCTTGGGTGCAAGGGCTTCTAGCACCTGTTCTTCCTCATTGCTGCGAAACATGAGGGATGCTATGTAGCAAAGTCAGGCCTCTCTGTGGTTACTAATGATCTCACCCATTATGACGGGGGGGGGGGGAATTTCATCATTTGGTGATATATTGGTCAATTATGAGGTATTGGACATTAAGTGTTCTTCTCAATGGCCCCTCCCCAAATAATGTTGGCAGTGTGACATGTCCCTTGGGGACCACTTTCGCCCCCTCGAAACCTTTTAGGGGTGTAGATATCCGCTCTATCAAATTGTGACCCAGTGACATTTTGTCTAAGGCGTCAGCGAATATCACATTTACCAAACTTCCATTATTAATAAGAACCTTCCAAACTCCATAGTTGGTAATGTCAAGCTTAAGAACAAGGGGGCAATTTAGCTTACCATCTTGGATAACTTGTGGGGTGAGCTTCATTAGATATTGTTTTAGTAAAAGTAACAACTTTCTCGGGTAACTCCTCAATCTCCAGCAGGGTGGTGAAACCCACATATCTTTCCCCCCAATCTCTTGGGTAATTTTCTTTTGTCCGTTGCTGCAGTCGGTGCCCACTGGTCCCTCATTTATCAAGGTGATCATTTCCTAGTGTGTGCATTGGCAATGCCCCCGTTATAGGTGTTGGGTGCCTTAATAGCTTTATGTTCGTCCTTCCATCACGAGCAAGACTTGTCCCTCTCATTTTGCTCGTCCAAGTCCTTGTGATTGCAGACATATTCTATCATTTTGCCTTCACAAATAATCCTCTCAATTTCATTCTTGAAATCATTACAATCCTCTGTGTTATTTCCTCCTTAGCAGTGATGCCTGCAGTACTTCCTCAAGTATATCATCCCGGGTGTGTCCCGGTTCCATCCCTCATTTCCTCTGGGGTGATTCTGTATCTAGTTACCAGTGTTCTTGGTTGCCATCATATCATTACAATACACCGTCTTGTACGAAAGTTCATTGATTTGGTCAATGGGTTTTGGCACTTCCTCTAGAAATGCAACCACAAACCTCTTACGCTTAGTTGCAATGAAACAAATGATGGCCACGTGCTCACCCTTAGGCTCATCCACCTCGAGTAGCTTTTCATTGAATCGTTTCATAAAGTTCTTCAGACTTTGTGTTATGTCTGCCTTGCCAGTGATTCTTGCAGTACTTCTTTAACTATCTCGTCCCATGTGTGTCTTTCAGCATTCGTGGCTCATTGAGCCATCCAATCTGGGCAATGGCAAATATTGTGAAAATATCGTTGTTCAGTGGAGTATACTTCATGTTGATTTGTCATCATTGCGGCATTTCTATCCAGGTTCCATCCCTTCTTTCCTCTAAGGCGATTATGTATCTGGTTAGGAGTGTTCATAGTTGCCATCATCTGATCACAATAGACCGTCTTGTAGGCAAATTCATTGATCTGGTCAATCATTTTTGGCTCTTCCTCTAGAAATACGACCACAAACCTCTTATGCTTAGTTGAAATGAAAAGAATGATGGCCACGTGCTCACCCTTTGACTCATCCACCTCGAACTGATCTTCATTGAATCGTTTCAAAAGGTCCTTAAGACTTTCCTTGTCTTCCTGTTTGACCGAATTCAGGTGATTTAAACTGGTGTGCTTTTTGCTCTAGAATTGACTCTCAAACCTCTTGCTCAGTTTCTCATAACTAGATAGTGAGCCCACAATATCCTAGTGAACCAATCAAGAGCCGTCTGTAAGAGGGTCGTGGCAAATATCATGGCATGCACATTATCAGTAAATCCATCAAACGTTAGTATTCTAACCACATATAAGAGGTATTTTGAGGATCGCTCTTTTCATCATAGGTCTTTAGTTTTTGAATTATCTCTCATCTGTCAAGCGCTTTGGCTTCAATTGCATTACAAAACGGTGTGAGTCTCCTGCGTGCCATAACCTGCATTAGTCTACGATGCACCTCCTCCATTTTCTAGTTCTGTTGCTCCATGCTTCTTATTGTTTCCTGCATCTCTGCCCTAGGGTTGGGATCTCTCTATCCAGAGGCTCTCTAAAATTGGACGATCCCTTCAAGATTCAGCCTCATCCTATCGGTTGTGCCCTATTGTCTTTTCAGTTAGACCCCTAGTCCTTAATTCTTGAGGACGTAGTGGCAGAACATCGGCCTTGGGAGCGTGTGGAGGCGGGACAGTCGCGACTAGAGCTGCTGCTACTATTTCCTGTATGACGATGTTGATTTGCGTGATCACTTCAGATGGTAAGACGTCTGGTGTTGGCGGTGCATGTGCAGAAGCTTGTTGGGAGCAAGGGCACTTCTGGCGATCGCACTGCAGTAGGGGTTGGCAATGGTTGATCCACATGAACATTTTCAGTAGTCGAGTTCTCCACAGTCACTTTGTGAATCGTGATATGGTTACACGTTCCATCCTAGCGTCCTTGTCTAGAAATGTGGTATTCCCACAGATGGCACCACTAAATCGGTACAAGTTGGTAAGGTAAATATAAAATACTGGCATACAAGAGAACTTATTCATAATTATATAACTTATACAAGTGTCTAGAGTAACTTATGTCTGGAACACCTACAAAACAGTGCTAGGTTTATAATCTGAGACATATTCGAAAGTTTTAGGACATCGAGCCTAGATGATGTCGAGTGTGGATGATGTGGAGCGTGATGGATCGCGAGTGCTGGCAGATATCGGGTCTAAGAGATATTGGGAATGATGGTTATCGGGGTTTAGGAGACATCGAGAGTAGCCTCCATATCGAGTTTATGTAAGTTTGTCATGAGTTAAGTATCTCAAGGGTACGTCAGGTACGAATGCTTGATATGCACAGTGAACAATGCTATGCATTTAATGAGTTTACCTTGAATTGCAGGACGGAGGTATTGATAGACCTTGGGGACGCAGAGATCGTTCCCGACATTTCTGGACTGGATCTGTACCATGTCGAATGTGGACATTCAACATGAGTAGTATGTCGAGCGTAGATGCTCGACATATGGCAAATTGGCAACTTCCATGGGCTTGGCCCAACTTGCTTATTGTGTCGGCTCGCTAGGCCACGAGAATTGCCCATATCAAGTATCTTATAGATAAGTTAAGAATATTACAATCAAAGAGGCTTTCCAAAGAAATTAGTGACGCTGATTCTCTCGAACCAAGATAGAGAAGCATATTGAGTGAGTAATTCATACTTTGATAGAGACCTAAATTAAGATTGATAATGGAAAACCAGCATTTGGGAAAAAAAAAACTAATTAGTGTTGTGATTTGAGATATAATAAAGCTAAGGAAATAGGTATGATCCTAGTGAAATCAAAATTTTAGATCATTCATTATTATTGAAATACTTTTTCTTGTTTAGTATTTTAATTAGTATTAGTTTAATCAACACGATGTCAATCTCAGATAGCCAGATTGAGAATTGCAATGGAAAAATGCCAAAGTTAAAATTTTCAAGAGCCTTGATGTTGAGCCCGTTATTTTTCTTTTCCTGGCGTACCACTTGATCCATGTGATTTCTCTTTCATCGACTCCTTCACCCCAATCAAGACTTCTAAGAAGTCTTGTCAAAAATTGGATACCTTTTTGGGTGCTTTATAAAAGAAAGACATGGGCTCGTTTGGTTGCAAGAGGCCCTAATATGCCTCTTCATATAACGTCCTACTAAGAACCTTATTATGGTAGATTTAATAGTTTTGGTTGGACATGTTGTACTCCTCTTTATTCTGTGGGCCCCATTACATAATTTTCTTTGGTTGCACCTGCTATTACCTGGATTACTCCATATTATGTCTAAAATTCCTTTTATAACCTTACATATATACTATTCTATTTTATGCCAGATCAAAAAGGAAGAATACCTTTATTATATTTGTTAATTTATGAGCTGCTAATTTTATTTAATTTTGCTTGAATTTGTCTTAAAACAAATATGTAAGTATTGTTCCCCTATATAAAAATTCACCAATAAAATAGAAAAACAAGTAGGAAAAATATTACCTCGATTTCTTGTGAAATAAAGTTCACCTCGAACATTTGTATTTGCATAGTTACCCACCGTAATCAAGTATATTTGTCGGATGAGGTGCGGACAACGTCACAGCTCTCTTAAAGACGATTTCGTGCCCTACGAAATTTTCTTTGCCCATAATATTAAATTCATATATATTATACATAATACTAGTGAATAATGCTTGTTTACAAAGAAAATATTATTCTTATACTTGTTTAGAAAGAAAATACATAATACCATTATTTATAGTGTTTTGATAGTTGGTCTTGTAACACCAAATTAATTAGAAGTTTAATCATAACATTAGTGGGTGTGGTAAATGTATAAATCATGGGTCTTACCTTATTATTCCCCAATAACACCGACACTTGTAACCAATAAAATGTTAACCCTCACTAACCAAGTCAACAAATCCTTTTTAATTATTCACAATAATTGTCAAAACAGGTAATTTTATTAAAATATCCAACAGTAAGTAGTCAGGTGATTTGTACAAGGTTACGCGATAAATACAATTTGGAGAAATAGCGTTGTTCCACCAAACTCATTATCTTGTAATTAAAGCAACCTATCAATAATAATTGGAATGGAAGTCTTAATGATTTTCGCAGCACTCCTAATTAATCCTCATTCATATGATTTACTGCTTCTTGCCTTCTTCACATTTTATTATATTACATTTTGAAGGAAAAAATAGGAGAACAAATCTTCTTTTCTATCCACTTTACAAGCATTTATGTTTCTTTTTCATATTCTTTTCTCGTTAGTAATGAAAAGTAATGCGCCTGATTTTGTTGACCAATAAATTCTGCATGGCAAACCAATAATTTGTGGGCAATGTAGTAATTTATTATAACAAATAAAATGAACTGTTCAAGTCATTTAACGAAAACGACCCCCAAATGCCATACTATATTCAGCGATGAAGCCCGGGTTGGATGGATAACCCGCTTATAGACATGGCCAACCAAACTTGAAATTATTACTGTTGAACTCGGATAAAATCGTCTAATAGGACCTATAATGCCAAACCAAACGAGCCCCATATATGTTGGCAACCCCGTTAGAACTGCAATAACCAAAGTAAGATGCGATATAATTGTCACTACAACAAATTGGGCATTTTCCGTCGGGCATGTATTACCGTCAGACATATATTACCGTCGGACGAAAAAAATGGGCATATATTACCGTCGGCCCAAACCCGACGGTAAAGCCCATTACGGTCGGGTTTGGGCTGACGGTAATGGCCCATTTTTTTTTTAAAAAATTAATTAATAATAAAAAAAAATCATAGTCTTTGCCGTTGGGTTATAGCCGACGGAAATAGTCTTTACCGTCGGCTTATAGCCGACGGAATAGCCCCGATCCGTGTGATTTTCATCACACGGATCGGATCGTGCCATGTCACCGATCCGTGTCAATTTTCACACGGATCGGTGACGTAGCAACCCCTTATTTTATCCCCCCCCCCTTCTCCAAAATCACTATAAATACCCCTTATTTTACCCACTAAATTCATTCATTCTTACCATTCTCCAAAAACTATCAACTTTATCTCCAAAATATCCTTAATAACTAACAAAAGTATTTTCATATTCACTAAATTATAATTAGAGTTTATTATTTATTTTATTATTTCATTTCTACTTATGTTTATTCATTATCTAACTAATAATAACTATAAAACCCTTATATTATCAAAATTTTATTTTAAATTCGAAATTTTATTTATTAGAATAAATATTTTAAAAAAAATCGCTAGAAAATGTGCATGTTATTATTTAAATCGAATTCTTTTAAATAAAATTGCCAAATAAACATAAAAAAATTATTTAAAATCATTTTCTTTTAAATAAATCGCCAAAAAATCATAAATCAATTATTTTAAAACAATTTCTTTTAAATCAATTGTTTTAAATCGTTTTTCTTTTAAATCAATTATTTTAAAAAAAAATTTCTCGTCGGCTTAAAGCCGATAAGCCGACGGAAAAGCTCTTTTCCGTCGCTAAAAATCCGACGGAAAAAAGCTTTAGTGTCGAGCTTTTTTCCGTCGAGTTTTTCCGACGGTTTTTGCCGACGGAAAAGCCTTTTTCCGTCGGCAAATGCCCCTTTACCGTCGGCTTTTGTGCCGACGGTTAAGGGGTAATCTCTTGTAGTGTGTTCCTCCAACCCGTGAGTTTCTTGCGCATTAGATTGATGATTAATATTCATGTTACCTCTCTCATTGCATTAGCCCCGCTCGAGATTCCGAAGTACCGTAATAGGTATATTCTCAATTTTATAGTTACACATATTAGAAAATCTTTGCATCTCCTGCTCACAACCATTAATGCAATCCAAACTATTTTTTCAGAAATTAACTTTGAATCCAAAAATAAGTTGAAAGCTCACCACAATTGCTTTCATCGCCCTATACATTTGCTTCACTAGCCCCGACATAATTAAGAGTATCATCCGCATACTGTGTGAGAAAGGAGATTGTGATCCAATCCAACGTCAACACCTTTTAACACCATAGCATCCTTTTGTCTCTTTTTTATGGTAATACTTAGAGCTTTGACACGATGGTGAAAACGAAAAGACCAAGTGGGCCCCTCCTCTAAACTCCCTTACAACATTAAATTCCTTGGTTGGACTTCCTTTGACACGTCTAGATAAAGTCATTGAAGATAGGAAACCATTGATCTACTTATCACCAAAACCCAGCGGTTTTAGGATAAATAACAAGAACTCCCAAGTATGCCTTTTTAAGACCCTCTTCAAAATTGAGGGCTGATCTATTTGTTCTTCTCATCTCAACAATAACCTCTGTAAATCCGAAGAATAGTTTTCTCCGAGGAATAATGATTACAACCATCAGGGGAACATGAAAGAAACCCTTGGAGAAACATTATTAGGAAGGAGTCAGCGGAGCTAAATGATCCAAGGAGTTATCCTTGAGAACGATATGAAGGTAACCCTCGGAAATGCGAAAATATATCCATCGGAGGAAGTAGCCTTCGGACTTAGATGACCCGAGAGACTCTCCTCAATAACGATGATAGGAGAATGTGAACATGATACAAAATCTACGAGGTACCCCAAAGTTTAGATGACTTCATGATACCTTACGTGATTACGATTATCCTTAGGCATTTCTCCGATACTTTCGGGCATTATTCGATAGTTTTCTTAAACATCGGTTAGTCATAGATAAGCCCGAGGACAAATATTTAAATTATAGTGTTGCAGGATAACACCGGGTGTCTAATAATACGACCTCCGAGCCAGCTATCGAAGACCACTTGTCAGTCAGGCAAGCGGATGAAAGATGTATCAGCATGTTTGCATGATAACACCAGGTGTCTAATAATACGACATCCGAGCCAGCTATCGAAGACCACTTGTCAGTCAGGCAAGCAGGTGAAAGATGTATGAGCATGTTTGCATGATAAAATACGAGATGTCCAACATACGGCGGCAATGTGCCACTCGTCAATTAAGCAAGCACTAGAAGTAAGTATAGTAGAAGAACGAGAATTACCTGTCAGAAAAAGAACATGCATAATGACAACTGTATTTAATAATTACCCTCTATAAATAGGGAACTCTGCCGTAATTGTACAGGGGATCGAAAAAGGTATCAAGAAAAATCAATAGAAAAAGAAAAATATTACTGAGTGGAGCAGACAAGGCGTTCAGATACCTAAAAATATTAGTTACCCTCGGAGTGCACAAATCGAGTGTTAACAACCTCATTAGTGGTTAAAATTCTATCAATGATGTGTCATCCTCGATGATGAAGGATTGTTTTTGTGTGATTAGCTTACAAATCACTTTTTTTTAGCCTCACAGCTAACAGCTCGCTAGTGATCTTGTAGATACATTCGAGGAGTGATCCAAGTTTATCGTACCACTTGATCCAAGTTGATAGGATTATCTTTGTTCAGTAAGAAGACCAAAAATTAGATCAACTTGGACAAAGATAATCCTATCAACTTGGATCAAGTGGTACGATAAACTTGGATCACTCCTCGAATGTATCTACAAGATCATTACAGTGTTCTTGGTTGCCATCATATCATTACAATACACCGTCTTGTAGGAAAGTTCATTGATTTGGTCAATGGGTTTGGCACTTCCTCAAGAAACGCAACCACAAACCTCTTATGCTTAGTTGCAATGAAACAAATGATGGCCATGTGCTCACCCTTAGGCTCATCCACCTCGAGTAGCTTTTCATTGAATCGTTTCATAAAGTCCTTCAGACTTTGTGTTATGTCCGCCTTGCCAGTGATGCTTGTAGTACTTCTTTAACTATCTCGTCCCATGTGTGTCTTTCAGCATTCTTGGCTCATTGAGCCATCCAATCTGGGCAATGGCAAATATTGTGAAAATATCCTTGTTCAGTGGAGTATACTTCATGTTGATTTGTCAACATTGCGGCATTTCTATCTAGGTTCCATCCCTTCTTTCTTCTAAGGCGATTATGTATCTGGTTAGGAGTGTTCATAGTTGCCATCATCTGATCACAATAGACCGTCTTGTAGGCAAATTCATTGATCTGGTCAATCGTTTTTGGCTCTTCCTCTAGAAATACGACCACAAACCTCTTATGCTTAGTTGCAATGAAAAGAATGATGGCCACGTGCTCACCCTTTGACTCATCCACCTCGAACTGGTCTTCATTGAATCGTTTCAAAAGGTCCTTAAGACTTTCCTTGTCTTCCTGTTTGACAGAATTCAGGTGATTTAAACTGGTGTGCTTTTTGCTCTAGAATTGACTCTCAAACCTCTTACTCAGTTTCTCATAACTGGATAATGAGCCCACAATATCCTAGTGAACCAATCAAGAGCCGTCTGTAAGAGGGTCGTGGCAAATATCATGGCATGCACATTATCAGTAAATCCATCAAACGTTAGTATTCTAACCATATATAAGAGGTGTTTTGAGGATCGCTCTTTTCATCATAGGTCTTTAGTTTTGGAATTATCTCTCCTCTGTCAAGCGCTTTCGCATCAATTGCATCACAAAACGGTGTGAGTCTCCTGTGTCCCATAACCTGCATTAGTCTACGATGCACCTCCTCCCTTTTCTAGTTCTGTTGCTCCATCCTTCTTATTGTTTCCCGCATCTCTGCCCTAGGGTTGGGATCTCTCTATCCAGAGGCTCTCTAAAATTGGACGGTCCCTTCAAGATTCAGCCTCATCCTATCGGTTGTGCCCTATTGTCTTTTCAGTTAGACCCCTAGTCCTTAATTCTTGAGGACGTAGTGGCAGAACACCGGCCTTGGGAGCGGGTGGAGGCGGGACAGTCGCGACTAGAGCTGCTGCTACTATTTCCTGCATGACGATGTTGATTTGCGTGATCACTTCAGATGGTAAGACGTCTGGTGTTGGCAGTGCATATGCAGAAGCTTGTTGGGAGCAAGGGCACTTCTGGCGATCGCACTGCAGTAGGGGTTGGCAATGGTTGATCCACATGAACATTTTCAGTAGTCGAGTTCTCCACAGTAACTTTGTGAATCGTGATATGGTTACACGTTCCATCCTAGCATCCTTGTCTAGAAATGTGGTATTCCCACAGATGGCACCACTAAATCGGTACAAGTTGGTAAGGTAAATATAAAATACTGGCATACAAGAGAACTTATGCATAACTATATAACTTATACAAGTGTCTAGAGTAACTTATGTCTGGAACACCTACAAAACAGTGCTAGGTTTATAATCTGAGACATATTCGAGAGTTTTAGGACATCGAGCCTAGATGATGTCGAGTGTGGATGATGTGGAGCGTGATGGATCTCGAGTGCTGGCAGATATTGGGTCTAGGAGATATTGGGAATGATGGTTATCGGGGTTTAGGAGACATCGAGAATAGCCTCCATATCGGACTATGCATATAAAGAATAGTAACTAGGACTAGGACTAGGCTATCCCATCATTCCTTGATAAAGTGCTTAAGAAAGATATAAACGGATCTCCTTCTTAAGAATGTTAGGTTATTCAACCCATATGTTGCCAACCTCAATGTCTTCAGTGCCGTTAGTTTTTTTGCCGATTAATGAAGGGGTGAAAAAACTTCGTGTTGGCATCTTCCTTTTTCTACGACTTCGAGCATGCTTTTTCTTAGCTTAAGCTCTTACCATAACATAATAAAAACAAATTATATTTCAGCAACTTCCTCACACAACAAGCCAACATATGCCCCCTACTCATCAAAGTGCTTGATTCTCTGTTTATCTTCTTCAACCTTCTTGTCGAGATGTCCGAAAAACTTGATATTTCAGTCGTGAATTTTTTACTTTGAGAAACTTTGTTTTCTCCTTAAGCACATAAGAAACCTTACCAGCAAACATGACTTATCCCCATTGATGCACCACAAGTTATACAAGCTCTCCGAACTCCTTTCTGTCGAGATACCATTTCAACATACCAAAAGGTCTTGGATCAATTCTTTCATTTTATCTCTTAAAATTATATGGTAGTGATCGAGTATCAATCCCCCAAAGCCCATTGAACTAAGTTGTTTCATGTTTCGAACTATCCATTAAACACGAGGTATCAATCAATACGACTTATTGGCTTACCATCAAACTTGTAGCATGTATATTTTCTATGATGAAGAGTAGTTTATTTAGATCAATATTTACAATATCCTGGAATTTCCTCATTGTTTTCAAAGTATTAGCGGAAAGCTCTATCATTTCTAATCAGGTTTAAGGTCCTTGAATGGGTCAGTTTGTGTAGATCAACTAAAGTAATTTTTCAAAATCTCACCTATTGGGGGGAGAAAAGGAGTAGAAAGTCATCTATTTTTTGTTGTCTTATGAACTATCTAGACAAAGAAAACACAAAACTATCAAAAAAATTGAACCAAGTGGATATAAACGAAAGTGATAGAGCAGATCAAAACTCGTGCTAGTTATGGTTGGAGTCAAGATTTATGAGTTGTCCTTTCTCATTTATCTAGTTGTCCAATTTGCATGCTTATTGTTTGGGCTAATCTTGTTGCTTTGTTCTTTAATAACTTTGTATCTCTCGTACTCAGTTTGATCCTTCTTACCTTCAATAAAATTCACTATTTTGTTGGTAAAAATGATTTTATCCAATTAGAACAAGGATTTGTGTGTAGTAGTAAGTGCATGTAATCCTTTTAGTACGATAATCAGGACCTTACGAACATGTTGTTTAAGTGTCATTCCTAATTCGTACAACTATAATCCCAATATAGTTGTGAATCACGTCGAGTCGGTTAATTGGTCGAGCATATCTTCATTTGGATATTTTAGCTTCATGTCGTTCCGTATGACCCCCATCAATGTTTTTTTCGGTCTCCCACGAGCTCTAGCTATCTGTCCTAAGTCAAGATCTTCAACTCGTCGTACCGGTGCATATATGAGTCTGAGTTTAATATGCCCAAATCATCTTAAGCAGTTTTTTTGTATTTTCTCGTCGATGGCCGCCACACTCAATTTATGCCGAATATCTTCATTGCGCACCTTATCTCTCCTTACCGCACATCCACCGTAGCATGCGCATCTCTGTAACGTTAATCTTTTGTGCATGACTTTGCTTAATAGCCCAACACTCAAAGCCATAAAACAAAGCATGTCTAATAGCCATATGATAGAACTTTACTTTAAGTTTTACATGAAAGTTACGATCGCACAAGATCCCTACTGCACTCTTCCACTTTGTCCATCCAGCTTGGATGCGGTGGTTGACATCCCTGTCTAACTCTCAATCATTTTGTAGTTCGGAGCCTAAATACCAAAAATGCAAACTTCTTGGTATCTCCTGGCCATCCAACTAAAACCGTGCCATCGTTGTTTCTTCGTTGTTTACTAAACTTGTATTCGAGGTACTCTATTTTTGTTCGACTTAATCGAAACCCTCGTGCTTCTAATGTTTGTCTATATCATTCTAATTTAGCGTTAACTCTCGTTCTTGTCTCATCGATGAGAAAAATATCTTCTGCAAACAACATACACCATGGGACTCGACCTTGGATGGTTCTGGTCATTTCATCAATTACAATTAAGAGATGACCCCTGATGTAAGCCAATTATAATTGGGAAGGCGTCTGTTAACCCGACATAAGTTCGAACACTTGTCACCACATTCTCATACATATCTTTTATGATGTTGATATATTTGATGTGTACCCTTCTTCACCAAGGTCCACCATAACCTCTCCAGGTTCTTTGTCATATGCCTTTTCTAAGTCATTGAAGACCATATGCAAATCTTTACTCTTTTCTCGAAAGCATTCAATGAGCTGACAAATAAATTGGATGGCCCCTATGGTCGACCTTCCGGGTATAAATCCAAGTTGGTTCTCACATAAGGGAACAATTTATCTCAATTGGTGTTCGATCACCCTCTCCCATAGCTTTATAGTATGAGTCATAAGTCTTATCCCAAGGTAGTTATAACAGTTTTGGACATCGCACTTGTTCTTATATAGAGGTATTAGCATACACTCCCTTCACTTTTCTGGCAGATATTTGTTCGTCATATTTTGTTGAAGAGGTCCGTCAACCAGGTCACACCTATCTCTCACATGCTTCTCCAAGCCTCAGTAGGGATACCATCTGGGCCAACTTCTTCTCGGGTCTTCATCCTCTTCAAGGCATCTTTGACTTTCGACCTTTTAATACGATGCATAAAATGTGGTTCAGATCCTGAAGGGTCTGCGAGATGTGTTAGATAATATGAAATTTGTTATAAAGTATGATAGATATGACATTACTCTTGAAATTGTTATGAATAGTTTGAGAAGTAAAGAACTTGATTTGAAGCAATCTAAAGGTGCTAATAATCAGTCTAAAGATTCTAGTGAGGTCATGCATGTGAGAGAGATTTCATAATAGACTTCAAATACAAAACATTGATAACAATTGTAAGACAACTAATGTCAAGGCAAAAACAGGTTTAAGTCAAAGTATAGACATTCTTATAACAGTGTTAATTGTGGACATTTTATTAAGGATTGCCCTAATCCCAAGAAAAATGACATGCTAATGTAGCTACTGATTTGGGTGATGTTTATATTATGTGTGATCATGTGAAACATATGTTTGGGTCTTTGTCTAAACGTGAGTCGTTATTTGATTCTAGATGCTCCTACCATAAGAAGTGCAATGTGTTAAAAGTCGGTGATATATGCCTTAAATCTTCTCGTGGCTCTGTGTTTACCTTGAAAAATGTGAGACATGTTCTTGATCTTTACCATCATTTGTTATCTGTTGCTACTCTTGACGATGATGGTTTGGAGGAAATGTGGGGACAAAGGGTTGTAAATATTTGAATAATCACTTGTTTGCATAAGGGTAGTCATTATGGTAATGATAATGTGTCTTTTATGTCATTATGTGAATCATGTGTTATTGGTAAACAACGTAAGATTTCATTTCCTATTTCCTCTTGCCCCAACAAATATAAGTATACTAATGTGTTTGGATATATTCATGCTTGTGTATGGGTCTTGCTAGTGTATCCACTCATGGTGGTAATAACTATTTTATGTCAATGATAGATGATTTTTCTTGAAAAGTTAGAGTATGTTCATTGAAGCAAAAATCTGATGGTTTCAATGAGTTGAAAAACTGGAAAACTTTGGTGGAAAATAAAATATGAAAGAAAATCAAGATGCCTAGAACCGATACTGGACTAGATTTATGTAATAAGAAACTTAACCAGTTATGTTCTTTATGTGGTATTAAGTTTCATATAACTGTTTCTTATACACCTCAACAAATGGGGTTACTCAAAGGTTGAACAAAACATTCTTAGAGAAAGTGAAGAGTTGGGTTAAGGGCTATAGATTATGGAATAGATGTGAACCTAGCTTGAAAGTTGTGATAATGAGCGATGTGATATTCAATAAAAATAAATTTCCATGATTGTTTGATCTTTGCCTGTTCCCATTCCTGAATCTAATACTACTCCTTTTGTGGTGGAGAAATTGCCTGGTGTATGACAACATGTGCGGCCTAATGTGAAAATTTGTCGATCGAGATTGGTGCGATTTCCTAAATTCAACACTGGTGTTGACACTCAATGTTGTGCCATTGTGATTTACTCAGCGTTGTTCTAACACAAACTTTATCATAATATACTTTGCATAGCGAAATTTAAAGAACACAATATATAATTTTTAAGCAAATTATATGAATATAATCTACCGAACCTCAAGAATAAATAAACACTATTGAATAATGATTTTACAAGATTTTTCTGAATATTCTAAAAACAATTAGAATGTAAGTCAACAAAGTAGGTAACATATTCCACTCATTACAATCTAGCTCCTTAAATCTACGCACAAAGTATCTCTAACTTGCTAGACAAAACTCAAAAAATCAAGACAAAAGTACTTGACCGTAATGATCTTATATCTGGATATTTTTTATCTTGTCCTGTATCCTTTTTCTTGATTCCCAATACGTCTGTGTATAATATAGTCTTTCTTGAAGTCTAAGACATGTTGTGTACGTAAACTCTATCAGATATATAACAAGCAAGGTTAAGAGCTTCAATCTAAAGTCTTTTTGTCACTTTGTTAGAATTCCACATTATTGTAGTATCTCTTGAAGGATTCTATTTTTTCTCTTAGCTACTCCATTCTGCTCTGGTGTTTTAGGTGCCCAATACTCATGGAAGATTCTATTTGGTTCACATAATTCATCAAAGTTTCTATTCCCAAGCTCTCTGGCATGATTTGACTTAGTTTTAATCACAAATGCAGTATACAGATTCTTAATGCTAGCAACCAGAGCTTTAAAGGTGTTAAGTGCATCAAATTTTTCTTTCAAAAATTTTACCTAAGTATACCTAGAAAAATCATCAACAATAACATAAGCAGACCTTTTTATCCAAGACCACTAACTTTAATAGGACCCATAAGATCCACATAGGACCCATAAGATCTACATGTAATAGTTCAAAACATCTAGTAGTACCTATTATGCCCAACAACCTTATTACGGGATGAAAGGCTTTAGTTTGCTTATCCTTCAAACAGTCACTACACACAAGCTTACAGGGCTGAAAAGCTTAGGAGTATGTGTGGCTGGATCCAATTTCAACAATATCTCCAGGTTTCTGTAATGTAAATGTCCTAGTTTTCTATGCCAGACAACATATTCATTCACCTTAGCATGAAAGCAATGGTCTCATCATTCAGTTGGTATCAGTTGTCCTTTGACCTTTTTTCTGTCATAACACAAATATTAGCTTTATCATTAACATCACAAGAATATTTGTCAAACCACTCCAATAAGTCATCATCACAAAGTTGACTGATGCTTATGGGTGGAAATCGTTCAACATTTAGAACTTCCTTCCCAATGATATTTCCTTTGTTGCCTCCACCATATGTGACAGTTCCAGTAGTCAAAGGAACAAAGTTGTTCATATTAGATTTGGAACCTGTCATATATCTTAGACATCACTGTCAAAATACCAATCACCTGCAAGATTAGTATGCACATCAGTTGCTATGTTGCAAACAACCTTAATTTTAGGCGCCCAATACCTCTTTTTCAATTTCATGACTTTCAATTTAAGAGCATTTCCCCATCTTTTACCTTGAGGTTAAAGATTCATCTCAATTTTTTTGAAAGTATTAAGTGGAGCATGAAAGTCTAAAGTGGCATATCCCTAGCTTCATGCATGGCAATCTTTTTCACTTTGAATTTCTTAGAGAGAGAGTTATAATATTCTTGTAAACTAGGTGCTTATGAGACATAGGATAGCCTAGACATTGACATCTATTGGCAGGAAAAAACAAGGACGAAATATTAAAAATGCCCGCTAACTTTTTTAAATAGTTAAAATGTTCGTTTTTCTCGGGCCTTGTCAAAATACCCCATATGTTTGAAAAAAACTCTCAAAAATGCCTTTGACCCTTATTCGGGCTAAAACTGCCTATGTGGCGGTACAGTGGCTGCCACGTCAATAAGTGTTCTGCCACGCCATATTTTTCAGCCAAAAAATAATTTTATACAAACCCTTGTAATTTTAAAAATTGTACTTACACTCCATAGTGAATTACAATTTGCACCCCAAACTATATATACATATATAAAAATAATAATAAAATATATATATAAATAATAATAATAATAAACATATATATAAATTATAATAATAAACATATATATATTAATTATAATAATTAACATATATATAACTATTTATAAAATAAATATTTTAATAATATATAAAAAAAATAAAACAATAAACCACCTGCCCACCTCGCACAGCCGCCGCCACCCCGTAGTCATTATCTTCAGAACACACCCGTACCCCTCAACCCCCCACCCCCTGCCATCACCACCACCTGCCCACCTCGCGCTGCTGCCACCTCGTCATCATCTTTATCACACTAATCTTTGGCGGGAGTGAGCTTCAATTTCCAGGTGATTTTCATCGATTTTCGTCGAGTTCCCATTGATTTCCGTCGATTTCCATCGATTTTAGTCAATTTTTCATCGATTCCCGGCAAGATCCGCCAGCTTTCAGCGATTTCAAAGTATAGATCGGTGGTGGTAGGCGGCGGCGGGGGTGGAGGGGGGGGTACGGTAGGGGGATGAACTATATATATATATGTTTATTATTATTATCATTATTTATATGTTTATTATTTTTACAAATAGTTATATATATAAATCTTTATTATTTTTATTAATATATATGTTTATTTTTATTATACATATATATTTATTATTTTTACAAAATAGTTATATTAATGTTTATATATATATATATATATATGTTTAATACTTACATATATATTGGGGCGCAAAGTGCAGTTTATTTTTGGGTGCAAATACAATATTTAAAATTTGAAAGATTTGTTTAAAAATCATTTTTAAACTGGAAATATGACGTGGCAGAGCAGTTTATTGACGTAGCAGCCATTGTTCCGCCACATAGGCAGTTTTAGCCCGAATAAGGGTCACGCGCATTTTTTGAAAGTTTTTTTTTTAAAATATGGGACATTTTGGCAAGGCCCGAAAAAACGGCAAATTTAAATTTTTTTAAAAACAATAGCGTCCATTTTTAATATTTGGTCCAAAAACAATATTGGTCCATTAACATAGTACATTTATTGATTTTGGTCCTGTTGTCGAAAATTTCTTACGTGGCAGTAGGCATGATTCAAAATTTCTACCTGATTTGACAATAGATCGTATTATATATATACGCGGGTCAGTTACAAGTAAGTGATCTAATAGTACAACGAATCTATCTCAAATCAGGCCTACACTATGTATCTTGCGTAGACTTGGTCCGGAACACCTCGAACTAACACCTTGATGCTTGGACGGCAGGGGTATATCGGTAACTAGGTCATATGTATATCGGTGATCGTCTTCGACGTGATATTGAGGACGCCCCTCGATATGATATCGGTAGTGTGGTGGTATGACGTGTCAGTAGAGCACAAGGTTATCTCGATATCGAGTACGATATCGAGAGTGAGATCGGGGATTTATTTCGATGTGATGCGTGGTAGCTGAGGGATAATAAATTGCTTGCTTTGGGATCCGGGTACCGCGTATTTATAGACCTCGGGATCCGGGGACCACAGTACCATATCGGTGATTATTACCGATATAATATCGAGAGTGGTCCCGATATGATTAAATATGGGCCTGGTTTGGGCCATGCCCAATATGCGGAAAATGTCCATATCATGTAGTCCCCCAATTTGGGGATTCTTATCTTAGAGATAAGAATTCGCAAATTTAATTTTTAATTCCTGGGTTACCTGTACCATTCGTCCCGCCAGTTCAAATGACGGAGATCAAATTTGGGGGGAATGCAATTTGTGATGAATCTCGTTGGACTCTCCAGTGCAGTAGATGTATAATTTTGAGGTCGTCATTTGAACTATTCGTTCGTCGTACGAGATTTTGAATTCCTCGTATATATCGCGACTGCTCTCTTTGATAAACTTTGGTGAACCCCTCAGTGCGTCTGTCATTGCCTTTGCTCTTTTATCTATATCGAATGTCAGCACCGATGTGATATCGAAAGTTTGTTTCGATCTAGCATCTCCGATGTCTATAAATAGGGCTTCCAGAGAAGTGAAACTCACTTTGGCTTTTAGCGAAAATTCGTTGTTCCTCCCAAAAGTACGTTGAATTCTACTTTCGATATCTTTTTTGATATCTCTTTCGATATTGTTTCGATATCTCTTTCGATATGTTTTCTGATTTATTTCCTAATTTGCATCTGAAGTTATGTCCATATGTATATATATGTATACTAACCTTGCGATGTTTATTCATTTCAGGCTTTGAAGTTCAATTTGTATTTTCTCACTTAGCGCCTCAGTATGTCATTCGTCGGGAACAGTGTTGGCTCAGGTTTGCCCGAGATGGATTTCGAAGAGATCGGAGTGGGATTTTCTGAAATCGAGATGTTTGGGTCTGACCAGTTGATTGGCGACCAGTCTGGTGTTGAATTCTCTGCTCCGCCAGAAGCTGACGGCCCCAATGTAGATGAATGGGGCTTGGGGATCAGCCACCCGAAATACAAGACCTTAGAGAAGTACAAAGATATGACGTCTCATGTTCCTCATCATGCTGGTTATTACTCCGACGAGTATGACATCCCCGAGGGGTATAAGGTCATATTCCCTAGTGCGGATCAACGAATGCATACTCCACCAAAAGGCTGCATTACTGTTAATGCCAAGCATTTTAAGAACGGACTGCGCTTCCCAATTGATCATGCGGTTAGTGCTATCATATCGAGCATCGGGGTCTACTTGGGGCAGCTATCCCCCAATTCTTTGGGGTACATCGTGGCTTTTATTTGTGTCATGAGAGCGTTGGGTGCCCCTTGCGGAGTTAATGAGTTCTTGCAACTCTTTAGTGTCATAGTCAACATGAAGGGCGGTGACAAAGGGTTCTTTTGTGTGCGGGCCCAGGCGGGTCTTAGGTTCGTGCAATATACTCAATCCAGTTATGGATTTGGAAATAAGTGTGAGTATATGTACATTCAGGATAGGACGGCTGGCGAATTTGACGTGCTTCCTAGTGTGTGGTGCGAAGACACCAAATATGAGAGACGAGCCGCTGTCGGGACAACTGCACATAGCCTCGAATTTCTGAGGAATTTGATTAACCATCTGTATGACAGTACCTTGCTTTCCAGTGACATAGTTTTCCGGGAAAGTGGGATATCTCCCGTACGTTTTAACGGTCCCTCTACACTCGGTAAGTGTTATATCTTTATAAATCGATATCTTCCTCCCGATTTATCTCTTGATCTTATGTTTCATGTGTTTTGCAGCCGATTTGGTAGAGTACTGTAGTCTGGACGCGATAGCAGAACATAGACAGCTGGGGGCCGGTGCCGCTACAAATGATGCACATCCACTCGTCAAGAAGAGGGGTCATGAGGGCGTACGCAATAACGCGAAGAAAACAGCTCCCTTATCGAGTGAAAATACTGTAGGCGTGGGTGGCGCCCCGCAGTCTCAACATGACGTTGATGTTCGGACGTCCACGGGGCCAAAAAGAAAGAGGGAGGAGGGTAGTTCAAGTGGGGATCACAGCGGTCTCTTCCGATCTGTAAGTAATCTCTGTGCCTATTGGATTTGTATTTCTTTTGGGTTTTCATTCAATTGAGCAGCCAATCCCTTGTTGTGAATGTGCAGGTGGCGAGCTTTTTGAAAGGTTTCTTGGAGATGGCTGTTAAGGGCCAATTGGATCACGCCGAGTCGCTTCGGGTTACCAACGGTTTGCTCGAGAAACTGGGTCAATACGATCCCGTTGCTGCCGTGCAGCTCCAGCACGAGAGAGACGAGGCCCTGGATATTCTGAAGACCAGGGAGAGTAATGTGAGAGGCCTGTATAATGATAATAAAAGGTTAATCACAGAGCTCGATGAGGCTCGACTTATTGCTGGTCGTGAGGCGTCTCGTCGGGAGGCAGTTGAAGCCGAGGCCACAATTCTGAAGGACCGATTAGCCCAGGCTGAAAGGCACATGCGGTGCATGACGCTGAGCAAGAGCCAATTGACCAGTGCGGCCAAACAATTCCTTCTGAGTCGGTCCTATAAGATAATGTGTGATGAGCGGGGCTTGCTCGAGCGGGAGGAAACCAAAGCCTCCGTTATAGGTCAAATTTAGCTGAAAGGTGGTTTTAAGGACGGTTAATATCCTTTAGCCATAAATTCGTTGAAGGGCCAGAAGGGAAATTTCATGAAGATTCTAACGGTGACGACGAAGATCTGGAGCCGGAAGTGGAGTATCGCGAGATTATCGACCAGAAGAGTCTGGCGTTAATCCATATTAAAGGGGCTCCTCGTTATCCCGATTGAGAATTTAGGGATTTGTAATTTTTCTTTTGGCCCAATTTCCTATGTATATAACTTTATGGTTTTACCCGTTAATTATATCAATCTTTTATGCGTGTCCTGCTTTATATTCGTTCGTACGTGTTCAATGGTGAGTCTTCTTGTCTTATTATTACGCCTCCTTGCTATGTCAGCTATCAGGTTATACCGGATTATATTAGTTAATCCCCCTCATCACAAGGAGATGCTTCTGTTTCTTTTCTTTAGGGTCCGACCCCGTTATCACAGGGGATATTTTTCTTGTGGGTAGGGGCCCATCCCGTTATCACAGGGAACCCGCTACCTCTCAAATGTCTATGATCAACCCCGTTATTACAGGGGATATTTTTCTTGTGGGTAGAGGCCCATCCCGTTATCACAGGGAACCCGCTACCTCTCCACTGTTTATGATCAACCCCATTATCAGAAGGGGATATTTTTCTTGTGGGTAGGGGCCCCTCCCGTTATCACAGGGAAACCGCTACCTCTCAAATGTCTATGATCAACCCCGTTATCACATGGGATATTTTACTTGTGGGTAAGGGCCCATCCCGTTATCACAGAGAACCCGCTACCTCTCAAATGTTTATAATCGACCCCGTTATCACAAGGAATATTTTTCTTGTGGGTAGGCCCCATCCCGTTAACACAGGGAACCCGCTACCTCTCAAATGTTTATGATCAACTCCGTTATCACAAAGGGATATTTTTCTTGTGGGTAGGGGCCCATCCCGTTATCACAGGGAACCCGCTACCTCTCAAATGTTTAGGATCAACCCCGTTATCACAGGGGATATTCTTCTCTTTGTAGGTGACCCGTTACCACTCATGGGTAGGAGCCCGCCCATTATCACAGGGGAACCCGTTACCGCTCATGGGTAGGAGCCTTTTCTTCGTAGGTGACCTGGTACCACTCATGGGTAGGAGCCTGTTCTTGTAGGTGACCCGTTACCGCTCATGGGCAGGAGCCCGCCCGTTATCACAGGGGAACCCGTTACTGCTCATGGGTAGGAGCCTTTTCTTTGTAGATGACATGTTACCGCTCATGGGTATGAGCCCGCCCGTTATCACAGGGGAACTCGTTATCGCTCATGGGTAGAAGCCTTTTCTTTGTAGATGACCCGTTACCGCTCATGGGTAGGAGCCCGTTCGTTATCACAGGGGAACATATTACCGCTCATGGGTATGAGCCTTTTCTTTGTAAATGACCCATTACCGCTCATGGGTAGGAGCCCGCCCGTTATCACAGGGGAACCCGTTACCGCTCATGGGTAGGAGCCTTTTCTTTGTAGATGACCCGTTACCGCTTATGGGTAGGAGCCCGCCCGTTATCACAGGGGAACCCATTACCGCTCATGGGTATGAGCCTTTTCTTTGTAGATGACCCGTTACCGCTCATGGGTAGGAGCCTTTTCTTGTAGGTGACCCGTTACCGCTCATGGGTAGGAGCCTTTTCTTTGTAGATGACATGTTACCGCTCATGGGTAGGAGCCCGCTCGTTATCACAGGGGAACCCATTACCGCTCATGGGTAGAAGCCTTTTCTTTGTAGATGACCCGTTACCGCTCATGGGTAGGAGCCCGCCCGTTATCACAGGTGAACCCGTTACCGCTCATGGGTAGGAGCCTTTTCTTTGTAGATGACTCGTTATCGCTTAGGGGTAGAAGCCCGCCCGTTATCACAGGGGAACCCATTACCGCTCATGGGTATGAGCCTTTTCTTTGTAGATGACTCATTACTGTTCATGGGTAGGAGCCCGCCCGTTATCACAGGGGAACCCGTTACCGCTCATGGGTAGGAGCCTTTTCTTTGTAGATGACCCGTTACCGCTTATGGGTAGGAGCCGGACCGTTATCACAGGGGAACCCATTACCGCTCATGGGTATGAGCCTTTTCTTTGTAGATGACCCGTTACTGCTCATGGGTAGGAGCCCGCCCGTTATCACAGGGGAACCCGTTACCGCTCATGGGTAGCAATATTTTCCTTGTAGATGACCCGTTACCGCTCATGGGTAGGAGCCCGCCCGTTATCACAGGGGAACACATTATCGCTCATGGGTATGAGCCTTTTTATTGTAGATGACCCGTTACCGCTCATGGGTAGGAGCCCGCCCGTTATCACAGGGGAACCCGTTACCGCTCATGGGTAGGAGCATTTTCTTTGTAGATGAACCGTTACCGCTCATGGGTAGGAGCCCGCCCGTTATCACAGAGGAACCCATTACCGCTCATGGGTAGGAACCTTTTCTTTGTAGATGACACGTTACCGCTCATCGGTAGGAGCCCGCCCGTTATCACAGGGGAACCCGTTACTGCTCATGGGTATGAGCCTTTTCTTTGTAGGTGACCTGTTACCACTCATGGGTAGGAGCCTTTTCTTGTAGGTGACCCGTTACCGCTCATGGGTAGGAGCCTTTTCTTTGTAGATGACCCGTTACCGCTCATGGGTAGGAGCCCGCCCGTTATCACAGGTGAACCCATTACCGTTCATGGGTAGGAGCCTTTTCTTTGTAGATGACACGTTATCGCTTAGGGGTAGAAGCCCGCCCGTTATCACAGGGGAACCCATTACTGCTCATGGGTATGAGCCTTTTCTTTGTAGATGACTCGTTACCGCTCATCGGTAGGAGCCCGCCCGTTATCACAGGGGAACCCGTTACCGCTCATGGGTAGGAGCCTTTTCTTTGTAGATGACCCGTTACCGCTTATGGGTAGGAGCCGGACCGTTATCACAGGGGAACCCATTACCGCTCATGGGTATGAGCCTTTTCTTTGTAGATGACCCGTAACTGCTCATGGGTAGGAGCCCGCCCGTTATCACAGGGGAACCCGTTACCGCTCATGGGTAGCAATATTTTCCTTGTAGATGACCCGTTGCTGCTCATGGGTAGGAGCCCGCCCGTTATCACAGGGGAACACATTATCGCTCATGGGTATGAGCCTTTTTATTGTAGATGACCCGTTACCGCTCATGGGTAGGAGCCCGCCCGTTATCACAGGGGAACCCGTTACCGCTCATGGGTAGGAGCCCGCCCGTTATCACAGGGGAACCCGTTACCGCTCATGGGTAGGAACCTTTTCTTTGTAGATGAACCGTTACCGCTCATGGGTAGGAGCCCGCCCGTTATCACAGGGGAACCCATTACCGCTCATGGGTAGGAACCTTTTCTTTGTAGATGACCCGTTATCGCTCATCGGTAGGAGCCCGCCCGTTATCACAGGGGAACCCGTTACTGCTCATGGGTATGAGCCTTTTCTTTGTAGGTGACCTGTTACCACTCATGGGTAGGAGCCTTTTCTTGTAGGTGACCCGTTGCCGCTCATGGGTAGGAGCCTTTTCTTTGTACATGACCCGTTACCGCTCATGGGTAGGAGCCCGCCCGTTATCACAGGTGAACCCATTACTGCTCATGGGTAGGAGCTTTTTCTTTGTAGATGACCCGTTATCGCTTAGGGGTAGAAGCCCGCCCGTTATCACAGGGGAACCCATTACTGCTCATGGGTATGAGCCTTTTCTTTGTAGATGACTCGTTACTGCTCATGGGTAGGAGCCCGCCCGTTATCAGAGGGGAACCCGTTACCGCTCATGGGTAGAAGCCTTTTCTTTGTAGATGACCCGTTACCGCTTATGGGTAGGAGCCGGACCGTTATCATAGGGGAACCCATTACCGCTCATGGCTATGAGCCTTTTCTTTCTAGATGAGCCGTTACTGCTCATGGATAGGAGCCCGCCCGTTATCACAAGGGAACCCATTACCGCTCATGGGTAAGAACCTTTTCTTTGTAGATGACTCGTTACCGCTCATCGGTAGAAGCCCGCCCGTTATCACAGGGGAACCCTTTACCGCTTATGGGTAGGAGCCTTTTCTTCGTAGGTGACTTGGTACCACTCATGGGTAGGAGCCTTTTCTTGTAGGTGACCCGTTACCGCTCATGGGTAGGAGCCCGCCCGTTATCACAGGGGAACCCGTTACCGCTCATGGGTGGGAGCCTTTTCTTTGTAGATGACATGTTACCGCTCATGGGTAGGAGCCCGCCCGTTATCACAGGTGAACCCGTTACCGCTCATGGGTAGGAGCCTTTTCTTTGTAGATGACCCGTTATCGCTTAGGGGTAGAAGCCCGCCCGTTATCACAGAGGAACCCATTACCGCTCATGGGTATGAGCCTTTTCTTTGTAGATGACTCGTTACTGCTCATGGGTAGGAGCCCGCCCGTTATCACAGGGGAACCCGTTACCGCTCATGGGTAGGAGCCTTTTCTCTGTAGATGACCCGTTACCGCTTATGGGTAGGAGCCGGACCGTTATCACAGGGGAACCCATTACCGCTCATGGGTATGAGCCTTTTCTTTGTAGATGACCCGTTACTGCTCATGGGTAGGAGCCCGCCCATTATCACAGGGGAACCCGTTACCGCTCATGGGTAGCAATCTTTTCCTTGTAGATGACCCGTTACCGTTCATGGGTAGGAGCCCGCCCGTTATCACAGGGGAACACATTATCGCTCATGGGTATGAGCCTTTTTATTGTAGATGACCCGTTACCGCTCATGGGTAGGAGCCCGCCCGTTATCACAGGGGAACCCGTTACCGCTCATGGGTAGGAGCCCGCCCGTTATCACAGGTGAACCCGTTACCGCTCATGGGTAGGAGCCTTTTCTTTGTAGATGACCCGTTATCGCTTAGGGGTAGAAGCCCGCCCGTTATCACAGGGGAACCCATTACCGCTCATGGGTATGAGCCTTTTCTTTGTAGATGACATGTTACCGCTCATGGGTAGGAGCCCGCTCGTTATCACAGGGGAACCCGTTACCGCTCATGGGTAGAAGCCTTTTCTTTGTAGATGACCCGATACCGCTCATGGGTAGGAGCCCGCCCGTTATCACAGGTGAACCCGTTACCAATCATGGGTAGGAGCCTTTTCTTTGTAGATGACCCATTATCGCTTAGGGGTAGAAGTCCGCCCGTTATCACAGGGGACCCCATTACCGCTCATGGGTATGAACCTTTTCTTTGTAGATGACTGGTTACTGCTCATGGGTAGGAGCCCGCCCGTTATCACAGGGGAACGCGTTACCGCTCATGGGTATGAGCCTTTTCTTTGTAGATAACCCGTTACTGCTCATGGGTAGGACCCCGCCCGTTATCACAGGGGAACACATTATCGCTCATGGGTATGAGCCTTTTCTTTGTAGATAACCCGTTACTGCTCATGGGTAGGAGCCGGCCCGTTATCACAGGGGAACTCGTTACCGCTCATGGGTAGGAGCCTTTTCTTTGTAGATGACCCGTTACCGCTTATGGGTAGGAGCCCGCCCGTTATCACAGGGGAACCCATTACCGCTCATGGTATGAGCCTTTTCTTTGTAGATGACCCGTTACTGCTCATGGGTAGGAGCCTGCCCGTTATCACAGGGGAACCCGTTACCGCTCATGGGTAGGAACCTTTTCTTTGTAGATGACCCGTTACTGCTCATGGGTAGGAGCCCGCCCGTTATCACAGGGGAACCCGTTACCGCTCATGGGTAGGAACCTTTTCTTTGTAGATGACCCGTTACCGCTCATCGGTAGGAGCCCGCCCGTTATCACAGGGGAACCCGTTACTGCTCATGGGTATGAGCCTTTTCTTTGTAGGTGACCTGTTACCACTCATGGGTAGGAGCCTTTTCTTGTAGGTGACCCGTTACCGCTCATGGGTAGGAGCCTTTTCTTTGTACATGACCCGTTACCGCTCATGGGTAGGAGCCCGCCCGTTATCACAGGTGAACCCATTACCGTTCATGGGTAGGAGCCTTTTCTTTGTAGATGACTCGTTATCGCTTAGGGGTAGAAGCCCGCCCGTTATCACAGGGGAACCCATTACTGCTCATGGGTATGAGCCTTTTCTTTGTAGATGACTCGTTACTGCTCATGGGTAGGAGCCCGCCCGTTATCACAGGGGAACCCGTTACCGCTCATGGGTAGGAGCCTTTTCTTTGTAGATGACCCGTTACCGCTTATGGGTAGGAGCCGGACCGTTATCATAGGGGAACCCATTACCGCTCATGGGTAGGAGCCTTTTTTTTGTAGATGAGCCGTTACTGCTCATGGGTAGGAGCCCGCCCGTTATCACAAGGGAACCCATTACCGCTCATGGGTAAGAACCTTTTCTTTGTAGATGACTCGTTACCGCTCATCGGTAGGAGCCGGCCCGTTATCACAGGGGAACCCGTTACCGCTCATGGGTAGGAGCCTTTTCTTTGTAGATGATCCGTTACCGCTTATAGGTAGGAGCCGGACCGTTATCACAGGGGAACCCATTACCGCTCATGGGTATGAGCCTTTTCTTTGTAGATGACCCGTAACTGCTCATGGGTAGGAGCCCGCCCGTTATCACAGGGGAACCCGTTACCGCTCATGGGTAGCAATATTTTCCTTGTAGATGACCCGTTGCTGCTCATGGGTAGGAGCCCGCCCGTTATCACAGGGGAACACATTATCGCTCATGGGTATGAGCCTTTTTATTGTAGATGACCCGTTACCGCTCATGGGTAGGAGCCCGCCCGTTATCACAGGGGAACCCGTTACCGCTCATGGGTAGGAACCTTTTCTTTGTAGATGAACCGTTACCGCTCATGGGTAGGAGCCCGCCCGTTATCACAGGGGAACCCATTACCGCTCATGGGTAGGAACCTTTTCTTTGTAGATGACCCGTTATCGCTCATCGGTAGGAGCCCGCCCGTTATCACAGGGGAACCCGTTACTGCTCATGGGTATGAGCCTTTTCTTTGTAGGTGACCTGTTACCACTCATGGGTAGGAGCCTTTTCTTGTAGGTGACCCGTTGCCGCTCATGGGTAGGAGCCTTTTCTTTGTACATGACCCGTTACCGCTCATGGGTAGGAGCCCGCCCGTTATCACAGGTGAACCCATTACCGCTCATGGGTAGGAGCCTTTTCTTTGTAGATGACCCGTTATCGCTTAGGGGTAGAAGCCCGCCCGTTATCACAGGGGAACCCATTACTGCTCATGGGTATGAGCCTTTTCTTTGTAGATGACTCGTTACTGCTCATGGGTAGGAGCCCGCCCGTTATCAGAGGGGAACCCGTTACCGCTCATGGGTAGGAGCCTTTTCTTTGTAGATGACCCGTTACCGCTTATGGGTAGGAGCTGGACCGTTATCATAGGGGAACCCATTACCGCTCATGGGTATGAGCCTTTTCTTTGTAGATGAGCCGTTACTGCTCATGGGTAGGAGCCCGCCCGTTATCACAAGGGAACCCATTACCGCTCATGGGTAAGAACCTTTTCTTTGTAGATGACTCGTTACCGCTCATCGGTAGGAGCCCGCCCGTTATCACAGGGGAACCCTTTACCGCTTATGGGTAGGAGCCTTTTCTTCGTAGGTGACCTGGTACCACTCATGGGTAGGAGCCTTTTCTTGTAGGTGACCCGTTACCGCTCATGGGTAGGAGCCCGCCCGTTATCACAGGGGAACCCGTTACCGCTCATGGGTAGGAGCCTTTTCTTTGTAGATGACCCGTTACCGCTTATGGGTAGGAGCCGGACCGTTATCATAGGGGAACCCATTACCGCTCATGGGTAGGAGCCTTTTTTTTGTAGATGAGCCGTTACTGCTCATGGGTAGGAGCCCGCCCGTTATCACAAGGGAACCCATTACCGCTCATGGGTAAGAACCTTTTCTTTGTAGATGACTCGTTACCGCTCATCGGTAGGAGCCGGCCCGTTATCACAGGGGAACCCGTTACCGCTCATGGGTAGGAGCCTTTTCTTTGTAGATGATCCGTTACCGCTTATAGGTAGGAGCCGGACCGTTATCACAGGGGAACCCATTACCGCTCATGGGTATGAGCCTTTTCTTTGTAGATGACCCGTAACTGCTCATGGGTAGGAGCCCGCCCGTTATCACAGGGGAACCCGTTACCGCTCATGGGTAGCAATATTTTCCTTGTAGATGACCCGTTGCTGCTCATGGGTAGGAGCCCGCCCGTTATCACAGGGGAACACATTATCGCTCATGGGTATGAGCCTTTTTATTGTAGATGACCCGTTACCGCTCATGGGTAGGAGCCCGCCCGTTATCACAGGGGAACCCGTTACCGCTCATGGGTAGGAACCTTTTCTTTGTAGATGAACCGTTACCGCTCATGGGTAGGAGCCCGCCCGTTATCACAGGGGAACCCATTACCGCTCATGGGTAGGAACCTTTTCTTTGTAGATGACCCGTTATCGCTCATCGGTAGGAGCCCGCCCGTTATCACAGGGGAACCCGTTACTGCTCATGGGTATGAGCCTTTTCTTTGTAGGTGACCTGTTACCACTCATGGGTAGGAGCCTTTTCTTGTAGGTGACCCGTTGCCGCTCATGGGTAGGAGCCTTTTCTTTGTACATGACCCGTTACCGCTCATGGGTAGGAGCCCGCCCGTTATCACAGGTGAACCCATTACCGCTCATGGGTAGGAGCCTTTTCTTTGTAGATGACCCGTTATCGCTTAGGGGTAGAAGCCCGCCCGTTATCACAGGGGAACCCATTACTGCTCATGGGTATGAGCCTTTTCTTTGTAGATGACTCGTTACTGCTCATGGGTAGGAGCCCGCCCGTTATCAGAGGGGAACCCGTTACCGCTCATGGGTAGGAGCCTTTTCTTTGTAGATGACCCGTTACCGCTTATGGGTAGGAGCTGGACCGTTATCATAGGGGAACCCATTACCGCTCATGGGTATGAGCCTTTTCTTTGTAGATGAGCCGTTACTGCTCATGGGTAGGAGCCCGCCCGTTATCACAAGGGAACCCATTACCGCTCATGGGTAAGAACCTTTTCTTTGTAGATGACTCGTTACCGCTCATCGGTAGGAGCCCGCCCGTTATCACAGGGGAACCCTTTACCGCTTATGGGTAGGAGCCTTTTCTTCGTAGGTGACCTGGTACCACTCATGGGTAGGAGCCTTTTCTTGTAGGTGACCCGTTACCGCTCATGGGTAGGAGCCCGCCCGTTATCACAGGGGAACCCGTTACCGCTCATGGGTGGGAGCCTTTTCTTTGTAGATGACATGTTACCGCTCATGGGTAGGAGCCCGCCCGTTATCACAGGTGAACCCGTTACCGCTCATGGGTAGGAGCCTTTTCTTTGTAGATGACCCGTTATCGCTTAGGGGTAGAAGCCCGCCCGTTATCACAGAGGAACCCATTACCGCTCATGGGTATGAGCCTTTTCTTTGTAGATGACTCGTTACTGCTCATGGGTAGGAGCCCGCCCGTTATCACAGGGGAACCCGTTACCGCTCATGGGTAGGAGCCTTTTCTCTGTAGATGACCCGTTACCGCTTATGGGTAGGAGCCGGACCGTTATCACAGGGGAACCCATTACCGCTCATGGGTATGAGCCTTTTCTTTGTAGATGACCCGTTACTGCTCATGGGTAGAAGCCCGCCCATTATCACAGGGGAACCCGTTACCGCTCATGGGTAGCAATCTTTTCCTTGTAGATGACCCGTTACCGCTCATGGGTAGGAGCCCGCCCGTTATCACAGGGGAACACATTATCGCTCATGGGTATGAGCCTTTTTATTGTAGATGACCCGTTACCGCTCATGGGTAGGAGCCCGCCCGTTATCACAGGGGAACCCGTTACCGCTCATGGGTAGGAGCCCGCCCGTTATCACAGGTGAACCCGTTACCGCTCATGGGTAGGAGCCTTTTCTTTGTAGATGACCCGTTATCGCTTAGGGGTAGAAGCCCGCCCGTTATCACAGGGGAACCCATTACCGCTCATGGGTATGAGCCTTTTCTTTGTAGATGACATGTTACCGCTCATGGGTAGGAGCCCGCTCGTTATCACAGGGGAACCCGTTACCGCTCATGGGTAGAACCCTTTTCTTTGTAGATGACCCGATACCGCTCATGGGTAGGAGCCCGCCCGTTATCACAGGTGAACCCGTTACCGCTCATGGGTAGGAGCCTTTTCTTTGTAGATGACCCGTTATCGCTTAGGGGTAGAAGCCCGCCCGTTATCACAGGGGACCCCATTACCGCTCATGGGTATGAGCCTTTTCTTTGTAGATGACTGGTTAGTGCTCATGGGTAGGAGCCCGCCCGTTATCACAGGGGAACCCGTTACCGCTCATGGGTATGAGCCTTTTCTTTGTAGATAACCCGTTACTGCTCATGGGTAGGACCCCGCCCGTTATCACAGGGGAACACATTATCGCTCATGGGTATGAGCCTTTTCTTTGTAGATAACCCGTTACTGCTCATGGGTAGGACCCGGCCCGTTATCACAGGGGAACTCGTTACCGCTCATGGGTAGGAGCCTTTTCTTTGTAGATGACCCGTTACCGCTTATGGGTAGGAGCCCGCCCGTTATCACAGGGGAACCCATTACCGCTCATGGTATGAGCCTTTTCTTTGTAGATGACCCATTACTGCTCATGGGTAGGAACTTGCCCGTTATCACAGGGGAACCCGTTACCGCTCATGGGTAGGAACCTTTTCTTTGTAGATGACCCGTTACTGCTCATGGGTAGGAGCCCGCCCGTTATCACAGGGGAACCCGTTACCGCTCATGGGTAGGAACCTTTTCTTTGTAGATGACCCGTTACCGCTCATCGGTAGGAGCCCGCCCGTTATCAAAGGGGAACCTGTTACCGCTCATGGGTATCAGCCTTTTCTTTGTAGATGACCCGTTACCACTCATGGGTAGGAGTTCGTCTGTTATCACAGGAGAACCCGTTACCGCTTATGGGTAGGAGCCTTTTCTTTGTAGATGACCCGTTACCGCTTATGGGTAGGAGCCGGACCGTTATCACAGGGGAACCCATTACCGCTCATGGGTATGAGCCTTTTCTTTGTAGATGACCCGTTACTGCTCATGGGTAGGAGCCCGCCCGTTATCACAGGGGAACCCGTTACCGCTCATGGGTAGGAACCTTTTCTTTGTAGATGACCCGTTACCGCTCATCGGTAGGAGCCCGCCCGTTATCACAGGGGAACCCGTTTCCGCTCATGGTTAGGAGCCTTTTTTTGTCCCTTGGTGACTCTATCGTCGTGGAGTCGATGAGTCGTTAGGCCCTGTAAAACATCACAGATGATATGGGCATTTCCCGCATATTGGGCCAGGCCCAACCAGGCCCATATTGGACCATATCGGGGATCACTTTCGATGTTATATCGGTAATAATCAATTTCGATGTCATATCGGGGATCCCGAGGTCTATAAATATGCGGTGCCCGGATCCCAAAAGAGAGCAATTATTATCCCTCAGCTACCACACATCATATCGAAATATATTCCCGATATCACTTTCGATATCTCATTCGATATCGGGACTGTCACACCACCTCTGACACGTCACGCCACCTCATTACCGATATCACGTCGGGGGTCATCCTCGATATCACATCGGAGACAATCACCGACGCACGTTCGATCTAGTGCCGGTATCCCGCTCCCATCCAAGCATCGAGGCGTTGGTTCGAGGTATTCCGGGCCAAGTCTACACGAGATACGTAGTGTAGGCCTGATTTGAGATAGACTCGTTGTATTGCTAGACTATACACTTGTAACCGTCACTCATATATATATATAAAATGATCTATTGCCAAATCAGTGGCGCTGTCTGTGGGAACACCAGTTCCCAGACAAGGACGCCGAGATGCAAAAAATGAGGACCCGATCCGAATTTAGCGGAGTTGCGACTAGGAGCGCCAGGATGGAGGACACGCAACTCCCTCCACACCCAACTGATCAAGAACAAACAGTGGCTCAAGCCGAGATGGAGCTTTCTCCACCACATAACGAGCCGCGACAAAGGCGCGGGCTCGAGAGACCATCACGAGTCGCGAATGCCGGTCCGACCCTTGTGGCACCAAGTATGGCGGAACCCGAGACTGAGGACCCGCTCACTGAGAATCCCGTAGCAGACAGTCCAATGACTGAGGCACCGAACGTGGATTTTCCCGGCCCAAATGAGACAATACCCGCGGGACGAAATGCCTCTCACCCCGCCGCCATAACCCCAAAGATGCAAGCGCAGATCAACGCCTCTGTAAAAGCGGCGCTGGATTCCACATTGGAGACCTTGCTTTCACGACTAGTGGAGCAAAGGACAAAGGACATTCGGGCAAGGTCCCATGAATCCGGAGCGAATGAGAGAAGGGAAAGGCAAGGGTACGTTGAACGGGAGGATACGGGGGACTCCTTAAGGGAGATATCGCCCGCTGCTTATGACGGGGTGGAGAGACGGGACCCCGGGACCCTAGATCGAGAGATAGCAAGAAAGATGGAACGGCTTGACCGCGAGAGGGCGGAAGTAGTCCGGAGAATGGAACACGGTCGCGACCATGCCGAAATTGCGCATTCAAAGAATGAGGATGCAGAAACGCTACGGGTAATCTCAAAGAGGATGGAACAGCTAGACCGCGAGAGGGCGAAAATGTCGAGGAAGTTGACTCTGAGTAAGGGGAAAGGTCGCAGTAGGACCCTATTTTTGGATGAGATAGAGGCCGAGGTATTGCAAAGAGGGGACAAGATCCCAGTGATCAAGCCATACTACGGAAGAGGCGATCCTACGGATCATCTCCATTAGATCGATAGCATTCTGAACCTGCACAACTACTCGAGAAATATAAAGGCAAAGATCTTGTCCACCACGTTAACGGGCACTGCACTGTATTGGTTCACTAGGCTGGGGGCCAGATCCATGACGGACTACGAGCAGCTGAGGGAGAAATTCGAGAACAAATTCTCTAGCCAAAAGAGAACGAAGACCAATCTCCTACACCTCGGCGCTGTGCAGCAACGGGAAAGGGAGAACCTCCGAGACTATATGAAGAGGTTCAATGATGAATTATTGAAGGTGGATGAGCCGCATCGCGGGCAGGTCATGATGATGCTGTTTAAGGGTACGACCCACCGAAGGTTTGTCGGGGAGCTAATCAAATTGACGGAGCCCACCATAGCACAGATCAACATGCTTGCAAACCAAATGGTCTACGAGGATTGTATGATGGCAACACGTCAGGGTTCGTTTTCCAGTAGGAACGCAGATAGAGAGCACAACAGGGAAAGGCCCCCAAGGACGTACACCCCGTTAAACAGAGGCATTCTAGAGGTGATGGCCGTGGCGAAAAGAAATAGATGGTTGACGGAACCCAGGCCATTGAATGAGACTCCCGGGATGAAGTCATCGAGTAAATACTGCGCGTACCACCATCAATCTGGACACAGGACAGAGGATTGCACACACCTGAGGAACAAAATCGAAAGATTGATCAAAGAAGGGAAACTGGTCGAGTTTGTCAAGAGCGCCTGGGAGGATGCTAGAGGAGCAGAACATTCCTCATCCCCTAGAAGAGATTACTCACCTCGGAGAGGAAAGCAGAAAATGATTGAGGCACCCGAGGAGAGAGGTAGGACCATTGTGAATGCCCCGAGCAGAGGCTTTATAAATGTGATCAACGGTGGAGGTTTGGGAGCTGAAACGGCTCACGGCCGAGAAACCATAACGCGAAGACTCCAGGGGGAGCCTATGTTGGGTACACCAACGCAATCATGCCGTAAGCATACTTGGAGCAGGAGATCTCTTTCACCAGGATAGACTTGGAGCAGCTTACTTCGTTGGCTTTGACCGCGGGGAAAGTAGATTGCCCATTGGTTGTCACGATTAATGTGGATGGATATCAGGTGCATAAAGTATTGGTGGATGGCGGAAGCTCCGCAAACCTAATATTCTCAAAAGCCTACGAGCGGATGGGGATAACCCTAGACTAGCTAAAGCCGATATCCACCCCGTTGACCGGATTTGGTGGAGCAGAAGTAGTGCCGCTTGGACAAGTTATATTGCCCACCATGTTTGGCAGAAGCCAACGCACCCAGGTCGCACCGATAAAATACACGATTGTCGACACTTCGTTTCCCTACCATGCCATCATTGGCCGACCGGCGCTCAACCAGATCAGAGCAGTGGTCTCTACTTATTTCCAGAAGATTAAATTCCCGACGCCTCAAGGACTTGGCGAAATTATGGGTAACCAGATATAGGGATGGATGTGCTATGTGAACTCGCTGAAGCACCCAAGAATCAAAATAAGATAGGAAATACGAGTCCCACACCAGGAATACATCCCGCGCACGGAGTGATCACCATGAGGAGCAAACAGAATAATATTTTAAATTTCTGTAGTTTTTTAAATTATGTTCGAACAACGGAAACATTGCCCCATCGTGGGTTGGTCTGTAAACTTAAAACAGGGGGAACTACGCCGATCTGATTCCCCATTCAACGGGATACGTAGGCGGGTTAGGTTTACCTAGCCCTGGACCGCTATCTCTTATTTTGCCCCTTCATGGGTCGGTATGTAATTTAAAACAGGGGAACTACGCCGGTCTGATTCCCCATTCAACGGGATACGTAGGCGGGTTAGGTTTACCTAGCCCTCGACCGCTATCTCTTATTTTGCCCCATCGTGGGTCGGTATATAATTTAAAACAGGGGGAACTACGCCGGTCTGATTCCCAATTCAACGGGATACGTAGGCGGGTTAGGTTTACCTAGCCTTCGACCGTTACCCTTTATTACCTTTTTATTTTTTGCTTGGCGCAATCTCATATTTCATGCAGGGACATGTCCTAAGTGGACATTATAGAAGTGCAGAGAATGGCACAAAGAATTGGGGAATGTTCCCCTAGATATATGTTTATGAAAGTGCAGGTATTCGGTCAATGTTAGTTTAACATTGAAAGTGCAGGTATTCTGTCAATGTTAGTTTAACATTGAGAAGTCAATGTTAGAATAACATTGCTGGAGCAGAATCTGATTTACAATCTTGATTATATTCTTTATTATTGCTTTGCCTTATTCACTTAACTTACTGAGAAGGAGTCTTTCCCTAGGTTAGATCACTAACGAAGGAACTATTATTCAAGAAGGACTGTGAGAACAAAGAAGAAGAGTTCAAGAATGAAACTAGGAGAATTACCGACCGTGTACAACACACTTTGAAGTCGAAGTCCAAGAACCTATATATACGTGTGAAGTACATCAAGACAAACACGAGACAAGAGCCAATCAATCCGAGGATTAATTTATAGTTGTTGAGTGTTGTCTTGCTTTAGCAAAGTTTGTGAATTGTCAGGATAGATCTAAGAGTGAGGAGGTGTTAGAGATATACGAAGCAATTCTTGTATGCTTTGCTTAGTTCAATCAATTTAAGAGTGAGGAGCTTGAGAATTGAGAGAACGACCTTTGTTAAAACCTTTACGGGTTATTTTGCCTAAGGCTCGGAAGTTAATATAAATCTATATTCACTTCTTAAACTTGGTGTTTGTTTATTCCGCTGCACAATTATTCTGGTTTGTTGTTAAAGTAACATCGCTGAGTTAATAACGTTCAAATCTGCCGTTAACTCTCCAGTGTTAAGTTAACAACAACAACGTATCAACCCGATCCACAATTTCAATTGGTATCAGAGCCAAGCACCAACTTCACCGGTGTTTGGCGTTGATACGACAAGATGGACAATTCCAACCCCAATACCAGTAGGTTGCCTGTATTGGAGGGTCCCAACAACTATGCCTACTGGAAGATCAGGCTCATAGTCCACATCAAATCCATCAACCTAAGAGCTTGGGACGCACTACTAGAAGGCTACACCATCCCTTACTTGCCAAAAGATGGAGATGCTGATCTGGTACCTAAGCCAAGAGGACAATGGACAGCCAACGAAATTGCTCTCTACAACTTCAATGAAAAGGCTCTCAATGCTATTTTTAGCTGGGTAGGTAATCATATGTTCAAACTTATTCAAACTTGTTCTACTGCTAAAGTTGCATGGGAAGTTCTTGAATTACGCTGTGAGGGTGATGTGGCTGTGAGGGACTCTAAATATAGAAAAATTTTGAGGGACTTTGAGAAGATAGAGATGGGTGAGGATGAAAGCATTGATAGCTATTTTGAGAAACTTATAGATATTGCTAATCGGTGTCAAAACTTAGGTTTTATCATCCCAAATCAAACCATGGTCTATAAAGCTTTTAGAACATTATCTTCCAAGTTTACTGTCAAAAGAATTGCTATGAATGAGTCTAGATATCTGGCAAACATGGACTTTCAAACATTGATGAACACTCTAAAAGAATTTGAACTAGAATTCCTAGGAAAATCCAGTAAACAACTTGCTTTAGCCTTACTAGGTACTAGCTCAGATTCTACAGGGAGTGATGAGGATGAGTATGAGTTGATCTCTTCTAACTATGGTAACATTACTAGGAAGTTTAGTAAATTGGGTTACAAAGATAAAAATAAAGAAAAACAACCCAGCAATGCTGCCCCTGGTTATAAGAAACTGCCCCCAAAGTTTGTAAAATACATGGCATCTAAGAGCACGCCTCAGGATGTTAAAAAATTGAAAGATGTCCAGTGTTATGAATGTAAGGGGTATGGTCACTTTAAACATGAATGTGCTAACACCCTCAGAACAAGAAGGAATTCTCACTGGGTCTGTGTAGATGACTTTAATGAAGCTGACTTCGAATCTGGAACAAGTGCTGATGAACAATCAAGGGAAATCAACACTGCTGCGCTCTACACTCGGATCATCTGGTCAGGAGAAGACTCCAGAAACTGCCAAGAATCTCAATGTTACTCTAACATTAGAGAACCAACAGCAAAGCAAGAGATCTTTTTTGGAGACTAGAACAGCAATGATACACAGGTTAACCATGACACACTCTCTGATTGTAATGATACTAATTTTGATTGTGTTAACCATGACACACTCTCTTATTGTAATGATACTAATTTTGATTGTTTTCATGGCTCAGTTGATCTAGTAGAGGAGTACTTCAATCAAGATGAGATGTCCCAGGAGGAAATTCTTGATGACCTACATACAACCTTTCTCAGACTTGAGAGAGAGAATGTCAGACTCATGAAGAGAAATAAAGCACAGAAGCCTGATATTGAATGTTTGAAGAACATGTTGAAACTCTATGAAAGAGACCTTGACAAAGCTGAAGCTGAGTTGAAAGAGGTAAAGGAGAAACTCAAAAAGGATTCACAGATCATAGCCAAATGGAATGGAGGTACTTCTAAACTTGATGAGGTACTGAGCATGAGTAACTCAGGTACATGTGGTCTGGGATTTGTTGAGAAACCTTCATCTTCAAATGTTGATTCTACCTATTTAACTACAAGCTTTGTTAAAGAGTCTGATAATATGAGTTCTGGAACCATTAACACTGTAAAAAGTAAACCTACCTTTATCTGCCAGTACTGTTTTCAACCAGGCCACACTAAACCATTCTGTAGAAAATTCATAAAAGAATGTGGTAAGAAAATAGCCTATGTGTCCAATGTTAATTCTACGACATGTTCTGATGTTAGACTAACATTAGGTGCAGGACAGAAAAGTAGGACTTGGGTAGAAAAAGCTTAAACCCCTAACATTAAAGTTGTATGCAATGTTGTTTTCTCTGCTGTGTACTCTAACCTTTCAGGTAAATGGTACTTTGATAGTGGATGCTCAAGACACATCACAGGCAGCAAAAAGAATCTTAAGCAAATGATACCTTTGAGTGCTGGAACAGTGACATATGGAGGAGGCACCAAAGGAAAAATCATTGGCAATGGGACATTAGATGTTGATGGTTTCCCACCCTTGAAGGATGTGTTGTTGGTAGATGGGTTAAAGGCAAATCTAATCAGTATCAGTCAGTTGTGTGATGATGACTTACTGGTTACATTTGACAAGGTATCTTGTGATGTTTATGATAGTGACAATGTTCTTGTGATGACAGGTACTAGATCCAAAGATAACTGCTACCTAGCCCAGGAGGAAGCATAATGTTTCCATGCCAAGATAGATGAGGTTTCTATATGGCACAGGAAACTTGGACATGTTCACTATAGAAACCTTGAGAAATTACAGAAAGTTGATGCTGTAAGAGGCTTACCAAAGCTGTCTTGTCCAGGTAAGCTTGTGTGTGGTGATTGCCTCAAGGGTAAGCAAACCAAAGCAGTTCATACACCCATACAGGTACATAATGCTAACCCTAGATCTAGTAGGTGTTTTGAATTGCTGCACATGGACTTAATGGGTCCAATTGAGGTAAGTAGTCTCAGTGGGAAGAGATATGCCTTTGTGATTGTAGATGACTTCTCTAGATACACTTGGGTAAAATTTCTTAAAGAAAAATCAGAAGCTTTTGATCAGTTCAAAATTCTTTGTGCTAGTATTAAAAACTTGTATGGCTCCACTGTGACTAAGATTAGGACTGATCATGGTAAAAAATTTGAAAATGCTAGTTTTGATAACTACTGCAATGCTAAAGGTATTTTCAATGAATTTTCAGCTCCTAAGACTCCTCAGCAGAATGGGATTGCTGAGAGAAAGAACAGGACTCTTCAAGAGATGGCCAGAGTTATGCTCAATGCTAAAGACTTATCCAAAAGACTCTGGGCTGAAGCCTTGAATATTGCTTGTCACATTAGTAACAAGGTGTATCTTAGACCTGGAACTAACATGACTCCATATGAACTCTTGAAGGGTGTAAAACCAAATGTTGCATATTTTCATGAATTTGGATGTGACTGTTATCTACTTAATGACAGGGATTATCTGAGTAAATTTGATTCTAAAAGTGAAAAATGCATCTTTGTAGGATACTCAGCCAATAGTACTTCCTTTAGAGTCTACAATCTTAGATTGAAGACAATTCAGGAACCAGTGAATGTTGTGTTTGATGATTTCACTCTTGATACAGGTACTGGTGACATCTCAGTTCCCAATTTTGAACCAACAGGGGAAACCGAGGATGTTACTCCTGACAATGTTACACCAACATTGGAACTGGAAGCTGGAAACACTGAACAGGAGTCTGGGAACGATGTTAGACTAACACCAGCAAGATCTGATGTCAGACTAACAACAGAGGATTCTGATTCAGAACATGAAGTTGCCTCTGAACCTAGAAGAGATCCCCCAGCTAGGATTCAGTAAAATCATCCAGCATCCCAGGTAATAGGTGAACTCACAGAACGGGTAAGGACACGAAACAGAGAAAGACTTGACTATAGTGATATGGTAAAACTGTGTGTCTGCATGAACTTCACTTGTACTGTTGATAATGCCTCTTGTTTTGTCTCCACCATAGAACCTAAGAATGTGAATGAAGCTCTTCTAGATAACTTCTGGATTAATGCCATGCAGGATGAACTATTACAGTTTACTAAGAACAATGTTTGGATACTTGTACCTAGACCACCTAATGTGAATGTAATAGGGACTAAGTGGATATTTAAGAACAAGAGTAATGAGGAAGGAGTCATAGTTAGGAACAAAGCTAGACTAGTTGCTCAGGGGTACACTCAGGTAAATGGTGTAGATTTTGATGAGACATTGGCTCCAGTGGCTAGGATTGAATCTATTAGGTTACTTCTAGCTATAGCATGCAGTCTTAAGATAAAACTATACCAAATGGATGTAAAGGGTGCATTTCTAAATGGGCTGATTGATAAGGAAGTATATGTTGAACAGCCTAAGGGATTCACAGATCCTAAGTATCCAAACCATGTGTACAAGCTTGAAAAGGCACTCTATGGTCTTAAACAAGCACCTAGAGCATGGTATGAAAGGCTTACAAAATTCCTATTAAGTCTTGGTTTTGTTAGAGGTGATGGAGATAGAACACTGTTTGTCTTGAAGAAAGATTCTCATGTCTATATAGCTCAAATATATGTAGATGATATTGTTTTTGGCTCAACTAACAATTCTATTCTAGAAATATTTGTTGAATCAATGACAGGGCAGTTTGAGATGAGTATGATGGGAGAATTAACCTTCTTCCTTGGTCTCCAAGTAAAACAAACAGGTAATGGGATTTTCCTAAGTCAGGAAAAGTATGCAAAGAATTTGGTGAAAAGGTTTGAACTGGCAGATTCAAAGCCTTGCAGGACTCCCATGTCTTCATCAGTGAAGATATCCAGGGATGTTAGTGGTGCCAATGTTGATCCAACATTTTATCGTTCAATGATAGGAAGCTTACTCTACCTGTCTGCTTCAAGGCCTGACATAATGTTCTCTGTTTGTGTTTGTGCTAGGTACCAGGCATGTCCAAAGCAGTCACATCTGATTGCTGTGAAGAGAATACTTAGATACATTTCTGGCACCTTGGCCCTTGGTATATGGTATTCCTATGACACTAACACAAATCTTGTAGGTTTCAGTGACTCAGACTGGGCAGGTGACACTGATGACAGGAAGTCTACAAGTGGAGGATATTTTTATCTGGGGAACAACTTGGTCTCATGGTACAGTAGAAAGCAAAACTGTGTGTCACTCTCCACTGCTGAATCTGAATACATAGTAGTAGGCAGTTGTGTCACTCAGTTAGTATGGCTTAAACACATGCTACTGGATTATGGGTTAGACAGTGATACCTTACTTATGTTTTGTGATAATCTTAGTGCTATAAGCATCTCTAGGAACCCTGTGCAACATTCTAGAACTAAACATATTGATATAAGGCATCACTTTCTGAGAAACATGGTAGAAGATAAGCTCATTGGCATTGAACACATTGAAACTAACAATCAGCTTGCTGATATGTTCACTAAACCCTTAGATTCTGAGAGGTTCTTCAGTTTGAGAAATTCTCTTGGCATGTGCATCGTCAAGGGATGTTAGTACACCAGTGTTGACATAACACCACTGTCTAGCACTGGTTATTAGTTGTGGTGTATCTGTAATTCTATTTGTTTCCTTTCTGCATTTTTTCTTCTTGCATATTACATCCTTGTTAGAGATTCTGTTGGGCTGTGTGGTTAAACTGTATGAATAGCTGAGTTGACTGGTGGACAGGTACATATTAAAAGGTTTGAAAAGTTAAGAACTCTGTTGTTAGTATGTGAATGTTAGCCTAACAACTGAGAGAAACTGGGGTACACAGAGCTCACTACTCTGATGTTACTCAGTTGTGACTTATCCATGTTAGGTTAGACAAAGCATGAAGAGAAGCTGGGGTACATGATGTTGAAAGCTTCATTGTCATTCAGTTGTGCTTATTTTTGTGTTTTGTCTATGGCCAAGTTTATGCATGATAGTGGTCCTTACTGCTGGGGTGTTTTGAAGTTTCGACTGCTTGCATTCAGTAGCATTGTTCACTTGGTATTTCGCTTATATACATGTTGGAAAACAAGTATGCATGAGGAGTTGGGGTGGAGAAGTATATGATAAATGTATTGTCTTCATTCAGTTCCTTTGTACTTGTCTAATCTGTTGCTGATGGTTAAGTTGCTGGGGTGTGTGGGGTCTTGTGCTGCCCACATTCAGTGATGAAACTGTCCTTTTACATTCATTAGCTTTTGTTCAACAGAGTTCACAAATAAATAAGAAGTGATTTGTCCTGATTCCAGTCAGTAAAGTTGTATGTACGTGATTACCATCTCCCAATGTTGATCTAACATGGTTGCATTATTCTAGTTCTGCATTTACTTTTTCCTTGTGTCGGTTTGGGCTTAGGGGGAGTAGTAATCCTAGGAATCATGTGTTGAGGCATACTTTGTGGGTGACTCACTGCAGGTAAAACACTATGTTTTGTGATCTTCTATGCTATGGGAACATCTTTTCCCTAGATATGTATATCCACCCTGTGTTTTTCTGTTTGATGTGTTACTTACTCATACTGATGATCTTAACCTATGTCTTGGTACCTATGTACTTGGGTGAGGGTTCAGATTAGTTACAGGAATATCTCACGCTCTCACATGATGCTGCCTTGGATGAAGCCTTGCACCTACGACTTTCCTCCCTGATGTTAACTTACCAATGTAAGTCCAACATTGAAACATTGTAACTTATACGTTTTCAGGTTTGAAGACCGCTCTTGTTACGTGTTAATCTAACACAGACACGTGGTAAGGTGAACATGGGTATGATCGTGTGACAGTGGTCCGATTATGTTGGTAACATGTTACAACACCACTATCTCTACTCTTCAGCTGATAATTGTATAATTTTCCCTAATCTCCTTCTACTGTATACGCGCTCAAAAATTTTTGCAATAACAACTCTCTCTGCAAAATCAAGTTTCAATTTTTCTTCTCTAAATCACTCTAACAATGGCACGCAAGTCTTCCATTGACACTCTTGCAGCTGCTGCCGAACAGATGGAGCAACCTAGACGCTGCAGGACCAGAAGTGCAACTGCTAAAGCCATTGTCGTCGCTGCACCAAAGAGGAAGTCCACTTATCAACGGCGTAAGGGCAAGAAAGCAGCTAAGGGTGATGTTGATTCAACACCAAAAAATTCTGAGCAAACCTCCACTCCCACCAACCCTGAAAACGAGGTAATGATGGCTAACCCTACTCTGGATATACCTGATACTACTGCTGTTGGTATTGAGGGGGAGAAAGAGGCCCCGGGTGTTGTTGTGGGTGAGTCTGAGGTGGTGCATGAGGTCCATGAGGGTAATGCTAGGAATGAATCTGTGGTTGCTGAGGAAGTGGTTGAGCCTGCTGAGGCTGATGTTGCTGAGCAGGATACTGCTGATGAGATGGAGACTCTTCCTGAGGAGGATGATCAGGTTGAGGAGACTGTGGCTGAGGAGGTTACTACTGAGGGTAACCAAGATGCTGATGAAGAGGATGACAGTCAACCTGAAGAGGTTGAGAGAGAAGAAGAAGAGAGCCTGACTCAGAAGCTTATGAGTCTGAGTCAGGAGAAGAAAAAGAGGAGGAAGAGGATAAAGAAGAGGAGGAAGTTGAGGAGGAAGTTGAGGATGAAGGTCAACAAGTAGGTGATGACCCTGCTGATGTTACTCCAACATCAGATGAATGCTTTGACTTTCTTGAGGAGGAGTATCCCAAGAAGCCTTATTCTGGCTTTTATGTGTCTGCTGAGGCAGGAGAGTTGTGGGAGGCTTATCAAGCCAGGGTTATTCACACTGAGAGGAACATTGATGAGGAAATGTACAAGGAGAATATGTTGTTTGAGCTGCTGGAAGCTAGAGGAGTGTTGGGCTCTGTGATGAACCAGTCATCATATGTCCCTGATGTGATCAGAGAGTTCTACATGAACCTCTCTCAATGGGTGTCCCACCAGGACTCGCCCAAGTTTGGCAAAGCTCGGGTCAGGATGAATGCCTATGACATCAACCCCTCTGTGATCAATGAGGCTTGGGGACTTCCTGACCTTGAGGAGACTGAGGATCCTAGCATGGATGAGGTGATCACTGACCTCACTAGTGGACTGACAAGGAAATGGAATGACAGTTTTCCAACTACAAAGCTGACCTCCTTAAGTGCTGTACTTCACAAGCTCTCCACCTACAACTGGCTGCCCTCTTCAAACACCACTGTTATGACAAAAGAATCTGCAAGGCTGGTGTACAAACTGAAGAATGGGCTGAGTGTGAACATAGGGGAGAAGGTTCTGAGGCACATGAGGGAAGTCACAACCAAGGAAAAGGGAATCATTCCATATCCCTCTCTGATATCCAGCATTCTGGTGAAGCAAGGCTTCAAGACAAAGAAGACAGAAGGCTGGATCAAAAACAAGGCCAAGATGATCATCACCAGGAGCTACTTCACTCAGATCAGGATTCAGGATCTGCCATGGAATCTCAATGATGGAGCTGGTCCAAGCAGGAAGAAGAAGAAGAAGAAGACTCACAAGTTTGCTGCTTCTCCAGTTCATGTGGGTAGTGGTGACAGTTGTTATGTCATTGCTGATACCTTTGTGGAGGAGACCCTGAGAGATAGCAGACAAGCAAGTGAGGTTGCAAGAGATAGACAGCCTCAGGAAGCATTTGAGGGATCTGCCTTCCTCACAAAAAGGGGGAGAATGATCAAATTTCAAAAATTTCATAGTTCTGTTATGTTTTTGTCAGCATGAACAATTATTTTCTTTGTTTGTTTTCGGTTTTCATCAAGGAGTATGTTCCTTGCTACTTAGTATGGTCTGTAATTAAGTACATTTCTATCTTGTTGCTTACTGCTTCTGCTTATGATCATTGAACTTTGGATACAAAGTACTAACTTTGTTTTGCAGGTGTTAACTGTTCTCTGATGTTAAAATAACATTGTGATGTTCAATGTTAGAACGTCCGTCTGGTTTCGATGTTAAGCTAACAATGACAACATTGAAAGCCAACGCACCCAGGTCGCACCGATAAAATACACGATTATCGACACTCCGTTTCCCTACCATGCCATCATTGGCCGACCGGCGCTCAACCAGATCAGAGCAGTGGTCTCTACTTATTACCAGAAAATTAAATTCCCGACGCCTCAAGGACTTGGCGAGATTATGGGTGACCAGATACAGGGATGGATGTGCTATGTGAACTCGCTGAAGCACCCAAGAATCAAAAGAAGACAGGAAATACGAGTCCCACACCAGGAATACATCCCGCGCATGGAGTGATCACCATGAGGAGCAAACAGAACAATATTTTAAATTTCTGCAGTTTTTTAAATTATGTTCGAACAACGGAAACATTGCCCCATCGTGGGTTGGTCTGTAAACTTAAAACAGGTGGAACTACGCCGGTCTGATTCCCCATTCAATGGGATACGTAGGCGGGTTAGGTTTACCTAGCCCTGGACCGCTATCTCTTATTTTGCCCCTTCGTGGGTCGGTATGTAATTTAAAACAAGGGGAACTACGCCGGTCTGATTCCCCATTCAACGGGATACGTAGGCGGTTTAGGTTTACCTAGCCCTCGACCGCTATCTCTTATTTTGCCCCATCGTGGGTCGGTATATAATTTAAAACAGGGGGAACTACGCCGGTCTGATTCCCCATTCAACGGGATACGTAGGCGGGTTAGGTTTACCTAGCGTTCGACCGTTACCCTTTATTACCTTTTTATTTTTTGCTTGGCGCAATCTCATATTTCATGCAGGGATATGTCCTAAGCGGACATTATAGAAGTGCAGAGAATGGCACAAAGAATTGGGGAATGTTCCCCTAGATATATGTTTATGAAAGTGCAGGTATTCGGTCAATGTTAGTTTAACATTGAAAGTGCAGGTATTCTGTCAATGTTAGTTTAACATTGAGAAGTCAATGTTAGAACAACATTGCTGGAGCAGAATCTGATTTACAATCTTGATTATATTCTTTATTATTGTTTTGCCTTATTCACTTAACTAACTGAGTTCCACAGTTGTAATTGTCTTTGATTATTATTCAGGAAACAAACTTGTCATAGGTTGGGAGCTCAAGTTTTCAAGAAGGAAAGTTTCCTTAATTACGCAAACCACTCTACAAGGGAAGTTGAGTTCGAGCGTAACTAAGAATGCTTTCCAAGATCAGTCCTAATTTGAAAAAGGAGTCTTTCCCTAGTTAGGTCACTAACGAAGGAAATATTATTCAAGAAGGACTGCGAGAACAAAGAAGAAGAGTTCAAAAAGGAAACTAGGAGAATTACCAACCGTGTACAACACACCTTGAAGTCGAAGTCCAAGAACCTATATATAGGTGTGAAGTACATCAAGACAAACACGAGACAAGAGCCAATCAATCCGAGAGATTAATTTACAGTTGTTGAGTGTTGTCTTGCTTTAGCAAAGTTTGTGAATTGTTAGGATAGATCTAAGAGTCAGGAGCTGCTAGAGATATACGAAGCAATTCTTGTGTGCTTTGCTTAGTTCAATCAATTTAAGAGTGAAGAGCTTGAGAATTGAGAGAACGACCTTTGTTAAAACCTTTACGGGTTATTTTGCCTAAGGCTCGGAAGTTAATATAAATCTATATTCACTTCTTAAACTTGGTGTTTGTTTATTCCGCTGCACAATTATTCTGGTCTGTTGTTAAAGTAACATCGCTGAGTTAACAACGTTCAAATTCTGCTGTTAACTCTCCAGTGTTAAGTTAACAACAACAACGTATCAACCCGATCCACAATTTCAGTTTAGCACATCGCCCTCTTACAGGTACATGGCTCAAAGGATCGCACATTACTCTATCCAAAATGGACATGGAGAATATTAAAAGGGTGATTCAGGGCTCAAAGGATCGCACATTGCCCCAGATTATTCAATATTATCTATTCAAACAGGTACAACAGGCATGATAGAGCACAATGGAAACGCCGTCTCTCGTATAAAACTGATATTCCCAAATTGAGGGAACATCCCGCAAATAACACATGCACATCATTTCGTGCTTTCGTATCAGCTTTTACGTCGAAAAATTTTATTGTCTGTGCTGTTTTATAGGGCTTAATGACCTAAAGATTCAACGACGACAGAGTCACCAAGAGACATAGTCAAAAAGACAACGAAAAGGCTCACCTACAACACACAAAAAAATATCCCCTGTGATAACGAGGTCGATCAAAAACAATTCAACGGTAGTGGGTTCCCTGTGATAACGGGATACACCCCTACCCACAAAAATATCCCATATGATAATGGGGTCGATCAAAAACAATTCAACGGTAGTGGGTTCCCTGTGATAACGGGATGCGCCCCTACCCTCAAAAAATATCCCCTGTGATAACGGGGTCGATCAAAAACAATTCAACGGTAGTGGGTTCCCTGTGATAACGGGATGCGCCCCTACCCTAAAAAAATATCCCTTGTGATAACGGGGTCGATCAAAAACAATTCAACGGTAGTGGGTTCCCTGTGATAACGGGATGCGCCCCTACCCACAAGAAAAATCTTCCCATATGATAACGGGGTCGACCTGTCAAGCTAGGTGAAGAGCCTATTGGGTGAAAATCTCATAAAATTACGCTAGGTGAAGAGTCTATTGGGTGAAAATCCCATAAATCAAGCTAGGTGAAGAGCCTATTGGGTGGAAATCCCATAAAATTACGCTAGGTGAAGAGCCTATTGGGTGAAAATCCCATAAATCAAGCTAGGTGAAGAGCCTATTGGGTGGAAATCCCATAAAATTACGCTATGTGAAGAGCCTATTGGGTGAAAATCCCATAAATCAAGCTAGGTGAAGAGCCTATTGGGTGGAAATCCCATAATATTACGCTAGGTGAAGAGCCTATTGGGTGAAAATTCCATAAATCAAACTAGGTGAAGAAGGCAGGCTCTATGGGCCCCTAACCACAAGAAGAATATCCCCTGTAACAATAGGGTCGATCCTAAATGCAGAAGCAGTGGCAGATACCCACGTTTCTACCAACACCAAGGAGATACTAACCATTCCTTGATTGACAACAGATAGATTAAACGAATCTCATCAAATACGAGGACGAAACGACTGCGCTTCAGACATCGGAATACTGCATATTCTATCATCATGACAATAAAAGAAATCAACAAGTTATCAGACAAGAAAGCCACGAAGAGTCACATACTATGAAGACAACAGAGAAATAAATATTCAGTTACAAAACCACGAATTGGAGATAGTCCGCAAAGGGATAAATTCAAGTTACAATGAAGGCAATAAACAGCAACTCCCACGAGGACCCTTTAGTCTTTTTTGCCACGACCTCGGAAAACACGTCAGGGTCGGCCAGACTCTCTTCCACCTCATCTAGGCCGCCAATCGGCAGATCATTATGATCATGCCTTGGGTTCAACCCACTCAACTCGAGGGAGTCCTTGAAACCGTCGTTTCTCAACACTTGCCCTACGCAAGCATGAAAGGCTTCATCTCGAACCTTCAAAATTAGATTTCGGAAGCTCGAGCTTTCCATAAACTTCTCCGCCCCAACCCGGAGGAGATCAGAATGACGTTCCTACAAATTGAACTCTATTAAATATAAGGGAGCTAATTTGGCAGTGGAGAGTTCCAATGAGAGACGTTCATTAGCAGCCTTCACCGCCGCCACCTCAGCCTTCAGTGTTTCCAGCTCTTTATTGGCCGCAAATTCACGCGCCTTTCCTTGATCGAGCTCAGTCGCTAATGTTTTGAGGTTGCCCTTCAACAAATCATACTCCTCCCGGAGCGTACGACATGTCTTCAACGCATCCTCTTTTTCAGCCTCTAACCTCTCCAACACCATGGGGTTGAACTCCCCCATCTTCAAGATGTCAGTCTCGAGCTCGGCAGCAACAGCGTCGGGTCACCCTGGGACTCGCGAATGGTCTTCAGACACGAGACCTCCAACTTGGCTGTCTGCACAATACAATACATAACATTATGCCAAACATTCAAATGAAAACGATCGAAGTCGTGTTTAGATACATACACTTTGAAACAGATGAGCGTTGCGGCGTATATTCTGGGCCCGCTCAAACTCCGTGAGCACCCGCACATTCGCAGGAGGAGGGAAAGCCCGCATCATCCCCCGTACAGCATCCGCTTCAGGGAATTCCACTCGCTTTGAGGGTTTGACTACACCCGCCTTTCGAGGGCCCGAACTCGAAGATGAGTGGCCACTGTGGACAGTCCCCTCATGAGACCTTTTATTACCTGATATCCTAGTCAGGTCAACGGCAAGTTTCGTAATCGGGATCCTAGGAAAAATAAGGGCACGGCCCCCCAATATCGAGGGCTCCCGCAGCGGTCCCTTACCCTTGTCGGTCATACCTGAAACGGTCGCCTTTTCCTTGTCACTAATAGGGTTCGGGCGTGAAGAACCGGACCCCGCTATAAAAGGCGCATCCACAAAATCACCCAAGTAGACATGGGTATTCGATTCTGAACCTCCAACGTCCTTGGTTAAATGTACGTCGGCCAACGATTCAGAACGTGGAGTGACATACTCACCGGAAGGAGACCTCGCAAATGATCTCTCTCTCGCCACAACCCCGTCAGGTTGGGGAACCATACCCTCTTGTTTCGAGGTCAACACTTCCAAGAGGCTGGCCGCACCATCCGGGCCTCCCACCACGTCAAGGATGTCCTGGCTAAGGGACCCAACCATTGTAGGAACATTGTTAAAACGTTTTTCATTAACACGTTCAGGTACTACAGTGCTAGGGCGAGGTCGCTCGACTCCCGACGCCTCTGCCGGAAACTCAATGGCTGCATTATTCAGGTCAAAGCTAGACGCAAACCTTATTTCAGGCGCCACCGCGATGGCCGCTATTTCTGTAGCTTTCTGAGCGTCACGATCGGCTTGAAGTTTCAGCATCAATTGTCTGAACCCCATTCTAACGAAGTATCTCAGAAAAAGGTAATGTACCTGCAGAATAATCAAAGTATCAGCATGAGAAAATAATAATAAATAATTCAAGTATCACGGCGAGGTCGAAACACACGTCGGGGAATATATCGAATACAATTACCGATATACATACCGATGTGGTTATGCTAGGCGACAGAGAAAACACAGAAAACTATGAACTTCAAAGTCTCCTCCAAGCCCTACTTATAGACGGAGGCCTTAACTACATCGAAATATACTTTAGACATCATATCGAATATGCATTTCGACATAATGTCGAAGATGAAACCCGACATCCTACCCTACTACACGAAGAGCCGCAAGAATATAACAACTGCCCCGGCAACCCCATCACAATCTGCAAGGAACCCAAATACCAAGGGAACTATAATTCAAAGGAGGACCTCAAAATATGCGTCCACTGCATTGGGAGACTAATCGAAGTTCATCACAAGTGCATTCCCCGCAAATTTGATCTCCGTAATTTGAACTGGCAGGACGAAGGGTACATGTAACCCATAAATTTAAAATTAAATTTGTGAATTCTTATCTCTAAGATAAGAATTCCCAAATTGGGGGACTACATGATATGGGCATTTCCCGCATATTGGGCCAGTCCAATATTGGGCCATATCGGAGATCACTTTCGATGTCATATCGGTAATAATCACCGATATGTTACTGTTGTCCCCGGGATCCCGAGGTCTATAAATACGCGGTGCCCGGATCCCAAAAGAGAGCAATTATTATCCCTCAGCTACCACGCATAATATCGAAATATATCCTCGATATCACTTTCGATATCTCACTCGATATCGGGACTGTCACACCACCTCTAACACGTCACGCCACCTCATTACCGATATCACGTCGGGGGTCATCCTCGATATCACATCGGAGACAATCACCGACGTACGTTCGATCTAGTGCCGGTATTCCACTCCCATCCAAGCATCGAGGCGTTGGTTCGAGGTGTTCCGGACCAAGTCTACACGAGATACGTAGTGTAGGCCTGATTTGAGATAGACTCGTTGTATTGCTAGACTATACACTTGTAACCGACACTCATATATATATAAAACGATCTATTGCCAAATCAACAGACAAGAAAGGTTTTTTGATGTAAAAGCTTATGTGACAACACGAAATGATGCGCATGTGTTATCTGCGGAAAGCTCCCTCGATCTGGGAATTTCAGTTTCATGAAAGAAAAGGTGTTTCCATTGTGTTCTAACGTGCCTGTTGTACCTGTTTGTACCTGTTTAGATGGATAATAGGGAATGATCTGGGGCGATGCCCCCTGAATCCCTTCTTTTAAAAAGCGAGGGTTTAATATTCCCTATGTCCTTTTTGGACATAGTAATGTATGATCCTTCGGGCTATGTACCTGTAAGAGGGCGATGTGTTTAACATATATCTATGGGAATACTCCCCAAATTCTTCGTGCAATTCTTTGCATTTCCATAATATCCGATTGGGATATATCCCTGCTTGAAATATGAGATTCCATAAAGCAAAAATAAAAAAGTAGTGACGGATAACGGTCAAAGGCTAGGTAAACCTAACCCGCCTACGTATACCGTTGAGTGGGGAATCAGACCGGCGTAGTTCCTCTTGTTTTAGTTACATGCCGACCCGCGAAGGGGCAAAATAAAAGATAACGGTCGAAGGCTAGGTAAACCTAACCCGCCTACGTATCCTATTGAGTGGGGAATCAGACTAACCCACGATGGGGCCATATTCCAATTGTTCAAGAATAATTTAAAAACTAAGGAAACTTAAACGATTGCACTGGTTGTCTCTCATGGTAATTATTCCATAGCTTGTTGACCCTGATTTGGCCCAATTGCTTCTCCCTCCGCTTCTCTAATTATTGGCAATGCAAGAAAAGTGATGTAGCAGAACCAAGCCTCTTCCTGGTTAGCAACCACTTCTCCGACCCCTCCTCCTGCTGGGAATTTCACCTTCGGATGGAATGTGGACACCACCGCTCTTATCGCGTTCAAGGCCGTCCTGCCGATTATGTCATTGTATGCGAATGGTTGGTCCACGATCGTATATTGAATATTAATAGTTCGTCTGTGCGGTTCTTGTCCAAATGATGTAGGCAGATTCACTTGCCCTAGGGGAATTGTTTCTGCTCCACCGAATCCCAACAATGGCGTACGAACCTGTTCAATTACATGGTGGCCGAGTGCCATATTCTCCAAACCTTGTGCAAATATAACATTGGTTGAACTACCGTTGTCTATGAGTACTTTTTGTACAGCGTAGTTAGCGATATCAAGCTTAACAACCAAGGGGCAGTCGAGCTTGCCTGCCTGGATGGCTTCGGGGTTGAGGTACAGGAGGTCCCTGCTTGAGAACGTAATATCCTTGTCTGGGAGCTCCTCAATCAGTGTTGTGAATCCGACGAAACGGTCCTCGTTTAGTCCAAGGGTTATTTTCTTCCTCTGGTTGGTGGAATCTGCTCCCGTAGTCCCGCCGCTTATCACATTAATCACCCCCCTTGAAGGTGCATTATCTATTGCATCGTGCCCTTGTCCACTCTCGATTGCCTTGAGGCCCTCCCTTCTGGGGGATTAGGACCGCTCTCTCGATTCAGCATACCGCCCGTCCGCCTTAACAAACTCTATTAACCTCCCGTCCTTAATCAACCTCTCGATCTCATCCTTCAGGTCATAGAAATCCCTCGTGTCATGACTTTTCTGGCGGTGGTACTCACTGTAGCGCCTAGATTTCTTGGTGAAATTCGTCTCCTTGATTTTCCAAGGTGCATTTAGCCAGTTCTTATTGTGCGACGGCCAAGATGGTGCGGATGTCCTGGTTGAGGGGAGTATATCTCTTTGGTGAACTGTCTCTTCCTTCCCTGTTCCTGTTCCATGCCTCTCTACCCCTTTCCCTGCCGATTTCCTGGGGTCTAAGCTTAGCTACCATCATTACGTCTTCATAAATCACGGTATGTGCCAACTCGTTTATCCGATATATGGTAGGCTCTGTGAGCTTGATCAGTTCTTTGGCGAATCTGTTGTGCGTCGTTGCCCTGAATAAGGTCTCTAACACTTGTCCTCCGTTGGGGTTGTCCACCTTCAGTAGCTCTTCAATAAATCTGTTCATGAATTCCCCGAGAGTTTCCCTCTCTCTCTGTTTTAACGCTTCCAGATGGTACATGCTTGTCTTCATTCGCTTCTGACTGGAAAAGTGGTTCTCCAACCTCTCCTTCATCTGCTCGAAGCTAGAGATAGATCCGCGTTTGGCACCTCGGTCGTTGGGACATCCGCCGGCGGGTTTTCAGTGGTCGGGCCCTCAGTAGGGGGTACCGCCGTATTCGGCACGGCAGTGGTTGGGCCTGCATTCGTGGCTCTCGATGGCCTTCTGGGCCCGCGCCTACGTCGCGGTTCACTTTGTGCTGGAGGAACCTCCATCTCAGCTTGGGTCATTGTCTGTTCATGGTCAGTCGGCCGTTGAGGGAGCGGCGTGTCCTCGATCCTCGTGCTTCTGGTCATGGCTTTGTTAAATTCAGATCGGGTCCTCCTTCCTTGCATCTTACCGTGCTCGTCCGGGAACTGGTGTTCCCACAGACGGCGCCACTGATTTGACAATAGATCGTATTATATATATACGCGGGTCGGTTACAAGTAAGTGATCTAATAGTACAATGAATCTATCTCAAATCAGGCCTACACTATGTATCTCACGTAGACTTGGTCTGGAACACCTCGAACTAACACCTTGATGCTTGGACAGCAGGGGTATATCGGTAACTAGGTCAGATGTATATCGGTGATCGTCTTTGACGTGATATCGAGGACGCCCCTCGATGTGATATCGGTAGTGTGGTGGTATGACGTATCAGTAGAGCACAATGTTATCTCGATATCGAGTACGATATAGAGAGTGAGATCGGGAATTTATTTCGATGTGAAGCATGGTAGCTGAGGGATAATAAATTGCTTGCTTTGGGATCCGGGTACCGCGTATTTATAGACCTCGGGATCCGGGGACCACAGTACCATATCGGTGATTATTACTGATATGATATCGAGAGCGGTCTCCGATATGATTAAATATGGGCCTGGTTTGGGCCAGGCCCAATATGCAGGAAATGCCCATATCACTACCCGTTACGTAAGAAACAACCAAAAGTTTTCGTTTTATGGACAACCGAAACGATCTCAGGTGGAATTTCGAAACCAGTGTATGTTATGGTGTAGTTCTTTGCTGCTAATGACTGAGATCAAAAGATCTGCTGACACTAAGCTTATACATTGTACGTGTTTAATACTATTTATATTATAATGTTTACTCTTGTCATTTTATGCAATTGTTAAATCTGTCAAACAATAGGAATCATGTGTAATGTTATTTATATTATCCGAACTTGTAACGTGGTTGCAAAAAAAATGCTATTTGATCTATAGAGGTTTGCTTCCATATCAATTAAGCAGAATATTTGTTTTAAATATTATTTAGTTCCTATATATCATATTTATTAATATTGGTTTCTCATATCTTTTCTGATTGCCCAACGGTCACGAGCACCACTGTTACCGCCCGGCAGTCACCAATGACGTCGGGGTCATCCGTGATCGCTTTGCGGTCACGGATGCTTCATCGGTCATCCATGGCCGCCCGACGGTCACGGATAACATTCAAACCATCCGTGACCGCCCGACGATCACGTATACCACTAAACGAAATAAACAAAAATATTCCGGTAATTTACCGGAATATTTTTTTTTTTGCGAATAGAATGTATGGTTGGTCGATGTTTTGATATAAAACATCATTTAAGAGAAAAAAAACTTGGTTTTTATATTGTCTTATAAGAAAAGAAAGAAAGAAAATAAGATAGTTGGTGTTTTGTTTTGGGGGATATAAGGAAAGGAAAGAGAGGGAAATAAAATGTTGGTGTTTTTGTTTTGGATTTGGGAAATGAAGAAATGAGAAGAAAGTTTTAGGTTTTTTAGAGAAGATAATTTGAAAATTAGTGTGTGGAATGGTGGGTATATATAGAATTCGGGTAAAAATTTTGAATTTTCGAAAAATTTGAATTTCCCACCACACCCCTACGATCCCGCCAAATTATAAGGTCTTTCGTGACCGCCGAGCGATCACGAAATATTTGAATTTTCAAAAAAATTTAAATTTCGTGACTGACCAGCGGTCACGATATCATCCGCGACCGCTTGGCGATCACGAGGGGTCATTCGTGACCGCCAGGCGGTCGCCCCATATTCGTCATGACCGTCCAGCGGTCACGAAAGACCTTTATTCGTGATCGCTAGGCGGTCACGAATAACCTTCATTCAACATTTTTTTATTTTCGTTTGTTTATTTAAGGTGCGTTATTTGTTAAATTGATAAAATAGTTACTACTAAGTAAATTATAAGGTTTTATCACAAAATCGCATATAACATCTAAAACAACTTGGTATATATAATGATTAGTTGTTGAACATAAAATAGGTTATTAGTTCATAACTCGCCTAATCACATTTAATCGACTATTTTAGTATGTTAATTGCTAATGTTGTACTGATTTATTACTTTAATTCACATGAAGTAATGAAATTTATTGTTAAAAATCATAAACACATCAAAATCGCTCCATAAAATTAAATTATTATTATGAATATTATTAGTGACCACGCGGCGGCCACGAAAGATTCCGCGACTACCTAGCGGTCACGAAAGACCCTTATTCGTGACCGATGGGCGGTCACGAATAACCTTCATTTAACCTTTTCTGATTTTCGTTTGTTTATTTAAGGTGCGTTGTTAGTTAAATTGATAAAATATTTACTACAAAGAAAATTATAAGGTTTTATTACAATCGCATATAACAACTATAAAAACTTGGTATATAGGATTATTAGTTGTAGAACATAAAATAGGTTATTCGTTCATAACTCGCCTAATCACATCTAATCAATTATTTTGATAAGTTAATTACTAATGTTGTACTACTTTATTACTTCAATTCACATGTAATAATGAGATTTGTTAAAAAAATATAAATACATCAAAATCGTTTCATAAATTCCAAAAACTTTATATGAATACTATTAGTGACCGTCCGGCGGTCACGAAAGACCCTCTTTCGTGACTGCCTAGCGGTCATTAAATATTTCGCGACTGCCCAACGGTCACAAAAGACCATCTAGTTGGCTTCGTGACCGCCTGGCGGTCACAAAAGCCAACGGGTAGATGGCATTCGCGACCGCCACTCGGTCACGAATATCAACAGCTAGTTGGCATTCGCGACCGCTAGGTGGTCACAAGCTGCCAGATTTTCAACTATAAATACACTTTCCCTTACTTTCATAATTCACAACAATCTTCACCATTTCTTAAGGTATTCTCGTTTTTTTCATTTAGATTGTCAAATATATTTTTCAAAACTAAATTTTGGTATGATATGTTAACTGTTTACTCATTTGTTGCTAGGTATTGTCGTAAACGCATTGAGAGTACTCGTAGTGGACACAAGATTCTTGAAGATTGTTTTTTCACGCTTCAAGAAGTAAGTTGATCAATTTATCACTCTACAACCTTATCGTGCATGATAATTGTTACGTGTTAAATTGCTACTTGTTAATCGTTTGTAATATTAATTGTAATTAATTATTTCCTTTAAAATTTACAACTTAGATAAGTAATGGACTATCAAGCAGATAGAAATTGGATGTACGATAGATTCGAGAGCAATGGTTATTTGCGAGATAGCTTTGTGGTTGGGCTTGGCACATTCATAGAATTCGCTTTGCAACAAGATGCCTATTCAGACCTAGGGGGCGTGTTAGATATATGCCCCGTATCCAGAACTTACGAATGGTCGACCGGGTCAAAAGGGATGGATGGCTCTATCTACTAGAAGACAATCTATTGATCTGCCTCTGAGTCTTGTCATTGGGTGCCTGCGCACCTTTGGAGGTGCCCCTAGTTGGGCTCTACTGCGTAGCAGTGAATACTCTTGATGCTGAAGTCTCTGTCGGCCTCAAGCTCGGGCCAGCTCCGGTGGAACCCGCAGAAGATAGTGCTCTTGCCCTATATCTTGACGTAGTGGATGCGACATTGGCCGAGGCAGCGACGACAAAAGAAAGGCGGCGCTGTAGTGAAGACGTCAACGATGTAGATGCGTTGGGGGCCGCGACATCGCGACTACGACTGCCATGTGTGATAACTACATGAGTTCCAAGACTACCTTGGCCACTAGTAGCATGGGAATATCGGGAACATCGGGAACATCAGAAGCACTCGAACGTTGTGGACCAGTGCCAGTCCGACGGCGACGACTGCCTGACATGTTGAATATATGCTAGAAAACTACAAATAATTATCTAAGTTAGATGATTGAGAGAGATTCCCTAAAATTCAATCGTTACTAAGCTATAAAAATTCCGTAAAGATCATTTGTAGTAAGTTATTAAGATCCCCTGAAAATTATTTGTTCTAAGTTATAAAGATTCTATAAAGTCATTATTTTTAAATTAAATATTTAGATTAAATTAACTAAACTAACAATTTAACATGCATTTAAATTTACAAAATAACAATAAATAAGCTAAACTAAATAATAATACATTAAATTACCTAAACTAACAATTTAACATGCATTTAACTAACAATTTAACATGTAATAAATATTCCCTAAATACATTATTTATAAGTTATAAACATCCCCTAATTGCATTACTTCTAAGTTATAAATATTTCCTAAAGGCATTCTTGTTGTTATAAAAATCTTTCTAAAGAAATTATCTCAAAGTTATAAACATTACCCTAAATGCATTATCTATAAGTTACAAAGGTCACTTACATGCACTATTTCTAAGTTATAAAGACCATCTAAAGGCACTATTTCTAATTTATAAGATTTCCTAAAGACTTTTTTTCTAAGTTTAAGATTAATTAAACTAAACTAATAATATAACAATTATAAATATTACTAAAAATTAAATATAAAAAATAATAAAAAAACTAGTAAGAGAAATACTTAAAATAGAGAGAGAGGGACTTACAATTTGTGAGGAATGAGAGAGGAGGAGGGGGGGTTTATATAGAAAACCCCCTGCCATTCGCGATCGCCTGCATACCGCAGGCGGGAGAACTTCCCGCCTGCGGTATCTTCCATGGATGCGGCGTTGCAGACTGCAGGCGAGAAGTTCTCCCGCCTGAGGTATCCGCGACCGCTGGGCGATCGCGAACGTATCCGCGACCGTCGGGCGGTCGCGAGCTGATCGTCACGGTTGACCGCCAAATCTTATAGTGAATGAGTTCTATACCATATCGTAGTATTACTATTGTCTATGAAATATCTTTTAAACGTTTTCTAGATTTTTCGAAACGTTTCTAATACTTGGTGCACCAAAACGTAATAGGATCTCAAAATTTTAATCCATGACAGTACGTTGACAAAAAATTAGGTATTTTGAGTGAAATTTAAAGTCCTCAATTACGTGGCGCATATGCGGAAGATAAATCAGCAAAATAATAAGATTTAAACTTAACATGGATTAGAAAATGCCAATTTTGAAAGATTTGGTAATACTAATTTATTATTTTCATTAAACAATGCTAGTTTCTAGAGAAAAATATGATTATCTCAATATATATATATATATATATATATAATGCTAAAAGTTAGGATGCAAACCTTTTTTAATAATGTTGATTATCTATCTGAAAATTTTATATTCAAATGCTTTTTAACAATGGGAATATTTTTATATTATTTTTGTAGTTCTGATTTTGAAAAGAGAAAAAACCTATCTTCCAAATAACTCCTCTTCACCCCACCCGTCAAGGAGACCCAACGCCACAACCCCAAAAACACGCCTCCACAGTTCCACCCACGTTGCACCGCTCCTTTTCGACCAGTTTCTCCTCAGTATCGCCATCCTTGCATCCTCGCCTCTCTGTGTCATGCTGTTACAACGGACAAATGGTTTGGTGGAGAAAATATGGGAGTGGGATGACAAAGGGACCGGGGGGGGGGGGGGGGGGGAGGGGAATGGGGGTGAAGAAGAAGATTATTTTCTCTAAAATTTACTAACAAATTAGTATTATTAAATTTTTTGGTTTTTAGTAATACACACACTTATATATAAATGAATTAGTCAAAATATTTAAAAAAATTATAAAATTGTGTCTTAAATAATTGCGTAAAAAATTATTAACTTTTGACCAAATTATAATATTAGCATATTTTAAAAATAATTAAATCATATAGTTTTGGATATATAGTTAACATTATTAAAAAAACTAATTTAACTTTAGCAATATAATTTTTGAGATAATTATAATTGTTTAATAATGGAGAAAATAAAAACTAGTATTTTTCAATAGTCTTAATCTAATTCTATTTTTTTCTAATACTTTTAAATTTAAGGTTCTTTTTCTAATTTAGCTTCCGCATGTGTGTAAGATAATTAGGAACTTTAAATTTTGGTTAAAATAGATAATTTTTTGGTCAATCAACTGCACATAAAGAAATTCATGTGGAAATTGTTTTCTCAGGCAACAATGGACAAAACATGAAGTCAAAAGTCAACTTGAATGACTAAAATTGAGGCGTGCCTAATTTATAGGCTAATAAGGTCAAAACAATTCCAATTAGTGGAACAAAACTTATCTCAGTTTGGATCCAATTAGCTTCAGCCTTTGATGCCACATCATTGTCCTCATCTAGAGCACTCATGGGAGTTGTGTAACCATCGATTACAGACTTTCAACCACGCAAATCAATTGGTTTGATGTGTTATATGAGCCTAATCTTCTAGTAAGCATAGCTGGATCTATCCAAGATAGTTAGCCTGTTGCTATTCAAATCTGCATTGTCCAAACTTTAGTTCCAAATTCGAACACTAGTGAAATCGGTACTAGGCTTTGACGTCAATTGTAGATTTTTGGATCGAGGTTGGTACAATGTTCCAACTTTAACGTTGGGGTTGACATCCAGTGTTGTGCCAACATTGATTTACTTATTATTTTCCTAACACCTACTTTACCAGAACGTAGTTTGCACACCAAAAGTTAAAGAACATAGTGGGAAACTTTTATGTTGATTACACAAATATAATTGACGGGCCACAAGGTGCAATAACCACTATTGAATAATGATTTTACAAAACTTCTCCTAATTATTCTATGAAAAATTAGAATGTAGAAAAATAGGTAAAGGATTCCACTCCTTATAATATAGATCCTTAAACGTACACACAAAGTAGCTCTAACTTGTTAGACAAAATCCGAAAAAACAAGACAAAAACACTCGACTATAATGATCTTTTCTTTGGATATTTTTACTCTTGTCTTGTGTCATTTTCCTGATGTCCAACGTGTCTATATATAATAAAGTCCTGCTTGAAGCCGAAGGCATGTTGTGCACGTTTTTGATTGCTTTTAGATCACTTGTGTGTCTATCATTCCTTCTTGAGCATCTCTTCTTCAATAAATAAAGAATTTTTTGTCCAACTCGAAGTCTTCAATAAGAGGAGTACTTGTCCATCTTGAAGTTTGTTGTAGAAAGAATCCTTCTTCATCTTGTCTTACATAGAAAGAATCTTTCTCCATCTTGAAGTCTTGTTACAATCTTTAAATTTAGAAGCATTGGTTCTTTCTAGGAAAAAAATCACCTTTAATATCCTAACTTGCCCTCTTAGCAATTTTTGTACCTTAACTTGTCCAACCTCGCTGTGGTGTAGCACTCAAACTGCCACCCAAATTGCATATGTAGCTTGTCGTTGACCCAAATTTGAGAATTTTGATCATTTATGAATTTCCAAATGCCACATGGCCCATGACTTTTAAAATTATTATTTAAAAAAATTATATCTATATTACAAAAGAAAATTAAATTATCTCTTACGAACTTTTATTTATATTAATACAAAAATATAATGTTCTTTAATATTTAGACTTATATCACTTAAAATCTTAATTTTTTATATTCATTCATAAAAAGTAACCATTTAGTTTTAAATCAACCCCTCAACATTTTCGATTGTCATGCTATTTTTGTGTTGGTGATTTACGCGATTGGGGTTCGTGTACATTATCGTGATTTGGGAGTTATCAAGTGTGGTTATGGTGTTGGAGAATTCATACGGGTTTAAGGCTATAATAAAGAACAAGATAGACAATATGTAATGTTCAAAATGAATGTTCACATCATCTCAAAGCGTGTGGTGTGGCCCATTTTGGTATCAATATTTCGCAACATCCCACTCGACCACGTGTTTTACCACGAAATACATTAAAGGTTGTCGCCTTCCCGGGTCATCGCCTTCTCGTGTTGTCACCTTATTGGATTGTCACCATCTTGGGTTGTCGCTTTCTCGGGTTGTCGCCATATGGGGTTTTCACCTTCTCAGGTTGTCGCCTTCTTGCGTTATCGCCTTCTCGGGTGGTCGCCATCTAGGATTGCCACCTTCTCGAGTTGTTGCCTTCTCAGGTTCGATATAAGTCCATCATTGATGGCCAAGACCATCAAATGGCCAATGAGATACCTATAAATACACCCTCAGTTGGATGGAAAAACACACATAATTCACATTCTACTTTCTCTATCCAAGTCATACTCTTTTCTCTCTAGATTTCAATAATCTAGAGGCTTAGTGACTTGAGCATCAAAGTGCCCTTGTGAGGGCCACCGGGTAGTTTACTCTTTGTGTTCTTTCGTGCAGGTTTTCCAAACTCAAAGCTAACCCAACACCAGCACGGAGCTTGGGTTAGCCTGACGTGGAGTGCTTAGTCAGCTAAAAAAAAAATAGATGAAACGCAAAGCTAACCCAACACCAGCACGGAGCTTGGGTTAGTTTGATGTGGACTTATTAGCTAACCCAGTATGAGCATGGAGCTTGGGCTAGACCTATTTGGAACGCTTAGTTAACAAACTAAGATTCACGGAATCCAAAGCCAACTCAGCACCAACACGGAACTTGGGTTAGTCCGAGGCGGACTTCTTGGCTAAACCTAGCACCAACACGGAGCTTGGTTTAGTCCGACGTGGACCGCTTAGTTAGTAGACAAAGAATCACGGAACACAATGCCAGTCCATAACCAGCATGGAGCTTTGGTTGGTGCAACGTGGACCTCTTAGTCAGCAGACGAAATCACCCCACATCAATGAAGCCGTATGTGGGAAACTACTAAGGGTAATTAGATAGAAACACACGTGACCACTCAAATATAGCTATACGCACCAGGGCACAGCCACCAACCAGCCATCAGGCCCTTCGACTCGTTTCAAAATGGTAGATAAAAATGTCATCCACAGGGACAAAACTTTCTACGGATGATACAATGCAGGGTCGCAAAAATATTGCATCAATTGAGAATTAATAAACTGCTTAAGTGGTGATACCTCATTTACCACCACAACATGTGGCACAAATAGTCCAAACTTTGCAACAGTTAGGTGTTGTACCTGCAACTGCACGTGCCACTCAATCTGGATCTCATGCACATAACAACTAATCAAAATTGATGAAACGTTGGTTGTCGCCTTCTCGAGTCTTCGCCTTCTCAGGTTATCGCCATCTCGGGTTATCACTTTTTCAAGTTGTCGCCATCTGGGGTTGTCGCCTTCTCGGGTTGTCTCATTTTGTGTTTTCTCCCTCTCGAGTTGTCTATTTCTTGGGTTGTTGCCATCTCGAGTTGTCGCCTTCTCGAGTTATCACCTTCTCAGGTTGTCGCGTTCTTAGGTTATCGCCTTCTCGGGTTGTCACCTTCTCAAGTTCAACACAAGTTCATCATTGATTAGCCAAGCCCATCAACTGCCCCATGAGGTACCTATAAATACCCCCTCAATTAGAAACACACACAATTCACATTCTACTTTTTCTCTCTAAGTTAGAGTTTTCTCTCTCTAAAGTATAATAATCTAGATGCTTACTGACTTGAGCGTCGAAGTGCCCTCTTCGGGGCCACCGGCTAGTTTACTCTTTTTGTTTTTTAGTGCATATTTTTTGAACTAAAAGCTAACCCAGCACGGAGCTTGGGTTAGTTTGACGTGGAGTGCCTAGTCAGCAGACAAAGAAAGACGAAACGCAAAGCTAACCCAACACCAACATGGAGCTTGGGTTAGTTCAATGTGGACTTCTTAGCTAACCGAGCACTATCACGGAGCTTGGGTTAGTCCGGCATGGACCGCTTAGTTAGTAGACGAAGATTCACGGAACGGAAAGCCAACCTAGAACCAGCATGAAGTTCGGGTTAGTCCGACATGGACTTCGTAGCTACACCAAGCACCAGCATGGAGCTTGGGTTAGTCCAACGTAGACCGCTTAGTGAAATCACCTTGCATTAGTGTCCATACCACTCTCCACTAAATAAAAGATTAATTATATCTAGAAAGCATTCCATCGTACAACTGTTCTGATTTCGAAAGTAAAATTGACATAATTAGAAGACAACATTTACAATATACCAAAAACGAGAGCGTTGGTTTAGCATAAACGTCAAGACGATTATTCTCAGACATCATCTTCTTCGCTACATTGAGCTTCGAGAACTTGTTCTCGCCACCGATCCCCCAATATGTTTGACATACAAAGAGAGGATTGAGTGTGGACAAATGAAGAAGTTTCATCGGCAGAAAGTTTTTCATATGCGTCAGCAGTCACATGAGTATGCCTCTTTAGACAGAATCGAGTGCCTCAACCTGTTGCCGGGCAAGATACACCTCCCTTCGCACTTTCCATTCATCTATAACAAGACCTTCTACAACCTCTCTAGGACTTGATTCCGGAAGAGGCTTTTTGCTTGCTTCTACTGCAGACGACGACCCGCAACACACGCTCAACGTTAACCTGATCTCTTTGCTCATCAAACAACTCATGCGCATTATCAGTTTCTTCCTTCACCTTAAGGCTCATTAATCTTGAATTTAACCTTGCTTTTCTAATTAACCGATTGTTTCCCATTGTTCTTTGGATGCTCCACAAACTTGAACACAATAGCAACAATGCTTTCACCAGGAGCAAGAATACACCAGGTGGTCTCCTGTGGCAACTCTTTGGTGCAGTACTTTGAAACCTAAATGCAACGTGAGTTTTCTTCTTCATTTTTTTAAAACGAACAACACTCCGCACCTGCTTCCTCGACTCATAAAGAAAGTAGAGATTATTCGAAGGATCTAATCTCAGCCTCTAGGTAAAACCGATCTCGCAACGGATGAAACAATTACAGTACTCGAAGACGACGATGAAACGACGCCTTTTGAGGTGTTGTTCAAATTATGTGTGGAAGAGGACGCTGCCGCTGCCGCTGCTGGAGACTGCCAGAGAGAGCAGAGCCGCCATGTGGCAGTGGTGTTTTGGTGGTGACGACGGTTGGCTATTTCCCTGCCACTATAATAGAGAGCAAAAATCTAATTAAAGGGAGATTGGTGGTAGCGGTGATGATAATTGTCATGAAGTTGATTATTGCGTTGGTGGTTGTGGATCTGTATTTTAGGATTTATATTCTTCGTAGTTATTTTGGGGTTGTGCGAATGGTTATGTTTGGGGTGTTATGATTCTTGCTTTGTTCGTCCCTACCGACGCCACACAGCTGAAGATGAAGAAGGTGGTGGCAAGCAACGCTGGTGGCGCAGCTTCAGGAGGGGTGATGAGAGGCGGCGTTGACAGTCGTGGCGACTATTATTTTTTCTTATTTTTCAATAGTTCGAAGATTGCAAAACAAGTTTTTCTTTTTAATTTCTTAACTTATTAATATATAACTATATAAGAATTAATCAAATTATATTTTAACGATGAATAAAAATTGTTAAGAATAAATATATACGTTTCTATGTTATTTAATTTATCATTAAAGATACAAACATAATCTTTTAGAATTCATTAATCGTTTCATAAATATAAAGTTTTAAACAAATGAATTTACATGTCAACTGCCAAGTGGACGATTAGGTGTTAAAAATAGTCAAAATCCCCAAATTGCAGGTCAACGTCAAGCCACACAAGCAATGCAGGCGACAATTGCAAGTGTTCTGCCGTGGGGTACCAAAATTAATGGAAAAATGAAATATAAGGTATCAATTGTGAGTTGAACAAGTTAAGGTACCAACGTTCATAAGATGACAAGTTAGGGTACCAAAGTTAGTTTTTTCTCTGTCATTCCTATTTCGCAAGGTTTCCTTCTTTAACTTTAAGTCTTTTAACCTGAGTGTCCTTCTCCTTCTTGAAGTCGTCATTAAAAAGAATTCTTTTATGGAAATCTTCTTTTCTTATTCAATTATTTTATCATTTTCGCACTTCAAATGCCTGATTCTTTTCAACGGAGAGCACACGGTTTTCCTTCTCTAACTATGGAAAGTTCTTATTTCGTAACTTGTCTTTGAACGGTAACTTCTCTTGAAGGAAATAGACTCTATCATTGAAGTCTCTAGATTTGGAGCACATAAAAATACCAACTATAACTAGTGGAACTTACCTAGTTAGAGAATAAAGGTAAAACTCAATTATGGCAATAAATCTCAATTATGGAGTGCCCTAGTGTTATACTCAGTGTTGAGTAAACATTGCATAGCTCATGTTGGACTAACATTTGGTCTAACACATTTACCTTTACCTTTATGATATGCATTTGTTGGTTAATGAGCATGATTTTCATTACGAGCATGATGTTGTAGAGTATCAACTCATTAGAGATAACGGTAAAACATAAATTAAGAAAAAGGCTAATAAAATGTCTAATTTTGCTTCCAATGTGTTTGAAATATCTGACTTTGCCTTTAATGTGTTTGAATCTCTTATTCGCAATGCACCAATGACTTATGGTAAAGTCGTAGAATATAAAAATATGAAAAATAACTATGCGTTATGAGAGGTTAGATGGACTCCTTACATGTTAAATATACTTGGATCCTTGTTCGTAAACCTACTCAGTGCCTTCTTGGGGTATGTAAAAGGTTATGTAAGGTAAATGAGGAATCTAACGAAGTTAGATTTAAGGCTAGGCTTGTTCCTAAGGGTTTTACTAAAAAAGAGGCGAGGTTCCAGTCACATGAGGTGCACTTAAGGATAACTCAGTGGCCCTTTGTTTGAATGGTGGATTGTTGGGGCAGACAAGAGGCCTACATTTAAAAGATAAATGAGTTTATTTGAGTTTAAGTATTGTAATCTCCACATTGATATGATACCGTTCACTTATAGGCTCAAGCCCTCATGGTTTTATTTTTGGGTCCAACACCCAAAAAAGGCTTCATACCAATATGGATATCTACAATCCTATAAAACTCTTTCATCGTTTTGATGTAGACTCTTGTTTGCCCCCAACAATTCTTCCCTCAAATTAAGGATCACTAAATTGTCCCTACGTGCGCCTCACGTGTCTGGGACTTCACCTTTATTTTTAGTTTGCTACGGGGATATTGTTTTTTGTCCAAAAAACCTTTTTCCTGTTGCGCAACGATAATAAGAATTCACATCAAGAACAGAGAAATACACACAATCAAAAGCGAGTGTTGTGGGAACATTAAGATCTGGTGTTTTCACAACTTCAGTACTACTACTGCTGGCCTAACGTGTCCCGCTTTTCTTTTCAAGAACTTTCTCATATTTTTGACAATAAAATTTTATGTGACGTGATTGAAAATAATATTAACAGATGTAAGTGGTTTTCTTAGATTTTACAAAGGTTTATGTACCTTTTTCAAAATGAGCTTTCACAACACAAGGAATAGAAGTAAACGAGGCATATTTATCAATAAATCCCAAATCATTTTTATCTCCATTACCCACACATAGTACTTTATCCAGTTTACAGGTACTTCCATTCCGATTTGCAATGATTTGTTCAGTCTTTTCAAGTCTAACCATTACCTTCCCTAATTCAGGCTCCTTTTTGACAAGATTCACGTGACAAGAGTGAACTAACTCTTTCAACCATTCATTTTCTCCGCTTAGTGCTTTCTCACATTTGGTTGACTTGAGGTTCTCCAACAAAAGCTTCTAATAGGTGGTTTTGAGATCCTCAATAATTTCCTCTTGAGACATGTCTCCTTCAAAGTATTATTCCTCGTCTACGCCTACCGTGCCATGAAAACATTGAAAATCAGATTCATCAGAGTCATTTAAAAGTCATAGTTATTACAAGTAATGTATTCATTCCAACTTCCAAATAAGATCTCATGTACACGTGTTTCAAACTAGGTGTTATGGAAACACTGAGTTCTGGTGTTGTTCTGACATTCAAGCGAATCATCTTCTATCCATTGAGTCTAAGTGATCAACACAGCAGTCTCAATTTCTTCATCTTGAACTTCAGTTTAATCCCTTGATCTAGAACCTGCATCATCATCGTCATCCTCTATACAAACCTAATGAGACTTTTCTTTTTCGAAGGGTGTTAACACATTCATGAGCAAGATGACTGAACCCTTACATTAATAGTATTGAGTTTTCTTTAATTGTTCAACGTCTTGATGAAGGGGTTTTGTAGCCAAATACTTAACAATTTTTGGAGGAAAAATCTTTTTAACTAGAGATGATTTTCTAGGAGAGTTATTATTTGATATATTTTTCATGGTTAATCTATTTAACTTCCTAGTTATATTTTCATAGTTAGTAGAAACTTCTTTTTCATCATCAAGTTCTTCAAATTTAGAATTCTGGGCTTGTTGGGCAATGGCTTTATTTTACCAGGTTGAGAGGGTAAGTTCATTTCAAATTCTCTGAGAGAGATGAACATAATATGGAAAACTAAAGTAGCCAAGTTCCTAGCTTCATGAACAACAATGTTCTTCATAGAAATTTTGAAAATAAGTATTCTAAAGGCCTTACACACCATCATTATTTAACATGAGAAAACCTACCAGTTGACATTGATTTGATATTTCCAGGAGTTTGTCAAAGTAACTATCAACGGAGTTTCTCAAAGTAACTGTCAACACTCTCATTTTCACCAGTTGTAAGTTTTCAAAAATCCTACAAAATCTGCCAATGTTTAGATTCTTTTATGCTTGAATCTCCTTCACAGTGACCCTGTAGGATATCTCAAACATTTTTAACAGTAGAACAAGTTTGAATTAACTTAAGCATGTGATGATCAACATAGGCAAATAGGACAATGATAGCTTTTTCATTAAATCAAGCATGACTTATCTCAGCAGCATCCCAAGTTTAATGATGGTTTGAACACAATATCATTGTCATCACCACGAGGTAGTCTGGGCAAAGAGTATCCATTAATCACAGATTTCCATGCTCGCACGTAAATTGACTTGATATGTGTTAAGGTCCTGGTCTTTCAGAATGCATAATTGGATCCATCCAAAACTTGAAGTCTTTCGTTGTTTGGATTCACGTTGTCTATCTCGTAGTATCAAATCGAAACGCTAGTAAAATCGGTGCTCTAGTGATGCCAATTGAGATTGAAGGACCGGAACTTGATACGATGCGGTAACACTAGACTAACTACTGTTATCTTAACACTATTTTGCACACAGAATATTGCAGCACAAAAATAAACGAACACAAAAAGTAAGTTTTAAGAAGAATATATAAATATATTCTTCCGAGTCTTAGGCAAAATAATCACTATGTTAATAATGATCTTATAAAAATATATTTTCACAACTCTCAAGCTCCTCACTCTCGAATTGTTCAAACTCAACCAAGCACACAAGGAATAGCTCCTGAATTCTAACAAGATTTAGACTTAAAATTGGCTAAACTAAAAACTTGAAAAAGCAAGACAAATTACTCAACAACAATAGATCTAATCTCCCAGGTTCTTTAGCTCTCTTGCTTATTATTTGTCTTAATTTACTTCATGCCTTTATATATATATATATATATATATATATATATATATATATGTAAATCTTCATCTCCAAGGCATGTTGTACACGTTATTGAATGTCTTCAACCTTCCTTGTACATCTATGTTTCCTTCTTCGGCGTCTCAGTCTTCTATTAAGATAAGGCTCGTTAATCACAATGAGTTCTTGTTAAGAAAGACTCATTTTTTTTTAATCTAGACTTCGTCCATGAAAAGTATCTCTGTAGAATCTCCTTTCCTTGTGGTATCCTTCTTGGATTGATCGATCTTCCTTTCTTCAACTCAAAACGTGTTAAGCTAATTTGGGGAAATTCGAATACAGAAACATTATATTCAACTCATGATAAACTTAAACCTGGAACATTTATAAACAACTATATTTCATGGAACTTATATTAATATGTGAGTAAAGGCAAAACGCATAGATATATAAATTATATTTAAATTGTTCAGTGTTACGGTGTTTTGTGTTCAGTGTTATGTTAACACTTCATAAACTTAATGTTATGCCAATACTGTTAACACCACTTTCAACTACGATGTTAGTTTATTAATTTCTCATAACCTCATCTCTTTACAATAGGAGTAAAAAGAAAACTTTCCACCCACACGAGGCGAATATTGAGATTAAGGTTATTAAATCATGAGTTTGCTTAAAAAAATATTTGCGGAAGATGCTTTGAATGACTGACCACTGTTTTCTATGTTAAAAACACATTTTAGATGCGTGTTCGTATAGCCCGTTAGATTAAGGCATAGAAGATAAGTTGCACTTTTTCTAATACATTTGAGTGGGAAAGTAGTAAAAAGTAGAAAGGTTTATTTTTTTTTGGCTTGTGTTCCAATGAAATGTGTGGGCTAGTAGTATAATGGTGACCGACTCTAGTTAAGGCTTTCCATTTGCAACTAGTGAATACGAGCAAAATCCTTAAACTCAAAGTTGAATAGAAAATGTGGCTTAAAAAAAATATAATCAATTAACTTCTAAATTTTTGTTTCCATAATTTCACTCTTAGTGTTAAATCATCTTTAATTTGTTATAACATAACATTTATACTTCGTAAAACGCAGCAAATATATCAGAATTTCATATCTTTACTAACTGATTGATAAAACATTTTTGGAATACCCATGTCACAATTATCAGTAAACTTGACTTAGACAAAACTGAAACTTACTCTACGTACTATTGATCATGAAACGTAAATACGTCATCGCCATTTGAAGGAAAATTATCTCCTAGGAGCAAAATAAAGAAGTAAAAAATACTTTAATTAGTGCTTTACAACCCATAAAACTAAGACAAATGATAAAGGAGACTAAACTCTTTTTACCAACCTCGAGCGAGTCCACGACTTAATAACATGAAATCTTAGTCAAAAGAAATCATTGAATATATAATTTATATATATTAGCTAAGAGTTTGATTCTAAATTGTGCTCTGGAGGTCCAACAAACAGTTTATGACTCTCGTTTTCGTGTACCAGTTATCTCGCAAAAGATGTGAGGCAATGAATTTGGAATTGCGAGGTCATGATTAATCTTAAACAAATAAAAACATTCATAATCTCATAATAGATATTCGAAAAAGAAAATGATAATAGAAAAAAAATAGATAAAAACAAAAGTCATCATGAATTACGTATACAATATACTGTGTATGTACAGAATCATAAGATCATTACAAGAAGATGAAAAATTAGAAAATTGAGTTAAAACTGGTGTTTATTATTTAAAAAATTTAAAGAAGCTGAAAATATTCATCGTAGACATTGTCCCACATATTTACGTCGTCACCGGATAACAGATCCATGTAGTGTTGGTGGTGCAGCGGCGGAGACAGAGTAGGCCCAAACCCAAGGAACCCATCTTCCAGCTCACAAAGCGGCGGCCACTCGATAGTACTAGTCGATAAACTGTCGTTGCTGCCTGTCCTCGAGAACTCAGAAGAAACACGTATCGCCTTGGGCATGTACACTTTTGTTTTTGGAGGATCATTATTAGTACTAAGAACCTGTTCTTCATCACTTGTAATTATATCTGACATCTTCTTTTTGGTGGTCCTGGTGGTGGTGGTGGTGATGACTTTCTTCTGTTTCTCTATTTTCTTCTTCTTATTGGCTTTGGGAGGTTTGTGAGATTTCGGACTTATTATTCCAGTATTCTTGAGTTTCTTTACTAGGTAAGTGTTCCAGTAGTTTTTGATCTCATTGTCTGTTCGACCTGGCAATCTTCCCGCAATTAGGGACCATCGATTGCCCAACAAACCGTGCAGCCGCACGATCAAATCTTCTTCGTCTTGGCTAATGTTTCCTCTCTTGATATCAGGTCGCAAGTAGTTCATCCACCTTAATCTGCAACTCTTCCCGCATCTCAACAGCCCTGCAATACGCCATTTATATATGTCGTTGAATCAGCTGAACCCTTTCAATATTGCACTCTGTTTAGCACAAAAATGAAGTAATTAGATTTGTTACCGGCATTTTTGGGTAATGATTTCCATTGGCCTTCACCTTGTTCTTGAATATAGGTAGTAAGGATTGTGTCTTCTTCAGTTGACCATGGTCCTCTCCTCAACCCCACTTTTGTGCAACAAGGGGATCTTCCCATATTCACCACTTTCTTATTTTCTACTTTTGATGATTTATATGACAAAAATGACAATCCAAATATTTATACAACAGATATACAGAGGCACACGTTTACTGCGAGTTTATTTTTTCACTGACATGACATTCTAACAGCTGCACATGGGTTGAATGTGTGTGTGTGTGTGTGTGTGTGTTGGGAGTTGTTATGGGCAGAACAGCCCACAAGATGCTCTTCTATAGTCTATAGGCTGCGTGAATGTATATATAGTTTACCGTAATTTGCACGTGTGTGTATTTGTAAGCATGACGTGCTTAAATTACATGAATAGTATTACATAGAATGACGAGAATCTTACAATTTGGGGCAATTTTTATTTTGAGATGGACGCAATATATTTTCGGATACTGCCAAGTTATTGCCGGCTAAAGGTTGGTAAATGTCTATTGTTTACCACTATCTCCCCAATTTGTCAGATCCGATCTCGTCCCTCACATGTCAAATTAAATGTGTCAAAGGCTCAACTTGCTTTCTTTTCATTTCATTGTTTTCAACGTATTTTAATTTTCGGTCCGTGTCTATACTTTATTACCATAATTTCAAAGGGGGGGGGGGGGGGGGGCGCTTGAACTAAATATCTATTAGCACACAAGTTGTGTTACACAAGTGATTGATCATTGCTATATCTTTTTTGTAAGTGTACAATATTCTGTATATCATTGAGCCTTATTTACGTTCTTGGAATCTGGCTTTGTTATCACCCGTTCTCTCCACCCCCAAAGTCTTCTTCATGACTTCTTCGCCTGGGCATGGTTAGCAGTTGGTAAACTTATGTAACCCAAACTTCAATGCCTCACTTGCCCTAGGAAATCATCCACAAGTTACCTATATAGTCAGATCCTTCATGTGACTTTTCTGCCATGAAAAAACTACAATTTTAATATTGCTTATTCACGCAACGGCTCATAAATGATACAACATGCACGTTGTGCCAACAACAACCAAAAACTACTGAAAACCTCTTTTTCCCTATCCTATTACCGAACCCATAGACCATATCATTCTACCAAATGTTACGCCTTGAAGCCACCACCACCCACTAAACCGCCTCCTTCTCACTCACTTCAAACACTCTGCAACGATGGGTTCTTCTTGTTTGGTCAATATGTGGAAGTCACGTAATAAGGTTGTTTTTAAAATCTTACGGTTAACCTGACTTCAGTCGAGGTCATCTATTTATACCAGCTCCATAATTCCCCTATCACAAGTCTCAACTCTCTTTGACACCCACACCACCAACCTACATTTTTCATAAAACTCACTCCACATCTAAAGGGTTATGTTTAGTTAAATATCGACAGATCGATTAACCTATGTCACCGAAGACATGTAAGGATTAGGGGCATTTGTGGAACATACCACCAACAACCAAGTTGATTTCTAGGTGCTTAGAGATGGACTCATGCAAATATCGCATCTAAATTTTACCATAGATTCATTTTTATGCTAAACTACCTATCCATAGCCGATGAGACTCCAACACATCTCATGGGTTCCCTTCAGAGATTCGCACGGCCATCTCAAGTTTCACAATCGTAACAAGCACTTTAACATAAAACATATTAATCAAACAACATATGTGCTCGCTAAACTTGGTGTATTTGCATCTCATGATACATATCCATCTATGGCCTTCACCGATCACAACATACAACATTTGGGACACCTGCCTAACTTGGAGGCAAGCTTAGGTTTTCTTTGATTGTATATCACTTTCTGTTATTCTATGTACTAAAGTTGTTTTATTTTAATAAACAACCCTTATTATTGTTAAAAAATAGGACGAATTATCAAAAATGCCCCCTAACTTTTGCCTTTAATTCTAAATGCCCGTTGTTTCCCAACATGCTAAAACTGCCCTGTATCTTTTAAAATTTCTACTAAAAATGCCCGAAATGAAAAATAAGCACAAAAAAACTTATTTTGTCTGAAAAATAATGCTAAAAATGCCCTGTATCTTTTAAAATTCTACCAAAAATGCCCGAATTTTAAAACGCGACATTTTGATTCAGCAGTGCGTCTCTTTGATTCGGATGCCACGTCGGATAAAAAGTTCAAATTTTTAAAATCGTGCATTTTTGTTACAAAATTTAAAACTTAAGGGGCATTTTCAGCAGGTTTGGAAATAACAAGCATTTAGGATTAAAGACAAAAGTTAGCGGGCATTTTTGATAATTCGTCCTAAAAAATATATCCAGTCTAAAATGTCATGTATTCTTTACCCATTTAAGGTAGCACATTTAATTTTTCTAAAACATACAATTTGGCCCCGTCTCTAACTCAAATTTCAATAAACCTCGACTTTTTATAGAGATACGCTATGAACTTTTAACATGCATAAACAATTGTTTGAATCTTTATTTTTCTTCTTCAGCTAACTGTAATTACTTTACTCACAATAAACGAAAAGACATTGCACACAAAATGCATGTAGAAAGAGTTCGAGATAAAAAAAGCGTTGAACGACCATAAAGCAAAATAGGTTGTGAAAATACACTTGAGTTTAATGTGGTATGGTAGAGGTATCGATGTTGTTGTATAGCGTTGTGACTTACTTAGCTTTGCCAAGAAATCAGGTGTTTGGTTGACATTTATAGTTTATTTCATAACTGCCGTAAAATCATTGTGCTTAGTGTAAATTTCCTACTCAGGTGAGCCACTGGAGAATGTATCCTAGAAAGACATTAATCAAAAACATGATGTTTGGTTAAATAAAGAGGTGTTCAAGCTGCAATATTGTGCTAAGAGATGTTTGTTCTAAAGGGCCAAGAGTTTTGGCCAACTTGTTAGGGGTATGCCCTACCGGAGGTCCGTTGAAGTCTTGTTGGATTTCCATAATCTCTACAACTAGCTGGGTCAGACATCGACTTTTAGTTGTACAAACCCTAGAGGTAGTGGTAGCTATGTGTTGGAGGGTGTTGTAAGGTGTGGGTAATTTATGGGGCTAACTTGTGCATAGACTTGACGTTGTGTAGTAAATGGACCAGACAGTAGTTAAGGTAATGGGATGAAATTTGAATATAATTGTTCTCAGCATTCAAAATAGTCAAAATTTGGATAGGCTAATGGTCACAACGATGTCAGCGTAGTAAAGCTAAATGGATAAGGGGGTGACAGTGCATAAGGGTTGGAAAATAGAGGATATTGTAAATGTTGGACCGAGCTCATTACGATTTCTGGTGTGATGGCTAGACAACTCCTGACACTAGAGTTTAGCTGGAATAAATAAAGAACACGTGAGAAATACTCTTAGCTGATTATTTAAATATAATCAGGTGTTCCTTTAAGGCAAAACACTCACTAATGGTGAATTTACAAAACTAAAATTATAAAGAATCATGATTGTAAAACATTCGAGAAGTTTTAAGAGAACCAAATCTTACAACTAGTCTCATCTAAAACTCTTAGACGCTAAACTAGAAAACTTGGAAAATACAACACTTAAATCACTCGTCTCACAATGGTTTTTACTCTAAAAATTACAGCCTAAGACTTGCATGTAAACTTGATATGTAGTGCCTCATTTATCTTAGCTGTCTCCTTTTGATTTATATATATCTTCACACAACATATCTCTTCTTGCTTCTTATCCAATCAACATGCAACAGTCTTTTGATAAGGTTGAATCTTAAATAAACTTAAACTCTTATCTCTTGGATAACTCCAACATCTTCTCATATGTTATCAACTTATCTTGCTTTATCTTGAATTCTCTTAGACCTTAAACACGTGAACACCATATAAAACATGAAAGTAGATTGGATTGTGAAAAATGCAAAAAACACTTTAAAAATAGAAAATCCTACAGAATATTCACAAAAGCTAAACCTTGATGTTGTGGTTCGGTGAAATCACAACACCAAAAAATTGCGTGTTCACTTTTCTCTCGAGATAAGTACCAAGTCAATCCTATGATCATTTCCCTACCTTGAATCAATCTCATCCAATTAGTTTTAAAGCAACTGGATCTCTTTGATTCCCATTTTTGGATAGAGCCCTTCTTCGATTTCATCTCTTCTTCTTTAGATAAATCCAAATTCTTCCAAGAAAATCACAATTCAACTTGACCTCTTTTGATCCTAAAATCCGTGCACAAACAAATCAAAATCCTGTAATTTAATTAAGATATAAAAAGGCTAAAACATAAATTAAAAAAATATTTGAGGAAATTCTAAGTGTAGAAACCAGCGTTTTCAGTACATCAACTTGTTGTTGTTTCAACACCTGCACTTGTACCAATCTTAGAAATCTTATTGACAACACAAAATTCTCCGGGTTGGGTAATTCCGAAGTGAGAGAAGTATTTGAGTGTGTAAGTGTTTATACGATAGGGTTTTTGAGTTACGAAGTCCCTTTGAGTGTATAATGAGAGAGAATTATGAGCGTGTCGAAAATAGATAAATTGCTCTGCTAAATGAGAGTACAAGTGAGTTATGTGAATGTGATTTGGTTATAAATCGAGAATTTCTTCAATATTTATAGTCATTTTGGTTTACTAGGGCATAGCAACTTGGCCGTCTTCAATGATATGTATAGGCGTCCATTAATGCTGCCTCTTAGGAGCTAGATTTGCTAATAGAGTTTAATGTTGGTCGCCCATGTTTTAAGGGTAGTTTGTGTTAATAATGAGTGACACTCATTTATTTGTACGCGTGACCTTGTAAGTGGGTCATTAAAGTGCCAGACTATATCAAGGAGGTCCTTTTCAAGGTGAGAACAGGTTTACGATCCATTCTTGGCCCTTCAAACAGTAAGATGTGTTTAGCACATGATGGGTAGGATGAAGCAGAAGGCCCACCCATCTTTTAGTGTGATTGATATTGGCACCATTCTTGTAACGCCCCAAAAATTTGGAAGAAAATAAATTTATACTTTAGTCCTTGAACTTTTGAAAATTTCCATTTTTTACCCTAAATGTTTAGAAAAATTTGTATTTGAGCACCTTGAACTTAAAAGTCAGCATTTTATTATATTTACAGGTCTTTAATATAAAACATATATTTTAATTTCAAATATTAACCAAGTTGATTGAATTACCTAGAGAGATTACATAAGTAAATATGTGTATAACAAAGAAATCTAATTATACATATTTGAATTTTAATTATAAATAATTAAGGGACTTGATATGCAATTAACCAAGTGATGAAGTAAGCCATGACATGTTTTTGATGAGGTAAGCCATGACATCCTTAAGAGCATGATTAAATTCAGATTTTTTGTGATTTAGTATAAAATAATCAAAGTGGAACCTTAATTAAAAGTAATTTAACATGGTTTTTTGACTATAAATAGTAGACTTCTTTCTAACAATTTTCACACCCAAAATGATTTCGGTTTTTCCATCATTGTTCGTATGAATCTCTAAGGTTAGTGAGTCTACTTTCAGGAAAAATTCATCCCAAGTTCTTATTTCATCATTCTCTACCCGAAAATATCCCAAAACTTTTATTGCGTAGAAATTATCCATTCGGCCCTGCACCTTAGAAAAATCATAACTAATTTTAGAAAAATCCTTTTTGATCAAGGCCAATGGACGAATACTCGTCATGATATCCTCTAACTTTCATTTGAAGAAATATATTTTCAAATAATGTGATTTAGAAGGTCGAAATTCCTAAACCGTAGACTGCTGTCAGAAAATCCAAAAATAGGTTCTATGTTTCCAAGAATTATTTAACATAGCAAACCTTTGGATTTTCTTTCCCATTCAGGTACACATGTCCTAGTGATGTTAGGGATCAGTTGCCACAAAAGTATTTGGAAACAAAGTTCATTTGGAAATCCGATCAAAGGTAATCTCAAAACTACGACGATTTTCAACTTATTTTATGTACTTTAAGTTCTTTGTTTATAATTGAAAATAATCATCATAATTCTATGATTGACCACTCACACATGACTCTTATAAGACAATCATTAGAATCACTTTAATATAATTTCTATTCACAAATTAATATTTTTGAGATTTTTCAATAATTTATATATAGTATATTTATCATGTTTAACATATCCTTACATTTGTTTAATAAGATTTTCATATATACTTTTGAGGTCTAATCCTCTTATATGATTATGTATCGTAAGTTAAACATTCTTTGATCATTTACCTTGATTAGGTTTACGTATTAGTATTTTTATAAGTTATGAATAAAATGTTATGTAATTTAAGATAATATTGGAACAAAATAAAATTAACTAAGTTATACAATTTAATGGATTGCTTCATAAGGTAATTGTTTGATGTTTTGATTCATGGAAGTTTTTGATGTACTAGAGACTTAAAGAACGATTTCCTATAAATCAGTTAAGTAATATATTTTAAAGACTTATTATGTATCAAATTAAATAGTTTATCATACTATACTTGATATTATTGTATACTTACAATTTGAAATGATGTTCTAACATTACTACAATTACAATTATAAATATATGGTTGCTTAAGATAAATATAGAGATATAAATTACGTATACAAAGTATATTTGATATTTAACTTAAACCTTACGATATCAAAGTCTATCGCATAAGATTTTCATCAGTGGTTTGTGCTATTTACTTAAGTTAGTATTTGCTACATTTTTTAACAAGAACTTTCTCAAATTTCATCAACACGAAAGTTGAATAATACATATGTTTATAGTGGTGAGTTATGATTATTTAGTTAACTGATATTATCTTAATGTTATTAAATGTTTGACAAATTAATCGACGACCCGCAAGATTCTCCGTAAAAAAAAGGTGAGGTTCCCTTTTTGATTTGTTCAAGACCCGTTTGGCATCCGGCGCTGAGGAACTTTGACAAAAATAAATTTACTCCGTTACCAAATCTCGAACAACCTATATTTTATCATAATCCCGTTTTGCATCTCATCTCATAACATTATTTTCTTACTTATCGTTAAAGCGTATCTTATCATTTATTATTTTCTAATCATGGTAATTCCCCGATATTTTAATCTCATATTCTAGTTCTTGAACTGTGCAAAGAGCAACGAACTATATTTGAGACATGTAGCTCAAGGAACAACGTATATTATTCGGTTTACTAGCCTATTTGTTTATCTGTTATACCCATTGGGACTCATTTGGGAAGTTAGGCCCAGGGATTGAGTCGAGTTACTGCTCGGCAGTAAGGACTGTCGGTTTAAGTAATTTCGCTTGAAACCCATCTATCTAGGCGCCGCTTGCTGTTATGAGTTGGATGTAACCCGCGTGCTGGATCGACATGTACTCGAGCGTGTCTCTTGATTGTTTGCGAGGTCGCTCCTCGTCGGGAGGTATAAGGTATAATATTAAAAGTCATAAGGTTGGCTTCGTTTATTGTTAAGCACAAGTTCATTAACTATTCTATGAAAATTCCAGTACCATTGTTACATCCAAATATCTAGTTGAACTGTTTCTACCGGTAAGATCACTCAACGAAATGTATCCAGTAGGTCACAGTTAATTCTTGCATTACCAGTTCTTTTATATGAATCTCACTAAGTCATTAAAGACTTATTACTCGTTTATTCTGTCCATTCCTCAAGATAAAATCAACATGGTAGCATCGATCAAGTGAACAATTATTCAAGCGTGCATTTTGAAATATTCATGTTTTGTCGCTAGTGCGTAATCATTAAAAAGTCACATTGTTTATAATTCAAGACTTCCGCTGTATATATCAAACTATATTCTATAAAACGTGTATGGTTTTGATCCTGAACAAGTGAGACCATTTTCTATGAGTTACGCTTTAGTCTGACTAGGGTAAAGTGACTGATCACCAACGAACCAACTCGGATCGGAGCATGGCTCGTATGGCAAAGTCGTCACAATTCTCATGCGAATCACTCATCTATGTGCTCCTTTGCGCCTTGTTGGTGGTGGTTGGATGAAGCAGAAGGCCCACCCGTTCGAAAAAATATATGACGATCATACTGATGGGGAGGTTAAGATAAGAAGGCCCCTGGTAGACATCCTCACTTGTTTCAGAGACAGCTAGCACCACTGCCCAGGAGGAGGTGAATAGTCTCGTGTTTTGTCATTGTTTTGATATCGGGGCCCTTGACATCATAATTCCAACTGCTGAGGAACGCGATTATGTAACCCCCCCCCCCCCCGCGCCCTTAGGAAGAGAGGTCCATTGGGACTATTAGAAAGAAGATGATATGTCTCTTAACTCATTCCTCACAGAGTATAAGAGACCCTCATAGCCCAACCCTAGACACTATAAGATCCCTTATTCAACCCTTCTCCCTTTTTTAGTCAAGAGATAGATAAATTAACATATTCCATTGCACCGATCGGGGGCTTTTGTAGTGATTGGGGCAGTCAAATTGATGCATTTCTTGCTCACTATCTAGCCGTTTTCAAATAGAAAATTCAGCAAGGCCTTCATCACTTCTTTCATCAATGGTACACGTAGGTGTTGAACTATATTGGGGCTTGCCCGAGTCAGATGAACAAGAACTCTATGGGGTGTTGGCCAGTTTTTGGTTGTGTTGTCAACTATTCGGGCTTCTTTGTACCACTAATCATTCCTTGCAGCTTTCCACGTGGGCACAAGCACGAAGGCCACCCTTATCAATCACTTCTTCCATTGTGAGAATAACAACTTTCTTGTTGGGAATCCCTCATCCGCGGAGCGTAGAAGCACAACTTATTCTTTATGAATCCCAAGGGGGAATACGTTTAAAGGTTGGGGCATATGAAACCTGTAGAATATGGGGGGCCACGGGATCCTGATATCAAAGGGTGCAAGACTCGTTTTAAGGGTCTTTCTTCTGGGGCCTTGTATCAAGGATTTTTTGACATGTCCAAGTTGAGGTAAGATCATGTCTTGTTTATTTTGGGTGGGTAGCAGCGATCTCCTATACTTCATGTCCCCTCATTTAGGGATTTATGGCATGATGCATACTTTCGTCATCTTCTTGCCTTCTGAGGCGTGTTATGTATTGCTTGTTTGCCACAAGTACTATGCAATACTAAACAACTACTCACGTTTGTAAGTGTACAAGTCAAGTAATAATAAAATGGTAAGTAAAGCTTATAGACCAAGTATCGAGTCCCTAGAGAGTATGCATCTAGTATTGAAATCAGAAGCATTGAGAACTTAGTTAAAAAAATACTTTGAATATTTAAGAATAGAAAGAACTAATTAAACTACGACTAAAGCTAAGAAATAAAGACAAAGACATAATTTAATTGATTGATTGATTGGTTTGGTTGTAAAACAAATTAAGAAAAATGTGTCTAGCATTCCGATCTCGTTAATCTCGAATGCGGATATATCATAGACAAAATACCAATGATTCCTACTTAAGCCTCCTTCTATTGATTCTTCTTTTTTCTCTTAATTGACGTGATGAATTAAGCACATTTTTGTATTACTTAAAGAACCCTCGAACCCCTAATGATGTTAGGTTGTTAAGCACTTTTCCCTCTCCGGAAGTTCATCGTGTCAAGGATCCATACAGAGTTTTAGAAGATGATTAGAGTTGATGACTCAGATCTAGATTCATCGGTAGACCCTAGCGCTAAAGGTCTAAAATTTTATTTTCTTGATCTACTATGTCAGTGTTGCGCTAACAATCTCCTAAGCATAATTAAACACAACACATGGTAATTCAACATCACTAATAAACGCGTGTGCCAAATATATCAAGTGGCATTTGCAACAAATAAGATCCAACAAACAAAGTCTCAATAGAATTAATCAAAACATAGGTTCAAGGTGCATCCATATGAGATAACTACATCCTATCACGGACACTGAGAGATTTAGCTACTCAGGATCAATGTAACAAAATAATAATAAATAAAATAGAAGATTAACTCTTACTTCCGGTGGGATTTTGCCGTGTTCCTTGTGACTCTTTGCTGCCTTCCTTCACTTGATTATCAGCTCCTTTTGATCATCAATCCCCCTCAACAATGATTACAATACTTCAAATGGTGGAAATTTTCTATGAAATATTATGCTAGTGGGTTTTTCTTTTTGTGCATGCTTGTGTTTGTGGTTGTTATTGTCGTGCCTTAGCTGTAGAACCTTTTCCTATATTTCTAGTTTTTTGTTTGCAAGTTGCAGCCTTTAGGTTTCAAAATGATTCAGCCCATTAAGTACGTGTAGCACATGGTCGTGCGACAAGTCGCGTGCGGGTTTGTCTACTATGGTGCAAGTCTCTACTTGTTGGCGTGATGACACGTAATTATGTGTAGGTCGCGTGACATATTTCCTGACTTGCACGAGTCGCGTAGGTACTTACGTGAGCCGCGAAGCTTTTTTTGCTCTCCTGCAAGCTGTCTGGTCTTTTTTGTTGATGCACTGCCTCGTATCTTCACTCGTTCCAGATAAGTTATGGTATGAGTCCATTATTAGCCTTTGATAACTTGCTCCTCATATATTTTTGTTCTATTTCATGTTCTTTTCCATCTAATATACAACATTTTTCTCCAACTCAACTAAAAACTGTAAAATGACAAAACAAGGCTAAAACCAGTAAATGTCACAAGAAATAGTCAAAAGCATAAGAGGCAGGTTTGGAACAGTCAAATGGCAGTGGTAAGCTGGTGGAGGAAGGTTTGGAACATATATATAACCCCAAAATCTGCATTCATACATTGGTTAGCCATGCAAAACAGACTTGCAACCAAAGATAGAACTTGTAAATTTGCACCTTTAACCGATAAAATATGTGTTTATTGTGGAAAAGAGGATGAAACACACTGCCATTTGTTCTTTCAATGTGATTGGTCTTATGCTGTTTTACACAAAATTATGAAAAGTACAAGAATACAACACATTCCAAAATAAATGACACAGTGGAGCAGAATGTTCACTGCCTCAAAAGCAAAAGCAGCAGACATATAACGCATCAGAGTAGCAGCGATAGAAGAGACTGTGGCAGTGATTTGGAAAGCTAGGAACAAGAAAACATTTGAAGGAAACTTGACAACACAACAACAGCTGAGTATAGAAATAGCTCTCACACTAGAAGTAAAGATCCAGTACATGAGTGGTAAGAAAGTGAATAGGATTACTAGAAGTGTATATTATAAACTAGCCACAATATAATTAGTGATTTTTGATCTGTTTGGAACTATTGGTTCTTTTGAGATATGTAGAGTGCATTAAGAAATGAATTGCAGGTGATGCAGGAGGAGCTGACTACCCAGGATAGCAGGAATATGTATAATTCTTTCTACACACGTATCCTTACCCCCCGGAACAGAGATTGGATGCCCACATAGAGCAAGCCATATGACTAGGCTAGGTAAAACTACACTAAGAGGGCTTGAGGAAGAGGCAACAGTCCTGGACTGGAGCCACTATGAAGTAGGGGCTCCTTAGCCACTAAAGTTGAAGTAGGATACTTATTGGGTATGGTAATGTAAGTATTGTGGTTTTGTGGGAGTGATTACTAGTCATAGACCTAGTCTAGAGCTATAATTCTTCCCTAGTTGTATGGTTGGTTAGCCAAATGTTTTAGATCTTTGCTCTCGATTGAGATATGCCCCTCTTATTCTGTATAACTCTTCTCTTTTGGGTTTCAATCTATTTTAACTTTCTTGCGAAAAAAAGCATAAGAAATCATGAACTTAAATCGCTATAAATAACCACTCATCACTTTATTTATTTATTGCGACCTCTCACGTCCATATTAATGCGGTTGGTTTCCATCGTATAAGGGAATGCATGTTGTTCTTTGTTTTTTCCCAACAACGTTTCTACAAGCTCCCTCTTTTTCCCAGGAGGTGGAATCTGATTCATTGGTACTTTCTCATGTTGTTCATCCTAGGGACCTAGAGGGCTTTCCGTCGAACTGGCCGAGGTGATGCTGCAGAGGCTCCTTTGAGGAAGAAGAAGTCTAGGTCTCGGGTTTACATTTTGGAGGTGGTTTCCCAGGCCGCGACAACAAACATCTCTTCAGCGAAGAAGAGGCCTCTCGCCAATATCTTAGTTGGCTCTTAAGGTGAGTAATTTCTTTTTGGAGAATTTATTTCTTCGTAGATTATGATATGGCCTTCGTTTGACCCGCATATGGTTTTTTCTGGTAAGAAGCCTTGCATCGACCTTGGGGCGACTGTTGAGGTCCCTCTAAGTGTTGGGGTCGAGGGTGCTTTCCTCCAAGGATCAAAAGGTTAACTCAAAGGACCCTGATGTAGTGGTGGAAAAATTATCCCAGCTAATTTAAGTTTCACCCTGACACGCTAGCCCTCGTCGAACAATGATTCATTTGATATAGGGGTGTTCCTCAATTCCAACCCCATGAAGATTGGGGTTGACACTTCTTCATCTGCCGTTGCACACTCCATGGTTTTTCTTCTGAATTTTTCTGCAGCAAGAGCTTTTAGCGCTTTTTTTTCTAAACTGCCTTAGGTATAATTCATCTTGCAGGTCTCCATTTTCTTCGATGGGTTGAAGACGAGGGAAAAGCGAAGAGATTGTCCCAGGATGGATGATATTTGAAGCCGGCGGTCATTACTTTCACGGTCTACTACCTAACCAGCACGACGATTCGTCTTACGGCTTGGCTGCAAGGCTATACCTTTTTTTTTTTTTTTTTTTTTTTTATTTGGTATGGTGCTTAATTGCACTTAGTTGTAGTCCTGGATGCCATTGCACGTGATTACGAAGGGTTGTCGGAGCTCCTTGCTAGTTCCACAGAAGAACTAAAGAAGGCTCTGGCTTGCACCAATGAACTAGAATTGCGTCCTACTATTGCAGAAGGCACTGGCTTGCACCAATGAACTAGAATTGCGTCCTACTATTGCAGATTCTTTGGTTATAGAACAACTGCAGAAAGAGCTCGAGGATGAATGCGCCACGTCTGCAACTCTTTAGAATGAACTGCAACAGCTTTAAGAGGCATCGTTGCACAATTCGGAGGAGGTACTATCTCATTAAAGAGGTGCAGGATGGTGTGGTGGCGGCGTGATAACTCCTTCCTTCTAAGGTTTAACTTCAAGACTAGGTAGTTAGTTTGCAAGCCGTATGTGATGAGTTGGCATGTACTTATGAGGTGGCTTTGAGTTATGTGAAGGCGAAGGATGGCAAACTGCTCAAGTTACAAGAGGAGTATTGAGATTTGGATATTTGCTGCAAAGAGTTATTTTAGTCCCATAAATGGGCCATTCTAGAACAGGTGGACCGAGCCTAAAGTCCAAAGAGGATCAAGAATATTTTATCAAGGATTTTGCTGCTAACTTACGGGAAGGTATCGATCAGAGCACTTATTAGTAGAAGCGGTCATGTTTCCTTGTGGACGACTATGCAAAGACTTTCTCGACATTCTTCGCCCTATCCCTAATGATGAGAGGGATGTTTCAGATGCTGGTTCGTATTCGAAAGCATACCAGGGGGATAGTAGTGGCCCTCTTTTTTTTAATATAATTTCCCTTTCTTTGTGTAAATAAAGTATGTTCCGAAATAACTACTTTGCACACTGTAACTTGAATTTCTTTGTTCGTATCCATGCTCCTCGCTTGTCCTATTTTTATTTGAACTTAGTTTGCCAACATTCGTTCGTTAGTTTTTGTTTGCCAACGCGTGTTAGATTGGTATTGGTTTGTCGTCCGACTAGTCTTTTGCCAACATCTTTTAGCTGGACTTTATTTGCTAATACTCTTTCGATTTGTCTTTTGCTAACATCTTTCAGCTGGACTTCGTTCAACAATACGCTTTCTATTGATCTTTTGCCAACATCTCTTGTTGGACTTTGTTTGCCAATACGCTTTTGATTGGTCTTTTGCCAACATATTGTAGTTGGACTTCGTCGCCAGTGCATTTTTGATTGGTCTTCTCGTCAACATTATTATATTGGACTTACCGAGGCACGTTCGATCGGCTTTCCACTCACCTGACATTTTCTAAATCTCTCGAGTGATTAGCTTCTTTTTGGAATCAAATGAGGACTTTTGAGAGGGCGAATCTTTTAGAGCATCGCATTGTAAAAATTTTGGATTAATATATTCCCTGTGGGCGCTTATCTCCTATGATGCATTCCTAAGCCTTGTGATAGGTTGTCACCCATTGAGTCATATGTTTGGTTCCTCCTCGCCTCCTTCGTGGGTCAAAAATGATTCTTCTTCCATCTTTTTCCGCATCACAAGATGTTTATTCTTCTATTGGTCTTTCTCCTCTTTTTCCAAGGGCAGCGTCTACCCTGGTCGGTTGATCGGCCTTGGATGGACGAGTCTTTCTATCTCCTCTCTAAGGTGTCTGCATTTGTTAGTTTTGTTCCCCAATCATCATGATATTCGCCATTCCTTATATCATGTTATTTCTTGGTCTTGAGAAGGAGCGACCACTGTAGTGTGTGTTCTTCATGAATAAATTGGAGTACCTTAATGAGTTAATAGCGGGTCATGGTGTGACATTATGGGAAGTAGCAGGTCATGGATTTGGATGAGTTTGGTTTAATTTGATGCTCTATTGTCTCTTTTTGGGTGCCTCGGATTTCTCCAACCCCTCATTGGGTAGGAATTTGATTTTGAGGTGTGCCGTGGATATGATGCCCTCAAAAGCTTGGATGACTGGTCTTTCGCATATAATGTTAAACGACATAATTTATATTTCTATGATGTGGAATGTGATAGCTCATGTTCTCTGGCGTGGCTTTGTTCCCCATGTCACATGTAGAGAGATTGTGCCCCAAGTATTGAGGGGTACACCGGAGAATTCTATTAGTGATATATGTGTGGGCTTAATTTTGGGAAATTGTGAGTCTCAGCTGCTAGGAGGTCGACATGAACATGATGTTAATCGTACTTCCTTTATGTATAAGAATATTGGGGACCTTACTTTCTCGAACCCGTGCATACATGACGATGAGATTTGTGGGGGTATATCTTACCACATCGTGTCTTCGGTCCTAAAGCTAATGACTTGATTCCGTGGCTCTGCTTGGTTTATCAGTGATGTACAAGGTGCTGATTTGGATTCCTAACTTCATTGCCCCTTGGGATTGTGTTGATTCCATATCCTTTGATGTTGCAGATTGACATTGTTGAGTTTGTCGGTTTTGGGTTGGACTCTCTATGAACCATGCTCAAGGAATACTTTTATGGTGTTTGATGTGTATTTATTTAGCATGATATAAGTACTTATTTCTTATGCTTTTGTATAATTATTGGTGCATATTTATTGGTTCTAGTATCGTTTCATGTTTTCTTAGAATTTTATTGAGTCAAAGCAAAGCGATGTTAAAAGAGCTTAACTTGGATGTTTTTGGAAAGAGTTGCAAAGATGGCATCGCCGCACAACTTCAGATGCCATAGCACTGCACAAATTAGGGTAGAACATTGAATCGAATCAAGTAGAGAAGTCCAGAACGCAATTCACGTGATTCATAAAAGAGTAAGTGTTTAAGTGTTTATACTAGGGTATTTAAGTTACGAAGTCCCTTTAAGTGTATAAAGAGAGAGAACTGTACATGTTGCTCCACTAAATGAGAGTATAAGTGAATTGTGTGAATCTGATTTGGTTACAAATAGGTAATTCTTTCCTTATTCATAGGCATTTGGGCGTACTAAGGCGTAATAACTTGGTCGTCTTCAATGATTGTTATGGGCGTCCATTAATGTTGTCTCATGGCAGCTGGATCTTCTGATAGAGTTTAATGTTGGGCGCCCTTGACTTAAGGTTGGTTGTGGTAATAATGACTTACACTCATTTATTGTACGCGTGACCTTGCAAGTGGGTCATTAAAGTGCTAGCCTGTATCAAAGGGGTCCTCCATAAGGTGTGAAAAACTATATGCTCCTTCCTTGGCCCTTCGAATGGTAAGATGTATTTAGTACACAACAGTCCTCTTCTGATGTTCTTTATCAAGGTATTATGGTCATTTTCATGTCATGCATATTTATGTATTATCACTTATCTTTAAGCTCCCACACATTCACATCTTTTAATTGAATGAAAACACCTTTGTATCAACTGAATTTTAGAGTCCATGTTGGATTCAATCTCCTTCTCAATATCTTTTAGATAAACTCTACTTCTTATTTAGTTAATCATTGTCCAACACAAAGTCATTGTAAACGTGATACATGCAAATACAAACTAAAAACGTGGGGTTTAATTAATTTGTGAAGAAGGCAAAATATAAAATAAAGAAATAAATTCGCATCATTTCTAAGTGCAAAAAACCATTGTTGTCACTACACCAACTCAACATTGCCACAACACATGCTCGTAAAGATCATATGATATGTTGTATAATTGGCATAATAATGGAACAGTCACTACAAAGTTGAGCGTTTGTTTCCTGTGAATGAAGCCACATACTACATTGTAGGTTTAACTCCTACAACTTAATTTCGTCATTATTAACTTTTTTTTACATAAAATACATCATTAGTAATTTGACTGTGATGATAATGGCCTTGCAACTTTACAAGTAATTACTGATGTAGTTGAAATATTTGGAAAAACTTATAGCATGTAATATAATGAAACCGAATAATCCGGTGTTATTTTGTATTGGTTACATGATAATAGAGAAACGATACAACTCGGCCTGAAATATCCCAAACTATGGTAATCTATTACAAGAAATTGACTAGCTTTTTTAGGAACACTTATTACACGGTAAGGAAGCCTAGAATGACTAAAATAACTCTTAAGAGTCGAATCGAATAACTATCGAAAAGAGGTGGTTCAATGCTGAGATAACTATCGAATTTCAGGACAATCAAATGGTTTTGGATTCGATACTGGAAACTCATGGATGGGGACGTAGATAAAATAACGATCGAGCAGGGGAGTTGATGACTCGAACGGTTGAACACTCCAATAGAAATAATTGCCAAACGTTTGATTCGATGCGTGTATAGTTGGTGAACATTAATTAACGATCTGGTGTGCATCTTGAGATCGAGGGTATTGTAGACCTTGGGATGTGGACCTTGTTCCATAAAAGGCAATAAAAATCAAATGTGAGCATTATATAGTTCAAGAAGGGTCGAGTCACCCTGGTTCAACACTTTCCCATTGGGGCTGCTAATGCGGCGGGCCAGCCCAGTGCGATTCTGGCCACCTAAATCCCTCCCACCATATTGTCCCCCCAAGTTTGGGAGTCGGACTTGATTCAAGGGCGGGTGCCAAATTTACCATTGTTTGATGTTGTTCTTGAAATATGGATAAGAAAGTGATTTGCTTCAAAATGTATCCGCCATTTGGGAGCTGTAATTTGGAGGATCAGATGCCAAATAAAAATCAACTTCAAAATATGTACCTCATTTGGGAGTCGTAATTTAGAGGATCGGATGCCAAATAAAAATTAGCTTCAAAATATGCCCTAATTTGGGAGCCGTAATCTGGAGGATCGGATGCCAAATAAAAAATAGCTTCAAAATATGCCCCCCATTTGGGAGTTGTAATCCGGAGGATCAGATGTCAAATAAAAATTAGCTTCAAAATATGCACCGTATTTGGGAACCGTAATTCGGAGGATAGGATGTCAAATAGTAGTATTTTGCTTCAAAATATTCCCCCCCATTTGGGAGCCGTAATCCGGATGATCGGGTGCTAATCATCATAAATTAGTTTTAAAATATGCTCCACATTTGTTTTGTAAGAATTTCGGGCATTTTAGTTTATATAGTATCGTACTTTATTGATTTTTTCTAAATAGAGTCGAATCATGCTTGGTTTGACTATTTTAGAAAGTATCGAATCCTAAGTGATTTGATGGTTTTGGAAGTATCAAATGAATGGGCATTTGATTTTTATAAAATCTTTGGTTAGCGTCAAGTCGCGAGTGATTCGATACTTCTGAAGAGTGTCGAACCGTTGTGGTTCAATTGTTCGATTTATGGGCTGCGTTTTGGATGCCTAGAATAGTGGGCAAGTGGTGCTATATATGGGTAAAGATAACTGATGAATCTTGATGAGCTTGGGAAATACTCATCATTATCATACTTTTATACTTGTTTAATTGATTGTTCTTGATAGTTTTGTGGTATTTTTATGTTTATTTTCATGTTTATTAGGTTGATATATGATTTGTCAATCAAAAATTCAAAAGTTCACTGACACCTATGTGGATTAAGTTATGTTTGTTCTTTATATCACTGGAAAGCCACATATGTCTAGTTTCCAACGCAACTAGCGATTTGTGATTTTGACATCTGGAGAAAAAGTTATGACCAAAACAGTGAAGTTGCACAAAGCTGAAATGTACATACGCAACTCGCGCGCTCGATGACCGTCAGATCAAAATGGCTAATCAATGGTCTATATTCAGTCTTGCAAGCTTCCAAATGGAAGACTCTAGAGTGTCATGACTTTTGTGATGAATAATTCATCAATTAGATGACTTTTGTGATCAATAATTCATCAATTATATGACAACTTTGGACCATTGGATCAAAACGAGATGAACGGTCGAGATGTCGTTTTATGCTTTTACTTCAACTATAAATAGACCTCACATTTTCCATATTTCAACAAAACCAATCTTCTTCATTCTCTCTTCACTTAGTAGTATTTCTATAGTCGTAGCATTTACTAGTAGTTTGTAATTTTGGAAGAGTAATTCAGAGTTTGTACGGGGGAGTCCACCGGAGGCTTTACGGAAGTAAAAATCTGTAAGGATCTCTAAACTCTCTTTACTTTTCTCTCTTTACTTTATGATGTTATATTTATCTTATAGTCTTGTTCTATATTCCATTATGTACTAAATTTACTTTGTTGGGATAGTGACGTAGCCTAATTACGATGATCTAACCTTTAATTAAAACGTATTGTTACGATGTCAAAATAGTTGGTGTATTTATTTGTGAATATAATGCTTCTAAAATTCTGGCCAACTTTTCGATGAAGTAAGGATCGAATTGAAACCGAGAGGAGATTTTTGTGAAATAGCTTTGAAGTAAATACCGTGCATTCTCAATATAATAGAAATATATCTATCGTTTTCACGTGGTTGATAAAATCACCACCGAACATACATGTGCACATCTTCGTAACTAGACTCATTTTCTAGTTGTAAAGTTGTAGAATTTATGTATAACTTGAGAAAAAATACATAAAGCATAAATGGTGATAACCAACAACAATTTTGAACGTGAAATTCTTAATAATATGCTTAATTAAAAGTTAGATCAGACTAATGACGGTGAAATCATGATTATGAGCTCTTCTTTTATTGTCTACACATTTTTATTGAAATACCCTTGTTGTTCTATTATCTCAACGCCATACTTTGTTAAAAGATTTTACTATAGTTAGTAAATTGTTAATCTTTTCGCTTGAACAATTTGAAATCCGATTTCTCAAATAAAATTAGAGTTAATAGATTTTGGTAATTAATTATTTATTCCTCGTGGGATCGACAACCCTATCTTTCACATTATTACTTGTTACGATTTCGTGCACTTGCGAATTTATCCACAACAAGTTTTTGGCGTCGTTGCCGGAGAATAAAATTAATTAATATCAATATCAGTTAACCCTATTGTTAATTTGAGATTATGCCTTATATGTGTTAATATTTTACTGTAGTAAAAAAATCACCTTGGTAAAAAAAAAACCTTTGGTTGAACGCAAGATTTTAATGTTTTGTGATGGTAAATATTTATTTTTTAACTGTGGTAATTTTTTTTATTATTTTTTTAATTTTTTACTGTTTTTTTTTCTATTTACTTTCAAAATTGAGAAACAATAAAAATCAGAACTCAACAATTTTACCTTTTGATCCTGAAATTGAAAAAACTTTACAAATACTGCGTAGGATAGAAAAGGGTAAAAGAAAAATGAGTGGACTTATAGAAAATGAATCAAAAGCCTTGCGGGACTACGATGTCCCAACAATCTTAGGTGCCAACACAAGCATCCAAAAGCCGTCAATTGCTGCTAATAATTTTGAAATTAAACCAGCAATTATTCAGATGATCCAAACATCGGTTCAATTTTGTGGACTCCCGAGTGAAGATCCTAATGCACATATAGCTAATTTTTTAGAAATATGTGATACTTTTAAACACAATGGAGTTTTAGAAGATGCTATCAAGTTGAGACTATTCACATTCTCATTACGGGACAAGGCGAAGAACTGGCTCAATTCATTTCCTCAAGGTAGTATCACTTCCTGGGAAGAATTAGCACAAAAATTTCTAGCTAAGTTCTTTCCCCCAGCTAAAACAGCAAAAATGAGGAATGAAATCACTTAGTTTGTGCAACACGAAATGGAGAATCTGTACGAAGCATAGGAAAGGTCCAAGGAAATGCTTAGGAAGTGTCCTCACCATGGACTTCCCAAATGGTTGCACGTTCAAACATTCTACAATGGGTTGAGTGGAAACACTAGAACCTTAGTAGATGCAGCTGCAGGAGGAGATTTAATGGCGAAAACCACAGAAGATGTCTATAAACTATCGGAGGAAATGGCGTCGAACAATTACCAGTGGCCTTCTGAACGACGGAAAAGGCTGGTTGGTGTGCACGAGATAGATGCTATCACAGCATTAACAGCACAAGTCGCTACTCTCACCAAGCAACTGGGAACAATGAAGGTAAATGCCATTCAGTCCAAATCAGCAAAATGTGATTTTTGTGGAAACTCACATTCAACTGCCAACTACCATTTGGTAAGCAATTCTAAATATTCTGCTCACAATGAAGAAGCCAATATTGTGTCAAATTTTAACAGGCCGCACAGTAATCCATATTCCAACACCTATAACCCTGGATGGAGGAACCACCCTAACCTCTCTTGGAGCAACAACCAGAACCATATCAGGCCTCCTCCTGGATTTCCACTGCACCAAGAAAAGAAACCATCCCTGGGGGACATTGTCACTCAGTTAGCCACTGCCACAACCAATTAGCCTCAAGAACGGACCAATTCATCAATGAAACCAAACACCGGTTCCAAAACCAAGGAGCATCCATCAGAAAATTAAAAGTACAAATGGGTCAACTTGCCACCACTCTAGCCGAAAGAGCACAAGGAGAATTGTCGAGCAACACAGAAACCAACCCTCGAGAATATGTGCAGGCAATTACACTCAAAAGTGGAAAAGTGTTACCAAAACTTGTTGCCTCACAAGCAGAGAAGTTTCATACACATGAACAGGAACGTGAATCTGAGCTAAATCACACTTTTGTTGGCGCACGACCACCGAATGTGCAAGAAATTCCATTTCCACAAAGATTGAAGAAAACTAAACTGGATAAGCACATTGACATTCCTTTTGCAGATGCTCTTGAACAGATGCCCAGCTATGTCAAATTCATGAAAGAAATTTTATCAAATAAGAGAAAGCTGGAAGAACAAGAAACTGTATGCCTAACCGAAGAGTGCAGTGCAATTCTACAAAAGAAATTGCCACTAAAGCTCAAAGATCCAGGGAGTTTTACAATTCCTTGTGTAATTGGGAATTCACATTTTGAGAAAGCATTGTGTGACTTAGGTGCAAACATTAACCTGATGCCTCTTTCTGTGTACATGAAGTTAGAACTTGGAGAAGCCAAACCAACCATCGTGTCCCATCAACTAGCAGACAGATCAATCAAGTATCCTAGAGGTATGGTTGAAGATGTATTGGTTAAAGTTGATAAGTTTATCTTCCCTGCATATTTCATCGTCCTGGACATGGAAGAAGATCATGATATTCCAATTATTCTTGGTCGCCCATTCCTTGCAACTGGGAGAACTATAATTGATATTCAAAAAGGAGAACTTACCATGAGAGTGCAAGATGAACAAATCACCTTCAATGTCTTCAAAGCTATCAAATACCCATCATAAGCTGATAGTTGTTTCAAGATTGACATTCTAGATTAGCTGGTTGAACAAGTATTCGACAAGAGCCACTTGGAGGATGCACTCAAGGTATGTCTAATAAAAGAAGAGATAGATTTTGATAATGATGATATTGAAAGATGTATTTTAGCCCTTGATGCAATACCGATTGATTACAAATGAAAGGTTGAAGAGCTAGAAAAAGGTACAAATATCACAATCCCATCTATTATCAAGCCACCAACTCTAGATCTTAAACCAATTCCTTCTCATTTAAAGTATGCAATTTTTGGAAATAATTCAACTCTACCTATTATCATCTCATCGTCATTGACTAATGTTGAAACAGATAAGTTGTTGCGAGTTCTAAGAGATCATAAAACTACCTTAGGGTGGTCCATTGCTGATATCAAAAGTATCAGTCCTTCGACTTGTATGCACAAAATACTAATGGAGGAGAACTACAAGCCAACTGTCGAACATCAACGTCGTCTGAATCTCAATATGAAGGAAGTGGTAAAGGCTGAAGTATTAAAGCTTCTAGATGCTGGAATTATTTACTCAATTTCGGATAGCTCATGGATGAGTCCAATACATGTTGTGCCCAAGAAACGAGGAATAACTGTAGTGAAGAATGAACAAAATGAAGATATTCCTACAAGAACAAACACTTAATGGAGGGTGTGCTTTGACTATCAAAAACTAAATAAGGTAAACCCGCAAAGATCATTTTCCTTTACCGTTCATTGATCAAATATTGGATCGACTTGCATGTCACCCTTATTACTGTTTTCTTGATGGTTATTCTGGATATAATCAAATATCCACTGTACATGAGGATCAAGAGAAAACAACTTTCACTTGCCCATATGGTACATATGCATTTAGAAGAATGCATTTTGGTCTTTGTAATGCCCCTGCTACTTTTCAAAGGTGCATGATGTCTATTTTTTCTGACATGGTGGAAAAATTCATTGAGGTTTTCATGGACGATTTTTCTGTGTTTGGTATGTCATTTGATGACTGTTTGACTAACTTATCTTTAGTCTTGAAGAGATGTGAAGAAACAAACTTGATCTTGAACTGGGACAACTGTCACTTCATGGTACAAGAAGGAATTGTCCTAGGACATTATATATCTGCCAGAGGCATTCAAGTTGATCGAGCCAAGATTGAGGTAATTGAAAAACATCCACCTCCTACATGCAGGATTTTACAGGCGTTTGATCAAAGATTTTTCTCAAGTCACAAAACCTTTGTGCAACTTGTTGGCAAAGGAATCCACTTTCACATTTGATGAATAATGTCACAAAGCCTTCAACTTGCTGAAAAAGAAGCTAACAGAAGCACCAGTAATTTCCACCCCCGATTGGAATCTTCCATTCGAACTGTTGTGCGATGCAAGTGATTATGCTATTGGAGTAGTGATGGGCCAAAGAAAGAACAAAGTCTTACATGTGATCTATTATGCGTCGAACTCTAAGTGACACTCAAATGAATTATGCAACAACAGAAAATGGTGACAGGGTGTCGCGGTACTCCATGTCAGAGTACAGTGTCCCTGGTAGAGGAACGCTTAGAAGAGGCCATGGCGAGTGTCTCTCATGTTCGTATCAGCGGATTTACCCAATCTAAAGAGGAGGCATTAACGTATTGCACGTGTTTTTCCCCCCTTTAGCCTCGCGGATTCCCGGGTATGTTGAAGGGAGTGAGCAACTGAAACTACTCATGCTGCTGATGGTCAGCTCGGTAAGGACAGCATTAAACCTGAACTCATACATATTTTCTCATTGACAAGATTGTGACTTATGGTGGTGTGTTTGCCTTTTTCAGCAAGGTGGCATTGTCGATGCCATGGCGCAAAGCTTGGAGTGTGCTCATAAAGAGAGGAGGGCTGGCATTGATCAACTGAAAGCCGAGTATCGAGATGGTAACCCATAAACACTGAAGGCAGCCCAAGATGAGAGAGATCCGACCCTTATTCATGTCAATGATGCGACTACCAAAGCTGCCTCTAACGTTGAAGCCACCATGGTTGCTTAGGATAAGGCCCAAAAACTTCAGAACGAGGTCCTGAGCTGAAGGACGCGAATATGGCGCTTGTGGCACGTGTTAGGAAGCTTGAAAAGTGGATAGAGGTGGCGAAGGGGAAGACAGCACATGTGGAAGGTTAGGGATATTCCCACGGTCTCAATGAGGTATGTGATAAATCAATCTGATGCATTATGTTTTATGGCTGACCTTAGGTGGCTGACTATATGTCGATGAATGTAGCCTCCTACCACAGAGCAACGACTGGCTATAGTCGATGAGTTCATTTGAAGCAATACCTTTTAAGAGATTAGTATACACCGAGGGATCGAAGACTCAAACAAAGAAAATGTATTGACAGTTCACCAGATCCATAGTGCAGGTTACATGTTGGTGCCTTTGTTGCCAGATGGCTGAACCTAAGGCATGCCGACAACAATGAGCCCCTTGCGCCAGATGAGTTCTCTTGCCTACTGGACAAGAACGACTTGGTGACTATCGTCATGTAGGTGCTGCCTCCCTGCCTTCTCATTTTTTTGACTCAAAATATGAGGGTGACGATGCGAACGACAATGCTAAGGCCTGGAGTTTTTTCCTATAGTTGTTTGCTCGTATGAAATTTGTTTTATGTCTAATTTAGTTTGAGTTTTGGAGACTTTAACGCTTTTAGTTCTCATGATATGTTTTTTTGGATTTTGTGCCCCTTGTGCGTTTGAGCGTTTGCGCTCAATGGGCCAAATGGTAATTATCTTAATTTTACATGTTGTTTGTCGACTTTAACTCCTTCGGCCGTGTGAGGTAATGCTTAAGTCCTTGCACAATGGCAACCTTAAGTTTGCTCCTCGTTGGGTCGGGGCGAGTGTTTCACCCTTAAGGCTCTAATATATTAAGTTTGCACTGAATATTGCTAGATAGAATATCCGTCTCACTCTCTTGCAGGGTTGTTGGCAGGCGTTCGACCACATCGGTCCTGCTATGCCTATTTCTTTCTGTGAAAAAGGTTTTCATATTTGCACTGGACAATGTTGGGTACAATGTTCTTTTCAATTTTTCGTCGAGGTATTAGGGTTGCGCCTAACTAGGTTGGATCAGATGTTAGTCTCTTACTTCTTCGAGATTTTAGGTTTGCATTTGACCAGGTCGGATCAAATGTCCATATCTTCTCTTTCTAGATATATTAAGTTTGAATTTGACCACATTAGGTCAAATGTCCATCTCTGTTCTTTTTAGAGATATTAGGTTTGCACTTGACCACGTCGGGTCAAATGTCCATCTCTAGCATTTTTTGAGATTTTAGGGTTGCATTTGAACACGTTGGGTCAGATGTCCATCTCTGCTAATTCTAGAGTTATTTGGTGTCCATCTATGATCTTTTTTAACATATTAGGCTTCCATTTTACCACGTTGGTTCAAATGTCCATCTCTACTCTTTTTAGAGATATTAGGTTTGTATTTGACCACGTCGGGCAAAAGTTTGCCTCTTTGTTTGACCGTCTTGGGTTTATGGGCTATGAAATCCGTATTGTTGTACCTGTAGAGTTATCATTTGTTTTGGCAACCAACAACAAGTATCGCATAAATAATGATATCAATTTAAATAAGGCGAAAGTTTACCTTTTTCTCCCCCTGCTTGACTGAGTATATTTGTGAATGGTACATTGTAGATCTTTTCTGACTAAAGAATTGGCTCTCAAATCTCGTTCTCAATTCCTCATAGCTCCCTATGGTTCCAGCCGAGATTCTGGAAACCCAATCCAAAGCCACATGTGTCAACATAGTGGTGAATATGCACACATTCATGTTGTTGAAGAATCCGTAAAGGTACATCAATCCATCCAAGTAGAAGATGCATTCCAAAGGATCCTGCTTCCCATCGTAAGTCTTTAACTGATGTATTTGTTTCCTCTTGATGTAATATTTTGGCATCTATCTCAGCACTAAATGGAGTGCTCTTGTGCGGCTTCACCACCGTCACCATTTGGCAGTACACGTCTTCTCCCTCCTTGTTCAACCTTTTCAGCCACCTAGCAATGTCTGCGCGCTTTTCCCTGGATCCCTCAGCCTCAGCTCGACTACCTTCGTGCCTCACCCTTCCATGATCTCTTCGGGACTCCACCTCTCCCAACTCAGATCTCACCCTTGTATTATTCGGGGCTTGCCTGTTTGTGTCATTGTCATGATGATATTTTGTTGCGAAGGCTTGAGCCCATGGTACTTCACTATGGCGATCCGGGGGTGCGCGGCCGTAGATTGAGCGATTGGTAACGCGTCGGCTATTATCGTGCGAGCCATCTCCATTATCTCATCCCTAATAGTTGGTGGTACCGCCATAGCGGGCGCGACAACCATATCCTCATTTGGTAGTTGCTGATCCTCAGTTGTCGAAACAGAGAGTTCCTGACGAGTTGGCGGGGCAACATGAACTGGACGTGGTGACGGCAGACAGGCCCTGGTTGTGGGAGCCGCACCCGCTAGGCGGTGCATTTTAGCATTCAAAATTTCTGCTGCCCTATTCTGCGATCGGGTAAACATCCTTGCTTACGCGATCGTGCTTGTGGTGTTCCCATAGACGACGCAAATAATTTGGTATTATTTCATCTGGGTGACAAGACAATACACATACGATACAATTGGGCCTGAAATATACCAAACTATGCTAATCTATTACAAGAAATCTACTAGCTTTCTCCAGAACACCTATTACAGAGTAAGGAAGCCTAGAATGACTAAAATAACCCCTGAGAATCCAATCGGGGAACTGTCGAACTGAGGTGGTTTGATGCTGTCGAATCCCAGGACAATTGAACGGTCTCAGATTCGATACTACAAACTCTTGAACGGGGATGCTGATAGAATAACGATCGAATGTGGGAGCTGATGGATCAAACGGTAGAATACTCAAACAAAAATAATTGTTTAACGTTTGATTCGATGCTTTTAGAGTTGGTGAACAGTAATTAATTATCTAAAGTGAATCTTGGAATCCGGTATATTTATAAAAGACGGGATGTGGACCCCGTTCCGTAAAAGGCAATTCCAATCGAACGAGAACGCCCAATAGTTCAAGATGTGTGGAACCACCCTAGCTACTTCAACACTTTCTGTTTTGGACTGCTTATGGAGCGGACACCTAAATTGCCTACCGCCTACTAATTACCTCAATCTCGTAACTTCTTGTCAGGTCAAAATATATTCCAAAAGTCAAATAATTACAATTGGACATCTCATCAATTATACAAATCCGAGGACACCTTTGGATAATTCTTCTCTGAACGTTCAATGGGAATTCGGATTTATTTAATTATAATAAATATTCCGGTAAAGTCTTTTGCATATAAACAAATACTACCCCAAACTCATACGCAATTTTTCATATCAAATAAAATAAGTTTAACCGCTAGTTGTCTCAGCCAATAGCTAGCAGTTTCATGTGGAAAAGATTGCTTTGGTTACGTGTAGGAAAATAAATCAAACTTTCTACATCAGGCTTCTCCATAATTTAGGTAAAACTGGACCTTGAAAGTCGGAAAAAGAAACTAATGCAGAAGATGGTCATGGTATGCGAAGAACCCCAACAAAATTTCCGACGCGTTTCCATTGATTAATTACGTAAAGCAAATAATTCTTGGTGAGTTGCAATAAAAAAGCGAGCAGAATTTTCGATGATGAATTGTCTTAAATTTGGCAGGACATGAATCTTCATTGCCTGCTTTAATTGACTCAACCTAGAGCAGCTCGGCTGATAATGACAACGAAACTTAACTATTGATCTCAAATTACTTGTTTGACAAACTAAATCCAACATATTTTGATTGGGTCGAATTAATGTGGTTGAATATTTTGGATTTTTTTTTTATCTTTTGGCGGTTTAATATGTTATAATAACGAAGTCGAAATTTGGGCTCAACCATATGGATTGTTGCTTCGTAAAATCCTTACAAATTTATCTCTTCATTGTTATAGACTCCATGTTTATGTTGAAACTATCCTCTCAATAGTGAATTTGTTCCGACACGAACACTTTTTTGGCTTTCTCTCTAAAATCGCGACTCGGCTAACTAATTGATGTGAGAAGCCCTAGAATTTATGAAAAGTACTTTGAAAAAGTTTTTCACGAAAATATCGATAACTTTTTATGCAGAGATCCGTTTGAACTTTAACAATATATTAATCGTTGTCTATCGCTTCTCAAGATGCAACGACTATATTCTTAATATGGCAGCACTTCAAATATTAAGAAAATGCAAACCAAAAGAATGTTTTGAACTCTCAGAACAAAACATAAATAAATAAAGAATGTAATGAATTTAATAAAAAATGAAGAAGTAGGGAAGTCTATTTATAGATTACGAAAATTGGCCTTGGGTTGACTGGACGGACACGTCCTTTCCACGTCACAAGTTCCCGCGTGATTTTGCACCATTTCAGCTAATTGTGCACCAATTCGGATGAAAGGTGTCATTCTTTCTGTTCACGGGGTGTGTATGTCACTGTTCGCTGACTGGATTTTTTATCCAGATATTCAGCCATTGGACACAGTGATTCGACAAGATTTTTGCACGTAATCACGTTTAATTAATTATTTAATTTATAGCTTATTAATTTTTAGACAATTAATTAATTACTTAATTAAACTTTGTCGAAAAAGATTACTATTGTAGGAAAATTTAAGTTCACGCTCAAGCTCAAGCTCAAACTCAAGCCCAAGCCTTGGCTCGCGGCTCGTGACCAGTGACCCACTACCCCGCCCAGGCTAAGGCCGAGGCCGGGCCGGATAGACAGTGGCGGCAATGTCCGCGCGCGTGTGGGCTTTGAAGCTTGGCTTATTGCATCTAGGCTTCCCCCCCCCCCCCCACTTCAAAGACATGTGGTACCCCAAAGAGTCCAAACCCTTATGCAAAATGTAACTTATTAGGTGTGCTAATTTAGCTCAAAATTTCCATGTGGGATGGTAACTTTTCACCTTCTCACCCATTTCTTTTTCTTCCTTCAAGATACTTTATTTCAACTAGCTTACTTTATCATTTAATTCTCATTCATCCCAAATTAGTTTTGAGCAATTAAATATACTAGATTCATTTACATGAAACCTATTATAATAAATTATCAACTATTGGTACAAGACCAATTTTTTTCCAACAATTCCCGACATGAATCAAAATTTAATGTGCACATTCGCGAGAGTTCAGGCGGAAAGCTTCCTACATCAGGAAAGGTAGCTTTTGGCTTTGAACCTTCCTTACTCGAATACATTTGATTTACTTAGCTGATCAATGAACGTGATGTCTTGAACCGTTCAATTGTTGGAGTAAATCAAGATAACTGTATCCACACAATAACTTTCCTAACAATTTTTTATTCTTAAATTTGTGTCCGTTTTGGCCCTGGACAGCACTTTGGTTCATAAGTGCTTTCTTATGAAGTGGTCAAACTTCAGACTTACATAATCAAAAAGTATCATGTCATACCCTTCTTACTTAAGCTTAGGAATCATTAAAAGTTATGCTTAACCTTACTCTTTCAATCGATAGCACATTCATCGTACACCAGAATGAGTTGGAGTTTACTACAAAGTGTTATTTCTGAATCCTTACAATTTCGTTGCCCCATTGAGCCAAGATCTTGGGATCTTTAATCAATATGGTTGAGATCTCCAATCAATATGGTTGGGTTCCATCATGAAGATTCTTTAGTGTTGGGATTTAAACTCATTCCCCTCGAAAAGCAGTATGTTTGATCTCTTGGTCGGCCTTTAGTCAACAAAAATGACTAGAGGCACGGGCATAATCAATGAAAATGACACCATTAGATAAACTACCTTATGGTATTATGTCTATGAAGAATATGTATAGACTTAGCATTATACATGCCACTCGTGTCCCCCAAAGAGCTGATTAGTTGTCGCAATGTATCATAATTGCAGGCACTGGCATGTTCCAACAAGGAATGTCCTCAAGAAAATAACGAAGCCAATCTGCTTCTTCATCGGCTTTATCTAAAGCAATGAACTCGGATTCCATCATGGAATGAGCTATACATGTTTGTTTTGAGAGCTTACACGACACGGCTCCACCTCAAATGGTAAAGACATAACCACTGGTAGACTTAGTGTTCTTAGAATCTGATATCCAATTAGCAACACTATATCCTTCTAATACAACTAGATATCTACCGTAATGTAATCCATAATCTAAGGTGTTCTTTAAATACCTAAGTATTCTAATTAACGCCTTCCAATGATCTTGGTTTGAATTAATCGAAAATCTACTCAATTTATTAACTGAGTAAGCAATATCCAAATTAGTGCAGTTCATGTTATACATGAGACAACCTATTATCCTGGCATATTCTATTTGAGAGACATGTTCGCCATGATTTTTACCTAAGTGTAGACTCGAGTCTACTGGCGTCTTAGCTGGAGGACCGTCATATGCCTTGTGCTTCTTGGGTACTGTCTCAATATAATGAGATTGTGACAACACGATGCCATTTGATGTCTTAGTGATCTTAATCCATAATATGACATCCGCGACCCCTTAGTCTTTCATGTCAAAATGTTTGGTCAACATTTTCTTTGTATTCATGATTGTATAATGATTACTTTCCATGATTAGCATGTCGTCGACATATAGACAGACGATCACATAATCTTAGGTGTACCTTTAACGTATACACATTTCTCACACTCATTTATTCTGAAACCATTTGACAACGTCATTTTGTCAAATTTTTTGTGACACTTCTTAGGTGCTTTCTTAAGCCCATATAGGGATTTAGTGAGTATACATACATTTTTCTCCTCTACTGGAGCAACAAACTGTTCCGGTTGTTCCATATATATTTCTTCATCTAATTCACCATTTATAAATATTTTCTTGACATCCCTTTGATGTATTTCAAGACCTTTGAATTCAGCAATAACAATGAGCACAGTAATAGATGTGATCCTAGTTACAGGTGAATATGTGTCAAAAAGGTCAAGGCCTTCTATTTGTCTAAACCCTTTAGCTATCAATCTGGCCTTGTATTTATCAATAGATCCATATGCTTTATAATTTCTTTCTAGTGTCTATTTGCAGCCAAAGGTTTGCTGTCAGCTGAGAGATCAACTAACTCCTACGTTTGGTTGTGCAAAATAGACAATCTTTCACTACTTATAGCTTCTTTTCAAAAGGGGCTTCGAGAGGACAAGGCTTCACTTAATGTCCTCGGTTTGTTCTCATAACACATAAGTTAGAAAATTATGACCAAAACTATTAGCTGTTTTAGACCTTTTACTATGTCTGGGTTCTTTATCTTCCACATGATTACCCCTTGCAGCTTCATATGATCTTTTAAGGGAACCAGATTCTTTCCTTTCTTTGCATGGATATATATTTTCAAAGAATATTGCATTCCTTGATTCAATGATCATATTTTCATTAATGTCAGGAATTAAAAACTTATGTACAAAGAAGCGATATGCACTACTGTTGTGCACATATCCATTGAATATGTAGTCAACGGTCTTAGGTCATATCTTAACTTGTTTAGGTTTAGGCACTTCTATCTTTGCTAAACACCCCTCACACTTTTAAGTATTTATAGGATGGCTTTCGACCTTCCCATAATTCAAAAGGGGTTTCATTTCTACTTTTGTGAGGTAACTTGTTTAATATATGATTTACTGAGAGGATTGCATCCCCCAACAAAGTTTATGGTAAACCAAAAGTAATCAACATGGCACTCATCATCTCTTTAAGAATAAAATTTTTGCGTTCAGCAATTCCATTTGAATGTGGTGAAGAAGGAGCCGTAGTTTGATGAATGATGTCTGAAGAAGCACAAAATTCGTCAAATGGTGCTCCATATTCTCCACCTCTATCACTTCGGATGGTTTTATTTGGTTGCCAAGTTGATTTCCAACCTTAGGTTTGTAGATTTTAAAAGCTCGCAAAGCTTCATCTTTACTTAGTAAATAAACTATGCAGCATCGTGTGCAGTCATCAATAAAAGTAATAAAATATTTTTTGCCACCTCTAGTTTGCACAAATTTTATGTCACATTTATCGGTGTGAATTAAGTCTAGAGGTTCAGTGTTTCTTTCTCCAGAAGGATACGGTAATTTGGTTAATTTAGCCTCTACACAAATTTCACATTTATTTTGAGATTTAATATTAAATAAAGGCAATAACTCTAAGCTTACTAGTTTACATAGAGTATTAAAATTAACATGTCCTAATCTAACATTCTATAAATCTAAACACTCAACCAAGTAAGCAAAAATATTAGTTTTATTATTACTTCAGATGTTACGTTTTACAGTCATTACATTCATCTTGTACATTTGGTTGACTATGTAACCTATCTCAATAAATTACCCATTCTTAGTGAGCACAAGTTTAACAGATTCAAACACTAATCTATACCCACTTGAATCAAGTGCAGAACCAGATATTAAATTCTTTCGAATGTCTGGAACATGCAGTACACCAATCAAAGTGATCTATTTGACTGAGGTGAACTTCAGCACCACTCTTCCACTTTCGATGATATCTGAAATTGCAGAGTTCCCCATATAGAGCTTCTGGTTGTTGAATGAATAGTATGTGGAGAACATCTCTCTCCTTTGGATGGTCCACTATTTTGGGTTCGAACACAAATGTTGTGAGCATCAGGTCACCCATTTCAACCGGAACACTCTTGTCTTGAACTACATCAACCTGGTTAGACTGTTTCTTGTTGTCTTTCTTTGGAAGGCGGCAGTCTTTGGACATGTAATTTGGCTTTTCACAGTTGTGGCAGTTCCCTTTGAACTGCTTAGCCTTCTTCTTTGGTTGGCCTCCACTATGGCCCTGATTCTTCCTCTTCTTGTTAGAGCTGGGCTTGTGTTCCACTATGTTGGCAATAGCCTCCATCTGCATTTGCTTTGGCTTGGCGTCAGACATTCAGTTATCCTCTTCAATCCGAAGTCTGACTATCAGGTCTTCAACATTCATCTCCTTGTGCTTAAGAGAGTTCTTGAACTCCTTCCAGGACGGTGGAAGCTTCTCTATCATAGCAACCACTTGGAAGAATTCACCAAGTTCTATGTCCTCTGCATCCAGGTCATGTAAGATCAGTTGCAACTTTTTATGCAGAGATCCGTTTGGACTTTAACAATACATTAAATCGTTGTGTATCGCTTCCCAAGATACAACGACAGTCTTTTTAATATGGCAGCACTTCAAATATTAAGAAACGGTGAACCAAAAGAATATTTTGAACTCTCGCAAAAAATATAAAGAAAAAGAAGTATGTAATGAATTTAATGAGAAATGAAGAAGTAGGGGGTCTATTTATAGATTATGAAAGTTGGCCTTGGGGTTGACTGGACGGACACATCCTTCCCACGTCACAAGCTTCCCCCCAGGTTTTGCACCATTTCAGACGAAAGGTGGCATTCTTTCTGCTGATGAGGGTGTAGGTGACTGTTCGCTGACTGGTTTCCCCTCCAGATTTTCATCCACTTGACACACTGATTCGACCAGATTCTTACAGCTAATCACATTTAATTAAATTGTTGCTTATTAATTTTTAGACAATTAATTAATTACTTAATTAAACTTTGTCCAAAAAGATTAATATTGTAGGTAATTTCAAGCTCAAGCCCAGGCTCATGCCCACGAACCACGGTCCGAGACCCGTGACCCACGACCCATGATCCCGACCCCAGCCCAGGCCAGACGAACAGATGGCGGCGGTGCACGCGCGGGACTGTGGGGTTTGAAGCATGGCCTAAAGCATATAGGCCTTCCGACCTTCAAATACATGTGGTACCCCAAAGGGTCCAAACCCTTATGAAAAAAGCCACTTATTTGGTCTACTAATTTTGCTCAAACTTTTCATGTGGATGTTGACTTTCATGTTTCCACCCATTTCCTTTTCTTCCATCAAGATAACTTATTTCAACTAGCTTACTTTATTATTTAATTTCTCATTCATCCCAAATTGGTTTTGAACAATTAAATATGCTAAATTCATCTACACGAAACGTAGATTTCACTAAGCCAAAAAACAAATTCAATTTAATTAAGTGAAACTCATTAAAATAAATTATCAAATATTGGTATAAGACCAGTTTTGCTTCCCAACAGTTTTTGTTTCAAACCCCAAAAATATGATATAGGATTGTTGTGAGGAAACATTTTATTATTTTTTAGGTTTTGTACTTTTAGAAGTTATATTTTTCATTTACAATTCCTTATTTTAGGTGGGTTTCCTTAACTAATTAATAGATGTTGACCAAAAATTTATTCATAATTTTTTGTTATTTCATTCATAATAAGGTCCAAATTTTATCGTGAGCTGGTAGATTCTAATTGTTCTTCTAATTAATATATGTTGCTTATTTAGCTTTCGTTCTACATCAGCTTTCTTTTATTTGCAAAAAGTAAATTATTACAATGAGCATAAGATCAAATGCTCAAGAAGTTTACATACAGTCCAAAAGAAGTTTCAACCGATCATAAGATGAAAAATAAAAGTTTTTCAATTTAGTTTTAATCTAGTGTCATAACATCAACTTGATAATAGCCACCGTCTCTTTGATGTCTACCTCCTTTTCTTTGAAGATGAGACCATTTCTCCCTTTCCAAATGTGCTGGAGAGTGTAAATCCACATTGCTTGCCTTCCTGCCTTTATTAAGAGGAATCGGACCAGGAAATTGAAAAAACAGCTCTTGAGATTACATGGTAGTGCGCAAGTTTAATACAGAAGGACTAAAAACCGATCATTCACACTTGAGATGCAAAGTTTCACCAAAGAAGAGCATGGACAGTTGTTTCCATATTTTGGCTACAAAAGCTGGAAATTTCATTCAAAGACAGAATTCCTCTTGACATGAGGTTCGATTTAGAGCCGATGCGATCTTGTGCCGACCAAGAAAATAGTTGCATTTTTAAGGGGCGGTGAATTCTGAAAGTTCAAAGAATCAAAATGTGTTACACCATCTGCTGAAAAATGATTTTATAAACCGAGCTTTTATAATATCTAGTGGAGTTGTCCCATTTCCTCTACCAACAATATTTAGGGTTCAAGTCTGGAGTGAAGTCTTCGATAAAGTAAGTGAGGTCTTGTAACTAATCTAATTCTCAGTTAAACAACGATAGCCTCCAATTCCATCGACATGTCCAGACTCCACTGCCCCATATACATTTGTTGTAAATAGTGCAATCCTTGTCCATCGCAACATTGAAAAGACTTGGAACGCAGTCACTTAAAGGAATATTAGTGATCCAAGTGCGAATCTGAAATTTTGAGTCCACGCCGTTCCCTACAGTTTTCACCTATCCTTCTTCTATCTCAGTGGCACCATCTTGCGGTTCGCTGAGATTTGTAAGATCTCTCCACCATATTGATCGAATTGCTAGTACTTCTGCTTCCAAAAAGAATTTTCGCCTTGGAGAAGTTTCCATCTCTAATTGAAAAGAAGAGAAATTAAACAAGTCTAGCTTTGCATATTTAAACCTCCTTCATTTGTTTTCTTGCAAAAATTCACCCACTTCACCCACGGAATTCACTTGGATGTATCTCCCACTTCGCCCAAACAAGTCTAGCTTTGCTCTATAGTCCAGTAAGAATAGAAATAACTTTTTTTGGGGATGTAAAAAAGGAGAAGAAATACTTAGAGAAATGGAATTAAGCACAACATGTTTTCCCCCCTCCCCCGACGAAAAGAAATCTACCGTTCACCTAGTTGAGCTTTCGTTTAAAGATATCAAACAATTGGTTTCCATGTTTTCACCCTTCTCCAACTAGTTTACCAAGGTATTTAATAGGGCAATCATCCATATTGCAGTCCAAAAATTCTGCAATAAAATTCAAACAATTCTCCTCAATAAATAAAATAAAATTAAAATCAATTTAAACTACTTTTGGGAAGGTTTACCTTAAGGCCCGAAATAGACTCGAATAGTCTAAGGATACACTGAGAGCCAAAATATTGTGTCTGGAGCTTTCACAGAGGAGGAGAGTGTCATCGGCATATTGAGTGTGGGAAACGACGATATTATCGCACCCGATATTGACGGCCTTGAACAGTTGAACTTAGAGGGATTTCTTCATAATTCAGCTAAGACCTTCCGCTGCAATAAGAAACCATATAGGGGATAAGAGGTACCCTGGTCTAAGACCTTCACTATATAAGTTTTGCGGTAGGACACCCATTCACGAGGATTGAGACACATATGTTAGTTTTATTTCCTAGTGAACTATGAATCAATGCAACTCTAGAAATACAACTATCTAGATAGTCATGTTTATTCACCGTTGGTGGGCGGTTATGGAGTCTCGAGTATACATATATCATTTGGTCCCCAAAATTCATTCAACATTCTCATTAGTTATATTTTTCAAACGCTGTTACTTGAGGGAGAGTAACGAATAAGAATTTGAAAGACCAAAATGAATGCAACTCGGGAACAACTTAAAGCTTCGCTTTCGTTTAATAATGGCAGAGGTACATCGACCTTTTGCTTCCGCATTTATCTGATTGTATATGATTGCGTGATCACATAAGACTCTTATAGTAGGCATCAAAGCGTTTATATTTGCCTATGCGTAATTTTTTTTTTTTTTTTAAAAGTTATATTCATGAAATTTTGACTGGTCTTTCAATTATATTGTTAAAACTTTTTAGCTTATGCTAGAAATCATCCGGAAATTTGATTTCTAATATTTTTGTACTTTGAAACATTAATTTTGATGCAACACGAGTGAGATCAAGTCGGATTACGAAAATGGATCGTACTGGTCATTTTTGACCCGGCTGGAGGTTGAAGACGACGTTTAAAAAATATCGCTTTATTCATGACCTGAACCCAGACCACTCAAAACATTTTCTTGCATACTAAACCATTAGGCTTTTACGACTTCCTTTGTGAGTATTTCCATATTCATGAGATGCGTGGAACCGAACTATTGGATCAGGAATGAATCGTTTGTTAAATTATTGAATCGTTGTCTATTTGAATACTGCTTGAGTACATGAATTAAAATGTTTTGGTTAGTATTTGACCCTACAACATCCAAACATGTTGTTGGACCTGATATGTTTCGTCAATACTGATATTTATATGTTTTGTGCATATTTTAGTTATATTCTTAATTGAATATATTAGCATCTTTACATTCATTTTATGTGATTTATCAATACAACTTTAAGCAGTAATTAAGCATGTTAATGTGAATTAAATATTCGTGATTCTTATACTTTTATTTAGTTAAAGAACAAGAACAACTTCTTTACACTACAAAAATCCGGGGTCATTCGTGACCTCGTGACCGCCCGGCGGTCGCGGATGCCACCGTGACCGCCCAGCGGTCACGGATAGCCCCGTGACCGCTGAGCGGTCACGGACATAATTCTCGTGACCGCCCAGCGGTCACGGGAATCCATAGGCGGGAAACTTCCCGCCTATGGCCCGCCTAGTGGCGTACGCGACCGCTGGGCGGTCGCGGATGCCACTCGTCCGCGACCGCCCATCGGTCGCGGACGCCAGTGGGCGGGATTTTGCCCGCCATGGAGTCCGCGACCGCCCGACGGTCGCGGATGGGAGGGGGGGTTTCTATATAAACCCCCCTCCTCCTCTCTCATTCCTTACCTCCTCCTCTCTCATTCCTTACCTTTGTAAGTCCTCTCCTCTCTCTCTCTTAAATATTTATCTTTCTAGTTTTATAATTATGTTTTTTAATTATGTTTTATATTTAATGTTTTAATAATAGTTTTAATTGTTTAATTATAAGTTTATTTTTATTAATGTCAAACTTAGAAATAATGCCTTTAGGAAATCTTTATAATTTAGGAATTGTGCCTTTAGGGAATTTATAACTTAGAAATAATGCCTTTAGAGAATCTTTATATATTAGAACAAATAATCTTTAGGGGTTCTTTATAACTTAGTACAAATGATCTTTAGGGAACTTTATAACTTAGAAATGATGCATTTAGAGAATCTTTATTTAATATTAAATTGTTAGTTTAGGTAATTTAATGTATTATTATTCGTCGCGGTAATTTAATGTTAAACTATTAGTTTAAATGCATGTCAAATTATTGGTTAATGTTTTTTTGTAGAAATAACGCCTTTAGGGAACTTTATAACTTAGAAATAATGCCTTTACAAAATCTTTATACATTAGAACAAATAATCTTTAGGGATTCTTTGTAACTTAGTACAAATGATCTTTAAGGAATCTTTATAACTTAGTAACGACTGAATTTTAGAGAATCTCTTTGAATCATCTAACTTAGATAATTTCTCGTAGTTTTCTAGCATATATTCGATATGGCAGGCAGTCGTCGTCGTCGGGTTGGCAGTGGTCAACAATGTTCAAATGTTTCTGATGTTCCTGATGATGCGGATGTTCCTGATGTTCCCGATGTTCCCCCTACTGCTAGTGGGCGAGGTAGTCTTGGACCTCGTATAGTTATCACACGTGGCGGTCGTAGTTGCGATGCCGCAATCCCCAACGCTTCTACATCGTTGACGCCTTTAATACAGCGCCGACTTTCTTTTAATGTCGCTGCCGTGCCCGATGCCGCACCGACTGCATCTGGATCTAGGGCTAGAGCACCATCTTCCGCTGGTTCCACCGGAGCTAGCCCGAGCGAGAGGCCGAGTGATACTCCAGCATCGGGAGTATTCAATGTCACGCAACAGCGCCCACCTAGAGGCACCTCCAAAGGTGCACAACAACCCAATGACGCGAAACAAAGGCAGATCATTAAATTGTGTCCTCGTGGCCTGTTTATGAACCCCTCTAGCAACGAGGTTGCGACTACGATCACGGAGTTGATCAGACAGTTCATGAAGGAGTTCTGGCCTACCTACTTGACGATGCCCGAAACTGTGCGAGGCAAAATGTTTGTTAAATTTACGGTGAGGAATTATTTCACAACTATATCATATTATTTAATTTAATATATACATAAATCGAATTTTATTAATTGGCAGAATATATATGGTGTTCGTCAGAGAGAAAAACACGCAGTACAACGGGCCTACGAAACGAAGGCGAAGTTGTGTTATAAGAATTTGATTTACAACACGAAGAAACAATACTTTGAGAGGGTTGTGGATCCGAAATGGGCCAGAAAAGACAAAACTTGGATGCACGACGGGTTAGAGGCGGCGACGATTAAGCATTGGGCCACTGAGGATCATCAAGAGGTGTCGCATAAGTCTAAGAAAAACAGGAGAGGAGGCGAGGAGCCAAAGGAGGGGTTGAAGGCACCTCCCACTTTTTTTGGTGGATCCCGCGACCTAGAGGAGCTCAGACGTCGGCTGGTATGAATTATGAAAATTAACAATATAGGTGTAATTAAGTAATCTTAATATATGCGTAAGCCAATTTTGACGTACTCTTTCTTGAAATGTGTAGGCTGAGGAGGAGCCAACACGAAAAGACCCTATTCGATATGATGAGGCCTATAGACGTGGTCACACGCAGCGGGTGAAGGGGACGGACGGTAACACAGGAGTTCCAGCTCGGCGGACTTGGGTAGATGCTGTGGCGAAAGCGCAATATGTAAGTTATTTCAACCGCATACTCCTTTTAAATTATTTATTCCAATATAAGTACTGATTCTTTCAAATGTTAATGCATAAAAAGTACATGGAACTATTGAGGCAAAGATATCCCCGCCCAGCTAAGCTCCCGGTGTTCGATCCCGACTGTTGGACCGAGGCATTTGGTCCTGTGAAGAAGGGGAAGGCGAAAGGCTTGCCGAGGGATGCACGCCCGGAGGCGTTCAACATTAAATACAGGAAACAAGAAGATTATTCACAGGCCTGCATCGACGAATTACAAACACAGAATGACCGCACTAACTATCGCAGTGATCAAAGGATGACTGATATGAAAGCCACTATGGAGCTATGGAGATGCTTGCTTAATGAGAAGGTGAACGTGGACCTTCCACCGATATCAGATTCTATATTCATGGGGCATGCACGTAGGAACGGAGCTGTGATTCCACCGGTTCGTATGCCGCGTCGTAGGCCAGATCCATTTGCTCCTAGTTCTTCCGATAGGCCTGCGTATATCGAGGAGTACTCTGATGATGATGATGACGACGATGTCGATGATATTATGGCGTCGTTGCAGACTGACGATTATGTGGAACTGGGTGTTGAGGATGGTGTTGGGAGTGGTGAGGCTGATGAGGAGGATGATGGGGAGGATGATGACGGGAATGGATGTGGGTTGGATGATAGTTCGGATGATGATTAGTTGTATTTTCATTATTGTAATGTTGGATTGTTAAATTTTCATTATTGTAATGTTGGACTGTTAAATTTTCATTATTGTAATGTTTGACTGTTAAATTTTCATTATTGTAATGCCTTTTACAACACTACCAAATCGTTACAAATAAAGTGCGTCACAAAGTAATGTTTTAAATTATTACAAAACATTTGAACTATTCAGTATCACTATTTAGCTCCACGTTTTCACTTTCTTCGTCTTCCTCTTCAGCTTCTTTTTCTCCTCTATCTTGTACATCTTTGACGATCTCAAACTCATTTGCCCGCCCAATTGTATATCCATATCAAATGCGCTAAAGTCTACGAACATATTAATTCCTACAGATGCGTTCTCTTGGAACACTTCCGCTGGCATCCCTATTTCTGTTTCTGTGTCGCTTGAATCACTTAGTGACGACATGTCGATCACGTGCCTAGCCGGTATAGTAGATACAGCCATCCATCCATTTTGACCTGGTCGACCATTCGTAAGTTGTCGATACGGGGCGTAGTACGACTGAAGGGCCTGATTGGCAAAAATAAAAGGCTCGTTGGTTGTGAGAGACCATCGTGGGTTAATATCAACGAGTTTGTACGTCTCGTGAACACGAGTCCCTCGAGCTCTAATATCATACCACCTACACTTGAAGAATACAATGTATAGCGGTCTTCTGTGCCCCCAATATTCCACCACTATGATTTCGTTCAATGTCCCGTAGAAGTTGGTGGCGTGGGATCCTCCCATGTCCCCCTCCACATAAACCCCACTACAATCACTCTTCTTAGGGCCCAAACGCATATCTGTGTGAAATCGGAACCCATTCACAATGTACCCTTCATAGTACAACACTGAGTTGAGAGGACCTGCGAGCAACGACTTAATATGCTTTGCAGTACCTACGGTATAATACATCCTCTGAAGACGAGGACATAGGGGGAAATACCACAAATGCTTCTTTGCGACCTTTGACTTCCTACCTTCCTCGTATCTATCAATCCCGCATATCGGGCATTTTAGGAAGTCATTGCTCGCCGCAAACCCGTAAAACAGAAAACACTGATTTGCGCAAACATCGATCTTCTCGTACCCTAACCCCAAGGTTCGCTCCATCTTTTGCATCCCTTTCGTGTCTTTAGGTAACAACTTCTCAATCTCAGGGTCGAACCCATCTTTAGACATCTTTAAAAAATGGTCAGAAACGATGTTACTCGCCTTGTGAATAGTTTTGTAATTCACCCACTCTCCAATCCACTGCAGGACGGTTTTGCTCTTCTTAGGGTGCATCTTCACCTGACCTAGACGCATCAAGTCGTAGAAATCTCTCGCATCGGGATTCGGATCCTCGTTACGCACAGCGTCCTCATCAAATCGGCCTCCATATGCATCCACGACCATCTGTCTAAACGAATCGTCAGCACGAATAGGGCTATAAGGAATATTGGCGTGTGATAGGCCGAGAGGTTCGTCGATAAACGTCATAGAAGTGGTGGTAAACTGCTCTCCATGCAAAACCCACTCAAAATATCCAGGCGTAAATCCCGACTTATGAAGATGATCACGGACTTGGTATCGATCAAAAAACTTTGAATTGTTACATTTTTTGCACGGGCACCTAATACGCCCCCTAGATCTAAATAGCTATCATGTCGCGAAGCAAATTCTATGAATGTGCGAACCCCAACCACAAAACTATCTCGCAAATAACCACTGCTCTCGAATCTATCGTACATCCAATTCCTATCTACTTGATAGTCCATTATTTATCTAAGATGTAAATTTTAAAGGGAATAATTAATTACAATTAATACTACAAACAATTAATAATTAACAATTTAAAATGTAACAATTATCATGCACGATAAGGTTGTAGAGTGATAAATTGATCAACTTACTTCTTGAAGCGTAAAAAAACGATCTTCAAGAATCTTGTGTCCTCTACGAGTACCCTCGATGTGTTTACGCTAATATCTATCAAGAAATGAATAAACAAGTTAACATATCATACCAATATTTAGTATTTAAAAAGATAGTTGACCATCTAAATGAAAAAAACGAGAATACCTTAAGAGAAATGGTGAAGATTGTTGTGAATTAGGAAAGTAAGGGAAATGATATTTATAAATGAAAATCTGGCAGTTCGTGACCGTCGGGCGGTCGCGAATGCCAACTAGCCGTTGGTATTCGTGACCGCTGGGCGGTCACGAAAGACCCTCATTCGTGACCGCCCAGCGGTCACGAATAATATTCACAAAAGAAAATTTGATTTTATGGATTCATCTTGATGTGTTTATGATTTTTAACAATAAGTCTCATTACTACATGTAATTTGAAGTAATAAATTAGTACAACATTAGTAATTAACATATTAAAATAGCGAATTAGATGTGATTAGGCGAGTTATGAACGAATAACCTATTTTATGTTCTACAACTAATCATCATATACACTTAGTTGTTTTAGATGTAATGTGTAATTTTGTGATAAACTCTCTTTTAATTTACTTAGTAGTAAGTATTTTATCAATTTAACAAACATCGCACCTTTATTAAACAAACGAAAATCAAAACTTTTGAATGAAACTTATTCGTGACTGCTGGGCGGTCACGAAGTAGGTTTCGTGACCACAAGTAGGTTTCGTGACCGCTGGGCGGTCACGAAAGACCATCATTCGTGACCGCCCAGCGGTCACGAATAACATTCATAAAAGAAAATTTAATTTTATGGATTCATCTTGATGTGTTTATGATTTTTAACAATAAGTCTCATTACTACATGTGAATTGAAGTAATAAATTAGTACAACATTAGTAATTAACATATTGAAATAGCGAATTAGATGTGATTAGGCGAGTTATGAATGAATAACCTATTTTATGTTCTACAACTAATCATCATACACACTAAGTTGTTTTAGATGTAATGTGTAATTTTGTGATAAACTCTCTTTTAATTTACTTAGTAGTAAGTATTTTATCAATTTAACAAACATCGCATCTTAATTAAACAAACGAAAATCAAAACTTTCGAATGAGACTTATTCGTGACCGCTGGGCGGTCACGAATAATATTCATAAAAGAAAATTTGATTTTCGAATAAGGGTGAAAATTTTGAATTTTGAAAATTTTGAAAATAATAATATTCATAAAAGAAAACATTCATGGTGAAAATTTTGAATTTTCAAAAAATTTGAATTTCCCCCCAATTCCAAGGTCTTTCGCGACGGCCCGGCGGTCGCGAAAGACCTTGGAATTGGGGGGAAATTCAATTTTTTTGAAAATTCAAAATTTTCATTAAAATTCTATATATACCCACCATTCCACCCATTTATTTTCATTACACTCACATTATCTTCTCTAAAAAACTCAACACTTTCTCCTCCTTTCCTCATTTACCAATCCAAAACATAAACACCAACAATTTTTCTTCTCCTCTTTTCTTATATCTTCAAAAAACAAAACACCAACAATTTTTCTTCTCCTCTTTCTTTATATCTCCAAAAAACAAAACACCAACTCTTTTATTTTCTTCTTTTCTTTACTTATAACACAAATCATTCTCTTAAATGATGTTTATATAAAAAAACCGTCCAACCATACATTATATTCGCAAAAAACAAATATTTATTCCGGTATTTTACCGGAATATTTTTTTTATTTCGTTTAATGTAATTCGTGACCGCCGGGCGGTCACAGATGACTTGAATATTATCCGTGACCGCCCGGCGGTCACGGAGGGTTTAAATATTATCCGTGACCGCCGAGCCGTCGCGGATGACCCCAGGGTCATCCGTGACCGCCAGGCGGTCGCGGTGGTTGCCGCGACCGCCGAGCCGTCGCGGATGACCCCGGGGTCATCCGTGACCGCCAGGCGGTCGCGGGAAATACCGCGACCGCCGAGCCGTCACGGATGACCTTGGGGTCATAGGTGACCGCCAGGCGGTCGCGGTGGTGCCCGCGACCGCCGAGCCGTCGCGGATGACCACGGGGTCATCCGCGACCGCTGGGCGGTCGCGGATGAGTCCGGGGTCATCCGTGACCGCTCGACGGTCGCGGATGACTACCGTGACCGCTCGGCGGTCGCGGATGACTGCCGTGACCGCCAAGCGGTCACGGATGACCTCCACGACCGAGGTCATCTGCGACCGGGCATCCGCGACTGCTGGGCGGTCGCGGATGACCATCCGCGACCGGAAATGGGTCATTTGCGATCGCCCGGGCGGTCGCGAATGACCCTTTTTTCTTGTAGTGTTAATTATGTAGAAGCATGTATTAACAACGAAATCATGTAAAAACATTAGTTGTGATTAATCACTACAAGAATCCGGGGTCATTCGTGACCGCCGGCTCGTGACCGCCCGGCGGTCGCGATGCCACCGTGACCGCCCAGCGGACACGGATAGCCCCGTGACCGCTGAGCGGTCACGGACATAATTCTCGTGACCGCCCAGCGGTCACGGGAATCCATAGGCGGGAAACTTCCCGCCTATGGCCCGCCTAGGTGTTCTTTATAACTTAGTACAAATGATCTTTAGGGAACTTTATAACTTAGAAATGATGCCTTTAGAGAATCTTTATATATTAGAACAAATAATCTTTAGGGGTTCTTTATAACATAGTACAAATGATCTTTAGGGAACTTTATAACTTAGAAATGATGCCTTTAGAGGATCTTTATATATTAGAACTGAAATTGTGGATCGGGTTGATACGTTGTTGATGTTAACTTAACACTGAAGTTCTAACAGCAGTTTGTGTTCGCTGTTAGTTCGACGATGTTACTTTAATAGCAGACCAGAGTAACAGTTTGCAGCGGAATAAACAAACACGAATTTAAGAAGTGAATATAGGATTATATTAACTTCCGAGCCGTAGGCAAAATACCACAAGGGTTTAACAAAGGCGTTCTCACAACTCTCAAGCTCCTCACTCTCGAATTGTTCAAACTAAGCAAAGCACACAAGAGTTGCTTCGACTATCTCTAAAAGCTCCTCACTCTTAGATCTATTCTAACAACTTAAAAACTTTGCTAAAGCAAGACAACACTCAACAACTATAAATTAATCTCTCGGATTGATTAGCTCTTGTCTCGTTGTTTGTCTTGATGTACTTCACACCTATATATAGGTTCTTGATCTTCGACTTCAAGGTGTGTTGTACACGGTTGGTAATTCTCTTTGTTTCCTTCTCGAACTCCTCTTCCTTGTTCTCGCAGTCCTTCTTGAATAAAATTTCCTTCGCCAGTGATCTAGCTAAGGAAAGACTCCTTCTTCAATTCAGGACTTTCCCTTGGAAGCTTTCCTAGTCGCACTAGACTTCTTCTTTCCTTTTATAAGCCGTTTGCTTTAATTAAGGAAACTTCTCATCTTGGAAACTTTGAGCGTCCAACCTAATGCAAGTTTGTTTCCTGAATAATAATCAAAGACAACTACAATTGTGGAACTCAGTTAGTTAAGTGAATAAGGCAAAACAATAATAATAATAATAACTAGATTGTAAACCAGTTTCTGGACGTGCAATGTTACTCTAACATTGAAAATCTCAATGTTATCCTAACATCCAGAAAACTTGCACTTTCAATCTCCCCCTTTTTGCCTTAATCACAAAACCTAAGAAACAGTTCTTATCAGATCAAATTATTCAGAAAAACTTCATTATATCATATCAATGAAAAACTAAGTACTCTCCCCCTGAATATCAGAAGGGACTAATCCAATGTTATTCTAACACTGATACTCTCGATGTTATAACATCCAGCTTTATCAATGTTGGTTTAACATCAGAAAGTTAACACCTGCAAAACAGAGTTAGTACCAGTAATCACAGTTCAATAATAGCATAAGCAAAAACACTAAGTACCCAAAATTAAAAAGTACTTAATTACAGTCCATACTAGCAGCAAGGAACAGACTCCTTGATCAGAATAAAAAGAAAACAATTGTTCAAAAGGCATTAGAAACAGAAACTAAAAAACTTGCAGGAAATTTTGAAATTTGATCTACTCTCCCCCTTTTTGTGAGGAAGGCAGATCCTTCAAGTGTTTCCTCAAGCTGTCCAGTTCCTGCAGTCTGACTTGCTTGTCAGCTATTTCCCTCTGGGTGTCCTTGTACTCTCTATCCAGCCAGACCAAGGTTTCCTCAACAAAAGCATCTGCAATCACTGAGCAGCTGTCACCACTGCTCACTGGGACTGAAGAAGCAGCAAACTTGTGTGTCTTCTTCTTCTTCTTCCTGCTGGGACCAGCTTCTCCTTGAGGGTTCCAAGGCAAATCCTGGATCCTCACATTAGTGAAGTAGCTCCTAGTGATTGACATTACAGCCTTGTTGCTGATCCATCCTTCAGTCTTCTTGGTTTTGAAGCCTTGCTTCACCAATAGGCATGAGATCAGAGAGGGATAGGGAAGGATTCCTTTGGGCTTTGTAGTGACTTCCTTCATGTGTCTCAGCACTTTTTCACCAATGTTTACACTCAGTCCATTCTTCAGCTTGTACACCAGCTTTGCTGACTCTTTTGTCATCACAGTAGTGTTGGAAGAAGGAAGCCAATTGTAAGTGCTGATCTTGTGAAGGATGGCACTAAGAGAAGTCAGCCTGGTTGTGGGAAAGCTCTCTCTCCATTGCCTAGTGAGACCACCTGTAAGATCAGTGATGATCTCCTCCATAGTAGGATCCTCAGACTCTTCAGGATCAGGAAGCCCCCAAGCCTCATTGATCATGGCAGGAGTGATGTCATAGATCTTCTTCCTAACCCAAGCCTTCCCATACTTAGGAGAATCCAGGTTGATCACCCACTCAGAGAGATTCATGTAGAACTCTCTCACTACATCAGGAACATATGCAGACAGATTCTGCACAGAGCCCAAGACTCCTCTAGCCTCAAGCAACTCAAACACCCTGTTTTCTTTGAAAATACCCTCCTCAATAGCCCTTTCCTTGTGGATTACCCTGGCTTGGTATGCCTCCCATTGCTCCTCAGCATCAGGAGACACATAGAAGTCAGAGTAAGCTTCATGTGGATACTCTTTCATCATCAGATCAGTAAACTGATCATCATCTGATGTTAGAGTAACATCAGCTTCCTCTGGCTCATCAGCCACAAGCTCTTCTTCCTCAACCTCCTCTTCCTCTTCCTCCTCAACCTCTTCTTCTTCTTTTTCTTCTTCTGACTCATCCTCAGAAGACTCAGCCATCACCTCCTTACCCTTCTTCTTCCTGGCAGCATTTGCAAGAGCAGCCAAGGAAAGGTTTTCATCCTCATCCTCTTCTTCTCCTTCAACCTCAGCTGGTTGATCACTCACAACAGCTTGGTTACCTTCAGTAGTAACCCCATTATTTACACCAAGATTGCCATCAGCAGCAATCTCCTCAGAAAAATCCTCATCATGCTCACCAGTAGCATGTCCACTCTCCTCATCAGCAGCAAGCTCATCATCATTAGCCTCATTAGGCTCAACAGAACTAGCCACAGTTGGCTCCACCACTTCCTCAACCACATTAGCCTCAGCTGGCTCAATCACAGCACTACCCAACCCAATCACAGGGGCCTCATTCTCCCCCTCAATACCAACATCAACATCAGCAGGTATACTCGGAGTAGGGTTAGCCATTGTTACCTCGATTTCAGGATTGGTGGGAGCAGGGGCTTGCTCGACAGCATCTGATGTTGAACCAACATCTTTCTTTGAAATCTTTTTGCCCTTGCGCCGTTGAGTGGTAGCTTTCCTCTTTGGAGAGGCGGCGACTGTGGTTTCAGCGGCGGTGCGTCTGGTACTGCGTCGTGGCGTTCGCTCGATTTGCGCAGCTGCTTCTGCAAGAGCATCAATATTGGACTTGCGTGCCATTGTTAGAGTAACTTTGAGATAAAAGATTGAAGATTTTGAAAATTTAGAGAGTAATTTGCTTTGCACAATTGTTAGCGTTAGAATGAAGAAGAAATTAGGGCAAATTATATATATGATTCAGATGAAGAGCATGGAATAGTGGTGTTGTAACATGTTACCATAATAATCTGACCACTATCACACGTCCCCTACATGTTGTTCTTACCACGTGTCAGTGTTAGGTTAACACGTAACCAGAGCAGTCTTCGTTCCTGAAAACTTATAAGTTACAATGTTACAATGTTGGACTAACATTGGCAAGTTAACATCAGGGAGGGAAGTTGGAGGTGCAGGGCTTCATCCAAAGTAGCATCATCTTGTGAGAGCGTGAGATATTCCTGTACTAATCTGAAGCTTCAACCACGTACACAGGTACAATGACAAAGCTTAAGATCATCAGTATAAGCAAGTGACAAATCAAACAGGGAAAAACACAGAGGATATACTTATCCAGGGAAAGGATTTCCCCACAGCAAGAAGATCACAAAACATAGTGCTTTTACCTGTAGCTGGTCACCCAAGAAGTATGCCTCAACACAAGATACTTAACTACTCCCCCTAAGCCCAAACCGACAAAAGGAAATATGCAGAACTAGAATGAATGCAACCATGTTAGATTAACATTTGAGAGATGGTAACCACATACAAACCGCCTTGGTAACTGGGATCAGGGCATATCAATTTATCTTTAACTTTCACTATTTTTAGAAACTCTTTTGAATAAAAAACTGATGAATGTTAAAGGACAGTCTCATCACTGAATGTGGGCAGCACAGGACTCCACACACCCCAGCAACTTAACCATCAGCTACAGATCAGGCAAGTACAAAGAAATTGAATGAAGACAACACTTTTATCAAATATTTCTCCACCCCAACTCCTCATGCATACTTGTTTACTAACCTGTTTATCAAGGAAATACTAAGTAATCAATGCTACTGAATGCACACAGTCTAAACTTTATACACCCTAGTAGGAAAGATCACTATCATGTAAAAACCTTGGCCATAGACAAAAATATGAAAATAAGCACAACTGAATGACAATGAGGCCTTCAACATCATGTACCCCAGCTTCTCTTCATACCTTGTCAAACCTAACATGGTTAAGTCACAACTGAATAGCATCAGAGTAGTGAGCTCTGTGTATCCCAGCTTCTCCCATGATGTTAGGTTAACATTCACAGACTAACATCAGAGTTATTTCTTTCCAAACCTCTTGATATGTACCTGTTCACCAATCACCTTAGCTATTCATACAGGTCAACCACACAACCAACAGTTTCACTAACAAAGATGTAATATGCAAGAAAGAAGAATGCAAAAAGGAACATAAAAGAATTACAGCTACACCACAACCAATAACCAATGTTAGACAGTGGTGTTATGTCAACACTGGTGAACTAACATCTCTAAACAATGCACATGCCAAGAGAGTTCCTCAGACTGAAGAACCTCTCAGTATCTAATGGTTTAGTGAACATATCAGCAAGCTGATTGTTAGTTTCTATATGTTCAATGTCAATAAGCTTGTCTTCTACCATGTTTCTCAGAAAGTGATGCCTAATGTCTATATGTTTTGTCCTAGAATGCTGAACAGGATTCTTAGAGATGCTTATAGCACTAAGGTTATCACAAAACATAAGTAAGGTATCACTGTCCAACCCATAGTCCAGTAGCATATGTTTGAGCCATACCAACTGGGTGACACAACTACCTGCTGCAATGTATTCAGCCTCAGCAGTGGATAGTGACACACAGTTTTGCTTTCTACTGTACCGTGAGACCAAGTTGTTCCCCAGATAAAAACATCCTCCACTTGTAGACTTCCTGTCATCAGTATCACCTGCCCAATCTGAGTCACTGAAACCTACAAGATTTGTGTTAGTATCATAAGAGTACCATATGCCAAGGGCCAAAGTGCCAGATATGTATCTAAGTATTCTCTTCACAGCAATCAGATGTGACTGCTTTGGACATGCCTGGTACCTTGCACATACACACACAGAGAACATAATATCAGGTCTTGAAGCAGACAAGTATAACAAGCTTCCTATCATTGAACGGTACAATGTTGGATCAACATTGACACCAGTATCATCCCTGGCCATCTTCACTGCAGAAGCCATGGGAGTCTTACAAGGCTTTGAATCTGCTAATTCAAACCTTTTTACCAAATTCTTTGCATACTTTTCCTGACAAAGGAATATGCCAGTACCTGTTTGTTTCACTTGAAGACCAAGGAAGAAATTCAATTCTCCCATCATACTCATTTCAAACTGCCCTGTCATTGATTCAACAAACTTTTCTAACATAGAATTGTTAGTTGAGCCAAACACAATATCATCAACATAGATTTGAGCAATACAGATATGAGAATCTTTCTTTAAAACAAACAGAGTTCTATCTCCTCCACCTCTAACAAAACCAAGACTTAATAGAAATTCTGTAAGCCTTTCATACCATGCTCTAGGTGCTTGTTTAAGACCATAAAGGGCTTTTTCAAGCTTGTACACATGGTTTGGATACTTAGGATCTGTGAATCCCTTAGGCTGTTCAACATATACTTCCTTATCAATCAGCCCATTAAGAAAAGCACCCTTAACATCCATTTGGTATAGTTTTATCTTAAGACAGCATGCAATGGCTAAGAGTAATCTAATAGATTCTATCCTAGCAACTGGAGCAAAAGTCTCATCAAAATCTACACCTTCAACTTGAGTGTATCCCTGAGCAACCAGTCTAGCTTTGTTCCTAACTATGACTCCTTCCTCATTACTTTTGTTTTTAAAGATCCATTTAGTTCCTATTACATTTACACTAGGTGGTCTAGGTACCAACTTCCAAACACAGTTCTTAGTAAACTGTAATAGTTCATCCTGCATGGCATTAATCCAAAAGTTATCAAGAAGGGCTTCAGTCACATTCTTAGGTTCAATAGAGGAAACAAAACATGAGGCATTGTCAACAGTACAAGTGAAATTCATGCAGACACACATCTTGACCATATCACTATAGTCAATTCTTTCTTTGTTGCGTGTCCTTACCCGTTCAGTGATCTCACCTATTACCTGTGATGCTGGATGGTCTTTCTGAATCCTAGTTGGAGGGTCCCTTCTAGATCCAGTGACAGCTTCAACTTCAGAGTCAGAATCTTCTGCTGTTAGTCTAACATCAGATCTAGCTGGTGTTAGTCTAACATTGGGTTCTGTCTCCTGTTCTGCATTTCCAGCTTCATGGTCCAATGTTGGAGTACCATTGGAAGGAGTAACATCATCAATCTCCACTGTTGGTTCAACATTGGAGACATTAATATTACCAGTACCTGTATCAAGTATGAAATTATCAAACACAACATTCACTGATTCCTGAATTGTCTTCAATCTAGGATTGTAGACTCTAAAGGAAGTACTATTGGCAGAATATCCTACAAAGATGCATTTTTCACTTTTTGGATCAAATTTATTAAGATAATCCCTGTCATTTAGCAGATAACAGTCACATCCAAATTCATGAAAATGTGCAATATTTGGTTTCACACCCTTCAAGAGTTCATATGGAGTCATGTTAGTTCCAGGTCTGAGGTACACCCGGTTACTAATATGACAAGCAGTGTTTAAAGCTTCAGCCCAGAGTCTCTTGGATATATTTTTGGCATTCGGCATGACTCTGGCCATCTCTTGAAGTGTCCTGTTCTTCCTTTCAGCAATCCCATTCTGCTGAGGTGTCTTAGGTGCTGAGTATTCATGGAAAATTCCTTTAACATTGCAATAGTTATCAAAACTAGCATTCTCAAATTCTTTACCATGGTCAGACCTAATTTTAGTCACAGAAGAGCCATATAAGTTTTTAATACTAGCACAAAGAATTTTGAACTGATCAAAAGCTTCTGACTTTTCTTTAAGAAACTTTACCCAAGTATATCTATAGAAGTCATCTACAATAACAAAGGCATATTTCTTACCATTCAGACTACTCACCTCAATGGGACCCATCAAGTCCATATGTAACAGTTCAAAGCACCTACTAGATCTAGGATTAGCATTCTGTACCTGTAGGGGGGCATGAATTGCTCTAGTTTGTTTACCCTTGAGACAATCACCACAGACAAGCTTACCTGGGCAAGATAGCTTAGGTAAGCCTCTTACAGCATCAACTTTTTGCAATTTCTCAAGGTTCCTGTAGTGAACATGTCCAAGTTTCCTATGCCATATAGATGCTTCATCTATTTTAGCATGGAAACACTCTGCTTCCTCTTGAGCTAGGTAGCAGTTGTCCTTGGACCGAGTACCTGTCATAACAAGTACATTATCACTATCATAAACATCACAAGATGAACTGTCAAATGTAACCAGCAAGTCATCATCACATAGTTGACTGATGCTGATTAAATTTGCCTGTAGCCCATCAACCAACAACACATTCTTCAGGGGTGGAAATCCATCAACATTCAGTGTCCCCTTTCCAATGATTTTCCCTTTTGTACCACCACCATAGGTCACAGTGCCAGTACTCAAGGAAACCATATTCACAAGATTGTCAATGTTGCCTGTCATGTGTCTTGAGCATCCACTGTCGAAGTACCACTTACCTGAAAGGTTAGAATACACAGCAGAGAAAACAACATTGCAAACAACTTTAATCTTAGGGGTCTTAACTTTTTCTACCCAAGTTTTACCTTTCTGTCCTGAACCTAATGTTGGTCTAACATCAGAAACTGCTGTTGTTCTAACATTGGGTTCAGTAACTGTTTTCTTACCACATTCTCTTATAAATTTTCTACAGAATGGTTTTATGTGGCCTGGTTGATAACAGTATTGACAGATAAAAGTAGGTTTACTTCTCACAGTGTTGATGGTACCTAAACTCTTAGAATCAGATTCTTTAACAAAGCTAGAAGATAGATAGGCAGAATTTACAATAGAAGAGGAAGGTTTCTCAACAAATCCCAGACCACATGAACCTGAATTTCCCATGCTTAGTACCTCATCAAGTTTGGAAGTACCTGCATTCCATTTAGCTATGATCTGTGTGTCTTTCTTGAGTTTATCCTTTACCTCTTTCAACTCAGCTTCAGCTTTGTCAAGATCTCTTTCATAGAGTTTCAACATGTTTTTCAGACACTCGATGTCATGAGTCAGTGCTTTGTTCTTCTTTATGAGTTTCACATTCTCTCTCTCAAGCCTGAGGAATGTTGTGTGCAGATCATCAAGAATCTCCTCCTGGGATAATTCTTCTTCTTGGGAGTACTCTTCTTCTAGATCAACTGTACCATGAAAACAGTCAAAGTTAGTATCATCACAATCAGAAAGTTCATCTGAGATAACCTGGGAATCATTGCTGTTCCAGTCTCCAAAAAAGATTTCCTGCTTTGCTGTTGGTTCACCAATGTTAGAGTAACATTGTGATCCTAGGCAATTTCTGGAGTCTTCATTGGTCCAGGTGATCCTTGTGCATAGCGCAGCAGTTTTGATTTCCTCTGAGTGTTCTTCGGTACTTGTTCCAGATTCAAAATCATCTTCATTGAAGTCATCTACACAAACCCAATGAGAATTCCCTCTTGTTCTGAGGGTGTTAGCACATTCATGTTTATAGTGACCATACCCCTTACATTCATAGCACTGAACATCCTTTAATTTTTCTACATCTTGAGGTGTGCTCTTAGATGCCATGTACTTAACAAATTTAGGGGGCAATTTCTTGTAACCGGGGCCATCATTACCAGTTAGTTTTTCTTTCTGTTTACCTTTAAAACCTAATTTACTAAACTTTTTGGTAATATTGCCATAGTTAGAAGAGATCAACTCATATTCATCCTCATCACTACCTGCAGAATCTGAACTAGTTCCAAGAAGGGCTAAAGCTAATTGCTTGCTAGACTTTCCTAGGAATTCTAATTCAAATTCTTTCATAGTGTTCATCAAGGTCTGGAAACTCATGTTGGCAAGATCTTTAGACTCATTCATAGCAATTCTTTTGACTGTAAACTTAGAAGATAGTGTTCTAAAGGCTTTATACACCATGGTCTGATTAGGAATCACAAAACCTAAGTTCTGACATTGATTAGATATATCAAGAAGTTTCTCAAAATAACTATCAATAGTTTCCTCTTCTCCCATCTCAATCTTCTCAAAGTCTCTCAAAAGTTTCCTATACTTAGAATCCCTCACAGCCACATCACCCTCACAATGTAACTCAAGTGTTTCCCATGCAGCTTTAGCAGTATCACAAGTTTGAACAAGTTTAAACATATGATTACCTATCCAGCTAAAAATAGCATTGAGAGCCTTCTCATTGTAGTTGTAGAGAGCAATTTCAGCGGCTGTCCATTGTCCCCTTGGCTTTGGCACCAGGTCAGCATCTCCATCTCTTGGCAGATAAGGGATGGTATAGCCTTCTAGTACAGCTTCCCAAGCTTTGAGGTCGATGGATTTGATGTGGACTCTGAGTCTGATCTTCTAGTAGGCATAGTTGTTGGGACCTTCCAATACTGGCAACCTGCTGGTATTGGGGTTGGAGCTGTCCATCTTGTCGTATCAACGCCAAACACCGGTGAAGTTGGTGCTTGGCTCTGATACCAATTGAAATTGTGGATCGGGTTGATACGTTGTTGATGTTAACTTAACACTGAAGTTCTAACAGCAGTTTGTGTTCGCTGTTAGTTCGACGATGTTACTTTAACAGCAGACCAGAGTAACAGTTTGCAGCGGAATAAACAAACACGAATTTAAGAAGTGAATATAGGATTATATTAACTTCCGAGCCGTAGGCAAAATACCACAAGCGTTTAACAAAGGCATTCTCACAACTCTCAAGCTCCTCACTCTCGAATTGTTCAAACTAAGCAAAGCACACAAGAGTTGCTTCGACTATCTCTAAAAGCTCCTCACTCTTAGATCTATTCTAACAACTTAAAAACTTTGCTAAAGCAAGACAACACTCAACAACTGTAAATTAATCTCTCGGATTGATTAGCTCTTGTCTCGTTGTTTGTCTTGATGTACTTCACACCTATATATAGGTTCTTGATCTTCGACTTCAAGGTGTGTTGTACACGGTTGGTAATTCTCTTTGTTTCCTTCTCGAACTCCTCTTCATTGTTCTCGTAGTCCTTCTTGAATAAAAGTTCCTTCGCCAGTGATCTAGCTAAGGAAAGACTCCTTCTTCAATTCAGGACTTTCCCTTGGAAGCTTTCCTAGTCGCACTAGACTTCTTCTTTCCTTTTATAAGCCGTTTGCTTTAATTAAGGAAACTTCTCATCTTGGAAACTTTGAGCGTCCAACCTAATGCAAGTTTGTTTCCTGAATAATAATCAAAGACAACTACAACTGTGGAACTCAGTTAGTTAAGTGAATAAGGCAAAACAATAATAATAATAATAACTAGATTGTAAACCAGTTTCTGGACGTGCAATGTTACTCTAACATTGAAAATCTCAATGTTATCCTAACATCCAGAAAACTTGCACTTTCAAGAACAAATAATCTTTACGGGTTCTTTATAACTTAGTACAAATGATCTTTAGGGAACTTTATAACTTAGAAATGATGCCTTTAGAGAATCTTTATTTAATATTAAATTGTTAGTTTAGGTAATTTAATGTATTATTATCCGTCGCGGTAATTTAATGTTAAACTATTAGTTTAAATGCATGTCAAATTATTGGTTAATGTTTTTTTTGTAGAAATAACGCCTTTAGGGAACTTTATAACTTAGAAATGATGCCTTTACAAAATCTCTATATATTAGAACAAATAATCTTTAGGGGTTCTTTATAACTTAGTACAAATGATCTTTAAGGAATCTTTATAACTTAGTAACGACTGAATTTTAGAGAATCTCTTAGAATCATCTAACTTAGATAATTTCTCGTAGTTTTCTAGCATATATTCGATATGGCAGGCAGTCGTCGTCGTCGGGGTGGCAGTGGTCAACAATGTTCAAATGTTTCTGATGTTCCTGATGATGCGGATATTCTTGATGTTCCCGATGTTCCCCCTACTGCTAGTGGGCGAGGTAGTCTTGGACCTCGTATAGTTATCACACGTGGCGGTCGTAGTCACAATGCCGCAACCCCCAACGCGTCTACATCGTCGACGCCTTTACTACAGCGCCGACTTTCTTTTGATGTCGCTGCCGTGCCCGATGCCGCACCGACTGCATCTGGATCTAGGGCTAGAGCACCATCTTCCGCTGGTTCCACCGGAGCTGGCCCGAGCGAGAGGCCGAGTGATACTCCAGCAGCATCGGGAGTATTCAATGTCACGCAACAGCGCCCACCTCGAGGCACCTCCAAAGGTGCACAACAACCCAATGACGAGACTCAAAGGCAGATCATCAAATTGTGTCCTTGTGGCCTGTTTATGAACCCCTCTAGCAACGAGGTTGCGACTACGATCACGGAGTTGATCAGACAGTTCATGAAGGAGTTCTGGCCTACCTACTTAACGATGCCCGAAACTGTGCGAGGCAAAATGTTTGTTAAATTTACGGTGAGGAATTATTTCACAACTATATCATATTATTTAATTTAATATATTCATAAATCGAATTTTATTAATTGGCAGAAAATATATGGTATTCGTGAGAGACAAAAACACGCAGTACAACGGGCCTACGAAACGAAGGCGAAGTTGTGTTATAAGAATTTGATTTACAACACGAAGAGACAATACTTTTAGAGGGTTGTGGATCCAAAATGGGCCGGAAAAGACAAAACTTGGATGCACGACGGGTTAGAGGCGGCGGCGATTAAGCATTGGGCCACTGAGGATCATCAAGAGGTGTCGCATAAGTCTAAGAAAAACAGGAGAGGAGGCAAGGAGCCAATGGAGGGGGTGAAGGCACCTCCCACTTTTTTTGGTGGATCCCGCGACCTAGAGGAGCTCAGACGTCGGCTGGTATGAATTATGAAAATTAACAATATGGGTGTAATTAAGTAATCTTAATATATGCGTAAGCCAATTTTAACGTACTCTTTCTTGAAATGTGTAGGCTGAGGAGGACCCAACACGAAAAGACCCTATTCGATATGATGAGGCCTATAGACGTGGTCACACGCAGCGGGTGAAGGGGACGGGCGGTAACACAGGAGTTCCAGCTCGGCGGACATGGGTAGACGCTGCGGCGAAAGCGCAATATGTAAGTTATTTCAACCACATACTCCTTTTTATCTTCCTCAACTAGCTTTAAATTATTTATTCCAATATAAGTACTGATTCTTTCAAATGTTAATGCAGAAAAAGTACATGGAACTATTGAGGAAAAGATATCCTCGCCCAGCTAAGCTCCCGGTGTTCGATCCCGACTGTTGGACCGAGGCATTTGGTCCTGTGAAGAAGGGGAAGGCGAAAGGCTTGCCGAGGGATGCACGCCCGAAGGCGTTCAACATTAAATACAGGAAACAAGAAGATTATTCACAGGCCTGCATCGACGAATTACAAACACAGAATGACCGCACTATCTATCGCAGTGATCAAAGGATGACTAATATGAAAGCCACTATGGAGCTATGGAGATGCTTGCTTAATGAGAAGGTGGACGTGGACCTTCCACCGATATCAGATTCTATATTCATGGGACATGCACGTAGGAACGGAGCTGTGATTCCACCGGTTTGTATGCCGCGTCGTAGGCCAAATCCATTTGCTCCTAGTTCTTCCGATAGGCCTGCGTATATCGAGGAGTACTCTGATGACAATGATGACGACGATGTCGATGATATTATGGCGTCGTTGCAGACTGACGATTATGTGGAACTGGGTGTTGAGGATGGTGTTGGGAGTGGTGAGGATGATGGGGAGGATGATGGGGAGGATGATGACGGGAATGGATGTGGGTTGGATGATAGTTCGGATGATGATTAGTTGTATTTTCATTATTGTAATGTTGGACTGTTAAATTTTCATTATTGTAATGTTGTACTGTTAAATTTTCATTATTGTAATGTTGGATTGTTAAATTTTCATTATTGTAATGTTGGACTGTTAAATTTTCATTATTGTAATGTTTGACTGTTAAATTTTCATTATTGTAATGTCTTTTACAACACTACCAAATCGTTACAAATAAAGTGCGTCACAAAGTAATGTTTTAAATTATTACAAAACACTTGAACTATTCAGTATCACTATTTAGCTCCACGTTTTCACTTTCTTCTTCTTCCTCTTCAGCTTCTTTTTCTCCTCTATCTTGTACATCTTCGACGATCTCAAACTCATATGCCCGCCCCAATTGTATATCCATATCAAATGCGCTAAAGTCTACGAACATATTAATTCCTACAGATGCGTTCTCTTGGAACACTTCTGCTGGCATCCCTATTTATGTTTTTGTGTCGCTCGAATCACTTAGTGATGACATGTCGATCACGTGCCTAGCCGGTATAGTAGATACAGCCATCCATCCATTTTGACCTGGTCGACCATTCGTAAGTTGTGGATACGGGGCGTAGTACGACTAAAGGGCCTGATTGGCAAAAATAAAAGGCTCGTTGGTTGTGAGAGACCATCGTGGGTTAATATCAACGAGTTAGTACGTCTCATAAAGCATTAAGCTCGTTAATTTGTGGTCTAAGATAAACATCCAAGTTCTTCCCGGGACTATCTGGACCGGAAATGATAAGGCTCAAAAATATGAACTCCTGCCTCATGCAAAGATCGGGGGGGAGGTTATATGGGGTTACCATCACTGGCCAACAAGAGTAATTTTTCCCAGATGAGCCATACGGTGTGAATCCATCAGTACATAAGCCGAGTCGTACGTTCCTAGGCTCAGCTGCAAAATCCGGATGTGTCCGATCAAAGTGTCGCCATGCCTCACTGGAAGCCGAGTGAATCATTCGATCCGTAGCCTCTCGACACTTCAAATGCCAAGTCATATGCTTTGCAGTACCTACGGTATAATACATCCTCTGAAGACGAGGACCTAGGGGGAAATACCACAAATGCTTCTTTGCGACCTTTGACTTCCTACCTTCCTCGTATCTATCAACCCCGCATATCGGGCATTTTAGGAAGTCATTGCTCGCCGCAAACCCGTAAAACAGAAAACACTGATTTGTGCAAACATCGATCTTCTCGTACCCTAACCCCAAGGTTCGCTCCATCTTATGCATCACTTTCGTGTCTTTAGGTAACAACTTCTCAATCTCAGGGTCGAACCCATCTTTAGACATCTTTAAAAAATGTTCAGAAACGATGTTACTCGCCTTGTGAATAGTTTTATAATTCACCCACTCTCCAATCCACTGCAGGACGGTTTTGCTCTTTTTAGGGTGCATCTTCACCTGACCTAGACGCATCAAGTCGTAGAAATCTCTCGCATCGGGATTCGGATCCTCGTTACGCACAGCGTCCTCATCAAATCGGCCTCCATATGCATACACGACCATCTGTCTAAACGAATCGTCAGCACGAATAGGGCTGTCAGGAATATTGGCGTGTGATGGGCCGAGAGGTTCGTCGATAAACGTCATAGAAGTGGTGGTAAACTGCTCTCGATGCAAAACCCACTCAAAATATCCAGGCGTAAATCCCGACTTATGAAGATGATCACGGACTTGGTATCGATCAAAAAACTTTGAATTGTTACATTTTTTGCACGGGCACCTAATACGCCCCCCTAGATCTAAATAGCCATCTTGTCGCGAAGCAAATTCTATGAATGTGCGAACCCCAACCACAAAACTATCTCGCAAATAACCACTGCTCTCGAATCTATCGTACATCCCATTCCTATCTACTTGATAGTCCATTATTTATCTAAGATGTAAATTTTAAAGGAAATAATTAATTACAATTAATACTACAAACAATTAATAATTAACAATTTAAAATGTAACAATTATCATGCACGATAAGGTTGTAGAGTGATAAATTGATCAACTTACTTCTTGAAGCGTAAAAAAACGATCTTCAAGAATCTTGTGTCCTCTACGAGTACCCTCGATGTGTTTACGCCAATATCTATCAAGAAATGAATAAACAAGTTAACATATCATACCAATATTTAGTATTTAAAAATATAGTTGACCATCTAAATGAAAAAAACGAGAATACCTTAAGAGAAATGGTGAAGATTGTTGTGAATTAGGAAAGTAAGGGAAAGGATATTTATCAATGAAAATCTGGCAGTTCGTGACCGCCGGGCGGTCGCGAATGCCAACTAGCCATTGGCATTCGTGACCGCTAGGCGGTCAAGAATGAAACTAGTCGTTGGCATTCGTGACCGCTGGGCGGTCACGAAAGACCCTCATTCGTGACCGCCCAGCGGTCACGAATAATATTCATAAAAGAAAATTTGATTTTATGGATTCATCTTGATGTGTTTATGATTTTTAACAATAAGTCTCATTACTACATGTAAATTGAAGTAATAAATTAATACAACATTAGTAATTAACATATTAAAATAGCGAATTAGATGTGATTAGGCGAGTTATGAACGAATAACCTATTTTATGTTCTACAACTAATCATCATATACACTTAGTTGTTTTAGATGTAATGTGTAATTTTGTGATAAACTCTCTTTTAATTTACTTAGTAGTAAGTATTTTATCAATTTAACAAACATCGCACCTTAATTAAACAAACGAAAATCAAAACTTTTGAATGAAACTTATTCGTGACCGCTGGGCGGTCATGAATAAGGGTCTTTCGTGACCGCCCAGCGGTCACGAAGTATGTTCGTGACCGCTGGGCGGTCACGAAGTAGGTTTCGTGACCACAAGTAGGTTTCGTGACCGCTGGGCGGTCACGAAAGACCCTCATTCGTGACCGCCCGGCGGTCACGAATAACATTCATAAAAGAAAATTTAATTTTATGGATTCATCTTGATGTGTTTATGATTTTTAACAATAAGTCTCATTACTACATGTGAATTGAAGTAATAAATTAGTACAACATTAGTAATTAACATATTAAAATAGCGAATTAGATGTGATTAGTCGAGTTATGAACGAATAACCTATTTTATGTTCTACAACTAATCATCATATACACTAAGTTGTTTTAGATGTAATGTGTAATTTTGTGATAAACTCTCTTTTAATTTACTTAGTAGTAAGTATTTTATCAATTTAACAAACATCGCACCTTAATTAAACAAACGAAAATCAAAACTTTCGAATGAGACTTATTCGTGACCGCTGGGCGGTCACGAATGAGGGTCTTTCGTGACCGCCCAGCGGTCACGAATAATATTCATAAAAGAAAATTTGATTTTCGAATAAGGGTCTTTCGTGACCGCTGGGCGGTCGCGAAAGAGGGGTCATTCGTGACCGCCCGGCGGTCACGAATAACATTAATGGTGAAAATTTTGAATTTTCAAAAAATTTGAATTTCCCCCCAATTCCAAGGTCTTTCGCGACGGCCCGGCGGTCGCGGATGACTCCGGGGTCATCCGTGACCGCCAAGCGGTCGCGGTGTTGCCCGCGACCGCCGAGCCGTCGCGGATGACCACGGGGTCGTCCGCGACCGCCGAGCGGTCACTAATGACTGCCGTGACCGCTGGGCGGTCGCGGATGACCCCGGGGTCATCCGTGACCGCTCGACGGTCGCGGATGACTACCGTGACCGCTCGGCGGTCGCGGATGACTACCGTGACCGCTCGGCGGTCGCGGATGACTGCCGTGACCGGGCATCCGCGACCGCTGGGCGATCGCGGATGACCATCCGCGACCGGAAATGGGTCATTCGCGACCGCTCGAGTGACCCTTTTTTCTTGTAGTGAATTGCACATAATAAAGTTTATCTAACATGAAGTTTTATTATATTTTTGAAATTTAATTAGGATAAAATATTAAAATTATATTTCTTAATCTACCGTCAAGGGTTAAATAAAGGAAAATATTTTTTAGCCCACTTGCAAGTTTTATGTTTATTGATTTATTTGTATGCTTTATATTTGGTAACGCATAATACAATTAATTTTTATCTCAAGATATTAAGTTGGGTATGTATGAATGACATTTGCAGCATCACATTCTAGGAATATTAGTGATCTCAAAAATCAAGTTCCTGGACTAAAGGGGTGTTTGCAAGAGCGTATGAAAGCTCCTTCTTATTATCTTCTACTTAAAGTTACTTGAAGTTGTGTTTGACTTAAAGCTATGAGTGTTTGCGACTTCTTCTATGAAACTAACTTATAACAGATAAAGTTAGTTTTGAGGTGTTTGCAATAGCTAAAGGGAAGCAACTTTTGAACCTTAATTAAAATACAATAATATTTAATTGTTTTTATTTAGATTATAGAAATATTAATTCTTCACTCACATTTGCGCAATCATGAGGTAGATAGTTATATATTTAAAACTAAAATAATTTAAGTTTTAATATAGTGTAATCAATATATATGTTTATTACGTTGCAATATACAAGTTATTAGTATAATTACATCACGTGTATATCTTCTATAAATAATAACTATATTTAAAAGAGGTTAATGTAATAATATCGTACATGTTGTTGTTAAGTAAATTATTTTAAAGATTTTTTCTGTTCTTTTTCATTATTGTTTTTTCTTTAATTGCTTTTTCTTAATTATTATTTTACTCTAACAAATATATAATTATGGAGAAGAAGATTGCGTTGATAAGGAAAGAGAGAAACCATGGAATTTATTTAAGGATAAAATCAGATACTTAGGGAATTTAGGGGATAGATAAGTTTAAATATGTTCACCAAGATTTGTGGGAGAAGCTCCATATGGAAACATCTCATGACATGATTTTGGGCTCTTTTCTTGACTTTATTTAAGAGAATAAAAAGCAAAAGCAACAATTGTAAACACTCATTAAATTCTTTTCAATGACTTAAGCCCATAAAGAGCTCATAAAAGCTCTTGCGAACACCCCCTAAATGGCAAAAACTACACCATTTGGAAGGAGAGTGTTCGTCTTCATTTTAGGAGTGACTGATACTGACTATGATATCCGTGAGGATGAACCACTGGCTGTTGGGGAATCCAGATGCAACTCTAGAATGTTAAAGCTTTGCTTTCATTAACAATGGCCGAAGGTACGCCAATTTTTGTCTTCTGCATTTATCTGATTTTATATGATTGCATGATCACAATAGACTCTTATAGGAGAATGAACTTAAGCATATTTTAATCCAACAATGCCATTTGAAATTCGGTCAAATGATTGCTCAAAATCAACCTTGAGAACAAAACTCGTAATCGTTTTCTTTTGATTTCTTCAAAAATTAATTGTTTGTTGCCATGATGGAATCAATAATGAATCTACCTTTTAGAAAAGCAGATTATTCCTCAGAAATAATCTTGTCCATAATTTTCCTAGTCTATTTGCAAGAGTCTTTGAGAGAACTTTGTGGATGCAACTAATCAAATAGACAGACCTATACTTCTTGATCGTCTGAGGGTTAAGTTTCTTTGAGAAAGAGCGACGACAGAGGAATTCAAGCATCTCACTATTTTTTTGTGAGTGTGAAATTTCACAAAGAATCTCAATAGATCATATTTAATTGTATCCCAACAACCACGTAAAATCTCAAAGTAAATCCGTCCGGACTTGGTACCATATAGCATGTTCTCTGCAGAAATATGGGCAATCTCACTATTTAAATGACTGAAGTGGAGGTTAGGTACTTGGATTCCATCACGATAGTTTCTTTGAAAGCATTTGCAAAATGATCGTTTATTACATTTCTGCATTTTTTCTTCAAGGGTGGCCTAGTTGGTTAAAGAGGAGGGACTTTCTCTCCTTGGTCTGAAGCTCGAATCCCGCGAAGAACAACTTGATTGTATACCTTCTAGGTCTTTGCCTATTACACATGGTTAGCTATAACCTAATCTTGTTTGCCCGATTGGCGAGCTTTGCAGTCTATTGTGTAAACCAACGAGTTTACCTAGTGGGCACTCAAAGGATAGCAGATGCAAGTTTTCACATCATAAAAAAACTAAAAAATTAAAGTAAAATGAAAAAGTAGTCATGCACTTCCACTGATACTGGATACTATCATTAAGTTAATTAATAAAGTTTTGAATACTTGTCATAAATTAACCACTCCCAATGAGAGCACCAGAGGATACAAACTAAATAATTATTTGTATCAAATTCATCCACATTCGAGTCGGGACATAACTGCTAATAGAAGAAAGATTAAGGAAATAATTTAGAAACTAGAATTCTTCATTCATAATCTCTAAACAAACGGTGCTCTGCTATATAAAAATAAAATTACACACAACTCCTAATAACTGCTAATAACTTCTATTATCCACTACCCACTAACTCTATCTAACAAATTACATTAATATTGGTAAATACAATATATATATATATATAAATAATACAATTTAAAAACTAAGATTGTATCAATTCCCACTGTTGGATAATGGCCTTGTCCTCAAGGTCAAAAGTTGTAGAAAACCATTTGAATGAAACAGGTAGCGCACCATCAACATAGGGTAGCTAAACAGGTAGCGCACCATCAACATAGAGTAGCTAAATCTATTCCATTACATAAGAAAATCTGATCCATTCTTTGAAAATTGAGACATGCTCAACAACGTATGCCTGAGTCCAGAAAAACAAGCAATCACTTTCTCTTTTCGTCAACAAAAAGAGGATGAAAAGAGGATGAAAAGGGTGCCACCTGATGAAATTTTGAGCAGTCTGCATTCCATATATTAGGCTCGTCGTCGTAATGCGGGAAGATCGACGTATTGTAATGAAATAATTTGCATCTCCTTTGATTTCTAATGAACAATTAAATTTTTTTCTCTTTTTTCAATTAAAAAAAAAATTTTGCCGCTCTTTGAGATGTTTCAAATATTTATCTGTATATTTGGGCCGAAATAGCAAATAGATGGATGGTGTTCAATTTTCATCCGGCTGTGGGTGGATTTGTGGAGAAGGAACTTTCATTTGTGTGTAGAACGTATTGTTAGACAAGTAGCACGAAAACGAACAAATATAATATATATTGACAAATAAATAAGCAATCAGAAATATTATAATAAAGGAAGTTAGAAATTGTAACTTCAACCGTAGTGAATCGAACGTGAAGATGGTCTAGTCTCTTTCAGTTTCCTTAAAGCAGATTAGTCCTTCTCTACCGTGCTGAGAACGTTGGACTACCACCTTCCAGGATAAAACGACCTACGAACTAGATTACTTGCACTCGTAAAAATGTTCTGACGAACTCGCACAATAACTTTCCTCACAACCACACAATGATAAAAAAATATTTGGCTGCGCAAAAGCCTTTTTCCGTGTATGCAAAGTAATTTTTGGATGATAAAAACCTATGGGAAGTGACCTCTTTATATACTAGTTTGGGAGAGGGTTGGACGACTTGGTCATCACGTAAACGAGTTAAAAGATAATTATGAATCTGTAGTTAAGGTAATTACAACCGTGTAATTAAGATAAGTATAGATCTCGCAAAGATCTCGGATGAACTTGGAAATATTTTCAATTAAAATTGAATCACAAATTTTTTTATTCAGCATGGTAATTTTAATTACCAAAATGAGGCTACGAATTTTCTATATATAAAATATATACTAGAAAATAAATAATTATGTTAAACAAAATAGAAAAATAAATATTTGAATTTCAAAACAAGGCCCACGCGAGCAGGAGCCCAACAGGCCAAACGCATCGACATTCGACGCGTACGTCGTCGTGTGCGCGAGCCCGAGTCGCAATAATCCGATGGATTTTTGCCCAAGATTTGCACCCCCTGCGCGCGCGTAGTAGAGGGAGGAGACACTAGCCAACACATTCTTACAATGCTAAGAATGCATTCCCATTGATAAACCCCCAAAAAAAGTGATATTTTTCCCATGTGGGATGATCCTCTTTCCTTTTAAGTTTTTTCTCCTTTTTCCCAATATTTTCAACTTTGTGTAGATAATTTAGAATATCAATTGCTCATTCACCCGTGTACCATTTTGAGCGTGTAATATACCGTTTCGAGGATTTTACATAGGAGAAGATGTCTCCATCTTGAACTCGTCAAAACGATAAGTGTGTCCTGCTCAAAATCTGACCCAAAGTCAGCTGTACAAACCCATTTCATTTACCAATTTTCCAAATATCCCCCACATGAATGAAATTCAATGATCATGCATACATCATGTGGTGGTAGAGTTCTACGGTCTATGCCTGCATATGATAGGTATGACACGCCCTTGCACCTTCCCTTGTCTAGTCGATAGTATGATCTTGATGTCTTTGAACTATCCATCGTTTGTACAAACGCTTCATAAATCTCAACAGAGGTATATTTCTGTTACCGTTGCGGTTCTCATGGTTTATGTCCATTTTGGCCCTGGAGATACGCCTTGTTCTGCAAGTGTTTTCCAAAAAATGAAGCCACCAGAATTTTCCTCAGAAGCGGCCCCTCCTCTCTCTCACACAGGTGATCTCTTATCTAAGAGTAACCCGCATTACTTCGCTCAGATTTCCGACGCGTAAGAATCATTAAAAGCACAATGGTAAACCTTTTCCATTACGGGTATCACTGTTTCATCTAGGAATGGAGAAAGGTTGACCCCCACAGTGACCGTGCAAAGTTCTTACAATTAGGTTGTCCCATTGAACCATGATCTTGGGATCTCCAGCCAGCATGGTCGGGTTTTCCTTCATAAGAACCTTATTATTCAATAGGCTTAAGTCCCATTCCTTTCGTTGTCTTATCAACTTGATCTCTATTTAACCCTTTGGTTAGCGGATCCGCAATATTATCTTTTGACTTCAGGTAGTCAAGGGTGATAACCCCTATCGAGATCAGTTGTCTAACGGTGTTATGTCGCCGACGTATATGTCTAAACTTCCCGTTGTATAAAACATTATGTGACCTTCCAATTGTAGATTGGTTATCGCAATTTATGCATATTGCTGGCACAGGTTTGTGCCACTCAAGAATATCTTCCAAGAAGTTATGAAGCCATTTGGCTTGTTCACTGTATTTTTCTAATGCCACAAACTCAGATTCCATCATGGATCTAGTTATAACCATTTGTCTTGAAGATTTCCATGACACGGCTGCACCTCCTACAGTGAATACGTATCCACTTGTTGCCTTGGAGTCTTGTATATCAGATATCCAGCTTGCATCGGTATAACCTTCAAGCACAGCAGGATCCCTTGTATAATGCAACCCGTAGTCACGAGTATAACATAAGTACCTAAGTACTCTCACAATTGCTTCCCAATGCTCATGCCCTGGGTCACTCGTGAATCTACTCAAATGCTAATTGTATAGGCAATGTATGGTCGTGTAAAGCTCTTTAAGTATATCAGACTTCCTATCACTCTAGCATATTCCACTTGATCAACACTTTCTCCCTTATTCTTAGACAAGTGTTAGCTCGTGTCAATTGGAGTTCTGGCTACACCAGAATCACCCTTGCTCGATTTTTCAAGAATCTTGTCCACGTAGTGTGACTGAGTTAATATGAGACCCTCTGGTGATCTTCTAATCTTAATTCCTAAGATTACATCGGCCAGCCCCATGTCCTTCATATCAAACCTTGAATTCAGCAAACTCTTAATGGAGTTTACCATTTGGTCGTTGCTTCCCATAATGAGTATGTCGTCAACATACAGACAGAGAATCAGATATCCTTCTTCTATAGTTTTGACATAGACACACTTGTCACACTCATTGATTCTAAAGTCATTTGTCAACATGACGTTGTCAAATTTATCGTGCCATTTATTTGGTGCTTGTTTAAGTCCATACAGAGACTTCACCAATTTACAGACTTTCTTTCCTTTTCCAGGAGCTACATAACCCTCGAGTTGTTCCATGTAGATTTCTTCATCAAGATCTCCATTAAGAAAAGTAGTGTTTACATCCATTTGATGTACTACAAGATTTTGGAGAGAAGCAATCACCAAAATCATATGTATTGAATTTATTCTTGTTATAGGAGAATAAGTATCAAAGTACTCATGGCCTTCTTGTTGCTTGTATCCTTACGACACAAGTCTAGCCTTATACTTTCAATTGTTCCATCTGTTTTCATTTTTCGTTTCAAAACCCACTTGAAACCTAATGGTTTACATCCCGAAGGAAGGTCTACCAGTTCCCACGTGTGATTGTGTAAGATGGAATCAATCTCACTTTTGATGGCTTCTTTCCCTAAAGGACCTTCAACTGACCTTCCAGCTTCCTTATAAGTTTGAGGCTCAGCCTCTATCATATAGGTTAGAAAATCTAGCCCAAAAGAATTTTCTATCTTTACCCTTTTGCTTCTTCTCGGCTCTTCTTGGACCTCGCTAGTTTCTTCAATCTCTTCTTGATCTTGACTATTGTCAATATCCTCGAAAGTTCGTTCTGAAGAGCTTGGTCCAGCCATAGCGGGTTTACAAGAAAATATATGTTCAAAGAACGTCGCATTCCTTGATTCCATTATCGTGTTTTTATGAATCTCGGGGTTTTTAGATTAATGCACAAGAAACTGATATGCAGTGCTATTGTGAGCATAGCCAATGAAAATACAATCCACCATCTTTGGACCTATTTTCATTTTCTTAGGCAAAGGTGATGACACCTTAGCAAGACACCCCCACACTTTGAAGTATCTGTAGCAAGGTTCTCAACCTTTCCACAACTCATATGGAGTCTTTTCTTCTTTCTTTTTGGGTATCTTATTTAAAAGATAGTTAGCCGACAAAATGGCTTCACCCCACATGTTCTGCAGCAATCCAGAACTTAATAACATGGCATTCGTCATGTCTTTTAAGGTTTCATTTTTCCTTTCAGCCATCTCATTGGATTGAGGAGAATTTGGCGCAGTGACCTCGTGAATAATTCCATATTGTGAACAAAATTCACCAAATGGTTCAACATATTCACCACCACGATCACTTCTAACCATCTTAATTTTCTTATTAAGATGGTTTTCGACCTCTTGGTTGTATAAAACGAATTTGTCTATAGCTTCATCTTTACTTTTCAGTAAATATACATAACAGTATTTTGTACTATCATCAATGAAAGTTATAAAATACTTATATCAACGTCTTGTTTGTGCGAATTTTAAATCACATACGTCACTGTGAATTAAATCAATGGGTTCTGTATTTCTTTCAACAGTTAGGAACGTTGTTCTCGTTAGTTTTACGTCTACGCAAGTTTCACAATTATGTTTGGAATCAATTTTAAACGTTGGTATGTGATTCATGTTAATTAGTCTACATAAGAATCATAATTAACGTGCCTTAATCTACCATGCCATAGACTATAAGACTCAAGCAAATAAATGGAAGTAGAAGTTTTATTGCCAGAATTAAAAGAAGTGGGCTTAACAGCTATTACATTCATTGTCCACATCCCTTCTTTCACATAACCCTTTCCAATATGAACACTATATTTGGAAATCACAAATTTCTGGGATTCAAACACCATCTTGAAGCCATGAGTGACTAGCAAGTATCCAGAAATCAGATTCCTACGAATGTCTGGCACATACAGCACATTCTGCAGCGTAACCTGTTTTCCAAAAGTCATCTTAAGGCGCACCGTTCCTTTTCCCTTGATCTTAGAGGTAGCACAGTTGCCTATGTAGATCAACTCCCCAATTTCAACAAGAGTAAGCTCGGAGAAGCTTGATTCTTCAACACAGACGTGACGTGTTGCTCCAGTATCGAGCCACTATTCCTTTGGATTAGCATCCATCAGGTTCATTTCCGAGATCACAACACATAGGTCCATATCATACACATCCCGAACAGCAGTGTCCATCAGATTGGCCACGTTAGTCTCTTTGCCTTTCTTCTTCGGCATTCTGCAGTCAGACAACTTATGCCCCGCTTTGACCCAGGTTTAGGCTTCTTGTTATTCTAGCCTTTGTCATGCTCTACAATGTTTGTCCTAGCAGTGTTGGTGTTAACAACAACATTGGAAGACCTTTTATCTCCACCCTTGTTGTCCTCTTCTATATGAAGTCTGACAATCAAATCTTCAATACTCATCTCCTTTCGTTTATGCTTTAGATAGTTCTTGAAATCCTTCCAACCAGGTGGTAACTTTTCGATGATACAAGCTACCTGGAAAGATTCACTCAAGACCATTCCCTCAGCATGAATTCCATGGAGAATCAATTGAAGCTCTTGCACTTGACTAATAACAGTCTTCGAGTCTTTCATCTTGTAGTCCAAGAATTGACCCACTAGGAATTTCTTGGCACCAGCATCTTCACTCTTATACTTATGGCCAAAGGATTCCCATAATTCTTTTGTTGTTTTCTTCACGTTATATACTTGATACAACGTGTCTGTCAAACTATTCAGAATCGAATTTCGACAAAGAAACTCAGAGTGCTTCCACGAATCAATTGTAGTCTGCGATTGTGCATCAATTTCATCCTCTCTAACAGAACGAGAATCCTCTTTCAAGAATCTCGCAAGATTCAGCATGGTGAGATAAAACAGCATCTTTTGTTTCCTTGTTTTGAAATTCGCTCCATCGAATTTCGTCAATTTCTCATTATAGCTCATACAAAACGTGAGAACAGCCGGAGTCTCCAAACTCGCCATACTCAGAGGCTGAGCTTTCAGAACAGAATCAGAAGCCTATAATTTCAACGTATCAGGCATCTTCAGATTGGTATCATTAATAACCATATCAGACGAGTTGTTGTTTTCAGACATATCTGAAACGTTTCAAAGAAAAAATTGATATAAGAAAATAGAAGAAGAATTACGAAAATTCTTCTTAGTTGCTTTGAAAAAATACGAAATGAAATTCTCGTTATAGTAGGTGAGGATACCGACAATCCTTCACGAATAAAAACTATTATTTTATATTTAAGAAAGCTTTTCTAGAAAATAATATATTTAATTTTTTGTAACGAAAAAAAATATTACGGTTTAATAAACCGAGTAATGAACAAAAATTATTTTCTGGAAAAAAAACTTTTGCCAATATTGTAACTTGTTTGTCTCAAGAGATAATATGCTTAAAATTGTTAGACAAGTAGCACGAAAACGAACAAATATAATATATATTGACAAATAAATAAGCAATCAGAAATATTATAATAAGAGGAAGTTAGAAATGGTAACCTCAACCGTAGTGAATCGAACGTGAAGATGGTCGAGTCTCTTTCGATTTAATTAAAACAGATTAGTCCTTATCTACCGTGCTGAGAATGGTTGGACTACCACCTCCCAGGATAAAATGACCTACGAACTGGATTACTTGCACTCGTAAAACAGTTCTGGCGAACTCGCACAATAACTTTCCACACCACCACATAATGATAAAAAAATATTTGGCTGCGCAAAAGCATTTTTTTCGTGTATGCAAAGTAATTTTTGGATGATAAAAAACCTATGGTGAGCGACCCTCTATATACTAGTTTGGGAGAGGGTTGGACGACTTGGTCATCAAGTAAACGAGTTAAAAGATAATTACAAATCTTTAGTTAAGGTAATTACGAATCATGTAATTAAGATAAGTACAGATCTCGCAAAGATCTCGGATGAACTTGGACACGCTTTCAGTTAAAACTAAATCACAAAATATTTTGTTTCGCGTGGTAATTTTAATTACCAAAATGCTGCTACGAATTTTCTATTTATAAAATATATATCAGAAAATAAATAATTCTGTTAAACAAAACAGAAAAAGAAATATTGGAATCGCAAAACAAGGCCCACGCGAGCAGGAGCCCAACAGGCCAAACAGAGCGACATTCGACGCGTATGTCGTCATGTGCGCGAGCCCGGGTCGCGCTAATTCGATGGATTTTGGCCCAAGATTTGTAACCCTCCCCCACTGCGCGCGTAGGAGAGGGAGGAGACAATAGCCAACACATTCTTACAATGCTAAGAATGCATTCCCATTCATAAATCTCAAAAGAAAGTGTTATTTTTCCCTTGTGGGATGACCCTCTTTCCTTTCAAGTTTTTCCTCATTTTTCTCAATATTTTCAGCTTTGTGTAGCTAACTTAGAACATCAAATTCTCATTCACCCGTGTACCATTTTGAGCGTGTAATATACTGTTTCGAAACTATCACATAGGAGAGCATGTCTCCATCTTGAACTTGTCAAAACGCCAAGTGTGACCCGCTCAAAATCTGATCCAAAGTCAGATGTACAAACCCATTTTATTTACCAATTTTCCAACACGTATACCTTTACTTTGCTCAGCGTTGATCGTGAATTGTGTTTTTCGTCTCAAGCATTGTGAAGACAGTGATGATGGTGGAGTTGGGAGCGCCATAGACAAAGGTAATGTTGGTGGCAGAAGGGTTATGAATAAGGTTGTGGCCGGAGTGGTGGCGGAGAATACTTATAAAAAAATTTCCATCTTTATTCGTTATTCTTCAAAAACTTTAATCATTCGTGCTTCATGTTGTTCTAAAAGTTCAAGCATTTTAGACAACAAAATTTGCTTTGTTTGGAAATTCATTAAGGTGAAAGATCACGAAATGAAAACATCAAATAATGATACAAATAAATAATTATTTGTATCAAACTCGTCCCGGACATAACTCCTAAAAAAGAAGGATTAAGGAAGAATTTAGAAACTTCTAAACATGCGGTTCTCTGCTATATAAAAAGAAAATTACACAGTTCCTAATAACTACTAATGACTTTTCTTATCAACTATCTAAAAAATAACATTATATTAGTAAATACAACATATATAACAATAATACAATGTAAAGACTAAGACCGTATAAAGTCTTGATGTGATTTATCATTTGACATGTATGCAAAGACTCATAACAGTAGAATTCTGCATTTTCCTGATCTAGCAATGAGCCAAAGACCATTCGCCGAAGATAATTTGTATGAATTGTCAATATGCATGTGAGATAAACTACAAGATTTGATGCTTCCTCTAGCGCGTCTTTTCCTTGTCGTACTTTTTCCAAACAAATTAATAGTGAATACATGTCAATATTTCACCTACAATTTTCCGAGTAAAACGCGAATTATGCGGGGATATTAACATGGTTAAATTTATGAGTTATTTTATATTGATCATATGCACTATTTGTTCGGTTCGGCATGTGAATGCTGCAAATAATATGGTGGAGGTTATTTAGGTGGTTCAGTAATGAATTGGGTCGGCCCGCCTAGCTAGCGGCCCATTCAGAAAAATATCCAACCGCGTTGGTTCGATACTTCCTCAACTATCGAATGAAAACATTCGATAGTTATTACCTTTTCTCAGAGAGGGGCCCACAGTCCAATGTCTATAAATACTTCGGATACCGAGATTCAAGCTAGATCATTAATTACTGTTTACCAACCCCGCATGTATCGAACGTACCGTTCGATAGTTATTTTTGTTCGAGACTTATTTGGTTAGATTGATCCCAGTCAGTCCGATCGTCCAATATCAGCATCCCCGTTCAATAGTTTCTAGTATTGAATCCAAGATAGTTCAATTGTTCTAGGACTCGCTAGTTCTTCTAGCATCGAACTAGCTTTGTTCGATAGTTTTCTAGATTCAACACTCAATGGTTATTCTATTCTTTTTAAGCTTTCCTAATGTGTAATAGATGTTCTTGACAAAGCTAGCCGATACATGTAATAGATTAGCATAGTTTGGTATATTTCAGGCCCAATTATAATGTATTTCTATTTCTTTGTAATCTTGCGAAGTAATACCAAATTATTGGCGTCGTCTGTGGGATCACCATCATGTACACATGGGAGTCCAGACTAGGCGGAATAGCGAAGATAGGTAACATTGTTTTGGCTACTCATGCCCAGAAGAAGAAGGCCAAGACCGAGAAGGTGGAGAAGGGTTTGAAACCAAAGCCCCATGACAGGGGAGAGACAAGTGTGAGCGCCAAGTTCTGAGACAATGGGATGAATCGAAGATGGAACTAATGGGGAAAGTAAAGTTAGTATAGTTATTCATAGATGACGAAGGGAAGACTATAAGGATCGGCACGACAATGGATCAATAGGTGTAAAAAGCCTTAGTAGATTGTCTCAAGCATAACGCGGACATGCTTGCTTGGAGATACTACGACTTGCGCAGAATCGATTCAAGGATAATCGTACACGGATTGAATGTTAACCTGGATGCCAAGTTGATCAGGCAGAAGAAGCAGAATTTTAGCAAAGAAAAGAATGAGGCAGTAGAAAAATAGGTGTTAGAATTATTGTCAGCGCTGCATATTAATGAGATTAGGTTCTCTGAATGGTTAAGCAACATAATCCCGTGCTCAAGAAGGAAGCGACGTAGAGGATGTGTGTCGACTACATGGATCTTAATAAGCATTGCCTGCGGGACCCCTCTCTCGCTTCTGAAGTACGATTTTTTGGTAGATTCGACTGCAGGGTGCGCCCTTCTGAGTATAATAGATGCCAAAAGTGGTTTTCATCATATCTTTATTGCTGCAAATGATCAGACTAAGACTTCATTCATAAAAGACACGGGAGTATACTATTATAGGGTGATATCGTTTGACTTGAAGAGTGCAGAGGAAACCTTCCAGAGATTGGTCACTAAGATGTTCTACATTTTGATTGGCAAATTGATGGAGGTTTACATTGATGACATGTTGGTCAAGAAATTGAAGGCGGGGGGACAAATCCAAAATTTGGACGAGGCTTTCTCCATCATGAGAAACTACGGTATGAACTAGAATCCAAAGAAGTGCATGATCGGCGTAACCACGGGAAAGTTCCTTGGTTATATGATGAACGAGATCGACATAGAAGCGAATCCTGTAAGATAATGTTAGTTTATGTGTTGCCCTCTCTAAGGATAGTCAAGGGCGTGCAGTGTCTAGTAGGGCCTCTAACTACTTTAGGAAGGTTCATGTCGGCTTCAGCAGAGAAGAATCTACCTTTCTTCAAAGGGATGAAAAAAAATCAAGGATTTTTAGCGGACAGCAGAATGCGAGGCAGCCTTTCAGCAAATAAAGAGATACCCAGTGAGCCCACCCCTTCTAGCAAAATCGAAGTAGGGTGAGATTTTGTACTTGTACCTAGTAGTGTCTTCCCATGCCATTAACATGGTGTTGGTAAATGAGAAGGGAGATCAGCATCTCCTGATACACTATGTAAGTCGGGTGCTCCAAGGTGCCGATAAGAACTACTTGAAGATATAGCTTTTCACTCGGGCAATAGGGCTACAGCTAGGAAGCTGCAGTTGTAGTTTCAGTCGCATCCTATTATGACCATGAGAGATAAACCTTTATCGAGACACCATCATAGAAGGATAAGATATTCCAATACCTCTCCAACGACATATTGCTAGACGATCTTAATGCTCGGCATAGATTATGATACAAGGCGAGCTCTACAAACGCTCATTTGAGGGACCATTGTTGCGATGCCAATCTCTGGCTTAAACGAAATATGTGATGAAAGAAATTCTTTCTGGGAGTTGTGGAAACCACTTAAGGGGAAGGGCATTGGCGTAGAGTATACTCTGCTAAGGATATTGTTGGCCCACACTCCTGAGGGACGCTACTGCCTATTCATGGAGATGTGCTAGTTATCAATTTCATGCTAGACTGATTCACCGGCGCAACCCATGCTAGAATGGATTTCATGCTAGACATTGTTGTCCCACTATTAGTTGCCAAGGGGCAAAATAAGTTTTTTGTGGTGGTGGAATATTATACGAAATGAGTAGAAGTAGAGGCGATGGATACTATCTCGTTGAGCAACATGATTGAATTTATCTGGAAAAATATAACATGTCGCTTTAGCATACCAAGAGTTCTGGTACCTGACAATGGACAGCAATTTGTAGGGAAATAAATCAAATCTTGGTGTGAGGAACTCAAGATTTCCTAACACCTCATATCAGTGTCGCATCCACAAGCCAATGGGCAAGTGTAATCGACCAATAAGAAATTAAAAGATTATCTCAAAACAAGGCGGAAGGAAACAGGCATGAGATGGACCGAAGAGTTGCATGGTATCCTGTGGGCCTACAAAACCACACCTAGAACGTCAACGGGTGAGACTCATTTTATCTTGGTATATGGTTATGAGGCGGTCATACCCGCTAAGATTTGTATGCCAACCCGTCGAATACATGATTACGAACCGTAACAGTCTGCCAGATTACGTCAAATGGCTCTCAACATGATCTGGTCAACAAGAGATAAAGCTTATCAATGCACAGTGTCTTTCAAAGCTGACGTGGCCAAAAGCTTTGATAAAAAAGTACGTTTCAGGAAATTTAAGGTCGGGGACCTAGTTCTAAAAAGCATAGAGGCGAGCAGGCATGTGGGTTAGTTACAACCTCGTTGGGACGGTCCTTTTTGTGTCATGCGGGCAAGTGCCAGAGGTTACTAATATTTGGAAGATTTAGAGGGTCAGCAGCTCACGCATTTTGTTGGGCTCAGCTCTATCCTTATTTATATATCAATGTCTTTTTTATGCAGTATTTTTTTTCTTTTGCCAAATAAAAACCATTTCTTCAGGTACAATGGCACAAGTTTATAGCCCATGGACCATAAACGATCAAATGTAGACGCAAGTCTCAACCAGGAAATAGATGGCCATTTGACCCAACGTGGTCAAATGCAAACCTAAGATCTCATAAATGCAAAGAGAAGGACATTTGACCCAATGTGGTCGAATGCAAACCTAAACTTTTAAAATGAATAGAGACGGACATCACACCTAACTCGGTCAAATGTAAACATAAAATCTCACAAATGCAAGGAGATGGACATATGACCGAACGTGGTCGAATGCAAACCTAAACTCTCAAAATGAAAAGAGACTGACATATGACCCAACGAAGTCAAATCAAACCTAAAATCTCACAAATGCAAAGAGATGGACATTTGACCCGATATGGTCAGATGCAGACCTAAAATCTCAAAACTAGAGGAGTCGACAGTTACCCTCCGTAACTAAAGCAGTCAAGAAGTCACAAAATAAATATCAAGTGGATAATACGCAAACACAACTATAAATCATAATTCCTCATCAAGACGATGGGAGCAATTCAAGACAAATGCCAACCGGTCAAACAAATATTTTTTTTACACATATGAACCCATAACCATAATGCACAACAAATCTTTCTGAAGTCAACTCAAAACCTAGTACAACTCTAAATGGGATACTCGTAGGTATCCCTATAATCCCCATTAAAATTGGGGGGCTCGCCGGATCCAATCGTAAGACTAGCCCAAGTGATCGAGCAAACCTAGTACAATTTCTCTTTATTTGCCTCACAGTCATATTAAGACCACTATTGTTGAAGTCGTGTTGTCCCTCCAGCCAGATCTCGATATCCTCTTCCATGGTCTCAGTGGCTGACCCCTCCATTGAGTAGATACTTGGTGACACAACATCCCCAACATTGACCGATGGCACATTGGAAACCACTTTAGAAGGAACCACATGTTTGGAAGGACCCAAGGGTGCCTCGAAGATAACGTCCATCGCAGGCTCGGACGGTCCAGATAGCTAGTCAATCCATCCATTAGCGCCCCGCTTACAGGATCGACATTAATAGACTCTAGGGCTTTACTGATGGCCTCATCGGTCGAACCTAAAACAACATTGCGTTGAGGGCCGTCCATTTTCTCTACGCCTTCAACTGTGGTGGAACAACCTTCCATACCAGATCTAATGGGGGGTGAGACCACCTCGTCGTCAATACACCCAAATTTACTACGAATCTCATCTTCAATTGTGTCTATATATTTCACTTTTTTGAAACCTGGCCTGCACCGGCCGGTTTGACCGGTTCGACCGGGAACCGGCAGCTTGTTTGGGCCAGTTCTGCACCTAGAGCGCCCTGCAAGCTCCAGGGGGCCAACCGGCAAGTTAGGCCGGTTCGCCCGGCGATTCGGTCGCCCAGTTTGGCCCGTTCACCCTTTTTTTTTGGAAATTATGAGATTGGCCGTTAATTTTTGACAAATTATAAACCTGCCTCGAAATTTAAAAAAAAAAAAATGAAAACAAAAATGCCAAACTTTGAAAGGTCATAACATTGCGTAGGAGTATCCGTTTTGGACTAATTTTTGTTTTTTTTTTGTTATCTCGACGAGACCTATCCATCGCAAACAGCCTGCGGCGGTTTGGTCCAAGAAAATTTCAAAAAAACGTTGTTTTCTATCCTTAATTTGATTTTAAAGCGAAACGGACATGCATTCGAGAATTTCAGGCATGGTATTTTGTTCAATGCTAAGTCCATTTTCCAGATTTTAGTGTCATATATTGTTGTTCTTGTATTAAATTTTGTGATACGGTTGGCCAACATGTAAAAATCCAAAATAATCTTTTAACTTGTATTAATTATATAGTTTTTTGGTTTATTTATTAAATTGTTTGATAGCTCAATGGTTTCCACTACTTCATAAGAACTTGTTTTGTTGGAGGTCACGTGTTCAAGTCCTAGTATTGTGATAACTATATTCTTATTTTTCTTATAATATAACAAAACATTAGTGACTTAAAATATTTCTCACAATCTTATAATTGTTTTATACAATTAATTATATATTTTATTGAATGTTGACTTTAGTCAACAAACTGGTCCAACTAGTGATCCGACCGGTTCGACCTGTTGACCCACTACTTGGTAGCCTTACCGGATTAGTCACCGGGTCGGGTTTCAAAACACTGATATATTTAGCAAGATCATCCGCCGCCCGTGGATGCAACCCCACCCAGATTAGTGTCCATTCTCGCAACATCATCAACATGCTCTATCTCATGAACGGGCACAGTATCTCCAACATGACCCTTTTTCTCTTGCCAAATACGATAAAAATGATCACCTGCTTTAGCCAGAGATAGCTCTTCTTTGTCGTCTTTAGAATCCTTGGGAGTTTCAATGTGAGACCCATGACTCACGTCAAGCATCACCTTTCAAAACCTCTCTTTCACGAACCCTAGATGTCCAATCTGGTCAGCATAAAGATTCATTCCAAACTTTGCATCCTTCGCGGCTTGACGTAGCTTCATCAAACAGAATACACAACTCGACGAGAAAGACCTAGCCACCTCACACTCCTAATCTTCAAACTCAAAATGTTGAACCCTGCCCTTTTGGCGACTAACTTCGAACTCACCCGATGAGTTTGACTCCCTAAATATGATTCTCTCTCATGTTTCAACACATCCCTTTCCTTGCGTAGAGTTTCAATTTTTGCCCGCAATGATCCCACACTCGTCTTGGCATTTCTAGTGGTCACAGAAGCAGCATGCGCATCTTGCAGCCTTGACCTTGGTCTTCCCAGCTTCTCAAGCTCCGCAATTGGCCGCAATGATTGCAATCAGCCTTTATACTTATCTTGCATCTTATCGATGACTCCATTATGTTGGTTTTGTACCTCTATCAATGCGCTATAATCAAGGCATAGCCTATACACGGCAGTAGTCGTGGAAGCAGCAAACAAACGGCCAAAGCAAGCCAAAATCCAATATATAAGGTTTTTGTTGGCCTAGTTGCGATTTATTTTAGGCCACAACCCACTCAAATTCCATTCGCGTGATCTTTCCTTGACCTATATCCCATTAACTTGATATTTAGGGACTCAAAGTTTGCATCATTGAGGGAACTATATTTAGATCTGTTGATGGGGGCACCAGCCTTAGACCGAAGGGTCGTGGTTGTTTGGGCAGCCGAAGAGATACTCCGACAGCTGCATCCGTGGCACGCGACTCTGTGGCGCACCTCTTTGCAGCGGTATACCAATGTTCGATACTTCCACTAACGGGAGCATGAGTCTTAAGGCTCGGGCAGGTATCAAAAATTATCGTCAGCTTATCTTCGTTAAAGTGTGCCAAGTTTCCACATTCCTCTGGTCGACAGCATCTGCTTCCTCCTTCATTCTGATATGCGCATCAGAATCAACCTTAACTCTACACCCCCCCCCCCTTCGGTAATAGGAGTAATAACAACTCGGCACCTCTCAGAATTATTGTGACGCTCGAAATCACGTACACACGATAAGCGAGCATGGGAAGACACCCCCGCCCTCTTAACTCTTTCGATAGACGTATGCTCCGGTTAAGTAAATGTACAACCTCGGACCTAATTTCCAAAAAACTACCTCATACCTTTGTTGGCAAAGAAATGCCAGAGGGTTCTTTAGTGGACCTAGCGAGCGGTCCACTTTGACCTGTCGAAGGGCTTCAAAACCTTGCGACGACCCTTCAAATTTATGTAGAGCCATCACACAGTCCACAATACACTCTTACTAATCGATACTCAGTTGTTGTTTAATACTTATGGCGTTCGATACTTATGATGTTCAATATTTATCGCATTTCGATACAAAACTAGCATTCGATGTTGTCACCAGTTCGATACTAAACCCGATTCGATACGAAAACTCAAACCAACAGAGCTTCGCCACACAACGACAAAATGATATGGCATCCATGGGCCATATCTATAGGCCCCAGCACCGCCTCGAAAACGATAGTTGCATTCAATACTACGAATTCGATACTTCTAAAATTATCGAATCACCCAAGAACATAACAACCGAATCACTATGATTGGATACTGCCAATATAGTCGAATCACTCATGATTTAATATTATCCATAACAATCGAATCCCCTAGATTCGAGACTATCCAAAACCATCGAAACACTCATAATTCGATACTCTTCATAACAATTGAATTCCCCTAAATTCGAGACTCCCCAAAACCATTGAATCACTCATGATTCGATACTATCCAAAATAATCGAATCAATTATGATTCAATTCTATTTAAGAGAAAAATTAAATACGATACGATATATACCAGAACGCTCGAATTCGTTGTCAAACGGAGAATTCAAAATTAAGGATGATTTGATCTTTATTTGAAAACACTCGAGGAATCCAATACTTTGAAGCAGAATATTATTATTATTTGGCACCCGTCCCTTCGGATTACGACTCTCAAATGAGGTGCATATTTTGAAGCCAAATATTATTATTATTTGGCACTCGTTCCTTCGGATTACGGCTACCAAATGGGAAGGGGGGCACATTTCGAAGCTGAATATTATTATTATTTGGCACTCATTCCTTTGGCTTACGGCTCCTAAATAGGAAGCATATTTTGAAACCGAATTTATTATTTTTTTCAACCGTTCCATCGATTTATGGCACCCAAATGGGGGGGGGGGGAGCATATTTTGAAGCAAAGTCTTTTCTTCGCAATATTTAAAGCACACCCGCAGACAATTCTTAAACTTGGCACCCTCTCTTTAAACAATACCAACTTCCAAATTGGGGGAACTATATGGTGGGGGTTATTTAGGTGGCCCAGTAATGAACTAGGTCGGTCTGCCCAGCTAAGGGCCTATTCGGGAAATTATCAAACAAGGTTGGTTCGATATTTTCTTAACTATCGAACGAGAAAGTTTGATAGTTATTGCCTTTTTCCGGAAAAGGGCCCACAGTCTGAGGTTTATAAATACCCCAGATCCCGAGATTCACGTCAGATCATTAACTACTATTCACCAACCCCCCATGTAACGAACGTACCATTCGATAGTTATTTTCGTTCGAGACTTATTTGGTTTGATTGATCCCGAGTCAGTTCGATCATCTAACATCAGCATCCCCGTTCGATAGTTTCTAGTATCGAATCCAAGACAGTTGATAGTTCGACAGTTTCCAGATTCGACACTCAAGGGTTATTCTAGTCTTTTTATGCTTTCCTACTATGAAATAGGTGATCCGGCAAAATCTAGTCGATAGATTAGCATAGTTTGGTATATTTCAGGCTCAATTATATCGCATTTCTATTTTCGTGTAACCCATACGAAATAATACCAAATTATAATGAATAGGCATTCTTCGCAATTCTAAATAATTTTCCGACACTAATGTCCCCGTAGCAATGAAAGCCCACATGAAACAGACCACTATCCTTTTGGGAAAGGATTTATAGTGGTCCTATTCGAACACCACTTCTGACAAACCCATGAACAAGTATCATGATCCCATGCGTTACGTCTTCTTCATCAATTCATTTTATATTCAATAATTAAGACGATATCAATAATTAAACCTAACACAAAGAAAATATGAGGTCATATATATATATATATATATATATATATGATGCATAATTCGTCACGCCCTAGAATATGGCCGGAAAAGGGTAACCCACAAAAACGACTAAGGTCTGGAGGAAGGGTACGCCCATGTCACGACCCGTTGTTACCTAAAGAGAGGTACATAGTCCGGTATTCAGAGAAGGTACTCTCGGATCGTAACCAACTAACAACCCAAAGAGGGTATTTTGTCCAAACACCCGGAGAAGGTACCCCCAGGTCCCGACTGACCAATGCCCCAAATAAGGGAATACAACTCCGGTCCAAATGTTCGTCGTAAGATCATTTTCAGCAAAGGGAATCTATTCTGGCTTTCCTAAAAGGAGATGACGGCAGTGGTCGCTTTTATAACTCGCCTCCCGGACCATGAACTCTAACTCCTCAACGTCCTCTCTCCCCTCCCTCTTTTGTCCCATGTCTATTTATCTCTCCTATCTCATTCAGGGTGAACATATTAGTCAAATGAGGGTTTTTTTTTTTTGCTTTCCCACCGGGAGATGAGATTTTGTTTAAGCTCGACCACTGTCCGAAGCTAAGGTAAAGGCATTGGATGGGATGACTCTATCTATGGGCCCAAATGCCACATAGCATGTCACAAGAGCGAGGCGAGGCCCTTAATAGACAATGCTAGACAGACGAAAGATTGCACATCACAAACGTACCTATCCCCGCGCTCAACGGATCAAAGGTACGCCGGGGATAACATGCTGATGACTTTCAATTCGGGAAAGACTAAAGGACCGGTAAGGACAAAGAGAGTTAATAAGGAAGTCAAGAAAGAAAGTTGTCTTAGTCGCCCTTGAAAGGACCTTGAGACGGGCCGGGGGGAAGGTGTCGAAGATAGGGAATAGTAGTGTAGAGGCAGTGCTTATAAACGCTTAGCTACACCTGTCCTTCATGGATCTAGGAGTTCATACGAATCCCGCTAGTCATTAAGTAGGTTTAGAAATGAGAAATGGCTTCACTATGAATGCGTAATAAGCCCACTTTGGCTCAGCCGCACCACCCAGGGTGCGAGCCAATGACAAGCATGGTTCTGTAGTCAAAGCAACTTCGTCACTTTTGTGTACCCATCGGAAAATGGCGAAAAAAGAAAGAGGAAGTGATTCGTTAACGCTCGGCTAAGTCTTGAACCTTCGCGTTGACCGTTCTCAAACTCCAGGGTCAGAGACTGCTACTCTTTAAGAGAGGAAATAGAAGGTCAAATAGGACTTTTCCACAAACGAGTGATTTAGCGGACTCAAGGCCTAGATCATTTTAAGTTAAATGAAGTCCTTCTTAGCCCCGATCTTGGGGATTTCTCCCAAAAAAGATTCTTGACCATTTCCAGCCTTAGTCAAACAAATAGGGGAGCAGCCTCTGGCGTTAAAAGTTTTTAATGAATAACTCAGGTAAACCTTCCCCCACAACCTAAAACCATTCTAAAACTCGGGTACCACAAGGAAGGGCCACGAAACCCCCCAGTCCTTAATCATTTCCCGAGCGACTAAGTACCACTTGAACCCCACGGGCCCTACCGCAAGGCCTTCGAGAGATAATATCCAACAAATGGCTAAAATATCAAGGAAGAATGAGGACAATACTATAATACCAAGGACACGGGTGAATACAAGTAAGGGTCAAGACCACTCAAAATATGGTGTAAATAAATAGCTTGACAATCACACAACCATGAAGAACGACCCCACATGTCCCTCTCAAGACCAATGACCACAGAATCATCCGACCACCTAGGCAGAGGATCAAGCATGACTAGGCTCGGAAGACTTTCCAACCACCCTCATTCAACATAGCTCCCAATCACCCTCATTATGACCCAAGACCACCCCTCATTGGCCCAAATCAGTCATTGGGGCAGAAAGCGAAAAATTCTTATCCATGCAGACGAGTGATTGAGGCAGACTAATTCTCTCTCATTGGTTCAAAACCACCTCTAAAGACCATTTGAGCAGACGCCTTCAATACCAGCTCAGATGAATTAAAGTCAACTCACGCCATTAGTCGTTCCCTGACACCCGACCCCCATTGGCGCAGAGGACCCTTACACCATTGGATGCTAGAGCCACCGAGAGTTAAGACGGAAAGACCAATTCCTATTGGCCGAAGACCTCAGGGCTATTCCTATAAATAGCCCCCATTTTTAGCACCAGAAGAAGGGTCTGAAGTCTACAAGTTCACCCACACACACAAAATCAGTGCAAGTTCTACTAAAATCTCAGCACATATGTACTTAGAAATATCAATACTCTACTAGCTCTAGCTATCTCATTGCACAACCCACTTGTAATTCACTCAAAGTCCATAATAAAGTAACCGCACCTCATTTTTTCCTCAAATTCGAGATTGGCGTTCCAAACAAAACTAAGTGACGATATCCCCGAATATCCCGACCTCACGGGCCCGGACGATATTGCATCACCAATATATATATATATATATATATATATATATATATATATATATATATATACACGTAGTAATACACTAAAGGCAGAGACGTGTTAAGAATAAGGACTTGAAACAATCATAGATTAATAGTAATCCTTTGAAAACCTTCGACAATTTTGGATATTCATTATATTATTTACCTTGTTTTAAATTTGAATATCATTTTCATCGATGTTTTCCGTTAGAGCCAAATCTCTAATTCGATAAGTGGCAAACAAAACTTTTCGGTTTTGGGTAATTCGATCATTTTATAACTTCTTGTTGTATAGATTCGATTTGAATTAGGTGCAATTCTTCCTATTGGGTTTTCTGCCTAGTTTTGTTCATGGATATGTTTTGCTAGTTATGTTATCGAACTTTCGTGTCATGATACCATGACTGGAAGAGAAGCGAATTGAAGTATATAAAGTTCGAAGTTCTTTGTTCGGCTTTCTTCTCTTCGGTTTTTCATGTTGAATCTCTTCTATGTAAGGGATGTGGCCATATCAAAAGGGGATGTCGGGGATGACATCGGAGATGACATCAGGGATATATGTCAAGGTTATATATCGGAAGGGTATGTCGGATAATATGTCGGATTGTATGTCGGGGAGAATATCGGGTGAGTATTCGATATCGGATGTAGATATTCGACATACGAGTGAACAATATTATGTCCTTAATAAAGCTTACTTTGATTAGCGAAGCCCGGATATATATAGACCTCGGAATGCAGGGACTGCACACGTGACTTTCACGTGAGTTGTGTACTATATCGAATGTGGTATTCGATATCAAGAACTATAGCGGGTGACATCCCCGATATAGACGAGTATGGGTTGGTTCTTGATGGGTTCGGCCCATGTAACCAGAGCGGGTCAACCCAATACGGAAATTACCCATATCAAATATGTACACTTTCGGGTTAAAAGATTGGTGGTGGCAGAGTTTCTGATTAAGAAAAATTAACTGGTTTTTATTACATTAAGAAATTACATCAGACTATCGTATGATTTAGTTATAAATTAATATCTTCATAAAGTGTATGGCACACTTGTAGTTGTAGAATTCTAAGTGAGCATAAATGATAGGAGACTAGTAACAAAAAAAGAAAAAAACATAGGAGAATGAATAACTATTAATCTATTATCATATACAGAAAAAAGTTGGCATGAAGCCATGAACTTCGTCGTAAAAAAAAAAAAAGTTGACATGAACTTCACCATGTCCGGCCGAATTAATGAATAGAAAGAAATTTACAAACAACTCCAAAAATTTCCATATCATCTAGTATTCATGAAGTATATGTCTCTTTATGGGGACATGTTAGATGGGAGGGGCATAGTCACATTTACTTAAACCACACACTCTAATTCATATAACACGGAAGGGGGCATAGTCACATTTATCTAAGCCCCACATCTCATACTCTAAATCACATAACAAATCATTAGAATACAAACAACATTTAGTTTTGTCCTAAAGATGGAAAAAACAATGAAAAGTTTGTTAACTTCAAGTCCAAGGGCTCCCTTCCAGGAGTGCATGACCATATACATATAAATTAAGAAGGGCCATCATAATCACATGAATCAGCCCCCTTTAGTTCTCATAACAGAAAATCAAGAATTTCTTTGTGTAACAAATCAATGAAATTTTCTGGAGAAATTTCCAATTTATAGAAACAAAAATCTGGCCCATTACCAGATCGTATACAAACTCAACAAACATCGCCTGATATTTCGGCATATTCTATAAATAATTATGTACTACAATTATAAGACCTATACCAATTCCACATATACACACACCAGTTATCCTGCACCGTCGATCTGCAAAACTCACGAACGGTCAAAGACAAGAAGAACAAACCCGTCTCAGAATCGGATTGGTAACCCATAATTCAGAAACGTTCTGATGCACCCGTCCCATCCTGCAGTAACGATCACCAAACCCCACAAATGTGGAGAATTCAACGCACTCAACCAAGCGTTCTTTAGAAACTTAAACTCAGATTTACTTGCCGAAGATTTTACTTCAGCAGAATCTGATGTTGGCAGTTTCTCTTCAGGCCACGTTGCATTTCCTTTGTACAGCGCATCCAAGAAAAATCCAAGGCTCATAGTGAAACAATCAGGGAAAGATGCTGGTAACTTCTGAAGCAATCTCTCATCAAAATGTCCATTGGATAATATACTTCCGGGTAATGCTCCCAACTTATTCTTCAATCCGCACCAAGGAATTGCAATGGAAGCATTACGTGACAAGAAATTCTCGCATGATTTTATAGTCTTTTTCTGAGTTGATTTTTGATCGTGGGCTGTGTAGTTCCAGACACGAACATTTGAATCCTCGGTCGCTGAAATAATGTGTTCCCCGTCTGATGTGAAGGAGGCAGATGCTTGGCTTCCTGAACTTTTATTACCTGCACAAAGCAAAAAGGGTTCAACAAAATGAATAGACAGGTTGTAATAAATGGATAATTATTATGACAACCCCTGATGATAGGTCTAAGTAAAGAAAGTTCCTCAAGGTTCAGCAGAATTATAGACAAAAATAACCCTGCAGCTTAAACATACTAAAAAATTAAAGGGATCATCTGTAATATTTTTCAAAACTTAAAAGATGTTTGTGATTATTCAAACTCTTGCATTACTCTTTCAGCTTTCAAACATTTCTGTAATTCAAACAGTAGGGAAAAGTCACCTTGAGGGGACTAGTCAAAAGAATTATCCAATACAAAAACCTAAAGAAGAACAAACCACGACCTTTGAATTTGCAAACGATGTTGGCACCAGAGAGTATCCGAACTTGTGAATCAGCAGAAGTTACCATGACTTTGTTCACATCACTTGGACAATACTGGTCATGAAATACAAAACACACATTCATTAGGATGTAAGATGTGAATAGAAACAAGTCAATAATACAAACATCCTTAATAGAAATGAAAAAGAGAACCTGAAATCCAGTTATCCTCTTGCCCGGTAACTTCTTTTTCCCCTTAAGGCATATTTGTGCTCCCAATTGCAAACGATTATCTAAACGCAAAAAAGGCCATTATATAATCAATTCATCCAAAGGATGACACGAGAGAAACAAAAATAAAAAATATAACAATAAAGCTTCAAAGGAAAAGCTAAGCTTCTAGTCCTTAATAATAGAATAGAAAGGCTTGAAATGACAAAATACACAACGGACTGACAGCACGCACAAGACTAATGTATTGTTTCAAACTCAATTGCATTTAAAAAAAAAAAAATCATCGTGTTAAGGAATACGTAATCAACAATTTCTAGGAATGCATCAAATATCTTTATCCACGAGAAACACAATCTTAGCAATATATGAAAAATAACTAAAAAATGTACTGAAGACAAAGGAGAAATCCTAATATACATGGAAGGAACTTTGGTAATGCCAATCACAACATCTGATTTTACGGGACTAAGGGTCAATGAGCATACCAGTTACATCATAAAAACGGCAGTTCCCATCCATGGAACCTACTACACCTCCCTGAACCAATAAGAAGCATTATATATTTCATAACTACAAGAGCTTAAAAAACTCTCACAAGACGATATATCCCTACCTTGCCGTCAGGACAATAACAGACAGCAGTGATTATTTCTCTAATATCAGTCCAGTCAATGACTCGACCGCCTTGAATTTCCCAAATGCGTAATTTCCCATCTATTGAACCACTAATGAAATGATTATCATCCACAGGATTGAACTCCACACATGTTACTGCATCAAAAATAAAGTAGGAATTATTTTCCAATATAAATTCCACTAAAGGAATAATCAGGACAGATGACAAACTGTAAACCAATTACATCAGGCTTACCATAATTATTATGTGAATAAATTCCTAGGCAGTTATCATCTCCTACTTTCCACAAGCGGGCTGTTTTATCGACCGAAGACGATAGCAAATGCTGCGATAGAAACAACGCAAACGCACTTAATTGCAGCAAGATCACTTCAAATATCTAGAAAATGCATCTAATAAAATTTATGTTGAATCTACATCAGAATGGGTCTGTAAAATCCAACCTCAGTCTTAGACCATGAAAGAGCCAAAACCTCGGCATTGTGTCCATGGAATTCGTGAAGAGGCTTCTCTGATAACTGAAAGACTTTAGGAGGAAGAACGACACACGCCGAGTCCGATGATTTCTTCAAGTTCTTAATGTGACTGGTGTTCTCTTTGACAACATCAAGAGGAGCCAATTTGGAGGAATGACTCATGGAGAAGTATAAGCAGGAAGGATCAATATCTTGACCGCTAAATTTGTTTGCAATGTCGTCTTCCAGCACATTCCAGACACGAACAACCCCATCTACCCCGGCACTAGCCAGGTAACGACCATCAGGACTGAATTTCATTGTCAAGATAGAACCCTCATGTGCAGGAAATTCCTGACCTGTATAAAGAGATGATAGCTCTTTCGAGTGTTTTTTAGATGTATTAACGCGTACTCCTCGAGTAGCAGATCCTGTTTCCGAACTACTGTTATTTCTATCTAAAAACCCCTTTGTTTTATCCGCAATATGTGTAATCCCGCTGATTCTCTGTAACCAATTGGTTTTCACTTTCTTCTTGGAATCAACCCTGGTCAATTCCCTAGAATCTTTTCGCAATAACTTCTCGACCAATGATGATGAACCAAGTGTCTTCTGAAATTCGTCAAATGATATCGTCTTGTCTGAGCCCAATTCACGCAATGTGGTCGAAGTACCATCATCATAGGATTCATCCACAACAAATTCCGTCCCATTGTCCAAGTTCTTAATTTTCAAAAACGGATTCTCCTCGGGAACACCATTCTCCACTGAGCCTTCGACTTCAGATGACTCAAAAGAATCCAAATTAGCCAGCACAGCTTCCCCATTATCCCTCAATCTATCATTTCCCTTTTCCATTTGTACATGACCCGAATCGTCTTCTTCTTCGTCTCCATCATTCCTGCGCCAATCTGAGGAGGTCAAACCCATCCATTTCAGAAACTTATCGCGCCTTTCATCAACCCCATCTGGATCCTTCATCCAAAATTCATACCCTAGAGCAGAATTCTCAAGCCCAGGACACAAACAACCTTCAGAGTACTCGGAAACCAAATCGGAGACAGAGGATACATCATCACGGGTGTCAAAGAAATGATCTTCGGTTTCGCTGTAACTACTCATCATCTCAATTTCAACCCACATAAACCAATCTGATAAAAGAGAGCGAATATATCAACAACAAAAAATTAACTTCCTAATAAATCAAACTAAATTTCTAAACGAGGAACCAAAAAAATATATATATATATAACTTTGAATTACAGAAACCAGATCAAAACCCAGATTACAGATCAACACACAGACAATAACTACACGGACCCACAATAAAAATCAGATTTTTCAACTGAATCATAAACATAAAACCCTAATAAGATTAGATTACCACCACAAATCAAAATTCCACATTTTTTAATAATGAGTATAAAAAAAAAAACTGACCTGGGTTTTCAGCAAAAAGTAGTCAGAAGGCAGAAACCCATCAACACACGACAGAATCTCACTCCTCTTCTTTTGTAACATCAATCCAACTTTTAACCTTACCGAGAATTTTTTTCAATTTCTGAGAGTTAATAATAACAATAACAATAATAATAATAATACAGTCATTAAATAGAGTATATAATATTACAAAACAAACAACATGCGAAATCAGAAATAAATGCGGTATGGTATTTATTTAAAAATGAAAAGATGCGCACTCTTAAATTAAACCGATGCGAGATTTCAAGGAAAAAGAGAAGAAAGCTGTGTGTGTGTGTGTGTGTGTGTGTGTTTTCTTTATCGCACTGTGTGCTCGTCAAGTGGTGGCGTTATTTTACGGTTTTGCCCCTAGTGCCTGTTTGGATTGATGCACCCGTTCAACTAACGGGTATTACTATGACTTTTTTGTGGTTGGACGGTCATCGTGTCTTTTAACAATCACATTAATGCTTCTTTTATTTATATTATATCATATCAATACAATACAATATATACGCCTCTTCGATTTAATTAAAAGTCCTCTAATCTTAATTAATAATGAGAGAGTTGTCATTTTTGTACACTCTGGAATTTGTGTTGAGAATTCAAAGAAAGTACGAGAATTAATGACAAATAGTTAACACCGAGATAACTTTTTGGTTCGTATTTTTAAAAACTATTTTTAAGCCAACAGAAGCATAAAAAAAACATTACCGACATTTTTATAGTATGGAAGAATAAAGTGAGAGGCTGAGAGCATACATTCCTTTATTATTTTTGGTTGAGCATACATTCTTTTTCTTAAAGAAAAAAAAATAATATAAAGACATAGACATAGCAGAATAGTGGTCCAACTCCAACAGTACCAGATCCGTCCAACTTGCTAGCATAAAGCATGATAACTTTATCGGATAATAAATAAACTGTGCTTAATTGCGTAACATTAAATGTATGCCCAACTCAAAATAATGATGATACAATATATAATGTATTATAGAAAACGGCTATAATTTAAATCACATATTAAAATGTGCCCAACTCAAAAAAGAACATAAAACTTCGGATGTCATTTTTTTTGTTTCGCTAGAAGTCATCAAAAATTCAAAATACATCGTGGCCTTAGATTAAATAACGGTGTTAAGGTTTTTTCCATGAGTTTTCCTTTGATCCTCGGCTAGTTTACATGAGCAAACTAAAATTACAAAATCCATTATTTGGGAAAGAATTGTGCAATAGCAGTTGAATGTAATGTAATACCTATTGTTAAGCCTTCTAAATATATATATAAACTTGGTTCACTAGTTTTAAACTTTTAATAAACTAAACGATGGCTGAATTTTGGTCACAAACCAGTGAATTATTTACGAATAGAGCTTTATTTTTGGAATGAGAAAAATATTTGAAGTAGATTATAGTAATGAGAACTATAATATTCTCAACATATGAAATTAAGTGTTAGATCATGTGTCAGTGCCAAGGCAACGAGATGTTGATTATTTAAAAAACGTACGATAAGCTTATTTAATTGAATAGAATAAGCATGTCGTTAAGATCATGCCCCAGGATCAATTTGATTTGGATTTGTTCAAAATGTGAAAGACTTTCATTGGTGTAGTTTATAATTGGCAGCACGCTCGGAAAACTACAATTTGACATATGATTTTGTGCGTTATCGTCCGCTGGCTTAGCAGGCTGACGAAACATTCCAAATCATGCTAATTTTAGGTTAGTTGGAACTAACTTTGTCCTTTGCACACATGTGCTCCAAGCGACGTGGTGAGGGGACGAATGGATCTTTGATGATTTCGGACTGGACTCATGTTATCCCAAGCTGCCTACGTATCTCATTTGAGGGAATCAAGTCGAACGTAGTTCATAAGTGATAGGTAAATTGTACAATCAAGTATACTGATATGTTGAGTATCTCGTGGATATCAAATATCTATGTCGAAGGTGACGTCGAAGATGATGTCGAGGATGATGCTAAATCTCTTCTATGTCGGGGATGAATCCATGTCGAGAATGGTATCGGTGATATATATCGAAGAAGATATATATCGAGTCTTATGTCGGGTGCTATGTTGGGTTCGATATCGGGGATACTCAATATCGGATGTACAGTGTATGTGAATAACTAAAGCACACCTTGATTAGCAGAGCCCGAATATTTATAGACCTCGAGATGCAGGGACCGCACACGTGTCTTCTACGTGATCTGTACTATATCGAATATTATATTCGATATACATATTGGGGGCCATCTCCGATATAGTTGAACATGGGTCTGGCCCATGGGCTAGCCCAATACGAGAATTACACATATCAACATAGGTAACTAATTTGGGTTTTATTTACTCACATTTGTTTCAAACTACAGAACAAAAAGTATTTTATGGGTGGGCACACAAATCTTAACCGAATAAACCGGTCAATAATCAAATTGTTGGTTTGGTGAAAATCGGATCGGAAGAATGGTTTGGTGTTTAGCGGGATAGAAAAAATGTCATTATATATGTTGTGCCTTCGATTTGTTGCTCTGGTTAACCCCACCAAACCAGAACCAGGTTATATCATTTTTTTCGTTATCAAACGAATTCATTTTCTTAAAAAAACTTCAAAAGACCTTATTTTGTGGATTTTAATGCATATGTTACATAATGTGATTTATATTGAATCATCTTGTGGCTTGTTATTGTGCATCATTGATGAATCATGATAGTTAAAATTTTATATATTTGAATTATGGATGGTTGATGATGCATCATGAATAATGAACGATTTTCATTTATTTAAGTATATAAAAAAAATTCCTTGATCCTACACAAAAAGATATGTCATCTTGAAAGATAAAATATTGAGCACCACTCATGTGGAGATCAAGTTTGACCCTTGCGACATTCCACCTTGGTAGTAGAGTTCGATTTTGATCCTTTCTCATTTTACACCCAAGATCTCGACCCCTGGCTTGAACCAAGTCGCCACGAATTCAAGCCTTTGCACTTTCAACTTACTTAAGCATATCGAGCCTATATCAACCAACCCCGAGGCTTTCAACCTCTATGGCTCGAACACTTGTTTATTGAGGTTCATATTAACGTTAGTGCCATACTACCTTCGTCGTCAAACCACAGCAGGCTTAGTTTACATGTAATTGCTTGGAGTAAGTGTATGTTATGAGATAAAAAGGTTCACGTCTGAAACATAGAGCGTTCAGCCAACCATCAAAGATGCCCTACATTTCATATGTTGTATGCTTATTTTTATGACGTACAACCATCAGACACTATCTACAAAATATGCACTACCCATAACACATGACACACTCGCACAAAATTGATGAAAGTTCTACTATACTATCTTAAGTTCTTACCGTGACTATTACAAATAATTTTACAAAGATTCTAGTTTCTACAAACGATTGTTTGGATTTGAATATTCGTTGAGTAGTTGATGCAAAATAAAGACAATAAATTTTCAGAAAAAAAAGCTCGATAAGAATATAGCCAGATTAAAGTATTTATATAATTTCTTATTCTTTCTTAAACCTAGACTAGTGCTTCAAACTTATTAATTTTCTTAAGGCCCCGTATATTTATCTAAAAAATAAGGAAAAAGAAAATAAAAATGAAAAATGAGGGAAATTACAGTTTTTAAGGAGTTTTCTTAAGGAAAATAAAAGAATTCCATATTCTCTAGGCGTTTGGTTCATACAGATTTTTCGAGAAAAATTATTATAATTATGTGTCAAGGATCTTCATCTTCCAAATATTTCCTTGATTTTTCTCGTTTCAATGATTTCCTTTCTTTTCTAGGGAAATCTCATATAAGATTTATGAATGGGTGAAAATTTTATTAATCACAAGGGTGCACTATATATAGTTTTACAACATGGTAAGATAAGTACAACTACTTATGGTAAGATAATTACAAGAGATATTCTAAAATATATCAACTAAGGAATATCCTTAATACGCCCCCGCAAAATGGACGTTCCATCGACAACGGCAATTTTGGACCGAAGTAAAAGAAACCGTGCACGAGGAAGAGGCTTCATGAGAAGATCCGCGAGTTGATCCATCGTGTTGATGTATGAAACACTAAGAAAGCCCTTATTGACAAGATCACGCACGAAGTGAAGGTCAACTGAGATGTGCTTCATGCGAGAATGAAGCACCAGGTGAAGCGAGAGGCGAATGGCACCCAAATTATCACACGAAATGCGGGGCGGAGATGGTAAGGCAACACCAAGATCGCCAAAAAATGTGTAGAATCCACCAAACCTCGGCCGCGGCATTCGCAAGAGCACGATACTCCAACTCAATGGATGAGCGAGAAACAACCCGTTGACGCCGCGAAGACTATGATATGGGATTAGAACTAAGAAAGACCATATATGCTGAGGTGGATGTCGCAGAGGCTTGGTCACCAGCCTAATCAGCGTCCGATACGTTGTAAGATGTAAATAGGAAGAACAACGAAGAAGTAATCCGTGAGTAACCGTACCTTTCAAGTAGCGGAGAACTCGTTTGAGAGCCGACCAATCTTGTTCACACGGGGCGGTTATACGTTGGACAAGGCAATTAACAGCAAATGCAATATCAGACTGAGTGAGAGCAAGATATTGGAGAGCACCTATAACGCTTATGTACTCCGAAGCATCCGTGAGAGAGGAGGAAGTCATAGGAAAAGAGGAGGAATCCATAGGTGTAACAAGCGGCTTACCACCATCCATTTTGTGACGCGCGACAACGTCACATGTGTCTTGTGTTGAGATAAGAATAGACACTCCTTGCAACGAAACACCTCAACACCAAGAAAGTACGACAAGGAACCAAGGTCTTTGACTGCAAATTGACGGCCAAGGCATGTTACAATGGAGGAGAGAAGTGAGTCCTTATTCCCCGGGATGATGGTGTCGTCAACATAGACGAGGATATAAAGAAGATCAGCACCACGAGAGAGAACAAATATAGAAGAGTCGGACTTAGATTGTATAAAGCCAAACGCACAAAAAGCCTTACTTAATTCAAGATACCACGCCCATGGAGCTTGTTTGAGACCATAAAGAGATTTCTTAAGATGGCAAACATGACTCGGAAGAGATAAATCCGAGAAACCCAAGGGTTGTGTCATAAACACATCCTCAGAGAGCTGACCATGAAGAAATGCATTAGAGACATCTAGTTGGCAAAGATGCTAACCGCGCATAACAGCAAGAGAGGGGATAGTGCGAACTATGACCGGCTTCACAACTGGACTGAAAGTCTCCTTGAAATCAAGCTCTTCACGCTGATGAACCCCCTTAGCCACAAGCCGAGCCTTGTACCTATCAATGGAGCCATCGGGGTGGCGTTTGATGCAGAAGACCCACTTACAACCTATGATGTTCTTGCCCACTGGAGAAGGAGCCAAATCCCAAGTACCATGCTTGAGTAAATTCGTGAACTCCTCATCCATAGCAGCACGCCACAAAGGATCCTTCAAGGCTTGAGAGACACAAGTAGGAGTAACCAGGCCAAAAAACGAGATGTTTTGTGGCTAGGTTAAGCTGTTTGGGCTTGAAGATATTATTCATCGCACGTGTGGTCATGCCATGAGTACGGGTCGTGTTTTATTGGTGGCCAAGGTGGGAGGAGGAGAACTGGTACTGGAAGTGGTCTCAGGCGATGGTGATGCATCGACTAGTGGGACCATAGGATGAGAGACACGATGTGGAGATGGTTGCAGGCTGGAAGAAGTTGAAGGAGAAGTCTCTGGAATCAATGTTGCCCCAACATCTTCTCCAACATTGAAACCAGAATGTCTAGAATGTCAAAGAGAGACAGGGGCCGAAGGAACTAATTTCAATGTTGCCCCAACATCGACTCTAACATTGAAACCAGAATGTCTAGAATGACTAGGAGAGACAGGGGCCGAAGTCACCGGTGTCAATGTTGCCCCAACATCGACTCCAACATTGAAACCAGAATGTGGAGAAGAGATGGATGCACTCCCTGGTGGTAAGATAGACCTTGGGACTGGTGCGAGCGGGACGACCATGAGCTTGGTAGAGGGCATCACCGTGGGAACGCGAGAAGAAGGTGATAACCCCAGAAACTCCATTTCCACAAACCGAACATGGCGAGAGATAAAGATGCGCCCACTCTCAAAATCATAACACCGATAAGCACTTTGGGATAGAGAATACCCAATAAAGATACAAGGATGAGATGGAGGTGTGAGCTTCCCAGAAGTATAAGGATGTAACCATGAAAAAACATAAGCAACCAAAGGTCCAAAGCTTGAGATAATTAGGCGGCCGACCAAAGAGTTTGCCAAATGGTAACTCATCATGAAACAGAGTCGTAGAAAGACAGTTGGCAAGATAAACAGCAGTAAGGACTACATAATCCCAAAAAGAGTGAGGAATAGACGCTTGTTGGAGAAGGATGCGTCCAATAGTGAGGACTTGACGATGATGTCGTTCCACTATCCCATTTTGCTGCAGTGTATGGGGCACAGTAGTGAGCCAACCAATAACATGGTCAGACAAATAGGAACGAAGGGCAACAAATTCACCAACGTTGTCTGAGTAAAAGTTCTTTACTTTGTGGCCAAATTATTTTTCAACAAGGCGATGAAATTGACCAAACACTATGAAGACCTGAGATTTATGTGTCAACGGATAAATCTAAGAGTACTTGGTAAAGTGGTAGACCAATAAAAGATAATAACGACATCCATTCAAAGAGGGTACATGCGAGGGACCCCAAACATCTCTATAAACATAATGTAAAGGATGCAGCGAGTGTAGAGAAGTAGTAGTGAAAGGCAAATGGACACTTTTATTTGATAAACAAAAATCACAAAAGCCAGAGAGTGCAGAATGTAAAGCATTACATGGTAAAGAAAATTGCCTCACTACTAAACTACTAATCGCCTCAGATGGGTGACCTAAGTGACAATGCCAATTTGCCCTAACAGTCCGAATTCCAACATTTGCCAAAGGAGATGTCGCATGAGGCGAAGGAAAACGCAAATGATAGACTCCATTAGTGCATGCCCCTCTTAGCAACCTCACCCCCGTAGCCTGATCCTTTACAAAAGAATGATAAGGATGAAATTCAAGAGTAACATTATTTTGCAAAGCAAACTGATGAACCGATAATAAATTCTTCTTAGAAGAAGGAACGCATAAAATCGGTGTAAGAGTAAACGAACGATCAGAATATTGAAAGACGATGACCCAACATGAGTAATTGGAAAACCTGAACCATCTGTAAGAACAGCCTCATCAGTACCATCGTATTCAGAGTGGACTAAGAGGTTCTGAACATCCGAAGTGAGGGTATGGGAGGCGCTAGAATCAACTAGCCATGTGTTGCGATCAGACTGGCTCGTAATAGGCGATGTGGCAATGTTGGCTAGAGGTTGATGAAGTTGATGACAAGTCCTAGCACCATGGCCATAGATGCCACAAATTTGGCAAGTGATGTTAGGACGGTTCGAACCCTAACGATTGTTAGGGCGAGATTGTTGAGAATTACCATTCCTATTAACACGATAATTGTAGTGACCACGTTGCTGAGGACTTGACCCACGACCGCCATGATTTTGACAAGGGAGCTGATATGCGGCGACGTTGGCAGTAGAAAATAGTGGTGCAGCCTGAGCCTCAAGCCTCTTAACATAGGTTTCATGGGCAATAAGGCGATCGTGCAACTCCGGGAAGGAGATGGGGGTGTCACGTCCATGAATTTGTGCAGCAATATCACGGTACGGGGCAATAAGACCGTTGAGGACGAACAGAGTAACATCTTCATTCGAGAGGCGATGGTCAATGATAGCAAGTTCATCGATCTTGCTCTTGATTAATCGAAGAAACTCTGAAACTGACTGAGACCCAATCATCATGGTGGAGAGGGATTCTTTCAGCTGCATAACCTTGGAACGGGATTTGTTAGCAAACGTGCGCTGAAGTGTTTGCCATGCTGCGGCAGAAGTCCTCACAGAGGAGATGATGGACGAGAGATCCGTGGATACCGACCCAAAAAGCGCAGACAAGAGAAGGGAATCTTGTCGAGTCCAATGAATGAACGTAGCAACTGAGTCTGAAGAGTCGGTGCGAGTAGGGAATGGGGTGGAACCATCCACATAACCAAGAAGGTTATAGCCATACAAGAGGTAATGAACTTGAGCACTCCATGAAGGATAATTTCTCGTGGTTAATTGAAACGGAAAATGAGTATGTGCACTAATGGGCACAAGTTAATCACCAGAGGGACCTAGCGGTGGTGCCAATGGCGGCCGTGTAATTGGCAGGCCAATGGCGGCGGAGGACTGCGTCAACTCCGAAGAGAGCAGCGTGATGCCGTCGTTGCTAGGGTTTCTGGAAGACATGTGGATCGAAATTTCTCTCCTGCTGATACCATATAAGACTTATGAATGAGTGATAATTTTATTAATCACAATGGTGCATTATATATAGTTTTACAACATGGTAAGATAAGTACAACTAATTATGGTAAGATAATTACAAGAAATATTCTAAAATATATCAACTAAGGAATATCCCTAATATCTCAAACTACCAAACAAGAGGGCAAAAAAGAGTTTCCTTCATCTGGTCAAAAATACAAACAAGAAGGATACGATCGAGTAATAATTCAAAAATTATAAGCATATGGAACCGAAGATATATATCAATTCTTAATTTATACCCTATTACATTTGATTCTCAAACTTATCATATCCAATTATCTTCATTCTATTTTTTTTATGGAAAAATGCATAAATCTTCTATGTTTATAAATATCTGAACCAAACTCTCTCTGTCTATTTTGCACAAAAGATTTGTATTTCAAAAACTCTACATTAAACTTTTTCGTATTTTCAAAACCCTGCACTAAGGCACATTCGTATTATTTATGTTGCACGAAACTCCTTCGTCCTTTTAAAAACCATGCACCAAATCCCCTAATTAAATACGAATTTGTGTAATTTACTCTCATAAAACGAGGGTATTTAGTGCATGTTGTTTTGAAATGCGGAGGGATTTTGAGCAATATAAATAACACGAGCGGATTTTGTGCAAGATTTTTCAAATGCATAGAGATTTACACTTAAAAATTAATACAATGGAGTTTACTGCAAGTTTTTTTTTATAGTACCAGGGATTTTATTCATTTCTCTCTTCTAATTTGATAGTGCTTCACATTTGGCGCATTTTTTGCTGATAACTGACCCTAGGTGATTATTATAAGTTAAATGAGTAGATTTATGTTGGGCACGTATAAATTTTGTGAAGGATTACTTTAATTGTGCGCGTATGCTATGGAAGCCTCTTTGAATGCTAGCTTTTTATAACTGATTGGACAGATTGAGGTTTGTTTTTTATCAGAACTCAGAAACACACCTAAGTGTGAAATACCTAATTGTGGCGTTCAGACTTGCTATTAGAAGTTTGTGCTTTATAAGTCGTTCGTTATTTGTAATTAGGGCTGTGCAAAAAGAATCGGATCGATCGAATCGGGTGAAAATCGATCGAATGATCCGATCCGAGGATCGGATCGAATATTTGATCCGACTTTTGATTTTTGCCTTAGGATCGAACCCCCATTTGATTCGATCCTCGATTTTAGAGGCTGAGAATCGGATCGGATCGAATACTCATCTTATTTTTTAAAAATAAATAAATATATAATAACATATATATATAATATTATATTTTTATCTATAATGCTAAGCCTATTAAGATGCTACTAAGATATTTCTATATATTGCTGGTGATACTAACATTGATCAAAATTGAGAGTGCTGGAGTAAGTAGTAACCTTGAATGAAGCTGCTGATAAGCCAGTGCATAGTCTGAATGGAAAGTGTAAAGTGGTGAAAATTAATTTGTGAAAGTGTATCTTTTATAACTGATTTGTGTTTTGTGTCAAAAAGTGTGATTGAGAACCATATGAAAGTGAATTTTGTAATTCAGTAACTCTGTTTGAATGTTGTGGTTGGTCCCATTGATATTAAATTAAATAAGAAAAAAAAGAAAAAAGGATCGAAATCGAATCGAATCGGATCGAAATCGAATGATTTTGGATCGAATCGGATCGTTTTAAATTGATTCGATTTCGATCCTCATTTCTCCAGGATCGAAATCGACTTCCAGCCTCGATTCGATCCGATTCGATCCGATCCGATCCAAACGCACACCCCTATTTGTAATTAGATCCGGTGACTTATTTTATTGGTGGGAAAAAAAGAAAACACAAAATAAAAACATGGGCGATAGATGATATAATAATTTATAGACCACTTTCTTAGCGTGGTATATATTAATTAAATTAAACATTATTGACATTAACCAATATTAATTAGGGGTGTTTGCAAGAGCTTTTAAAAGGAGCTTATTGGCTTTAAGTCACTAAAAAATATTTATTTAGTGTTTGCAATTCATGCTTTTGCTTCTCCTTCTCTTAAAAAAAGTCAAAAATAAGCAGAAGTCCAGAAGCATGTCATGAGGTGCTTCCATAAACTGCTTCTACTTATATATTCCTTAAATTTCTCTTAATATCCTATTTAAGCCTAAATTAATTAGAAAGAAATCTCATGATTTCTCTCTTTCCTCATTTACGTGATTTTCTTTATAATTTTAAATTGTGGTGTTTTAATTTATAATAAAAATAAATAAAGAGAAAGTAATAATGAAAAAACACCACAAAATAATTTTAACTGCTTTAAGTAACTTTTAAAAACACATTTGCAAACACTCGCTGCTTTAAGTCAAACGCGACTTTAAGTAACTTTAAGTAAAAGTTATAAAGAAGTAGCTTTTATAAGCTCTTGCAAACACCCCCTTAACCTATCAAAGAAAACTTTTGGAAAAAAAAGCACCTTACCCCTAAATTTCTACCGTTTTGTACCTTGCCCTAGGTTTGTTTTGTTGTATCTTCCCTCCAACTTTGCAAACGTTAGCATGTTACCCCCTCCCCCCGAAACACTTTTCGTCAAATTTGATAGAATATTTCATGGAATCTTCACACGCCCCTCTTTACAATTTGACGGAATATTCGGTCAAATTTGACGAAAAGTGCTCCGGGGGTAACGTGCTAACGTTTGCAAAGTTAAGTTGGCAATATGCAACAAAACAAATCTGAGGGCAAGGTACAAAACGATAAAAAGTTTAGGGGGTAAGGTGTTCTTTTCTCAAATTAATATGTATCTTATGAATGTCTTTCGTCAGATCTATCAATCGATGCTTATCAATTTACCATCCACGAATTATACTGGAATTAACAATTAAAACCAGATAATTGCTTTTACATTTTTGGTTTTTGGGTAAAATCAAAATAGTATCGTAACATACAGTTTTTTTATGGTTAGTATTATAATATACATTATTGCGACCTTCCACGACTTCATCGCAATCAATATTGGTGATGCAATATCATCCAAGGTCCAGAGAACGGGGGGAATCGGAGATACAATCACATGTGTAATTCGAAACGTCAATCCCGAGCTTGAAAAAGAAAGCACGGTAATGTTTATTAAGTGAATAGAGTGAATTACAATGGGGGGTCGTGTATGGAGAAGTGGATCTCCTATTTCGTGGCGTACTTTCAAGTATTTTTCTAAGTACAAGAAGTGTGGTGATTAGTTGCTTGTGGTGAGCTTGGAGAATACTTCTGATCTTGTCCTCCTTTTATTGTGTTGAGTGTGGTACTATTTATAGTGTCAATTTTGGAGCCATATGTCCAATAGTTGTCGGTCTTCCTTCATAACTCCAGAAACGGGGGTGACCAATGTTGTACAAGGTCTTCTGCGCCAATAAAGGTGGGCCGATAAGAGTTGTCCAACGATGTGAGTTTAACGGGGCCTCTCTAATCGGATAACAATTATATCTGCTCCAATCGTCTTGAGGGGGTTTCTGAGCCAATAGGCATAAGCTAATTCTGCTCCAATCGTCGTTCTGGATTTGGGAGGGCCGATGGGATTTGCCCCGTGCTTCCCCAATTGTAGCCTTGGACCAATGGGGCGGTGTAGTCCCTCTTAATAACGGGTAGTTAGGAGTTGCATTTAATGTTAGTAGTTGGCATTTCCTTCAAGTCGAGTCGTGTCCGAGCCGTGCTGTCTCCGAGCTATTGGTGATAAACCCTCGAGGTTGCGTTTTCTCCGAGTGGCTGATTAGAGATCTTCTGAGTTGCGTTATCTCCGAGTTGTTGATGAGAGATCCCCTGAGTTGCGTTATCTCTAGGTGGTTGATGAGAGATCCTCCAAGTTGCGTTATCTACGGGTGGCTGATGCGAGATCCTCCCACGTATGGCCTTCCTTATATCCATTATTTCCCTTGTTGTTTTGTACTACTTCCCTTTCTCAAAGTGATTTAGCTAAGTGTTAGGCGCTGACGGCTGTGAGTCTCTTATCGCGAGTCCCATGGGACCTGGGGGTACGAGATTAGCTTATTGGTGGGTCATTTTGACCCGGGGGGTGGGGGGGAGGGTGGCTCTTTAAATTCTTAAGGTTACCCGATAGTGTGGGTGACTCTTGGGCGGATGAGTAAGGTATACCTATGTCTTTTATCCAAACTGTATACCCTCATTGGAGCATTAGTTTGTTGTGACCCGGGGGTACCATTTTTCGGCCTTGGTCGTTTTTGTGAGGTACCCATTATGCCTACACCCGGGGGTGGGTAGGAATATGCATCATCAAAAGTTCCCCCAGTTTTGAGTGTATTTCGTAGAAATCACGAGGAACTTAAATTAGTAATGTGTTGTTGTGTACTTTAAAAGTTGTGGTCCTGCATGGGCCACGTGGCGCTGAGCTGGCCACGCGTCAAAACGCGACGATCCGCCTTCTCTGTCTATAAATTTTTGTCCTCATTCTTTACGAGCACTTTCCACTTTTCTTCTCTTTCTTCCTTCTTCTTATGTTCAAATTTTCAGAGTTTTAATGTCATGTCTAAATAGTTCCGACAAAGGGGCTACTGGTACGGGGAGATGCGGGGCGGTGTCAGAGATGGCAATCCTGTCGCTGAGGGGACTTCACGTAGATGTCGCGCCACCTCTGGGATGGCTGAGAGATCTTCCAAGAGAGCGAAGAAGTTGACGATGGCGGCGGTGAAACCTAGGGTTTTGGCAAATGACGGTAAGCACGGTTAGGTCACGTGAAGAGGTCGTGGCCGAATTCACCAAGTACGTGACGGATGTGACCGACTTAGAGATTGAGGTGCCCCAGGGAGATGAGCGGGAGATATCCCCCGTGAGGGTTCCTTCACGTTCTTCTTCGTCCAAATCAAGGCGAGGTTGAGGTCTTTTCTTCTAGTGTTCTATCGGAAGGTTCTTAAGGCATGCATGCTTTGTCTGAGTCAGATTTCTCCCCACGAGTGGTGTACTCTAGCGACATATGCCTTCATCTGTGCTGCATATGGCTATCCTTGCACCGTGGCTCGGTTCTTTGGGGCCTTTGACTTGATGAGCTCTTCAAGGGACAAGCTCTTCTGAACCTTCTCCATGCAGAAGTCGACAAAAATGGTCGTTTACAAGCTTCTGGAGTCTCATAGTAGTTGGAAGGACAAGTTCTTCTTCCTTCATCTTGTGAACAAGATAGTCATATAGAAGGTTCTGAGGGTTTTGAACACGGATCCCCTGATTTCAGTTGAGTATGACCCCATGGAGGCAAAGGGATTTTTCAGCCAAGGTTTTCATTGGGGCGAGATGTCAAATACCGATGTCTTCATGTCCTTTTATTCCAACTGAGCCCTTGACGACGTCACCGCCATGGTGCCTGACGTGGGGGACAAGCGTCCTTTTATAAGTAAGTTTCCTTTCCTTGTAAGTTTTTTTTTGCTTGGGTCACCTCTTTCCTTAGGTTTTTAACTTGCTTTATGTGTTTCTTTGTTTTTAGGAGAAATAATGGGCAATCTGAAGTTTGATGCTCTGCCTTCTCGTCCAACTAAGGGAAAGAAGGCTCCAACTAAGAAGGTTCGAAGGACCCGGGGGTCCACAACTTCTGTTGCGCCGGCGTTTGAGCCTTCGGAGGGGGTCTGAGGCTTGATCTCTTTGGGGCCTTTGACTTGATGAGCTCTTCAGGGGACAATCGCTTTTGAACCTTCTCCATGCAGATGTCTACAAAACATAACAAGGAACTCATAAGACCCGTACCTAGTGACCATCGTAGTATTCAGCTCGTCCCATGCGGCTATCTTTACCTACCAATAGCTGAAACATAGATCTAGCTTAGAAAATAACTTGGCCCTACCAAGTTGATCAAATAGATCCCAGATGAGGTATAGGGTATCGATTAACGGTGAGCTTGTTAAGCAGCCGATGGTCCACACACATGCGCAACGACCCATCGTGCTTATTTTCAAACAACACCAGTGTGTAAGGCGACTTGGACAACTGGATCATCCCTGCCTCCAATAACTCATTGAGTTAACATTTAAGTTCCTCTAACTCAGGCAACACTATTCGATAGGGTGTACGGGATGGCAGCGTGGTATCCATAACAAGCTCAATATAATGGGCCACGTCCCTTAGTAACTCGTTGGGCATAATTTCCTTAAACTTCTCAAGGACCGTTTTGATCTCATGTTGTACGTCCCAGATGTCCTTATGTGTTGGATCATCGTCCAGAACGGGGAAAATAGCAAAGGGCTCGTCCTTCTTTAGTCCCTTGGCAAATTGCATCGCTAAAAACACGGTTGTCCCCTTTGCCTCTCACCTTGCCAAGATGGAACAAGTAGCCTGATTATTCAAGATGTATAAGAAATCAAAAAATGTAAGGATACATACCCTTACCTCATCAAACCACTCGAGTCCCAACACCAAGTCGTAGTCGTCCATCGGTACGACCGTATATGAAATGTCTTAGTTCTGTTTCCCGATCTCGTTCGAATGGCCTTAGCAATCCCCGTGATTGGATTGGCATGAGTATTCACCGGCTTAATTACCCCGTAAGTCGGCATAACATAAGATTGAGCCCCTTCACCAAAGCGTCCTGCATATAGTTGTGAGTCGCCCTTGTGTCCACCAAGTCTTTCACTGTTCAGCCTTGGACGACCGCGCTCATGAACATCAATCCATGCCTTGGACTCTTCATCAGCTCCACTTGAGCCTTCACAGCATTGAAAAGATGTAGCAAACCCATATGTGCGTCCTCCTCCTCCTCCTAAACCTCCTGCAGTTGCTCCTAAACTATCTGCCACATCGTGGTCATGCGCCCCCGTTGTGGGCATTCACCTATGCGGTGATCTACACTCCCGCATAGATCACAGTCCTTAGTCTTGGGTCGCTCGCCCGACCTCCGGTATTTTGGCTCGATGCCCTTGTCTTATTCGAATATGTAGGCTTGTGCGTACCTAATTTTTTTGTGGGAGGGAAGTGGTACCCCCACCTTTGCCCTTGGCATCGTTATGGCGTCCATTTGACCCTTTTTACTGCTCTTGGACTCTGGGCAAAAAATGATCTTCGACTTTGCAGCAGCAATGGCTAAGGCAAGGTCTTGAACATTGCGTCTCTGAAGCTCCCATTTTGCCCACGGGTTGAGCCCATCTATGAACGTGAACAAGGCGTCCTTGTTCAAAATGTCCCAGATCTCGAGCACAATCTACTAAAACTCATTGACATAGTCCCGGATAGCGTTGTCGTGTTGCAGGCGCCGCAAATGTGCCCGTGCTTCAAACTCCACGTTCTCCGGGTAGAATTGTCTCTTGATCTTGGCCTTGAAATCATCCAACGTGTCGATATGGCACAAACCCTTCTTAATATCGGTCTGGCATTGCCTTCACCAAGTTATAAAAACGTTGGTGAAAATGAGTAAAATGGTGTACAACCGTGTCCTGGCATCGCCGACATGAGTGGACAAGAAGTACAACTCTAAGTTGTACAAGAAATTCTCCAACTCGCGTGCATTCCGTGCCTCATTATATGGGGAAGGTCGGGGTCGTAGTTACCTGCACTGTAGCCCCCGACCTCGCCGGCATACCATTATTTCTTACATGGCCTTAAACTCCTCTTACATCTCGGCCATGGAGGTCTTAACGGATTAAACTTCAAAGGAAATTGAGTTAAGATTAGAGAGTACCTGATCTTCCAATGAAGCCAACCGTTCAACCAAGTCATTAACGTCCACCTCCTAACCGTCTTTGACTCGGTCGACCAGGTCATCGAGCAGATGATGCGTGCCAGCTGATGTTGCTTCAACCCGTGTGATGCGGACCTTCATCGTGCGTCCCGCGTCAGGCATTGGATCTAAAGACAACACGCGAGAGGGTGCACGGGCACGCCTGCGTGTGGGCGTTTGCCTCTCTGCTACCAGCACTGGTGCTTGATTCGTTGTGTTGGATCCTGTCATACTTGCCTTCACGAAACCTCCCGAGTGTTGCAACGATCACTTATGTGAAAGCACAGAGCCTTAGTTCTCCCCGACCGTGGCTCCGATACCACATGTCACGTTCTTATACTTTCCACCCGAGTAAAGTAACGTGCAACCTTGTCAAGCTTCGCCTCAGCTTCGACAAGTCAGCCTCTTGTTAAGCCAATTGTGCAAGTGTGTGCGAAAGAAGTGAACGGTAAATGAGAATGCTAAGTCTTTGTGCGAAGAGTGCTTGAATGAATCACTTCTTAATCCCAAAAACTCAAAAAGTTACATGTTTATAGCTTCCTGACCGACTTAACGTACGATGGCGATTACCTCATGATTAGCGTTTAATGGGATCTTCCCGTGGCAGCATTACTGAATAGTTAACCGACCTAGTAAAGGTGGTGCTCTAGTCTACATTATTCTAGATTTTTCTAAAATCATCTACAGTAATCTCGACCCTCAATATTTACAAATTAGTCCCTCCAACTATAATATTTACAAGATAGCCTACAAAACTTGGTCTTGTGCGTGGCTGTTGTTTCTCGCGCACGCCCGAGCTTGGCGCAGCTAAGTGTCCTACACAGCTCCTTGGACGGCCAAGTTACGGGTAGTGAGTCGTGACACATAGCTGTGTTCTGAAATCAATTGGCTGAAGATATGTAGTTGATGGGGGCAAATACGTCGATTGTGTAAAGATTCAAATTTACTTTTAATTTTGGCACATAAATATTCTTTTGAATTTATTATGCTGTGGAATGTCAGGCGAATGGCAAATGAAGTGAACAGTCAACCATTTCATGTTGCCGACTCGTTTATTATTGTGTTATTACGCGCCAAAGCCTTTAAATATAAATTAGTCCGGCATTCCTATATTGTAAATCACGCCTGTTTGTACGCAACAAAATTACTCTTTGAGTTTCGTAAATCAAGGAATAGAAAAGACTAATTCAGCACCTTCAACGTAATAGTTTGGACTTTGACTTTTCTCTCTTGTCGCCATCTACGACCGAGGGGATTTTCTATTTCTAAATTCTAATGGCTTTTCCACTCGCTTTCTACGTTCCTATTTCTAACTAGGACATACTACGTCAACATTTTATCACTACATTACAAGTTTTATAGAATATCCCAAACTAAATTATTGCATTACAATATTATTTTTGTTGAATTACTTATTCCACATTGATTGGGAACTACCTGGGCTTCTGTTTATTAATAATTTCTCTTTTTCCCTCTAATAAGGTTTTTTAGGGTGAAATATGAGAGGGCTCTAATTTCTACATGGTATCAGAGCATACCCCAGCCAATGTTGGGCTTGCCCATCTATTTCTCTCACGTGTAGTTCCGTTCGGTATTGTCCCGGCCTACACGTGAGGGGGGCGTGTTGAATTACTTATCTCACATTGGTTGGGGACTACCCTGGGCTACTGTAATTTCCTCATCTTCCTCTAATAAGGCCTTTTAGGGGAAAATATGAGGGGGCTCTAATTTCTACAATCTTCACCACAATATGACAAAATATGTACTTATTTTGTATTTATAATATCTTATTACTCGAGTGACTCTTTTACATTTCTCTTTATTGTTTGGTTTCTGCGAATTCTTTTATTAGAATTTATATTATGTTATTTCATTGTTTTATAATTTATGTTTTGAATTGTGGTGATGATATGCGCAATCGAATGGGTCGAATGTAGTGGCAGTTGTGCGTGTCGCCAGGGGCGTATGATGTGGTGGTGAGAGCTTGGTGGCAACGTGCTGTAAGAAAATTGATTAGACCGTTGGGACAGAGGAAGTTGGGCGTCATAGTGGGATTTCGGCGAACAAACGGGTGGTGGGGCGGCCAGGGCGGGGGTGCATCAGTTGAATTGTAACCATGGGAAGAGGTGGTGTCGTGCGTGGTGAGATTTAATAATTTATTATTATTCACGTAAATACGGTAGTCAACCTGGTAGATTAATTTATGATTTCTTATGACTATATATAAAAATAATACATGGAAAATATTTTTTTGGGTTTTAATCTTATTAATTAGCTGTGGAATAATACTGATTAAAACATTAACGAAAATTTGTACATGCCCGTGCTTTATTATTTTTGACCCAAAAGTTTTGTTATTTGACTCATTTCGTCGTCCATCTTTTTTTCTTTCAATCTTACCCTTGTAAGTTCAATTATGTACTATTTTCTGTTCTATTCTATCTATCTAGACTATCTATAAATGGCTAGAATTTTAGTCCTATAAGTTTGGATCTCCCTATTTTGTCCCTCTTATTTTCTGTAATTACTTTCTAATATATTTAATCTCAAACACCGAAAAAAAAAGTCAACCACAATTGTAGAATTTGTGGCGTGAAATGTTGTGGTGGGCATCGTTCGAGGCGGAGATGCGGGATGTGGTGGTGGGCATCGAAGAAGTAGTGGAATGTGGTGGTAATGATGCGCGTCGTTGGCTGGTTAAATGTAGTGGTGGTTGTGCGCGTCGTCATGGCCGTATGATGGGTTGGTGGGAGCTTCGTGGTGACGTAGTGGAGGAGAATTGATTTGACCTCAGGGGCAGATGAGGCTGGGCGGAGGAATAGGATTTTGGCCAGAAGTCTTGTGGATGGAGAGGCTAAGACGGGGATTCAGCGGTAGAATCGTGGAACCATAGAAAGAGGTGGTGTTGTGCCCGCACGCGTATGTATGTCTGTGTGTGTGTAAATAATAATTAAAAAATTGTAAGTTTTTAATCAGAATGGTATCTCCAAATCTCTTATACAAAACCATTGCAAATAGTTGGCGATCCTCTGTTTATTAACTCTTATTAAAACTTAATTTGCATTGAATTGAGTTTCGTTTCGTTTGTGACTTTAGTTTTGTTCTTCGTATTGATATTTTATTTTCCCATGTTTAGAAATCAAAAATATTTTAGGCTATTAACTTATATCTTACTATCTTATTTTTGATATTATTGAGTCACTTGAGATGTTGATGCTATATTATCCAAAAGAGTTGTTATAAATATTATCCAGTATTTAGTTCACAAAAATAAAAGAATTTTATCAATCTTTCTCTTATTTCATAAAAAATTTGAAACATAGATTTAATTATGATACAAAATAAAAAGTTTGTTAATTGCACCCCAAGCATTATAGAATGCTTTCACATTTCACCCAACATGAATC